>JACCIB010000015.1:642500-1242500 GCA_018906965.1 Philotrypesis tridentata | reverse complement strand
CACAAGTCAAGCTAATGGAATTGAAAACGAAACCTCGATGAAAATAGCGTTTTAGAGTAAATCTCTAAATATATGTATTATGTATATATGTGCAAATTCACCAAATATCGGAAACAACTCACCCGAGTGAGTCAAAATATTTTTATTAAAGGCACACCTACTGAAACTATTTTTCTCGTTCCTTAGATCATTCTGAAAGAGAAAAAATTCGCATACATGGCGTTGTAGGGTATTGCAGGGTATACTTTTTCCGGATAAAAACGTACATTATATGCAGTTTCCATTAATACCCAGAGGGGCAGATTTCGACACCAAAGTTTGAGGCGTCACCATCTACAGAATTCATACAGGAAAAAGTCAGGAACCACTGTTTTCAATGTATTAAAGGCTGTTCTTTCCAATTGTAGGGACTAAAAAATTCTAAAATTGAATTTTATCATAAAAAATGGAAAGTAATAAAAAAAATTAATTTCGATGACCATATTCAAAGAATCTGTGGAGCGTTACGCCCGAAAAATTTTTTTTACGCCCGTTTACGCCCGAAAAATCGAAGTTTCCAAAAACAATCTGAAAAAATTTAAGAACATTTGAGAACACAAAAATTTGATGAATTTTAAGATATTTTTGTTCTTATGAAATTTTTATAAAAGTCCATAATTTTTCAGAAAAAAATTTTTGAATTCCTTTTTTGTTAATTATTTTTCGTTCTTGTTTCGGAAAAAAGTATACCCTACGATTGGTCATGTACGCGAGTTTTTTCTTTCAGAATAACCTGATAGGAATGATAATAAATAGGCCCATTAGATGTTCCTTCAATACAAATTTTTGCGACTTACTCGGGTGAGTTGTTTCCGATATTTGGTGGATTTACACATATGCAATACATATATTTATGGTTATATTCTCTATTACTCGCCTATATCCTTTCATGGATTTAGTCTCTCAAACTCTTTCATTTTTCCTCGCTCGCTCTCTCCCTCCCTCCTCCCTTTCTGTCTCTCTCTCTCTCTCTCCCTCTCTTACTCTCTCGTGTGCTACTAGGAAATCAAAAGTTGCCTTTTTTTCATCCACTTTTTCTTTAAAGCCATATATATAGCTTCAATGTATGTATAAAAAATCCATGAAAATGATTTAGTTTTGGAAGTCCTGAAAATTGTACGTTAAGATACAAGTGGCCTAAGTAGTCCTTTACGGCACGACGTGTATAAGCCGACGAGCGTAGCGAGTGAGGTTAGAGTTGTGCCACAAGAGACAACTTAGGACACGTGTGCCGTGTACTATTTTAGTATCTGGCTGCCCTAAGTCCGCTGCCACGCTTATTGTATCGTAAGCAGTCCATTTCCAGCACCGTGAGCTTATCGCCCGAGCGTAGCGAGGCCTACTTAGGTCACTGATAAGCGTGACGTAGGTGCGGACTTAGGTCACACAGTGCTATAAAAATAAAAAGTGTCGTCCTGCACCGTCCTGGATCACTTTTTTTTATTCTACAGAACCCACGGAAACTGTAAAAACAAAATTTCTCCAAATCGAAGTAGTAACATTGAATTTGTAAGTACTTTATACGAGAGATGCAGTACAACATTTACTTTTTAATTTACGGACTTCAAAAAACTGAATTAATTGTATATTATATATATATTGAATATATAAAAAAAGAGTGGTAGATAAAGAATGACTATAAAGTTGATAAAGTATTCAAGTCGAAAAAGTTTCACTTTGATTTTTTTGTCGCTTTTGAAACTAGACCATTACATTTAGAGCCTTGATAGTAACACATTAAGACTATCTAATAGATTACTACTTGATTAAATTACTTTTTTAAGAAAAAGTGACTTATTAGACGACTATCTTACAAAGGAAATGGCAGAAAATTTCGGAAATCTATTCCAGCGATAATGAATCGATTCTGTTGTAAAAGCTTTCCTGAGAAATAAAAAGAAAAACGTTTAAGTGTGAAAAGTTCTGCATGCATTAAAAAAAACTATTTCTAGAGACTATTGATCTTATATGCACTGAAATACTGCGTGTTGGTTTTTTTTACATTTATATACTGTTTGGTTATGGAAAACCCAACCCTATGCGACCTATTTTTGAATATTTTTACATCAGTATTTCCATTATCAAATTTTATACTTTTGAGTGAATGAAAAATGAAGAGTACTTTACATACTTTTCTCAATGTGCGCAATATTAGTTGATTGTTTAAAAAATTCTGATTTTTTTGTGTTTTTCTGGTAGTTTACGCAACAAATGGACGAGTTAACTAAAGAATAATCGAATCATATTTGGCGATATTGTAATTTTGCTGAATATGAATTGTAGCGTATAGCTTACTTTTTAATACATTGAGAGAAAATTCCTTTCGAAGCAAAATTACTCTTAAATATCTTTTCAAAATAAATATTTGTTCGAATCTAAATGATTGTTTTAAATTAAAAATTTAGATTTAATATAAATATATATAAAATAATAATAATAAGAAAATATAATTAAATCAAAAAAATTAAAAATTTCAAATTGACTTGAGTTTAAATGGAATTATTTTGTATTAAAAAGAATCGTTTTGCTTTATACATATTTCTTTTTTAAGAATATATTGATTTTTAAGAATATAAATGCGCATGCTGTCTAATAACCAAAATACATTCAAATTTTATGTAAAGAAAATTCATTGTTAATGATCATAAAGGGGACACATAATTTAAAGCAAAATTATAAATTCAAATTGCAACAAGCTTATTGTTTATTTTGGTATTGATGAAAGCACACGCATTCTTCGAATGACGTTGAAAAATATTACAATAATAACGTTAAAGTGCATGTGTAATTTTGCGATCACAATATTTTCTTAATCAAAGTATGCCATTTTTGTGAGTCTTAAATAATTTTTTATTCAATATAATATTTTTTATACTATTTGGAATAGAGAATGCATAGGAATTACCTCGGAAATTATATATAGACATACAAACCTATATTTTCATGTGTGTAAATTAAAGTATAAGAAGAGGTTTTACTTGGAATTTTCTACAGAAAAATTGAAATTTAAATAAGATTAGATCAAATGAAAATACGATTTGCAAAAATATGATTCGAAACTTTAATCGAAAAATTCTTCATATTTCTGACTCATATCCTAGAATTTATATCGCATATACTCTCACAAATCGAACACTATACAAATCGAACACTGGATACATTTTTCATTATTTCACTCTACCACGAAACTCGATATGATCGGATAAGCTATTGCTGTTCATTGTTGTTACAATAAGTTGTTATACTATTGTACAAAGCTTTGCGGTGAAGCAATTCTGATAAAAATAAAAATATCCTTGAAAAACATCATCAAAGCTAGAAAACAACTATCAAAAATCTTCGTGGTTTTTATCGTATTGGTTGATGAAATGTAAAAATAGTACAAAACTTGTAAAGTTCCGATTTTAAAAAGAAATTTGCCATTTACTTAATTCTTATAAAAGTATACTTCTGACATTATATCACATAATTATATTATGATTACTTTTAAGTTAGTCGTCTATATGTGATATGTTTTGAAACTATTTATCTTGCAATAATAATATTAAAAATTAACTACTATAGCAATTCTTCGAAAAATTTCCCGCGAAAAACAATTTTCTTAAAAGTTCTTCTTTAATTTGGTTACAGAATTTTTTTATAAATAACTTTTCATCTGCTTTATCTGCTGAACTTATGTTCTCTAGGAATATTTTAAGCACCACTTAAAATATCCCTAAAAGGCATTTAGTAATATTTATATTTAATTTAAAGAAAACAACATTGTGTTAATTGTAAACGGGAAAATTAATTTTATAAATTTTCCACGTATATTTGATTCGTTTTAAAACATGAATTTTTCCAAGGTAAACTTTCCATTTTTGTGAGGTTATTTATTCATTCAAACTCACATATTAAAAAATGCTTTTATTTTTCTAGTTCATTCTAAATACTCAAATTGAATAGTCAACTAATGAAAAATATCATTCACGTGTAAATAGAAGAGCTCTTTGCGTGTCACCAGTCACCCGATTCGCGAAGGGAAAATTTATTTAGTCGCATGATCTTCTATTAACGTGGGAACATCTGACTTTTAAAGTTCATAGCTTTTTTTAAGTATTCTTAGTATTTTGGAGTTCAGTGTTTATAAATATACTCATCTACTTCTACGCGCAAGTCAAAAAAAAAAAAAAAAAAAAAAAAAAAAAAAAAAAAAAAAAAATTAAATCAGTTGAAATTTTTTGTAGAAAAAGATCACATGAAATGTCCTGAGAAGTCGAGAGGAAAAACTGCTTTTTAAATCGTGGTAGAACGAGAACGCGATGGCAGTTGATCTTTTCCCCCGGGACTTTAAAGCCCCAGGGCTGGGTAGTTGGATGAAATTTCGGTGGATAAAACATGGTCTGATAAGGTTTTCCAAATTTCAACGCAGGTCAATTATACGTGGCATAATTCGTATCGCAATTGCTTGGCACATAGATGTAGAAGCATATGAGCTTTTTGTGAGCTTCGGCTACATTTATGTATATACATATAATATACTGTTATAGATATTTTCGTAATGTTCGTGCGCTGAGAAATAAAATATGTAGGAGTTGTGCGTTATAAGTCGGTTATCTCGCACTGGCAGCCGACTCTTTTACGAACATGTGTTGCCGTAGATGATGCGCACGCACAGGGCGCTGGTGTACACGCGGACAGGATCAGGATATAGTGTGTAGGAGTATCAGCAAGAGCGGTAACAGCGCTCATACGTATACATATACACATGTATAGACATACGCACGTGTGAGGGAGTTGGGTATAAGTAGACAGAGATTTAGCTGCTCGAGCTGTCTCGCTCGCGGAAAGCTTCGGATTAGGGCAGCCGAAGCGCGGCGCTTCCGGAATTTCGGGCCAGGCTGACTTTTTGGAAAAGTTTGTCCCTTGGGGATGGCGATGGGGCCACGGGATATATCAGGGGCTTCGGCTTTACGGCCGGTGCGCCTCGCTCTGCTCTACTGATGCGGGCGCTTCCTGAGAATTTGCAGCTTCTCCGCGCCGCCGCCATCCCTTCTCGCCGCTCTTACTTTCGAGAAGTCTCTCGTGACCGTTTGCGAGAGCGAAGCCGCTGGCGCCTTGAGAAATATGAGGATAATATCTCAATCGTCACTGCGCCGCGCTCTCTTGGGAGGATATTAATTCGAGCTCTGTCCAGCTAGAAAAAAATCTGTCTTTTACGTATGTACGATTGCAGGATACTGATCCACCGATTGTAACGTAAAAACAAAGTATTTGCATACCGAAGTGCATTATCGATTTTTGTCAAGCTCATATATCTGCAGCCTTTTATTTTTTAAACTCATTGTCATAAAAAATTCACGTAACTGTTTTATGGTCTTCAAAAATCAGTTGTGCACACGTAGCCATTTCATGAATATTCGAGGTATAGGCAATGCTACACCGCGTCGCGATCGAGAATCACGTGAAATACAAATATTCGTCTCGTAAAACCTTTATTGCAATGAATGTTATATAAATGTTCGAATTTCGTAAAAACGTGTCAATAAAGATGGTTTTTTCTTCCGGTACTTGACATTATGGATATGAGAAGACTTTTGAAATCTTGTTTGACTCTAAATAGCGAAGAGCGAATTAATTATATAAGCAGCCGCTATATCGACAACGTTTCTGTGCATTTTTTCACGAATTTAATTAAATTTTGAAATAGTTATGCTTGGCACCTGTGGAGATTTTTTAATCTTATTCAAATTCAATTTTTGAATCTTGACTCCTATAGCTGTATAATCACTCGCCATTTATGGTAACTTGCCTTAATATACTTTTCATACCATTTTGCCGATGAATTTAGAATGGTATAACATTAAACCAATTATAAAGACAAGAATACATAATTTCGCGAGATTTGGCCCTCTTCACAATATTATAAAGTCTGCTGCAGCTTCGAGCTCATATATATGGTGGTTATAGCTCGTAGAAGAATACAAAGCCGCCACTCAATCTACTGAAGCATTGTCGTTCACCAGCTATTCCGTAAGAACTCTTTTGAGTATTAGGTGGGAATGCGCGTGGAATTAGTCTAGAACATCGTCGTCGGAGAAATACTCTAAAATTATTTTTCACAGTGGCACTTAAAATCCCTTTAGTCTTGGTGGGGATGTAAATTGGGCGCAGCCCGCTTTTAATTTATTCTGTAAGTTTGCGTAGTTTACAGGTAGTATTAGCATTAGCATTTAAATTACACGTACTTACATTTAATTACTTATACGAATAAGTTAAAATTGTCGCCTTCGTTTAATGAGCTTTCTTTTCAGTAGCGAAAGTATTAGCCGGAAAAGATTACACTAGAGCTATATATATATAGTAGAAAAATGTGCAGTCAAGGATTGCCTTATCACATTTTCTTGCTTTAACGCTCTTCGCGCGGTTAATTCATGTAGCTGGCGTGATACGTGAATTTCTACTGTCTCTTGAAAAATTCGTTGTCAACTTCGCTGTGTAGGTACGTTGCTTGAAAAGTAAATAAACCATAACGCAAGAGCGTCTTTTGCTCAAACTGATGCTCATTTGATAAGAGCAAAAGCTGCAGGCAGCTGTCACTCAGTTGCCGCAGTCGGCCGTACATTAATTCGAGCGTTGCGAGTCCAGTGCATTCCACGCTCCTCGTTCCGGGTCCATTCGCAGACCGCAATGAGTGAAACTTTCGACACTTTTCGTTAATAATAATAACAATAATAATAACAGTTGAGGTGTGAGTTACGAAAGTTCTCGCGGCGCAGCTGAAATTATTTCCAGGTTAAAGTTCCGCCCAAGTCGACAATTCTCCGCAGCGCCGTATAGCAGACCAGTGCACCACCTTTTCCTCCTTCGCGACCTCAAATAGTCTGAGAGCTCTGCTGGAGCGCTCTGGCCGCGCGGGAGCTTGCGGCAATTAGGCCGCTATAACGAGCTCTGGCAGGTACGGCATTCTTTGTAGATCACTCTGCCTTTCTTTGCTCGACGCCTCCGGATATTGACGCGAAGTTTCCGCGGATGGACGACGTGCTTTTATAGGTATAACGAGGATCGACGAATGCTGCGGAGCTGCGCAGATATCGCGCTTGATAAGCGCGTGATCTGCGGTTTAATGGCTTTCGCGCGTGCTGCCGCTACTGCTGGCAGGCTTGAATTGTTCGTCGCGGCGAGAATTTCGCACGAGAGGCTTTAATTCGCTCGCGCGCCCGCGAGAGAGAGAGAGAGAGAGAGAGAGAGAGAGAGAGAGAGAGAGAGATTTCAGCTTCTCTCTTAATTCTGCGGAAGAGCAAACAGCTCGTTACCACGACTACGCGCACGCATCTATAATACTTGCCCCGTGCGATTTTCTATTTATGCGCAGTTTACGCGCGGCGGATGAAGGGAAAAATTTGCTGCGCGATAATTTATCGAGCGCGAACGTATAAAGCTCTCTACTGGGACTATACAATGTCGGTTACTGGTGCGCGGGCCGCGAGGATTATGGCTCCTGCGGTTTTATATTGGCCGCGCGTTATGCGCGCGCGCGAGAGGAGCTTTCTCCTCTCGTTCTCCCGCGCCGAGGTGTTCTCTACCCTTATATGAGAAAGGTAAACGAGATGCGCAAAAACGGTCAGAATTGTGAGACAGGGATATATATTACGTAGCAGAGAAGTGCGTTTGGCGTTCCGCGGCACGTATAAGTTGGCAGCTTTAAATTTCATCAGGGGAAGAGGCTGCCAGAAGAGAATGTGTAGAAAGTCATAAAATGCTAAGGAGCTTTTTTATCATGCGCTTGCGCACTCAACTCCAAGGTCCAATTGTTACCATTTTATTGAAATTTCGAATTCTCGGCTTCTTTATTGCGCGTCTCTCGGCGAAGCATAAAACGAAACTTACATGCCCAGAATAATTTTGCGGAAGACAAGGGCTGCGTTATCTGTGTATGTCTGCGTTGTTATGCGTGTTATATATATATGTATAACGCTCGAAAATTTTGTGAGTTTATTTACGGGATTGAAATTTTTATACAAGGACATTGCAGAACATTTTTGTAAAATAAACATGTAAAGTTTGTTTTTAGATCAAAATTTCTCGTGTTTGTCAACTTTTTTACGATCAGGTTTTTTATGAAAAAATGATGTGGACTATTCTCCGACACTCCTAAACAGCGCGTTGCTGTACGAGCATTAAACATTTTTAATTGAAAAAACTGCGCGCTCGGCTGATGAACGCGGCGGTAGCCATCAGTATAACGAATCACACTCAGGAATGACAATATCATTTTATTTTGACACGATTGCGGTACAGTAGGTGTAGCCCCGTGATGCATTATCGCTGCAGAGGATGAAACGCGCTATAAAGTAAGCAAAATCGTAACAAGTTGAACTATTTGCAGCAAACAACTAGTTCAGTTCTCGAACTGTAGGGTACAGTGCGCAGGTATATATATCTCTCGAGTAATTTATCTGAAAATCCTTCTCACGCTGTCGTTGGAACCTAGTTTCCTTGTCAGCTTCGGGTGCGGCTCCCTTTGAAGTGTTGGAAATGATTGCAGCGGAAATTCAGTTAAGCTGATTTGTTTCAGCGAGTATCTTAACGAGATTAGTGCAGAGTGCGGATATCGAAAGTTCGAAACTGTGCGATTAGGTTATGCGACCCTGCTAATTATGTATGCCTCTCCACGGAGCGTTTTGCACGCGGATAGTCGAGGTCATAGATTATTATGAGGACGACTGAGAAAGTCTATATATTATTCCAACACAAAATATTTTTTATCTAGTCGGTTCAAAGGGAATTAAGCTCAAAACCGTGAATTTGGAAAAAATTTGAATGCTTTGTTCAAGACGTGGCAAAAGTAACTACAGAGCAAATTTTTCATTTCTTTTTTCACTTCGAAAGTTCGAGAGATATTTTAATTTAAAATGATCAGTATACGCGTGTGCAAATAGTCGTGTATTTTATTATAGAATATATTATTCTAGCAATCTAATGAGAATCGAGTTCTATATGAGTGCAGAGTTAATATTATATAGATACTAAGGAGTCGCGCCCCCTCCCCCCACCCCTCTGCGCGTGTTGGTTAATAATTCCAGCTTTTATTCTAATTCGACTTGAATTATACCGCCAATTTTAATAAATATTATAAACGTTATAATATTATATAATATGTAACATAGGTATAGCGAATATATTCGTACATATTATAGTATATTTTTTTAATTTTGACAAACAATTTTTTAGTTTCATTACACATATTTTCTCTTTATGTAATTATGAATTAAAAATTCTGAAAATATTATCACAGATGATGTATAGTACATAAATATTACAATACAGTGGCAATGCATGAAAACTATCAATAAATTATGATTTGAATAAAGACTGCAGGGAGACAACTCCCTCTCGTAATATCAGGGTTTCAGGAGTGTGCAAAATTTGGTGATGAGATAATTTGTAATATAGAGATATATGAAAAAACTACACTTTTATAGAAAATACTTTTGTTTAAAATTTTTGCTTAAAGCTTCGTAAAAGTAAGCTGTGAACGCACGTCACAGTATAATATAAACTTGCTATTGAGAAAGTCTATAAAAATTAATTCTCACCTCGCAAAGCGTTTTTGCTAGTCGATGTCCTGCCAAGAGTCCAAATACGTACAGAGCAGCGCAGTTTACAGTGGCAAGTGAAGAACTTGCTCAAGTGCGGTCGAACGCGATTGCAGCAGCGACAGGGCGGAAACTGGGTGTAGAGCCTTCGAGATGAAAAATAGGATGATCGAGGATGTTCGATCCCAAATGAAACGTCAGGGCCGTCTAGAGCGGAGCTTTGGCGATCACGAAGCGTCTTTGGAGTTAGTGAAGTATCCGTACATACACGGCAGCAGCGGAGACGGCACATAATTATCTGGTATCACGAGGGGCGGCGAAAAAGTGAATGGCGAGTAGTCTTTCATTATTTCTTGCCTCCGCTGCAGCGATGAGGGAGAAGGAGCGGAACGAGAAGGTGGATGTGGAATCAGATGAGAACTTGCCGGGGGTTAAGGCTACAATAAAACAAAACAGGATGTATGTCCCGGTGTGCAAGCTGAAACAAGAATAAGAAATGCTCGCGTTAGTATAATAGCGCGGTTTTTAGCGACACAGTGCGGAACAAGACGCTCTAGTCTGGATTTATCGCTCGGGCGCCCGAGAAGCTGCCGCTTTTTTTTCTTCCACCCCCCGCCCCTCAGAGTGACAGCTTAAATAGTGCCGCGGGCCGAGCAGAGTAAGAAATGCCGGCAGGTTGTGCGCAGCGACTTCGCTCGCACGGAGATAAGGACTCTGGGCTCGCCTGGCTGGACGAGCGCACGGCGCCGGCTGAAGAAAGAAAGGATATATACGCGCTGTAATCGCCAGGCGACGTGTGCGCGTCATTTTGTACCTTTTCTTGGCAGCCCGAGGACTTAATCCCTTCGAGTGTGAAGGACTAGACATTTTTCTCGAGATTTTCGCTACTCCGCGGATGCGCAGCTTACATACAAAATTGTAAGGAAGGATTTGCGACAACAAAGTTTATTGTTACCGGCGCGAATTATCTCTTAGTATGGAATCAGTAGCTTGAAACACGGATTTTCGTTGTTATATAACTTATTTAGCTTGAGAAAGAAAAAAGCCACGTTAGTGATGAAAGTATATCAACACTAAATGAGCTTTGTCTTGGAATTATGTATAAACGTAAACGAGCTGTGACGCTAGTATATATTTACCTTGACAGTGCCGCTAGATACGCTAGAAGCGGGCGAGCGCCAGGTCCTCGGTGAATGAGGAGAATCTGTCGGTGTCCATATCTTGAAACAGAAAGAAAAAGATCTGACGAGTTGTACTATCATAGTACCGCAGTATATGGGTAACATTCAGATCGGTTGCAGTTATTGGATTAAAGTACATTAGAGGAACAGTGACAGATTGAGAATGCTATCAGGCGATTATTTACATCCTGTACTGACGGTAGATTTCATTATCAAAGTGAACACTCGAGCTTAGTAATTTATACAAAGCTCTCCCTATTTTCAGTTATACGAAACTTGCAATATTCGATTTTGCTGTAAACTATTGCGCAACGCTTCGCGTCTACTTGAATTCTAAGAAAATGTATTTTATTTTAAAATCTCAAAATAAGCTTTCACTCATGAAACCTATAAATAAACCAGGACAACAAAAAAGCTCAGGTTTTCACATGACAATCTTTTTGGTCATAGGTTTTCTGTAGGCTTTTACATAATATATTTACTGTGAAATAGTACGGACTATTCAATAGCTAAAAATATATACAGCCTCTATATGAAAATTGGTTTTCATTTTTGTGTACTTATTTATTTGTTTGTTTATTTGTTTATTTAATTATACCGGTCGACGATCCTTTTTGTAAAAGAAAGCTAATATGAAATAGATATATAGCGAATTAAATGAATCTACTATTTATAAAAAAGGGATAGAAATAATAGCTACATCAAAATGGGAAGGCGATTTCTCACTCTTTAATTTTGCAAACTAGTGGTAGAGTTGAATTTGCCGTACAGTTACAAAAAGTTCTGCACATTTAAAGTAACTCTACAAAGCATCTTTACTAAAATTTTGACTAAAAAACTGTAAGTTCTTTCTTTGATTTACAGGTACCAGAAATCAGCTCCCAAAGTTTTACATGAAATCTCGCCGAAACTGGAACCTTTTCAGTACGTATAAAAACTATTATAACTCAATTTCAGGTACTTTTTTTATCTATGATTGACTTCGGATACGTGTAATGTAGTTATAGAAAAAATTGTTGGATCTTTTTATTTGAAATTGCGACGTGCAAGCGAGACAGCAGCCGTATTAATTATGAAAGACACGCGACGTGATAGAAAATATGAACAAATTGCGGCACAACTTGCTTTTCACGTACGCATATGTTATTTTTAAAGCCCATCAATTGTCCTGGAAGCGCAGCGTACGTGTGTGCCTTAAAAAATTGTCAAAAAGACTTTTCTCTTATACGAAAAGAAATATATTCCCAAGTTTACCGCGCGGCATAGTAGCATTCAGAAATTGTTTCGTTTCCCTGCATATTCCATTCTTATATATTATTAACCATATCACTCTTGAATACGACGCTGGTCGTAGAAAAAGCGGTAATTCTCTTTTCCTCGTTTTGTACATTTCTTGCCGAGCATAAAACGTCGTGCGTTCGAGTGGAACCTTCAAAATACACGCTCAAAATTGAACATGGTATTGTGCTCTCATACGCGGGCTTGTGTCAGAAGTCGGACAAAAGCGCCCGTGGCAATATTTATCAAAATATTTTATTTTATCACAATACGTGTCGCGCGAAGCTCGTATCGTTTCGCAATTTGCAAATACGGTCGGGGCGTTGGATTGTCATGCAAATTGAATTAAAATGCAAATACTTGGGACGAGCGTTTATCAATTCCAAATTATCGTGTCGACGAGTGCCTCGAATAAGCCGGAAGCTTTTAGAGCTTCGAGGAAAAAAAAGCTTTGGAAACGCACACGCGAGCTCGCGCTTCTATAGGGTGTCCAAAAAGCTTTGCGACACGTCAAAGGTAAGTCCCAACCTCAAATGTTTTTTGGAAATATTAAGGTCAGTCATGCATTAGTTCTCAACCCAGTATTCAATCATCAGCTTTCATTTTGACGTTGACCATAACCATTATGATTATTTTCGGGTCAATTTTTTAAACAGAATTTCCTATATTTTGTCGTTGGAAATGGGAAGTACTCGAAATTTTATGTTTAGTACTCACTTGCTATTGTTTTTTTTTTTTTTTTTTTTTGGGATTCACTCAGGTACATTGTGGACACCCTACAAAATAATTCTTCGAGCTCACAGAAGCTCATGGTCGCAGCTGTTTGGGTACATGTATCGTGTTGTTTTGTGATGTATAATTACGATGGAAATTGGACGATACAACAAACAATCGACGAGAGTTCGAATTTCGCAACTGAGTTTTTTTTGCAGCTGCAATTTATTGTACACAAATCCATAATTTAATCGATAAGTCGTATATATTGTATTAGAAATATATTTTTCTCTAATTGAGGTCCTTAGCGGTATGCTATTTAGGACCACTCTTATTTTAAAAAGAAACGAAAAATTTTACTCGATAATCTTGAATTATTTTTCATGATCAAAAAAATTAGCCAGAACTTTGAGGAGAAGCGAATTTGAAGTGATACATGCTGAGTAAAATACGGAAGGCGCTAGGGTCGCAACGCACGGAGCAAATACTCGCGGAGAATCGGGCTACCGGCGCCAACTCGATTTTACCGAGCGAGGATTCTGTGGAGTTGAGTCGGTCGAGCTAGAAGCAGTCGCTTTTCTATTTTCGTCGCTCGTGAATCAGTCTTCGCTGCAGCCGGCTATCTACTACTGCAGCTGTTGCTCTTGCCTGACCGCGTATAACTACGCTGCTGCGACGTCTACCTATATAAACGTTGCAAATGTCGCGTGAAAGTTTTATACATACCTATATACGTAAAAAAATACACGAAAAACATTCGCTTTCCTTCGACCTAAACCAATTGCATTTTTCTCCGTTTCATCGGTTATTTTTCTGTAAAAGAAATCGAGAACTAAAGACAAATGAAAAAGTGATGATTACGAAAGGCCGTAAATTCAATGTTCAGAGATTGCAAACAAACTTTTCGGACAGTAAAAATAAAGAACAGTGGTAAAAAGTTGTCTATGCCGCACAAAACAACGAGCATACCACTGAACTTTCTGGAAATAATCGATTTTTTATTTTTTACTGAAACTCGGATGATTTTTGACCCAAAGAAAAGTTCGTGATTTTTTTTTCAATAAAAGCCCGGAACTCGTAGTATTAAAAAAATGTCGACGATTCCGGATGCAAAGAAAGTGTATTTTTTTTAAATCTCATCAAGTAAGCGGGTGAATAGCCCGGCACTCAATGCTAATTTAAAAAGATGAAACTTTGTTCGCGAACGAGTGAAATATTTTTTTTAATGACATGCCAGGGACGGCGGAAAGCTTGTTTTTGTCCGCGAGAATCACTTTGTACGTTATAGCTATCAGCGTAACTGTATGCGACATCATTATAATCTTGTGGCTGATATTGGATGTTCCATTATTCCAATATCTCTAACTTTTTATACATGCATTAAAGATATTTAAAGCCATTAACTTTTTATAAAAAAAAAGTAGTGCAGACTACTTTTTTTCTGGATTATACTTTAATGCACAGAAAAAAGCAAAAAATGAAAAATAAAAAAAATAAACCAATGGCTACGACAGAACGAGAAATTAATACAAGGTATTAATAAAGACGAAGTATTATAGCATACAATTTCTGCAAATCCTCTTATGAATTCCCGAGCGAAAATTTGCGATTTGATATTCCGTTTATATATTTAAACCCCATGAATTTCTAATGAAGGCCCCTGTACACGCAAAGACAAATCCCACCGATAAATCCCGAACTCGTCTTCGCTTCTCAGTGCCTCGCGAATATTTTGCGCGCGCTCGGAAATCAAATAAAATACTCGGAAGAAAATTCCCGCCTCACGTCGCGTTGAAGCTCGTGTCGATAAAAGCGACGTCCCCGTCCCGCTGAAAATAATCAGGCGCTCTTCTTGATTGCACAGGGAAACATTCTGATCGCGTGTCTTGTCGAGGTGCTGCAATTTCTTAACGTAAGTATAGAAAAATTTGTTTGTTTAACGTTACAAGTTGTGGAACTCCAATAGGGACTCGTCTCGCATATATACTCGGCTGGTGTGTGCGTTTATGTGCGGGAATTCCGACTTCATCTTCTCGAAACTTTACTGTTATTCAACTCTTAGTTGCATTAGTGGTAAACTATAGCTCCATTATTTTCGGCGAATGAAAGCGCTTGTCGATGTATCAAATAATGTGGACTAGTTGAAATGCGAATGGAACAGTGTGAACAGCTCTGCTAGTTCACACTTGGAAACTTTGCAAGTAGCTTCAATGTTGCTCTTAGGAAATCTAATTAAATTTTAATCAATTTCTTAAAGTACCTGCAGAAGTGTTTTTCCATTTTGAGTGTTTGTTCTGGGAATATACAAAGCAGGTTTCCTGCTCTCAAAAGTTTACGTTTCATCTTGGAAAGTTAATACAAAGAGAGCCGCGTAGACATTGGCTGAGTGCTCGACTTTATAAAGGCATGCTTCACGCGTGTTGAGACGCTGTAAAACTTTAAACCGAGCTTCATTTCACGCATGTCTCGCATGCACGGCATGCATGCGATCTAAATTTTAATCGCCCTGACTCCTTACATTGTCTTCACGCCAACTTCTCCTTCGCTACAGTTTATTGCAATTCAAGCTACGAGATGGAGAAGAGGTGATTGAAAAGTGGCGGATGATTTTTTTTTACACTTCAAAAAGTTTCATCCAATAACAAGCACGCACCGGGTTATGTATAGCTCACGGAGTCATTTCACGATAATGGCTATACATCCAGCTCCGAAAATATACCTGATCGATAAGTCAATTTGCCAGTTTGCTTGTTCATCAAGAGAAGTTTCTGCCGGCGCGGTTCGACAAACTACCACGCCGTTTTATTTCCACCTCTTAATTTTCAAACTTTTTAATTTCCATTTAATCCTAAACGAAAAGTTGCTGCCTATATAATACACACGGATTTCCTGAAGCTGCATCAGCAGCAGCAGCAGCAGCGCCATTACCACCGTCGAAACCACCTCCATCCGACACAATGGAACTTTTAAATTGAACCGAGCTTGCGCCGACTATAGGCCTACCGAGTTGCTATTATTCGCGTACAATAAAAATACGTGCTCCTGTCGCGCTAGCCATCTAATTAAAAGAATTTCAATTACTCTTTCCGGCGCTTTAGCGCAGAGATTTAAGGGATTATACCAACAAATTAAAGGCTCTACGCTAATTGCAGTAATGGGGGCAGGGGGCAAGTTTGCAAGTGTAGTCACACGTAGACGCACAGTTGAGGGTGTCCCAAGCGAGCCTTGCTTAAAGCGAGTGCAAAAAGTGAGTTTGATAAATAAAAAAAGGAAGGGGGCAGTAACAAGAAGGGCAAGGCGCGCATCACTGCTCGGGACAGCGGCTGTCGAGGGAGCGACTGATCCTGATGCGTGCACTGCTCTTGTTCTCTGCCCGCCCCCCTAGTCTATCTCTCTCTCGCCACGTAATACGTATCGGACTACATTTCACGGTTGATCGAGACGGCCCTTCGTATGCACCGTAGACAATTTCCCAAAGGCTTTCAGTCCGATATAATGGCCCGGCCAAGGTATAAACTATACCCTCCCAGTACAACGCTGTATATATATATATATATGTACCGCGTGCATGGGCTGGCTTTTCCTACATTAGCCCGATGCAAACCCCTATTCACTGCAGCAAGTAAGAGCAGCCCCAGCGAAAGTTAGGCTCGCTGCATCTGCAGCTGACTTGGAAGATGTCGCGAGCCGAACCCAAGCTGGAGCGATACTACTGATGCCTATGACCACGTTTGTTTAGCTCCCTTTTCCTTGCACGCTCTGTTCTTTCCCTCGCCTTTTTCCCCATTCTATCGGCAAAAATCGGCTCGGTCGCAGTTTATTCTCGTCGATCGAACTGATCTGCTGACTTCGAATGATTAACTAATAAATAAATCAATAAGCTCTATTTCAAAAACTTTCGTGGAAAATCAATTATCAACGAGTGCATGCATTAGAGTTGAATGTTTTTTTTAATCGCTTTAAGATATTTTAAATTGGTTTTTCATGTGTAAACAGCGTACGTAGAATGCTGAAAAGGCTTTATACCGCAGCTGCGTAAATATGCAGTTAATAATATCTCTTTGACGAAATAAATTATAAAAATTAATCGTGCACGAAGCCATATTTTCAAAAGTCAAACTTCGAGATTTATCGTCGAAAATTCGTATTAAGTCGCATACTTAATAAAACGCTTCTTTAATTCCTTGGAAAGTTTTCGCCTCGTAGGACTCGAAAATTCTCGACTCCATGAGGAGTCTGTACAGTCAGTCGTTGGCTCTGTAGTACACAAGCGAACACGCGAGCAAAGTGTAAGTCCCGAGGAGAAACCAGAGGGGAGTTCGATTTGAAAATTGGACTTCTCCGCACGTTCTTGGCTCGATGTGCCGTTTCACTTGGATGCGCCGATTCTTCTACCTTGCTCAAGTGATTCCGCCACTGCCACGCGCAATATTCTCTCTTTCTCTCTAGCTCATTTTCGTTATTTTTTTCCATTCCGTTCGGCTCGATTCTATAGGTATATAGTGAAACTTCCCCCCCCCCCCCTCGTCTCTCATGTCTGCGCGCGCGTGTGTACGTTCAAACTCGTTACTTCGAATCGATCCCGGGACTCATCCGCTAGTTTTATCAATTTACGGAATTCTAGACACGTCAGTAATAATCTTTTCGAGGTACTTTTCCGTCTTCCCGGAGTAGTGCACAAGTGTAAAAGAAAGAAGCAACGAAAGAAGATGAGAGAAAGTGAGACTGAGAGAGAGAGAGAGAGAGAGAGAGAGAGAGAGAGAGAGAGGGAGAGAGAGAGAGAGAGAGAGAGGGAGAGAGAGAGACGGTGTAGTAAAAAGAGAAGGCAAGCAATAAAGAGCCTAGCCGTAGTTATGCAAATGAAGAGATTCATCAACCCACTGGCAGTTTATTATTCTTTTCTCAATCGAAATCTTTGCTCGCAAGAAAGAAGTAGATAAGACGATAAAGAGATAGTGCATGAGATATCTGTGTCTCAGTCTTGACTGAACTGATTTGCCCGCTATAAAAGGTTGAAATTTCAGTGAAATGCATACTGCAGACAGTGCAGATATTCCTTGAACAATTCGATCGACGAAACTATTTAAATTATATTTAAATTTTACGGTTCTGTAGCAAAGAAGCAATTTCTAGCGATTCAACTAGCATTCTTTTCGATTCCCACAGATAATTTGCTCGTGATAAGTAGGATTGCGCGAAGGAAAGTGTCGCGAGCCTCTTTTTGCATTATCTTACTGAAAAAAGATAGAAAGGAAGTCCAGATTGAAGATAAGAGGATTATGCGAAGCTTCTCTGATTAACAGAAAGGCTACCGTAGTAACTGCTTAATCGTTTTTCTTTATAAGATTGTAAGGCCGGCGAAAAAACGACGATGTGCAGAATAAAGCTCGCTGCCAGGAAGCGAAAAGAGAAGGTTATGTAAAAAAGATCTTCGGAACAAAGGGGTGGGGGGGGGGGGAGAGGGGAAAAGAGCAAGAGTAAAAAGAAAGAAAGCGTAGAAATAGTAGATTCGGGTTTGCACATTGCTTCCCAATAAAGACGACAGCTAGGGATGTGGAGCAGTTTGAGCGCGTGCGCTTCGTCCCGGAACTGATATTACGCATAGCGAGCGAGCGTAAAAGGGTATAACTAAAAGATGTGCGGTTCGAGCTCGACGATCCAAAGGACGAGCAAGGCGACAACGACGGAGCTATCCTTGCTCCGGGAGGAAAAAACTCCAGCTGTCCCCGGGGACTGTCTTCCCATAGCGCAGCACACACACACACACACACACACACACACGTGCAAACTGTTCTGCGTTCCGACTGCAGTATAATGCTCTGCCGCGAGAGAGCTACAGAGGATTCAGAGCTCTTTCACTCTCGGGTCACTGCCGCCGTAGGTGAGTGCGTGTGCGGAGAGCGCGCGTTTGTGTGCACGACGGCCAGTGGCTTTTCGCGTGCGGCACCGCAGTTATCCCCTCGTTAGTCCTGCGGAGCCAGGATTCGCGCGCAGTGTCGTTATGGTTTAATACGTCCGCGTAATGTGGATTCATCGCCCGACGAAATCGCCCACACGTGTAAACATCGCGCGTCCTCGCTGCTACTGCCGCCGCCAGCGTCGTCGCTTTTTCTCTCCCCCGCGTCGTATACGAATATATATATGTATAGTCTCTCGCTCCGGTAATCCGCACTTTTTCTCCTGCGCGGCTGCGAGTTTTCTGCGCCCAACTGCGAAAACGTCCGCTGAATGCACAAACCGCCCTCGCAAGCTCGCAGCTTTTGCTCCGGAGGCGAAATTTCTTCGTCCAGCCACTGATTGCTCTTCTCGCGTCGGCGATGCCGCAACTATCGCCGCGTCGATAAAAAAATTCCGAAGATACATATATATATGCGCGGACAAGCGAGTTTTCGCGAATTAAAGCGACACCCTCAACTGCACCCGAACTTTCTCGGACGACTTGCCATCGAATCGACGATGTACACATCGCGATCGAGTATAACCGTGTGTATATCCGGCATAGTTTCCCGGAGACGCGCGCAAGCTCGCATACACGTACAGCGAAGTTAGGGCTGGCCGCCTCTCTCTCTCTCTCTCTCTCTCTCGTCCTGGTCCGCGCGTCTCGAAAGTCCGCGGAAGTCGCCAACACGGTCAGGTTTAATGAAAGCCATAAAGTGTTAGCTCCGGGCGGGGTGGGAAAGAGCTCTCTCTTCTACTTGGACGATCTTTAATGCCCCGGCCGTATATACGCGCGAAGCGCAGGCTGTATTAAAGCGTGAGAACCAAACGGTATATAGCGCAGCGTTCCGGGGCTTACAAGCTACCTCGTGCTCTATACTTGCTTCGGTTTCATTAAATACGCGATCTGTTCGCGACTATAGTCGCTTTTACGCCCGTCTCCTGCTATAGCGGCCGCGCCAGGCGTAACTCGGATTATTGTAGCGTTTGTTTATAATTTTCTTTATGCTACTCCAGTTCTATTGCTTCGCGGATCGTGCAAATCTTTTCTTTTCTTTTTTTTTCTTTGACATGTTCTAGAGCACAGCTAACAATTTTCCCGGCCCATCCGCATTCGAGCCGATAATAATCTTTTGCTTGAATCGACTAAGATTTTGTCGCAAGTACAATATTGGTTAGCACTGAATCAGCAACGCGCCATTGCACTCTGTGCGTGCATAATACGAGCAAGAGTTCGCATGCGCAAACATCCATCTTTTAAATCAGAAATTCTCGCGTTTAATTATGAATTAATCTAGCGGAAATTATAAAGTAATCGGATCTTTATTTAATCTTTAATTTATGCATTGCCTCTAAATCCGAATTTCACCTTAACCACATATATTTACAAAAAAAAGAAACATATTTTTCTTTATACGTACTTGTATCTCTAACAACGCAATATGCAGGTAAAATCGCGAGGAGGGCAGTACATGTATACACATATTTGCATGCAGCAGCTCAACAGTACTGAAACTCATGGAATGACACGATGCGTTAGAGTAATTATATTCCCCAGCCAAGAGCCTATAATCTAATAGGTTGGCGTATACGGCACTATGTGACTGTCCCTCTACCCCTCTTTCTCTCTCCCAGAGCCGCAAATGCGAATTGATATTGACGCGGAATCGCGGTTTCACGGCGTGTCTGCGTGCCGCAATTATTGATATCGCGACGGCGTAATCGCAAGGTTGAATATGTAATATGTCACATTGGTAATTCAACGCAACTCTATTGGGCATGAGTTCATGCGAGGGATTCATTTGCAGCTGTTCTGGAGCCGCTCTGCGCGCTTTACTTTTCATATATATGTGCGCGTCGCAGCCTAATACGATCGAAGCTCTCTTCCGGCCAGTTGTTCTCTGCTACATCATCTGCCCCCTGCATATTACGCAAGCAATTATATTACGCGGATGCACACTGCTTATCCTGAGATGACATAAATTTAATGACTGCAACCGGATTCGATCAGCATTTGTGTATGCATAGCAATCTCCACCCTTCGTGTTTCACTGTTCAAACGCGAACAATTATATTCGATGGCATCGCATAAAAATGTTTTGGTATAGAAAAAGTGGTCTGTACTGTTTATTAGAACTATTTATTTGTACGTATTTTTATTCGCTTAAACTAAATCGGCAAAGTTCGTTTGGTTCGTGGAAATCGTGTATTGGGAAGCTAATTAAAATCTTTTGCTACCAGCATTGAGCATGCATTACCAATATTGAATTTTGTTTTCCAAAGGAACTTATAGACGATTAATCTAAATCGCGTCTATATTTTACAAAAAGTAGCAAAAATAGTTGCAAAAGAAGTAAAAAAATAGCTGAAAATCCTTATATTCGATATGTATTTAATTGCAAAAGTTTGTGAAACATTAAATCGAACTAGAGAAATATCCGTTTCCAATTTGAAGTGCAAGTTGCCCTTTCCCAAAGGAATTTGAGGACATGCAACTGTCAGACATAACAAAGTTATTTACGTTTGATATAGACGGGTTGGGAATATAAACCGATCGTCGATCGACACTTGTAAAACTAGTATTTTACCGATCATGCAACATAGCTGTCATATTACATTGCATAAAATATTCATTCATAATCGATCACGCAGTACAGGCGTGCTTTGGAATTACGTAGAAATTTCTATTTTTGGTAATTTGATATTTATCGAAAAGTGGTAACTCGCAGAAGATAAGGAGGGAGGCAACTTGTCAAAATTCTGCACGAGTTGAAAATTTCAAATTGCAATTACGAGTCTTCCGAGACACATAGCTCAACCAAGTGATATCCAGCCGCAAAACTCGACGTAAGGACGAAATCGCACCCAAGGGACTTTAGATTAGTGCGATTTGGTGACGCTCGTATAGAGGCGAGCAAGAGTGGTCCAGAGCTATAAAGTTTGCACATTTGCCTGCGTACATATGCTAGTTGTGTGTATAATTGGCTTGTTGAATCTTCTATCTAAAATGCAAACGAGTTTGAAATCACGTCGCGAGCGCGTCGTTCCGAAAACATTGTTTCAGCAGAAACTTTCTGCATAGCTTTTAACTGAGAAATTCGCTCGCAATCTTTTCAAATTCACTTTATTGTTATTCAATAAAAATGCAGTTTGCTTGAATGCGACTTTACTTTTGAATGGCTGCCTTGTGTGGCTACGAAAAGCTTCATTAAGTGCTTCCAAACATACGTACAGTAGTGGCAGGTTTATGCAAGGACAAGCCGTTGAAAAAAATTTCAATGTCATGCGATTCTTTATACAGCAGCTTGGAAAAATTTTATTTTTGTACGTTTGACCATACTTGAATTGCAAATGCGTCTTAGTGCGCGCTTAGCCGCACGTGCTTCTTGCTCAGCTCATTGGACATTCAACGCGCGAATACGCGTCGTTCGCGCAGGAAAAAAATATCAGGAAAATTACTCGAGCCTACTCAGCATTCCGCGTATGTAATCAGCGCGCGACAATCGCCTCAATTTATCAATGAAAATTGCAATCGCTTGCAGTTTGTGGCATAAACGCTCGTTAATGCAAAAAGCTCCAATCAGCGACGAAAAAAATGCAAAACTCTCCTCCGGCTCTCTCTCCTTCTCTCATTATCGGCGCGAAAATGCATGAGTAAGCTGCGTGTGTATGGGGTAGAGCGAGTTGAGAGCTTAATCGGAATAACCGCGTACAGAGCCGATCGATTCTCTTTTGGCAACTAACGTCATGGACATTGAAAATTCTCTGTGATTCCGCGAGTTAGAGCTACGATTGATTAGCGCTCAAGTGCGTCCAGTACCGCGTCCATATTTATACAGTTGACCTCGCCGTTACTGTCTGTGATTTCAGGCGGGATTGAGTCCTGGACACATGTGGCTAATGCGCAAACTGTCAGCCAGAATCGCTCACTTCAAATTAGTCGTGCGTATATGACGATTAACCATCTCGTATGACTGCACTAGTAACTCAGAATGTACTGCGCAGGAGCGCCCGGCGATGATGATCTTTCGTATCTGTGCCCATGGCCTCGGCGACTCTAGCTAGCCTATCGAAATTTTCAATGTTTGTTAGATGCAAACTGCGTTTTCGAGCTTCGAGATCGATGTTAGCTTCCAATGAGAGCATTTCTCGATAATGGTCAAAGTATGCGTCGCATTAGAAATCTTCAATAATAGAAATGAGTTTTCCCAATAATGTTTGTTGTAACGTTACGTTTACTCACATTAGTCACGACCACGTACATACCTACGTATAAATATCTTTCAGATATTTTCTGAGCTACGTGTATTAAGCTTAGCGGAAAACGGTTTTAAAATTATTTGTGTCTTTTTCGTAAAAGTTTTCTCTTTCGCTTTCTTCTTTGTAATAACAGTCAAGTTTTGAGATTCTCTAAAATTGTTCTATTCATTAATTGATTGGCAATTTAAGCCAGAGTATATTGTTTGCAAAAAATGTTTGTATCTATCTCTGTAAATAAACTTCAGTGAAAAACAGCTGTTTCACAGTGAATATTCACTACTGTATTACGAGAAAACCCTTTCACTGCGAAATAGTTAGTATACGCTGCGCAATCTAGCAGACATTCGCTATTTAAATAACTAATTTTTAATTTTTCAATAAGCGAATAAGCGCGGTTTCCTCTGTGAATATTCACTTTTATAAAAATTGATACCCTGCGGAATCTTGTAGAATTCCACCAATTAAATAACTAATTTACAACTTTTCAATAAGCGAATAAACGCTGTTTCTCTTAGCAAAAATTTAATTATGTTTAATATAAAAAAAGACTTATATTTCCGTAATTAATTTACATGTATAAACATATATATGTAATTTAATTACGAAAATAATAAAGTATTTATTAACAAGAATTCTATTACTAATTGTTAAAAATGGATCTAGCAGTTCATCACAATTTCGTCTATAATTATGAAATTAATGAAAGGAATAAATAATGGTAGAATTTCAGTCAAAATGTTTTTGCAGCTTTTTTTATTGAATTAAGACTGAAAAAATAATAGTAAGTAAAACAATAAAGTTTTTTTTGCAAGATTCAGTCCTAAAGTATTATTACTGCAAACCAAAGCAATTACTATTCAATTATTAATTATAGCAATACAAATTAAAAAAAAAATAAAATTAATCGTCCTATAAAGGCTCAGTCCTTTCTTTAAAAATATCAGGCATTGTTAGCAAATTTATATGCATTGATGTTGCTTGATGGAAAATAGATGGACCAAAAAAAATATGAAGATAGCTCTTTTTAATGCAAATGTATCTGCACTAGTGCCGAAATGGTACTCGACCTTTTTCTAACCTCAAAAAATCAATTGGGTCATTGAAATTTTTAAAAATAGCGTATACGCCTTGGTAAAAAGCTACGTTTAAATTATAAACAAAATTCTAAGAATAAAAATATTTTTGACATTTTTTATAATTTTGATTCGTTTCCGAACTAAAATTTGTGAAAAATGACAACATTTAATAGCAAATTTATTTTTTTTACTAAATTTTTTAATCGACGACAATAGTCTCTATGCCGGCGCGAACAACACCAACAATCAGAGAAGGAGCAATTTGCATGATGCGATGAAATGCATAATACAATAATACAAGTCCGCAAAACATGTCTCTTTGTAAAATCATTATTCCCTACGATAATTTATTATGTTCTTATTCGACAAAGTCCATACTTATTGATACAGTGAATATTCACTGGACGTGTAGTGTACTAGCACCATTTTATATACTGTACGTCACTATAATAGACAGTGCATATTCACTAATTATTTAAGCCACTAGTTTACTTTCAAATTAGTGAACATTCACTATTTTGAAAACTGAAATTAATATCATGAAATTTTTCACTTTTTAAATAGTGAGTCACAATTTCGCAATAAACCAAACTACAAATTTTTCACTTTTTAAATAGTGAGTTACAACTTTGCAATAAACCAAACTTTGATTTCGCTTATTCAATAGTAAAAATTTCACTCAAATTATTTTAAAGAGTACATGAGTGTCACATGTGTGTACTTGCGTAGTGAACGTCTGCTTCTTACTAAAATTTTATTGAAAGAATAGTACACCTGTACTTTGATCATTTATTTTTGTGTCATCACAAATTTTTTCATTTTGAGATTTTCACTGTCGAAGTTTTGCAGTGAAAATCGTTTTGTAAAATCAATCACATCAATATTCATCTGAAAACAAAAAAAGGTTGTAATATAATATTATACCAACTGGATTCTGAATAAAGAATAACCACAGAGAGAGAGAGAGAGAGAGAGAGAGAGAGAGAGAGAGAGAGAGAGAGAGAGAAAGAGAGAAAATGTATGTATGAATTGGTTCTCGATTAGGTTGATTAGATTTTGTTATTGAGATTTAACTCTACATTTTGAATTTGAAGTCAAAATTTAAATTTGATATATAGTGTGCTATATATATGCTTTCATAGAACGAATCGGCTTTAGAAGCATATATATAGCTCACTACAAAAAAATATTTGGATCAACAAAAAAGCTGACGAAAACAGCTTTAATTTAAGCTATTAAATGTCAAAATCGAATTACTCGATCAAAATTTATGACCATTCGAAAAAAGTGGTTTGGTTTGACTTTCACGAAATAGCTCGATTTTTCCAAAAACCAGACATTTTTCCCTTTCTTCAAATCCCTATTATTGTCGATCCAATGCTTCGATTTTAACGTTTGATACCTCAAATTAAAGCTCTTTTCCTCTACTTTTTGGTTTTAGGTCTAAATTAAAAATTTTTTATATGTTGATCTATATATATGCTTCTAAAGCGGATTGGTTTTCTGAACGCATATATATAGCTCAATAGATAAGAAAAATCAATTTTAGACCTAAAAATCGTAAAGTTGAGGAAAAGAGCTTTAATTTAAGCTATTAAACTTTAAAATCGAGTCACTGGATCAAAAGTTTCGAGGATTTGAAAAAAAAAGTGAAAATCGATTAGTTTTGCGAGAGCCCTATAAAGAGTTAGCAGTATTGAAGCGTGCGTAACTCGTGACCGGAACATCCGATTTTAAAAATTTTAGGCTCGATTTAAAGCTCTTGAGCTGCACTTTCGTTCTGTATATATAAAGTATAGCGCCAAGTCCCATAGGAGTCACAGTACCTCACAGTACACAAATAATGCGCTCAACAGTAAAAATGCAAAAGAAAATGTATAAAGATTTTTGCGTTTTTTCGATCGGAAATCCGGGTGGCAACCGATAATGATGCAGCTCGCACGGTTTCTTATTCGGAGGGGTCCCAGAAATCAGAAAAAATAGGTCTGGTAAGTGTGCCCTACCCAAAATTTTTCGGTAGTCCAGGCCCCCAGAAGTTTCGAGTATCCTGTGGAATGACTCATATACATTTGCAAGATAATGGTATCAATAAGAAAGAGGATAGTACCCAGAAACTCAATAACGTGTACACACATTTAATATACCAGCTTAAGATTTAAAATCAAATCTGTATACATCGAAAGGATGAGGTAATGCGTGACGTCATATGTAAACAAACCGCGCGAAAGACTTTTCGCACTATATAAGCGATGATTGCCGGCTACTTCCTCACTTTCGAGACAGTAGCTGACAAAGCGGTATAAATAATAGCTGCGTTACTCGGTCTCTCTCTTCCCCCGCTGTTAACTAGCCGGGAGAAAGAATTATCGAGATGTACACAAATCAAATGTGCTCCAATATGTAAGTTTTAAAAATATCGCCTTTTCTATGTAATACTCTGTTCATTTTAAAGTCTGTATGTTTATTGTAATAAAAATTTTTTTGACAGTTTCCTGATGAGGGCGACAATGATCGCCGAAACGTCGTTTCTTAAAAGAAAGGAGTTTTAATTTTTTTTAAACCCTTTCTAAACCATTGCCTCGGAGATATCGATAAGAACAACAAAAGAAATTTATTTATTTATTTATTTATTTATTTATTTATTTATTCCAAAAACTTGGATGTCTTTGTATAAAAATGTATAAAACAAATTTTTTTACGTAAATCAGCGTAGTTTAGATTATTGTTGTCTCGACAATAAGATTTAAAAATATTGTAAAAAGTTAAAATATCGAAAATTATACTATAAATTCCGTTACAATTTGGATAATTCTTAAAGTATGAAAAGTCACCCATCGATTTCCTTACATAAAAATAAAACCATCCTTAGAAAATTTTAGAAATGGTGTCAGGTATAGTCGCTATAAATCTCAGCTCTGAACTGTGGTATGTAGTTCAAGCGACGGTATAATATGATATCATCGTAATAGCACCATCATGAAAAATGTATTTATTTCATATCAATTATAAACTTCTCGATCACGTCGAATAATTTGATGGAAGTTTAAAGATCCCAATTTTGCCGTACATTTTGCTTTATTTTAAAAATAATAAAAATAATAAAAATAATAATAGCGGAAAATAACTTGCCAGGTCCCATCTCGTGAATTTCAGCATCGAGCTCAAAGTTTACGCGTTGAGCGGATTGAAGCCGCACGCACGTGCGTAAATTGCTCTAGCTCGTTATTTACAAACTGCATAAAATTTCAAGGGATAGCGTGTATATACACAGATCGGACTTTGTGATTGTGACGGTGGCTGCGAGAGGAGCTTATAAAAAAAGGCTCGCTCCGAGGGGATTCGCCCAAATCTGTGTATTTTATGAGTCAACGAGTCAGAAAAACCAATATCCTGGGCAACTTTCGATTGCTATACTGTTGTGTGTGCAGAGGAATGCTTTTCGAGTGTTAGGATCGTTGAATGAATTTAAGCCGGACGCAGATTTACTTTTACGAATGACCGAGTTTTAGCTTGCATTAGATCGAATCCGATTCTCTCGTAGTGCTTTTCTGCAGTTACTGTCTCTCTCTCTCTCTCTCTCTCTCTCTCTCTCTCTCACCCTCTCCCTCCCTCTCTCCACCCCCTCTGTTTCTGTTGTTTAGAAGTAAAAAGAAAATCCGCTGATATGTTTCCACGCCGCGCGAGAATTGTGAACTTTTGCCGCGACGTTCATTCCCCCGGGGCTGCGCGCTTGTTTATCGGCTAGTTGAGCAGTTTACTTTCCGAATAGATATAGCGGCGCAGTCTACCTCTTTTTCGCAGAAATGGCGCAGATGCTGCAATGAAACATTTTCATTCGACTGGTTTATGTTATTATTAATATTTGACTGTAATATATATAGCGATTTTTACACACTACAGGAAAGCCTTTCAATTTTGATATTTATAAAAGCACCAGAAAACGTATAAGCCTGTATGATAGCATCGTCTATTGTAATAATAGTAAGCAAAATTTCATAGTGCAGTCTTGTATTACTCTGACCTATCAATTATTCTTCGTTAACTGTGTTCGAGAGGGCTCTTATGTTATTATGATAAAACGTGATCACGCACTCTTACTTTAGATGCTCGTATACACTGCATACACGGCATTAAATCACATTTTTCTCTTGCGCATTAGTCTATGTTTATTTAAAATTACTTTTTGCTTTACAAGTATATTACTGGCGTGTACGTGCTAAGGCATGAGAATGTATAACGCTTGTATAAAATCAATAATTCACGTAGGAAGGTGTGCCGTGGTGTTAGTTAAATTAAAAGTTGAAAATCAAATTTCAAAGCGCACTTTCCCGAATAATCAAAATGGAATTTAGTCGGGCGATTTTTAAAACCGCAGAAATGACGATCCACAGCAGTCAAAGAGACCTTTGCTCTCTATAAAACTGAAAAGCTCTCGTCGTTACATTGGACAAAGTATAAAAATCTGCCGCGCGCGCTTTTAAAGCGTTTTTCAATATCGCTCGTTAATCCGGATCACGCTATCCTCTGCAGCGAGAGCCCTCTTTGAAAGCTCTATATACACTCTATAGAGACTATCGACTCCTGTCTTCCCAAGCATGGCATTATGCGCCGTCCAGTGGATCAGTACACTTGGTCCTCTTCGTCTTCCACCTAGTCCTCGTTGTCGTAGTAGAAGTAATCGTCGTCGCGAAATTAATGAGGCGAGAGCCGTGCACATAAAGGAACGAGCT
This sequence comes from Philotrypesis tridentata, assembly GCA_018906965.1. NCBI lineage: Eukaryota > Metazoa > Arthropoda > Insecta > Hymenoptera > Pteromalidae > Philotrypesis > Philotrypesis tridentata. Next base: position 1,213,707 of record JACCIB010000015.1, on the reverse strand, counting down.
GTATAACGGGATGGAAGACTATAGTCGACGAAACGAGCAACCCATCAACGATATCGCGCGACGTCGATGACACTCGATTTCTTCTCCCAGTATCTCGCCGTACACACACACACACGTACACACACACACACACACACACACATATATACATAGACCACGACCCTCGTCAAGTGACGCGTGACCGTCTGACCGTTCGCTGACTGCTCTACGCGGAGCGTTAACTGTTTAAGGCGCGCCACCGCTACTGCGGTATTTCAGCGTGTTAGCGGAAAAGTCACGGTGTTAGTTGCTTTCGAGATATGGATGTATACGTGCATGCTCACGCGTGTGTGTGAGAGAACATAGAGCCCGTGATTTCGTATTATACGAGGTATGAGACTGGATTGGGCTTCGCACGTGCTTAATTTGTCAGTCGAATGCCTCATTGCCTTTCACGTGGTTTTTGCACGGGTGCTGGACTTTGATTTTTGAAAATGAACGACGTCGTAAAATACGGGCAAACCAGCTTTCATGATTCACAAAAATTTTTATAACTTACGGGAATCGTATCAAAATATGTAGAAGCATCTATGAATGTTATAAATGCATACTTTTATTGTAATATTAATTAGGTATTGATAAATACATCTATACTAATGGTCCAATACTTATACAGATAGTCCAACATAAACCAAAATTTAACTTTTTAATATCAATGAACCACATTTAAATAGCAAAAAATGATTAAGGGAATTCATGAAGTGAATCAGAATCATGTATCGATGTAGTTTTTGCTTATTACAAATACAAACTATACAATTGATTTCTTGAAAATTGCTTTTATTTAAATTCAAAAGTTGATCCGCAAAGCTTTAAAGAATTCCTTAAACTATATAGATTCAAATTCTGCGTTTTGCTATTGGCACGTTGTATTAAATTAATTATCACTTTATTTTTGCTTTTAGATTTATATAATTATGCATCATTTATGAGTCATTCCACGGGATACTGGAAACTTCTGGGGACCTCGACAACCGAAAAATTTTGGGTAGGGCACACTTACCAGACCTATTTTTTCTGATTTCTGGGACCCCTCCGAATAAGAAACCGTGCGAGTTGTATCATTATCGGTTGTCACCCGTGCTGTGAATCCTATGGGACTTGGTGCTATACTTTATATATACAGAACAAAAGTGCAGCTCAAGAGCTAACATTTTTAAAATCGGACGTCCCGGTTACGAGTTACGTACGCTTGAATACTGCTAACTCTTTATAGGGCTCTCACGAAACTATTCGATTTTCACTTTTTTTTTCAAATCCTCGAAACTTTTGATCCAGTGACTCGATTTTAAAGTTTAATAGCTTAAATTAAAGCTCTTCTTCTCAACTTTACGATTTTTAGGTCCAAAATTGATTTTTCTTATCTATTGAGCTATATATATGCGTTCAGAAAACCAATCCGCTTTAGAAGCATATGTATAGATCAACAGATAAAAAAATTTTAATTTAGACCTAAAAACCAAAAAGTAGAGCTTTAATTTGAGCTATCAAACGTTAAAATCGAAGCATTGGATCGACAGTAACAGGGATTTGAAGAAAGGGAAAAATGTCTGGTTTTTGGAAAAATCGTGCTATTTCGTGAAAGTCAAACCAAACTACTTTTTTCAAATGGTCATATATTTTGATCCAGTGATTCGATTTTGACGTTTAATAGCTTAAATTAAAGCTGTTTTCCTCAGCTTTTTTGTCGATACAAATATTTTTTTGTAGTGAGCTATATATATGCATCTAAAGCCGATTGGTTCTTTGAAAGCATATATATATAGCTCACTATATATCAAATTTAAATTTTGACTTCAAATTAAAAAGTAGTAGTACATTTTAATATCAAATGTATTTATACTTTTACTTTGAACCATATATCAATATAGAAGTTGGAAATTAAAATATCCAGGCTTTGGAAAGAATAATAGCATCGAAAATCAGTAGCCGTCAGTAGAAAAAGGTTGTAGGATTGTCTATTGATTTACGGTAGTATTATTGCCTCTCATTTTTGAATATTTTGATTTCAAACTTTGTGTTATGATAAATGGTTGATGATTCCAAGAGAAACTGAAGTATTTTTTTTTTTTTTATTTGCGTAATTTATTTTGTTCATAATTGATATTCAAGTATTTTTCTAGTGCGCATTAGTAATAGATCAGGATGATAGATTCCCTTGTTTATTATTTCGAAACTTTAAAATTGCTTATAGGATTTTAAATGAACTACGAATAAAACGTGAGAGTAAAAGTATGATGAAACTATTAACGTATCACCGCATCTTTTTTTTAAATCCTGACTCTCTGTTAAATAGATCTTGGTATTAGTTCCTAAAGCGCCTAGAAATTTTTCTGGATTTTCTACAGGGGTTTTATTTTAAAATTTCCATCACTGAAATGGTTGTGAAATTATTTTTAAGCTTTTTTTCTAATCAAATTGGTTTTCCTCAGATTTTCTCGCATAAAAGTTTTACTTTAATAAAGTACATTTTCTATTTTATAAGCGTAATAGTGTAAAGATTTTACAATCATTCATATTAAAAATAAAAAAATTAACTCTCGAGTAACCTCTACCCGTAAATAGAATTATGGGTTATCAAATAGTTTATGCATATAGCGCAGAAAATGATGTGACGCAGTGTAACTTGCGTAATAAAAGTATATTTAATGGTGTTTTTTCATCATCCTGGTGCTTACTTGTTTTTTAAAAGCAATAGGACCCTCGTAAAGTAATGCTTGATGTAATCGAAAAGCTCTAGGCTTTTTCCATAATTTTTTGTTCAAAGCTCAATAAAAAGCCATTTTATGTAATAAATTTTTAACAAACGTCACCAAGGGAGCTTCAGTTGAATTTCAGAAACGTACTAGCATTAGAAAATCCGTAAAATTAATTCATTTCCGGGGTCACAAAAAATAAAAAAAAATATCGTAATCTTCACGGGCCACTTTTTTTCTTGTTTTATGGAATCTATAATTAGTGAAGAAAAGGGTTCTGACGAAATCGACTCAGCCATACAAAATGTACGTAATTTAAAAAATCAATGCTGCTTCTTCGTTATCATAAAAACAGTTTCTGGGCGTTCTATGGATTCCACAGAACGTAAAAAATGTATCGGAAGATATAACATGACAATTTATTTTTAACATTTTGAAACCTCAAAAAGTGAATACATTTTACAAATGAATTAAAATATCGAATTGAAGAATCAGCATAGTGAAAATTTTAAGCGAGCCAACGTGAAAATTTGCAGACGGATCGAAATTTCACAAAAACTTTAACAAATTTAGAGAATTCGTCGACAGAAAAAATCTTCAATTCACAGCAGCTGCAATTGGAGCATGGACGATGGGAGTGAAAAAAGAGTCGTGTGGCAATGCGAAAAGAGGCGAGGCGCTGGCTCGCGATCTCGTTATCGGACAAATTACCGAGAGCAGCGGATGTGCGCATACATATATACTGTTTCTTTTTTCTCTTCCAACTTTTTCGCTGCTTTAGTCCTCGTGCTATCGCGTGACCACGAAAAGCCTTCGAATCAGTCTCGGATGCTTGGCTAAGCGCGTGATTGATCCCTTTTCGATAATTACCTCGTGAGCTGCTATTGCTGCTGCCGCTACTACTGCGCTGCATCAGACGTGCTTGCAGTTTGTGAGTTACGATCGATTTGCTACGCTATATTTTTATTCTTTAATAAACGAGTTTACTTGTGACGCTTTTTTTATTTTTTATTGAAATGATAAGATAAATAAAGAGCTATGAACAATATTTTCATACAGAAAGATATTTGGAAGTTGAAAAGTGAATGTGAGTTATTCACAAATTATCAACTTAATACTTCACCTTAACAAATAGCAGAATTGAAGAAAGAAGGCATTAAGTCTGATTTATGATTGAAAAAATGCGATTAAATAATCCAAAACTGGAGCAAGATGTGATTTAAATGTTTTCTCTCTGATTAACGCAACAATAAATAATTATTATAACTACTATAAACGTACATTAATTGAGAAATATTTTAGTAGTGATGATGTAACTCATGAATAATAAATGAACGTTTTAGTTAATTAAATTAGAATTACATTTTTTATTTTCATTCAGAGATTATTTATCTTTAAAATTAAAAAAATTGCTTTCTATCTTGCAGAGACGAAAGTCTATGAAAGTTCCGGTTTATGAATTTGCCTCAAAGTGTCAAGTCATTTGCACGTCAAAAAAGGAGTCTGAAAACTCAGATATGCGTTTGTAATATTGGGAGTTTAAACTTGGTTCGCGCGCATAATTCGCGCAAAACCAAGATGGCGGCGATAAAGGCACCGGATTTTTTTTTACACATGACCTGATGAGAGCTACATAAGATGTCATAAAAATAAATCATTAATTTTTAAAACAATTATGTTTGAATTTTCTACATTGGAAACGTTGACTAAACTAGTCGATTGAATTTTTTCAAACATTAATTGTGTAGTGCAACATGAGGTTACGTTTTTACGATGGACGACTCATCATGTGTAGCAGACTACGTACTAACTCCCCACGGCATCACCAGAAATGACCACAAAATAAAATTTTTTTTAATGCAAACTAATACAGTTATACACAAATTTCTATATAATGAGGCTTAGAATTATATTGAAAATTATATTATAACAGATGCAATTATCACTCGACCGTATTGGAGCCTGATGAAGAGCCGTAACGGCTCGAAACGTCGGCGAGGAATAAAGTATTTTTGCTCGAAGAGATGCATAGTTCTCTTATATTATTATACTTATACGTAGTATAAAAAATCAAAAACTAAAAATCAAAATATGAATTACATTCAAATTTTGAAAATGACATTTACGACGCTTATGCACTTTGTTAACCAATCACATAACCACCAATCTAGGCTTCACAAGATCTGGTCACGTATTTTTTTAATAGAGGGACTAATGTAACCCAGTACTTTTATCGACGCCATATTTTTTACTTCCCCAAACGGCCGCAAGTGTGATATTGCAACTTTAAACTCCCAATTGTATCAAAGATGTTACGTTATAACATCAGTTAAACTAAATTTGAACCCACAGGAAATAATTTATAAATAATTTTCTGCAGTAAAACAATTAATTCTGTTAGCGTTTAATAGCGGCAGTACTTCTGTTGGGTTACTTAATTTACGATCTCTTCATTATATCGTTTCTACGATCCTTTAAATTTGAGAAACTTGCTTCGTACTTATACTAAATTGCGAATTCTGATCCAACAGATATTTTCCACTTAACGCAACCGAATTTCAATGCAATAAAAGACTTGTGAAGTAGCATTAACATTGACGCTGTAAAAATGTTTAATTTAAGTATAGTAAAGGAAGAAAAAGAGCTCAAGATAAGACACGACACGCACACGTGTTCGCGTTGATACACTTTATGATTCCATCTCCCCTCCTGCTCCCTGCCCCCTCTCCCTCTTCTCTCATTCTGTCTCACCCTTTGCTGAGTGCAAAGCCTGCAGTCAATGGGGACGCAGCTGTTGCCGAACGAGAGATTTATCGCGCGCGTCCTCTCGTAATTCGTTCACGACACACCAGGTAAGTTATCGTCGCGGTTAAGATATGTATGCCTCGTATAGCCTCGGCATGTCTTGGGCGCCATCGTATTACTCCACGTCTTCGCGCGCGCGTACGCCATATCGATACGATTGATGCTCTCCGTCTCTCTGAGGTACGTGTTTTCGCAAAATGCATTGGTATATAAAATTTTATACGGCTTGCGATGCTCGATGCAACAAGATGTTGCGCGTAATGTTGCGATGCAAGTGCGATGCGAGCGATTTTCGACAGTTTTGCGGTGTACATTCGTTTGTTGTGAATGCACGGTATTCAATTACTTTTTGCGCTGCTTTATAATAGTTAAAATATTCCTTGAGAAACCATGAATCCATATCCCCATCCATATTTGAAGGTAGAACATTGATGTAGAAAAATATTGGAATATTGTCTTCAATTAAATAAAAATTATCGTGACGAGATTTTAAGGGATTTGACATTATTCTAGTCCAACTTTTTTATATTTATTCCTTGCCAATAACTTCCGACTAGTAAAAAGAAATCAATCTTACAGAAAATTCTGATTATCAAATCTTTTGTGTTAAAACTGAGTAAGAATTAAAAAATTATTGATCTTTGATATTTACAAACCTTTGAAACTACATTTAAAAATGCTGAAAGGGTGATAAACAACCGCTGTAATTGTATCTATCAAGTCATAAAAATTTCCAATTGTTTCTCCAGGAAGAATATGCCAAGAATTGCGAAGTTACAGCCAACATTATACCTAGCATAATCACTCCAGGAAAGTTAGAATTTTTATCGCGCAAAAATATTTCATTAGACCTACGTAATTTTAGAGGTGATTGGCACATCTACTCGAGGAAAGTAAAAAATTACGGTAAGATTTGTAGAGCATTACTGAGGCAGAAGAAAACGATAAAAGTAACATTCCAATGATTCATCGGGAATCTTTTTAGAGCTAGTGCTGATGGCTTATTCAAGAATTCCATTAAAACTGATTATCGAAGTTTGTTACGGATATCGTATTCTTAGATCTGCTTTGTTGAATTTAATAAACTGCTCGACTTATCAATTGAGAGCAGTTTAATACGTTTTATAGCAATTGATCGGACAGCTTAATTGAGATTGATCTTCGAAATTTACATATATAATACATAATATTCTAATGTCGCAAGTGTATATTGTATTGTCGATAAAAGTAAATAAGTAGCCCGACCTCGGTGTACGTTTACAAATTCAGAGAAACTTCCGTACGTTTGTCTGTGCAGCCGTTCTCTGAAAAAGCCTCAAAAGCGGAAGTGCACAGCATCGACTCGGTCGGCATAGTATAGCATCTGCACGTCGGCTCCATAATCGGCGTCGGGGTCGCGCCGCAAGCATACATAACGGCCGAAAGCTCACCCTCACTTTTCCCGCACACGCGGTCCTGATAAGCTGGCCCACCCTCTCTTTTGACCAACAGGAGCTATATACAGACAAAATCAGTCGAGAGAAAGGGCGAGAGGAGGGGGAAGAGAAAGAGAGAGGATGAGAGAAGTTACGTCGAAACCACTCGGCGGTCCTACAAACTTTTGACACTCTCGGCGCATTGATATTAATATTGCGCGGTTTGAGCTTGTGCGCTTCCCAAGTTTACCAGACTTTCCCAGACAAGTTTCTCGCTGGTTGCATATCCATACTGTATTCATGGAGTTGTGCATATTATATATACATACATCCGCTTTTTCGAGGGTTTCTAATTCAGCTTGCGCTTTCGCTTATTTTGCATTAGGCCAGTCGCTTTTTCGGGGAAAGCCATCGCCGAAAAGCCACTTTTCTCACGGGCGCAGTTTCATCTGCGGTTAGCCTTTTAGTGGAAGGCATAAGGCAGTGGATGCTGTTGCAGTGCCAGACTTTCCAGCCTACTTATCTGATGCGGCCGACTTTTTATGTGTACCGCAGGCCTGCATCAACTCAAGGGGTGTGTGCGCACGCCTCTCTCTGCGTATGTATACATGTTATGTTGACCTTCCCGAGGTTTCGGAATGATACTGCGCGGTATACTTATGCCGTATCTGCGGTTTAAGTTCGCAATACTTGGCTAAATATATTTGATATTGCAGGGCCATTTATGTATATGTGCTGTGTATTCCTGCAAATTTTTCCTCCAAAATTGAAACTAGTTCAATATAAATATAAGCTTCCTATATAACTCAAATTTAGTATTTTGATGTGTTTCTGGTTTTTTATAGTTCTGAGCGGCATGAATCCGCACTTATGCCACAGCATCAGTAATTCTTTATGGTACTGCTTATCACACCCACTATGCTGGTGCGCTAACCTCACGGTACCAGAAAGGACTGCTAATGATACAGATAGCCATTGCGGGAGATTTATGTTAGCCAGTCCTATGAAATATTGTACGATATACGAGTTCTAAGCTACTCTTCATAGCACTCGCTGCTCTCAGGCGCTTATGCACGGCGTACCCCAAGGTAAAACTTATACCACTAGTATTGCAATGTTCTACGAAGATGTCAAGCAATTAAATTGTTTCTATATCACCGAGTCGTTGAATAAATAATTGACGATTATTCAATTTTTAAGGAGTTATTAGGTGTTCAGAAATCAACGTAATGGCTATTAAAATATTTAGATTAAATTAATTTATAAAAATTAACGCTCTATAAGCTGATTAATGAAGACTCGAAAGACATACAAGTTTTTTTTTGAAGTTTGGTAATATAATATGAATGCAATTTTTCATATTTTCATTTTTGTGAATTTATAATACGATCTCTTACGGGAAAATACTTTTTTCCCAGTTTCAATAAATTATTTTGTAAAAATCATTACTATTCATTTTTTGTGGAAAATTTGTATAGTAAGAGATAAAATACTTCAAAAGTTATGCTCAAAATCGATACATAGATTTCGAATATATACCTTTTGAAATATTTACGAGTAATTCAAGGTAATGCACGTTTAACCTCTGAAAAAGTTAAATACGCGTCTGTATAGTAGTACATTACAATACTATAGTGGCATAAGTCGTACTTTATGGCACGACGTGTATAAGCGTATGAGCAAGAATCGTTTTTAACATACCTATTGTACGATATTTTGTAGCACTGACAAACACAAATTTGCTACCGTGTCATTAGTAGTACATTTTGGGACCGTGAGTAGGTTATCACCCATTACCATAACGGGCTATACTTATGCCACCGATAGCCGGGGCATAGATACGGATATATGCCACCCAGTGTTAAAAAAGTTTCTTTAGCAAAGTACATTTCATGAATAAATAAGAAAATACGTTTCTGGAATTCTTAAATCAAACCATTTATCGACCGTGTATAAAAGAAATAGCACAATGAAATGGCTGCTTAATTTGTCCAATATCAAATGCACCAAGTTGTGACTAATCCCTTTCACTTTGATCTACAACTGGTGAATACTAGGTGAACATTTCCACCAGAATTATATTAACCATTTGTTGCACAACACGCCTTGTCTTCTATATTGATAGCATTCGATAATTTGAATACGCAACAACCCCGACGCGTATAGTGATAACTAAACGCGTAAACATTTTATCTCAATGGCAGAAGATTGTCGATGGCATTCACCGTACCCCCCGCCTTACTACTTCCATAATAATAATAATAATAATAATAATAATAATAATAATAATAATAATAATAATAATAATATCGAAAGTAAAAGACTTTCCTTGCGCATTTTGAACGCACGCATGCGTGCGCCTGTAAAAAGCTACTTTATCTGTCAGCGCGCGCGCACGCGGCACTCGAAGCGGGGCATAAATTGTTAAAGCTGTATATCGATAAAACGAGGTGGAGCATGGTGCCGTTCTCGCAGTCTGTGTTTCGTTGGCAAGCAGACGAAACGAGCACACGCGCCCATTGAATGGCAAAGTATTCGTGCAAGAATGACGCGCGGAACGTCAGCCCGGTTGTGTGTATGTTCGAAAAAGAGTAGTCGACGTGTCTATAAAATAAAGTATGCATGTATGCACATGTGTCCTATACGCATGCGACTGCGAGAGAAGGGTCAGTTAGACGACGGCAGTACGTTCTCGTTACGAGGATAGCTCTTCGGGAGTTGAAGTTGTTGCCATGGAGTATGAAGGGACGGAAAGGAAGAGATTCTCTCGCTCTCTGTGCTTTGTAAAACACTCGATGTGCGCGCTCGCGTTTTATTCATTCATGTGCTTTCTCTTTCGCATACGTGTCCCGTCATTTTTTGTTCTCTAGTCCTAATACTTTGCAACAGTAATGTCCTCTGTCGACAGCTTCAGTCGCGCGATTTTTATGAAGGCCGATAAGAAAAGGGCGTAAAAATAGAAAAGATGAAAAAACTATCCCCCGAGCGGCTGGCGATTGCAACGAGGTTTGCTCTAAATAAGTATTTTCAATTTATTGCACAGCAGTTTTTCTCTTTTGTTCCGGCTCTTGAGCGCTCCACAGACCGGGTGTAAAAAGTTGTTTGGTAAAAATGATCTCTTCACTGGATTACTACGAGTTGAAAACTCTAGCCACGAAATTATCCGAGCAATTAAAGGCTTCGTGCAGTTTCTCGCTGATGCAGCGTAATTGTTCTATTTCACGCCATATACGTGGCACTGCGTTTTTGTCGTATAGAAAATATTGCTGGCTACTTTTCAATTATTGAATCGCTTAACTTTCCGCGTAAATTAAAACTGCAATGACCACTGTATTTCCTCCAAATCTCATTACTTTCTTAGGTAGAAAAAAAATGTTGGTGTTAAAGTACTAGGAAAATGAAGGCCTCGTTAGAAATGACTGGACTAAAGATAAGTATACGTGCAAAAGAAAATAATCAAACTGAAAATTTCGTAACACCTACCTTTGGGTGACAAAATAAGATGTTGACAAAATCAGCATGCAAACAGAAGTCGTCGATTGGAAGTAATAATTTAATGGTGTGCGGCAAACAATAATCTTCGATGTAAAAATTGCAAATGATAATGAAAGTAAAACGAAATGCAGTGCAAAAACAATTACGTTCTTTTTTTTTTGAGGTGGTGATGATGTTTAATCATAAAATCAATAAAATTAATCAAATAAATAAATAAATTATAAATTTATACACATATTTATATAATATATATATATAAATATATATATAGATGTTTATATATATATATCATTTAATATAAAACATAAATAGGGTCCCGAGACTGCTGGAGTACGCAGCGCGCACATTTGCTCCAGAATCCGCTTTCGAGGGTCTGATACGCCACGAGAACTTTTGTGCGTCTCTTGCTCTCTGATTGCCGACGGAGAAACAAGAATAAAAACAAAGGCATACAACGAACGAACGCAAATAATAATACAGAACATACGGAGAAAAAAAAATCATACAAAAGACAGAGAATGGGAGTAAGTGTGTCGGTGTACTTTGTCGTGAAAGAAGAAAAATGTATCGAAAAACAAACAAAAAGTCACTCTCGCTCGGTGTTTTCCTGTCGTCCGCGCTACACAAAATAAACGCCGCGGTACATATACCATACGTACATATATATACGTATGTATCGCAGCGTATATAAAACTAAAGATACGTCGAAGACACAATGCGTTAAGGGGCAGCGCTCTGAGCGGAAAAGCGACGCAGCGTAGCTTATGCACTGTCTCCAGCGTATCCTGAATTTTGCGTAACTATCTGCCGTTCTTCATTCTTCTCCTTCTTTTTCTTCGCGTTGCGATATGCACTGTTTTCCACGTTCCCCCCCGTCCGTTCGTGAAATTCTTGCTGCTGCCGCCGCCGCCGCTGCTGGTGCTGCTGCTGCTGCTGCTGCTGACCGCTGCCACTGAGCTATTTTTTCTTTTGCCCTCTCTCCCTCGCGTTAATTAGCTTATCTAAGAGCGCATAATGCGGCATAATAACACATGTATACGCGCACCGCGACCTATTTTCTTTTCTTTATACAACACGCATTATAATGCACCTCGCCAACTCTATATTTTTTCCTCATCTATATACGACTCTTGTAAACTTTTTCTCGGCCTCGTCTCGATTACCTTCCGAAACCTCTACATTTTCATGCGTATATATGTATAGATATGTTTGTACGCGCGCACGACTGTGTGAGGAGGTCGACGGTTCTTTTGCCACCCTAAATTTCTCCCCATTTCTTATAAAGCCGTTATGGATTCCCGGTAACCAGAGGACTCGCTACATTGCAGCTTTACACGACTGAAATATAATTTTGAATTCTCGCCTCATGATAAATTATATTCGTGCAATTCGTGTTCTCTGCAGTTTTTATACATGCCTATGTCCCTTACTTTTTTTCCGATATTTTTGCATCACTATTCGTTCAAGTTAAACTGTCATAGTTTTAGTGATTTTATAAATGTTTAACCAAAATAATCTTAATATAGCTGAGATAAAAACAGAAAAAAATTTAGCAAGTTTTTTTTCGAATTTGAGCGAAACACTCAACTATGCTTCCGTAGCAATTTTGATAATACAAGGTTCGATTTTCAGATACCCATGTTTTTATCCGATACGAGGTACATCATTAAATATATTTGAAATTGAGCTGTAAAACGAAAAATGTTAATTTGCAACTTTGCCGAATCTCGGCACTCGATCAGCTCATTATACGTGAAATCTCGTTAGGTGCAGAGCCTCATCGCATGCCAGTAGACGGCGTGAAATTCTCGAAGCAGGTGGAAAAAAAAAGAACCGTCGACGGGGAATATCAAGAGGAAAGCGTTCGCCGAGGGAACGCAGATAGGAGGAACGAGAGGAGGCGACGAGACATTGGGAAACAAGGGTAGGTGTGTAGGCGAGGAAAAGGCAAGCGGGAAATGTGCATGTTCTCCGCGCGAACGGCATAATCGCAAGCTCGAAACGAAATCGTGTTTATCTACTAATGCGCTATATATAAGTACATCTTGCCGACCGTTGGTAGTGCGAGTAATCGTCTGTTCGTCGTATCTCTGGTCGTCGCGTCGCCGTTAGATAGTTATTACGCCTCGTCGCGATAGTTGCATCGTAACAGACCATCATCCGAATGAGAGCTTTTTGTGTCGCGGCTGAGCCTGCGGAGGTGGGATTGAAAAAGGGGTGGGGGATACATGGGGGGGGGGGGGAAGAACGAAAGACTTTTGTCAGGATCGAGACCCGGGACTCTTTGGTATGGTTCTCCGTAGAAACGATAAGAGAGAATCGAGAAGTAAAGAGGCGCACGCGAGCCGCAACGAGCCCTCGCAGAGAAGAGACATTTTTCGGAAATGAAGAGAAAAGTTAGAGATGAGGCGAGCAAGAAGAAGGCACGGCATCAGGAAAAGCTCGTTTCAGTCGGACTGGAGAAGGAAAAATCCAGTTTTGCCAATTCAATGATATAGGTACTTATGCATTACGTGCGCTACACGTCCCGGCTTTGAAATTCTCTGCGAAAGCTCCGTCGCACTCGCGCTATTCTTCCTTCTTTGATCCTTCGAACTTGAAGTAACGAAAAAGAGAGAGGTAAATATATATGCTATGTGTACGTACTCGTTATATATAATATAATATAGTCCTAAGGGAGAGAGGCGGGGCGTTGCGCTTGCAGACGCGCGTTGTCGCGTGGCGCACGGCTCGCCGCCTCTCTTCATCGCTCTCATGCATTCCTCTTTAATTACAGTCTCATCTCAAGTTTCTTGTGTTAGAACGACGATTGCATTTATATATAAACTGCTCGCGCCTGGCTCGTCGTTTTAATTAAAAGCAGAGTGCCTCTGCTGTATCGATCGTTTAAAAAATATGTAATCGTTCCGATCACTTCGAGTAGTCTCATCTTTTTCTTTCTACATTTATAGTGTATCGTCTTCGCTAATGCCCAACGCGGAAAAGCATCATTATTGGCCTAAGCTTGCGCTTTATTCTATGAATACGTATGCGAATGAACGCTCTCTCCTCTCTTCCGCTCTCTCCCTTTCTCTCTACGCTTGTGCTTAACATATACAATAATGTCTTCATGCAATACATGCGTATAGTGTACCTGTGTTCCTTTAACGCCTCGCGCCCGCTCGTATATGTATATGTATAAATGTATTAAGATATACGTGAGCGGCTCGCTCGCTCCGCTTAAATGTGTAACAGTATACGCCGTTTTTGCGTTCGACTTGTACAACACGCCGTCGCCAGCCTGTAATTTCTTTGTTTTCTCTTTGACTTGTGTCTATATGTGTGACTGTTTATTTGTGTGTGCCTGTTTGTGCGTGTTTGTTGAGTAAATTTGTCTTTTGTTCGGTTGTGTATTTGCTTCGTCTGTAACGACCGGGGAAACGCCACAAGTAAGACAAGGTACTCATTGGGCCCCGATTAACTATCGCTAGCAGTAGTACGAGGTCGAGAGTCCGAGCTTGCAAGAAAAGGGTGCTCTGTGACGGTTATACACACTTCCGGTACTGATGACGTCCTTGGTCTCGCATCTCAGTCCCGTGAAGCCCTCCGCGCACCTGCAAACATACGAAAAAGTACAAAAAATTATTAAGCTAGCTTTTACTATATTATATTGCATATATATCGATATAAATATTAAATATATATTACAATTCACGATTTTTTTTTTAATATTTTTTAGATGTGCAATACTCGTATTCAATGGTATAACAGTGAATTAAAAGGCAGTACTTATAATACATATATAGTATACAGTGTAGTATGAATGTAAAGTATAAAGAGTAGCAGTAATGTATGATTTTTTTTAAAGCAAAGTCTAATTTTTATTTATTGAAAGTAAAGTTTATTTTTATTTAGTTGTAAAGTGCATTATTTTAAAGTGAAGTGTAATAGTGTAAATATTTTCTTAGTGTGTAGATAAATGTGTTTTTCGTTCGTTGCTGGCTCGACTTCTTATCCATACATGACACAGGTAAAATTTTAAGACAATATTTTATATATTTTATTTTTTATATATATTTATGTCAGTATTCTCTTATATATACATATCTACATTAGTCTATTACAAATATCAATCTACATTATATTAATAATTTATATTTGCTGAAAAATATCGTATAAACAAACCCTCTTTTCTGTCTATACTTTTTATAAACATATATTTTCAATCAAATATATCGATTCGTCTTGGCACAACGATTCGAATGGCATGCATAAGTTATGCAAGCCGATCGTTTTTTAAAGTTATGGACTGCTAAAGTTACACTTAAAAAGTCTGATGGACCGTACGTATGGATGGATGGATCATTTTTTAATCATACGTTTTGTAGTATATAAAATGAATATCTGAATTAGGAATCTCCTTTATTAGTACATTACGATACTAGTGGAATAAGTCGTACTTTACGGCACGACGTGTATAAGCGCGCGAGCGTAGCGAGTGAGGTTAGAGTTGTACCATGAAGAACGACTTATTACACGTGTATTGTACGATATTGTATAGCAGTGATTAGAATAAATCCGCTGCCACGGTTCTCCGTGGAATTAGCAGTCCGTTCTGGCATCGTCAAGTTGTGATAAGCACGGTGCCAGAATAGACGACTTTGTCGCGGGACAGTAGGAATATATATTGTAAGATTTTTACTATTAGTATTTCATTGGTGTACGTGAGACGAACGGAGCACGGAGGATTATAACTGTATCTTTTATTTTTGAGGAAACCCTCCACGTGCACAGTTTATGCATTTATTGCGCACGGTTTATGCATTTATTATAGGGACCGAAGAGGTATCCGCTCGTCTCTTCCTAGGTATAAGCGTTATACTATAAGGTTAGTCGTAGAGGCGACAGGGGCAGCAGCCTTAAAAGGGCCCGCCTCGCAGAGTTTAAGACAGTGTAGAGCGAGAATCGAGCCGAGCAACAGCTCAAGTGTCTCATGGCTGATTTCTTTGCGATTTGTAATGTCCTTTCTCGATTAAATATATTACGTATTATTTTTTTAGCATTACCCCTTGTGTAATTGCTTTCTGCACGATACCCTGTCCCAAAACCTGGCCTCAAAAAACTAACATCTGGCGACCGTGACAGGACACGGTTTTGGCGACTCGAGTGCTGAGTGTGCTGCAGTAGTGTATAATACGTAAAGATGGATCTTAATAAGCGAAAGAGGACTACATTGAAGACAGCGTGTACAAAGGCGCTGAATACTCTGAATGCTCTTTTACAAGATCAAAATTCTGCAAAAGAGGAATTGACAGTGGCCTACAATCTTTTAAGTGAGAAGCAGGCTGCGTTAGATGCAGTCTCCGCAAAAATCATAGAAGGGATGCTGGAAGCTAACGAGACAGACGCCGCCGTGGAAAAAGAAGAAGAGGAGCATAGCGTATACAGGCAGAGATACTTACTAGCGAAGTATAAGTTTGAAGATCGATTGACAGTGAACAACAGAGCGACTCCTTCTCCTCAAGCTGCGCGCAGCGTCGAAGTCGCGAGTGAATCAAGAAGCTCGTTTAACCTGCCGAGGATTGAGCTCACAAAGTTCAGTGGCGATATACGCGAGTGGCTCCAATTTTGGAGCTTGTTTAAAAAGATCCACGAGGACGTTAATATGGATAGTGAACATAAATTCCAGTATTTACTTCAAACTATGGTGCCTGGATCGCGTGCGGGAGACTTAGTGAAGAGTTATCCGCCAACGGGCGAGAATTACGTGAAAGCAATGGAAAGCTTGCAAAAAAGGTTTGGACGCGACGATCTACAGATCGAAGTGTACGTCAGAGAGTTATTGCAATTAGTGCTACAGAACGTGAACTCTACAAAGGAAGTGCAGCTTACTAATCTATACGACAAGATAGAGTCGTATCTGAGAGCTCTGGATACGCTAGGAGTTACCACCGATAAGTGCGCGGCAATGCTTCTGCCGCTAGTTGAGTCAGCTCTTCCAGAGGAATTATTAAGAGTATGGCAACGCTCGGAAGCCGCGAACACCGAGGTCAACGCTGAAGGTGCTAACGCCGATATGTCAAAAAATCGCCTCACGAAATTGATAAAGTTCTTAGAAACCGAGGTGCAAAACGAACTAAGAATATCGTTGGCAAAGACGGACTTCGGATTAGGCAGTAACGCTAGTAAAGAGGCGGAGCGCCACAAGAAATCGAAAAGTCAATCAGTGAAGGACGTGCCCAGCGCAAGCACCTTATTGTCAAAAGGAGAGGAGATCTGCTGCGCATTTTGTGATAAGAAGGGGCACGAGAGTGCTAAATGTCTGAAAGCAAAAAGTATGCCGTACGCCGAGAGGAAAGATTTAGCAATGAAACGGCAGCTATGTTTTAATTGCTTAAGATTCGGGCACACTTACATCAAGTGTCGCGTAAATGTCAAATGTTCGAAATGTGCGCGACGACATGTGGATATCATGTGCTTCAAAGAAGAAAAAGAGAAGAGTGACGTTTCGCAGAATGAAGCAGGTAAAACAGTTAGTGGAGTAAACATACAGAAGGACAATAATCTAGCGGTTTCAACGCGCGTGCCTTCCACGTTCATGCAGACGTTGAAGATTAGATTATGCAACAATACGTCTGAGAAGATTGTGCGCGCGATTATAGATACTGGCTCTCAAAATTCGTACATTTTAAAAAGTGTTGCAGAGCAATTGGGTTACGATCCGCTAGAACAGCAAAAATTAATGCACTTGCTATTTGGAGGTAGCAAGTCTGAAGTAACAAC
Source organism: Philotrypesis tridentata (assembly GCA_018906965.1). Lineage (NCBI taxonomy): Eukaryota > Metazoa > Arthropoda > Insecta > Hymenoptera > Pteromalidae > Philotrypesis > Philotrypesis tridentata. Next base: position 1,196,495 of record JACCIB010000015.1, on the reverse strand, counting down.
GCACTCGAAGTATTCCATCCGCGCGGGAGATTTGAGTGGAAATTATTGGTGCAATCTCCAAGTGCTCGATCAAAATACAATTTGCAGTGATGTACCAACAGTGACACAAGGAAGCTGGATAGAAGAATTAGCGGCAGAAAAAATAAAGCTCTCCGACGTCTGCAGTGAAGAAAAAAGTGTATCGGTGCTCATCGGCGCGGACGTTGCTGGAGATCTGCTTACTGGCAAAATCCGCGCCTTGAGTAGCGGATTAACTGCCATCGAGACGCGATTAGGATGGACACTCATGGGGAAGGTGCCGACGGTACAGTGCAACGAAGATTTTAATCTCGCGACAGCTGCTATATCGATGTTTATGAAGGAAGCAGAAATAAAAGATCTATGGGCCCTAGACGTCTTAGGGATTAAGGACCCCATTGAGCATCGGACGCAGCAGCAGCGCGACAGTGATGTTATAAAACGATTCCGCGAGAGTGTTGTTATAAATACCGAAGGCCGTTATGAAGTAAAGCTCCCTTGGCGAGAGTGCCATCCAGTGCTTGAGAGCAATAAAAATGTGGCCCTTTACCGCTTGAACAGCACAAAAGCGAAACTGCTCGCAGCAGGCAAATTCGAGGCATACGCTGATATTTTCAAGAGCTGGCTCGAAGACGGGATTATTGAACGAGTACCGACGGAAAGAGCTGATTGCGGGGGCTACTACCTACCTCATCGCCCCGTATACAAGGAAAACGGGTCTTGGGACGATAAAGTAAGCGAGGAAATTGAAAGAAGTTTTAAGCAATGGTTTGAGGAGCTGGGGAATCTTGCTCGAGTGAAAATACCGCGCTGCATGCTAGGTTATGTAGATGAAGCGTGCAATGTTAGCTTGCACACCTTCTGTGATGCAAGCCAAATAGCTTATGCAGCCGTAATTTTTATTCGAGTGCAGAGAGGGTCGGATGTCAAAGTTCATTTTGTCCAAGCGAAAAATAAAATCACGCCTACAAGTAAAGAAAATGCTAACACACGCGCGAGTACTCCGCGTTTAGAATTATTAGCGGCAACGATCGGCGCGAGACTGACCTCCACAGTTGTAGAGGCATTAAATTTAAAAAATATCAAAACGTATTTCTGGACAGATTCCTCTACAGTAGTCGCGTGGATTCGCCGCGATAATAATTGGAGTGTTTTTGTATCGAATAGAGTGAAAGAGATTCGGGAACTAACGAACGAAAGTCAATGGAGGCATATACCGGGGCATCTTAATCCGGCCGACTTGCCATCGAGAGGGTGTAGCGTCAATCAGCTTTTGGCTGCGGAATGGTGGGAGGGGCCTGTGTGGTTGAAACAAGCACCTGAACAGTGGCCAGTAACAGAGACTATATTTAATGAAGACGAAGTGAAAGAAGAACTAAAAAAGTCGAGCACTATGCAAAGTACCACTTTGATAAATAATAACGAAGGCGACAAAGTAGAGAATTGGTGCAATCGCTTTTCTAGTTATTCTGAACTCGTCGGATTTATTGGTTGGATTAAGAGACTCGCGTTTAACTTAAAAAATCAAAATAATAAAATTAAAGAGAAGTGTTTATCCGCGGATGAGTATATTGACGCAGAGCATACCTTGCTAAAATTTGTTCAAAAACGCAATTTTAAAGGCTTGAATGACGAGACTATTCAACATTTTTCACCTTTTGTAGATGAACTCGGTATAATCCGAACTAAAACGAGATTACAGTATCGCGAGGATAGTTTCGATTTTAAATGCCCGATTATTTTGCCAGCGAAAGATCACGTCATAGAGCTTCTAATAAGAGAGAAGCACATTCAATGTAAACATGCAGGAGTTACGTTATTATTGAATATAATGAGAGAGAAGTTTTGGATAATAGGCGGGCGTAAAGTAATTAGAAAGATTATTCGTAATTGCGTTGAATGTCGTAGATATGATGCGAAAGCCTTGCATGCACCGCCAGCTCCACTACCACTCGATCGAGTAAGAGAGGCTGCAGTATTTGAAATAATAGGCGTAGATTATGCAGGGCCGATCTACCTGAAAGACGGTCAAAAGGCCTGGATTTGTGTATTTACGTGCGCAATATTCAGAGCCGTACATTTAGAATTAGTAAGTTCGCTTCGAGTAGCTTCATTTATTATGGCGCTTAGGCGTCAGATATCAAAGCACGGTAAACCGAGCATCATTTTCAGTGACAATGGCACTAATTTTGTAGGTTTAAACAATGCACTTAAAGGTATTGACTATGACAAGATGAGAGAAACGCTCGCAGTACAACATATAGAGTGGCGATTTAATCCCCCTTCTGCTCCGTGGTGGGGAGGGTTTTGGGAGCGTATGATTGGGTTACTTAAACGTTTATTGAAACGCACATTAAAGAGAGCTTGTCTCACTTATGAAGAGATGATAACCACACTTGCGGACTGCGAAGCCGTAATAAATTCACGTCCTATAACCTTTCTGTCAGAAGGCTACGACGAAATAATGCCGTTAACACCTGCAATGTTTCTGCAAGATGTACAAGAAGTAGGAGTCTTAGATTTAGATAGAGTAGAAAGTATTAATTTAGATAAAAGGTATGCGCATCGTGTAAGTGTAAAACAGAGTTTGCGCCGAAGATTCAGAAATGAATACTTAGGTATGTTAACGCAACAAAAATGTAAAGAGAAATCTCTCAGTGAAATAAAATTAAATGACTTAGTTTTTATAGGTAGCGATAATACAAAACGTATAGATTGGCCACTGGGTCGAGTTAACCAGATTCTTTTAGGAAAAGATGGTCAAGCTCGCGTAGTTCGTATAGCAACAGCGTCAGGCGAATTAACCCGCCCTATACAACGTGTATATCCATTAGAAATGAACATTAACTTTAAGCCTAAGAATGATTGTAAAAATAACGACGAGTTACAAATTGTATCGAAAAAATTAAAAGACAAAGTATCAAAAGAGAAAATTGATGTATGCAACAAAGTAAATAAACCTATAGAGATCAAAACCAAGATCGGAAGAGTTTCCAAACAGCCTGATCGATTAATGTATAATTAGAAATTTAAACGTAATTACAAAATTCTTATTTCCTCCTATTTTCCTTTTGATACTCAGTAATAAATCTTAAATAATTTCATGAAGCGTATCTTAATATTATTATAATGTGTATTATTTTAGTGTGTATTATCATAGTTTATTATTTTAATATTTGTATACTGTTTTAATTGATCATAACTGTATACTTGTGTCTCATTAATGTATTGTAATTATATATATATGTCCTATTCTGTATTGTAACAAATATGAATTTCATTGCGTGCCAATTTTACTGAGAACTCTAGCTTTAGTTATCTTACTGTTTACTATCATGTACACCCTTTTTCGGTGGGGAGGATGTCGCGGGACAGTAGGAATATATATTGTAAGATTTTTACTATTAGTATTTCATTGGTGTACGTGAGACGAACGGAGCACGGAGGATTATAACTGTATCTTTTATTTTTGAGGAAACCCTCCACGTGCACAGTTTATGCATTTATTGCGCACGGTTTATGCATTTATTATAGGGACCGAAGAGGTATCCGCTCGTCTCTTCCTAGGTATAAGCGTTATACTATAAGGTTAGTCGTAGAGGCGACAGGGGCAGCAGCCTTAAAAGGGCCCGCCTCGCAGAGTTTAAGACAGTGTAGAGCGAGAATCGAGCCGAGCAACAGCTCAAGTGTCTCATGGCTGATTTCTTTGCGATTTGTAATGTCCTTTCTCGATTAAATATATTACGTATTATTTTTTTAGCATTACCCCTTGTGTAATTGCTTTCTGCACGATACCCTGTCCCAAAACCTGGCCTCAAAAAACTAACAGACTTATTCCACTGATAGCCGTGGCATAAATGCGGATTTATTCCACCCAGTGCTATAAACTTTGTTTATGAAAGAATCGTGGAAAAATCACATCTAAATATAATAAAATTGAAACATATATCTGACCGAATTAACTTTTCTTTATTAATCGGAGTAATCATCATCAACTATCATTTTCGATTATTCAATATTCACTATTACGAAGTACACAAATTATAGAGTGGTGGATTCATTCACGTACGATTTAAGATCGATATAAAGCAGGATAATGAATTTTTTGAATTTGGAAACAATAGAAGAGTAATAGCATAAATAATCTTCCAAAGACATTTTTGCATAGTTTATGAAAGCCCAAAAAGTAGCTAAATATAGAAATATTTAAAAAATGATGAACATATGGTTCGCCTGAATAAACAAGAGCAATAATTGCTATGTACAAACTACGCACGCACATATGTATAGTGAAAGACACATGAACACATCCGAACCGAACGTGTATGAAAGAAATGCCAAAGTCTGGCGGCTGCGCTGCTGCTGTTGATGGAACGTGCCTGCTCGCTAAGAAAGAGGGGAAAAAAGTGGAAAAAGAAAGAGGTCGAGCCGTTTCATCACACGGTTGGCGGAATTTCTTAAATATATTGTGCCTTCGTCGCCGACGAGGCGAGATGAAGCACAGACATATATATATATAGGCTCGAGAACGAGGAAAGAGTTGTGTGACTATAGCATTTATAAAAAAAAGTCGTATCGCGTGTAAGCAGGGGAGAAAAATCGAGCGCTGCAGCTTCATTCGTGTATCTATATAGGTAATGGGCATGAAAGCTTCAATCAAATCCTGAAATTAATTTCGAACGCGGTCATTACTGAGCATTAAGAGTTGCGGAGTCGAGGGATACGGAAGAGAACGATTCGGTCGGCGATTCAAGCTCGAGGGCACTGACGAACGTGGAAAAATTGACTCTCTCGCCGTATACATACACCTGGGGACTGAGAGAGCTGTTTCTTTAGAGAGGTAATTTGGTGCGGTTTCGTTTATTTATAGCCGATTGGACTATAAAGTGAGCGTGGTGTCGTGGCCTCCAATAGCGATCGCTCGTGTGCGTGTGGCTACCGTTACCCCGTATCCCTGGCTCTTTATGTGTATTCTGTCTGTGTTTCTATACTATACGGGAAAATCCTGAAATTTCATTCACTTAAGCGTCTCATAAACTTCAAAGTTTTTACAATATTTCTAGATTAACATTTATTTTTTCTTCTCTTGTATGTATACATATCTTTACATGACACAAAGTACTAGTATTTTTCTATCAATTTAGGAAAAACTATCCGGAATGAATTAAAAGGCAGAATGTTGTCTATGTTTCAAAGCTGTCAAAATATCATTTTTTTCCTTTTTCATTCTAATCCCTAACTGTTCACCTGCTCTATCCTATAGAACCATTTTTTGTGTATAGCTCATCTTGAGATAAATGATGGTAGAAGAAAAAGTTTTTGTTTAGAAAAAAAACCATCTAAAATAATCGCTTGGGTCAAGATTTACAAAAACTTTTAAAAATTTTTTCGTTTCGACAAATGAAACAATTTTAGAGAATACTGCTATAGAGCTTGTAGTAAATAGATATTCTGTACTATCTACTTTTTATTGCTTCAATGAAGTTCATATTTACTGCAATAAAATTAGTTACATTTATTCACTGGTAAAAAATAAACCAAGTTCACTGGTGTAATAGTTGTTTAATATTATAATTATATTTATTGTTCTACTTCATTCCCGTTAAAAACTTTGGATATAAATTAAATTAAAAGTTGTGGGACGGATGTAGTTGTTTATTTATATTCTTATTTCGATGACAAGCAAAAAAACGTAATTTTACTATTTCAAGAGATTACTCACTCTTTTTTCAGTTTTAACAAAAATTGGCCGAGTATAATAAAAATAATATGTGTCTAAATGAACGATTATTTTGGTTAATAACTATTCCAATTCTTGATCACGCCATGGCAATTTGAGCTAATGACTAGCAAGTTAAAATTTTAATACAGCAAACAAGACATTTTATTCATGAGTTCAGTGTTGAGTATATTACGTAAATATTTATAAAAATCTGAATTTCCAGTAAAATCTTCTACAAAAAAGAAGAAAAAAATCAAGATGTACGAGACAGCAGAAAGAAAAATACAAAAATGTCGTTTGCTAAATGTCCAGCTGTCGCTGGCATAACGAATCTTATTTTTGTATCAGTGAATTGGGTTGAAGCACTGCCTCCACCATCATCGTCGCCGTCGCCGTTGTCGTCGTCGTCGTCATCGTTGTCGTAGACACGTGGTCATTCCACGAATCTTCCTCTTTCTCGCTTTCTCGCACTGTCTTTCTCTCAACTCCAGTTACCGCGTTTTTTTATCGTCTCTGCGCTTACGACGACGATCCATCCATCCATCCGTCGTAATTAAGAGCGCGCGCGGATATCTCCGCGAATTTTTCGAGCTTCTGTCGTTGGAAGTTTTGCATAGCACCAATTAAATCTCGTTCGAACGCGATTTTTTAAAAAATACATCATGAGCTCTCCTTACATTTTTCTCAACGGTGCCATGATATTTTTAGTGCTGGGAGACTAAAAGAGAAATAGTAAGAGATACATTTCTTTAGAATTAGGTACGTGACATAAATTAAAGTATGAATAATTGAATCGATTATAACAGTTAAGATTTTGAAAGCTTTTGAACTGGATTGCTACTGCTGGAAATAATGAGTATATTTAAAAGTTGTTAAAATTCGTAACGGGTGTGATATGGGTAAACCGATATTTTGAAAATGTTAGAAACCTTAGCACGTCAATTTTGTATTTAATTTTGCTTGTTTTCTTTCCAGGTGTGTTTTAATAATACAATTATTGTTTCTGAAAAATATAAAAGAGTTTGGACGGCAGTTGAAATTCGTACCTTAGTGAGTGAAACTTTCGTTATAATCTATTCTAATGTATAACTTTCTATAAAAGCAAAGCGAATATGTTAAAATAAAATGAATTTAATTTTGTTTTAACATATTTCATGTTCTATTAATAAATAAATGTAAGGATTTTATGAAATTTCAAAATGCTTATTGTATAGGAGCTTTAAGTGAGTGTACGATATAACAAAGGCTAAAAATCATTTACGATAAAGTGCTGCGAGAAATTTCAGTGGAGCCTGCAGCTAGCTTATAGGTATTATTTTCCATAAACTGGGCGGCATTCGCGACAAGTGAGGATTAAACTTTTTAAAACAATCTGAAGCGATATATCTGGATTATGCACTAAGCCTTGCGACGATACTGCGGTATTTACTCTTGCATTTTAAAATAAAAAATGCTTCAGTTTTTTTACGTGAATATAATAAACAGTATACAGTGCAGTCCCAATAAAGTTGATGCAATTGCTTTTATAATTTTTGTTACGAATCATATTCTGAATACAGTATTCGCTTAATAATTATAAATCTTTCATGGTCTATTATCTTTGCTATATATTGTACTCACATCGGAAGTCTTGCTACGGGCAGCAGTGAGTTATGCAGAAACTAATAAATTTTTGTCACAAATTATGTCTCTTTCACAGTAATAATAATACTTATAATTATAACAGTAATAATAATAATAATAATAATAATAATAATAATAATAATAATAATAATAATAATAATAATAATAATAATAATAATAATAATAATAATGTGTTAACATAATCTAAAATAATCTTAAATTTTAAGTGTGAACACTCGAAATGCTCAAAATTACTTTGAATCCAGGCTCTAAGGGGAGGGAGTCCAAGTGTTCCAATTTCTTTTTAAGAGGTCACCACGGTAACTAAATGGTATTTATGTATTTTGAGGCGTAGAATCTGAATTTCATGGTTTCTGGACTTTAAAATTCTTAGTTTATAATTTAATGAGCAATTAATGGCTTTTTATTTATTTATTTGTTAACTACAAACATTTTTCCATCAGATCAATTTATACTAACTTTTGTATCTTAAATCAATGGATAATTGCTTCATTTTGGTATATTTTATTAATCTATACTTGGTTTCTTGGTCTGCAGTCGTTGAAAGTTTACCTTCTTAGTTATTTTCCACGAGTTTTTGGACCGAATATCAATTGTTCTTTATTACACTAATGGGATCAAAATGATCTTTTTGAGTATCATAATATAAATTCGCTGTTTTGCTTTTCGACATTAAGGGGATATCGAAGCCAATGTAAATCAAATGAGGTATTACATAATCTCAAAAATTGTCTTCGATCATAAATAATAATTGCTTATTTTTGTTTACCACATAAAAACGCAGTGTTCCGAGGTAGTTATTATAATTATTTATATTTAGTAAGTTTTGTGTTTATATAATTTTGTGTCATTTTTATAAACAATAAGAAATACTTCGCGAGATGGAAGAGTAAGGCGACCGTCACATTTAATTACTATTTTTAATAATATTAAATTTTTCACTAACTAAATCAATAAAAACTCTGTGTTCTGAGGTAGCCTATGCAATAACAAATAGTTATCAATTTTATTTTTGATTTTATGAAATGAATCGTAAGCAAACTATAAGAAATACGGTCCGACGTGAGGTTACAAACAGTCACTTTGGCTACGACATCCCCTTAATGATTTCTTTCAGGAGATAAAATATCCCTATAATCTAAACAATAAATTAATCATTAATAAATTTATAAATATTCTATAAAGATTATAAATAATTTTTATGCTAAAAGTAGATAATATTAAAATGGGATCTCTGTCTTTAAAACTTAATTTGGACTATCTGCATTATAATCATACTGCTCTGACTGCCACATCGATTGTTTCATTTACCATAAAATTTCAAACGAACAAAATGGGTTTACAAATGTTTTAAAAAGCTGTCATTCTCCCGTGAATGCAAGGATTTTCAATTGGAAGCTTAGAAAATTATTTTCACAAAAAAGCTGAATTTTTCCATTTATGCGGGTTAATTTTCATGCACTGTTTTCCCAAAAAATTTTTCAAACATCCAATTGAAAATTCCTACATTCACGTGAGAATGTCAGTTTTCAAAGCATTTTCCATTTGGTTCCAAGTCCCTGACCCCCGTATAGTGACTATAGTTAAGATGATCCACATTTAATTTTATAGACAGCAATTTAAAGTTAATATTATCTATTTTTAGTGTAAAAATTATCTATTATCTATACAAAAAAATTCTAAATTTATTTATGATTTTAGTTTAAGTTATAAGGGTTTTTGTCCCTTTAATTACTACAAGTTCTTATATAGGATATGATACTGTAGTGATAGGTACGTGTCTGTCTTATGAGTAAATTTTCACTTTTATTCAGTATAAGCCCAAAAAGTGGAGTGTAAACCTCGAAAATGAGTGTTATTATTAAAAATTTGAGCGCATTTTCCGTAAGAGTGGTCTTGAATACGCGTCGTGAGTCGAAAGTGAAATATCTGCAATAGTGAGCACCGATGAAAATATAAAAAACGCGGTGAATTAGATGAAGCAAAGCTACACTGAAAAGAAATGACAATTAAATTTACGAAAAATTAGGATCAAATTAGGGTAATCATCTACTATCAAATCAATGACTTTTATGAATAGAACAAATTTTAAGATGATTTCATTTTAACGTTATTATGAAGTCTAATTAAATCACATAATTGTTGTTTTTGAGTAAGCAAACATTGATTTAACTCTGATTGAATTAATATTTAATTTTAAGTATAAGAAGAAAAATTTATTTTTTGTATTGCACACTCATTGATATTCGTGTTGATTTATTATTAGATGCTCGACACTTGTACAGTTCTAAGCTTAATTAATGATTATAGATTACATAGAATTAATTTCGCATTTACACATTTTTGCTACATGAGTAACTCAAACTTATAATGTCTGCATTCATCGCAGCATGCACTGAAAAAAGTCCATCGTCAATTCAAACACCCTCTGATCTACGATCTTGTATGGCTTGGCCAGAAATAAACAATAATTTAAAAGAAACCTCACAATCAATTCAACAATAAAGTTGTTGTTTTGATATAATTATTGTAAAAGGAACGGCACCATAGTTATTCAACGAAGCTCTTGTTGAATCAACTATTTGACAATAGTTTTAAACATTTAACAACAACTTGGTAGTTAAATTGATTATGGGGTTGTTGAATTGGTTCTAGGGATGTTTAAGTTGACGGATTTTTGTCAGTTTATGAGAGCTATATAACAAGGAATGAAGCCGAGGACCTCATGAGCAAAATATAATCTAGAAAGATGCAGTGCGCAGAACAAGAGCTCGCAAAAAAGTGCAGTGTAACGCACGTGCATAAACTGCATAGAGAGCGGGAGAGGGGGAGAAGCGGAGCTTATCGATCTAGGCGCGTACGCATAACGAGTAAGATTTCCTATAGGCACGCTGTCGTGTGTATTGCGCGGTTAAAAAGCCGTAGTCGTGAGAGGTGACGTCCCCATTGAACAAATACTGGAGATAACGGTGAGTTTTTGAATGCGTGAAAAAGCAGAAGCTCGTCGGCGAGGTGTCGATGAAAATCTAGAGAGAGGGAGAAGGGAGGCAGGAGGGAGAACGCGGTGCGTTCGGTAATATCGCCCCGACGCGAAGCGCGCTGGATATATTCCGCGGGCATAAAAACAAATGCTTTAAAGCGAACTGTTAATTTAAGCTCGCGCTATCGTAAAACCGGCAGGCAATCCCAACTTGGGCTTTCGCGCAAGCGAGCCAACTGTCTTATCCGCGCTAGCACACTTATATGCGGCCACAGAATGGAAATAATTGCGTCGATCGAACTAGCGCGCGGATCCCGGAATTCCTAGGACTCGCTCGCTTTAATAACCGGTTTATTTGCTATCGTTGGCGCATTTCTTTCTCCGAGCGCCGCGGATATACATGATTTCTTCTTTCAGTTCACGTGCCGGCGCGCTCGAGCACTCTTTCTTCTTTTCTTCGCGGGGCAAACTTTTGCCTCGAGAGATAGTAGCGGCTAGATGGCTGGATGTACAGCGACGCGATTCAAACTTTCGCGCCATTGAAACTCCGCGGGTCGAGGCGTCGAGATATCGATCTACAGAGCGGTTTCTCAAGCACGTACTTCCAGGTGTTTGTCTTAGCACGCAATTCGATTGTCCCCCGATCCCCGATGAAGCGAACCGCTGCTGCTCTGCTCCACTGGGAAAACGGTTTAAAGTTGCTGATGACATTAGACGATTCAGTCTGATGTTGACATGCGGAGGCTCTGAAGACGCCTTCCGATGAATATGCCGCGAGCGCGATCTTATTGAGTTTACCGAGACCATATAGAATCCAGATTTTACAAGTAACTAAGAAAGAAAAAAATCTACCATTTAGTATGTAGATAATCTTAGGATAGCTAAAGTGTTACTTAAATTGTTGAGGCGTTGACAAGGAGAATAACGGCAGATCATTAGCCATGAACCTGATATTGACGCAGCCATCACTTTCACACGACGAACTGTATAGTTGGGGCAATGCTTCCGCGAGACTTCACTTTAGTGCGGCGGTGTTATAACTTCGATATACTGCTTCCGCTCCGTGGCGTTCTCGCAGAAGGATTTCACGAAATGTCAATTAGCCTAGCAACGGTCTACTTATAGTGTCGGTGCAATACTCTGCCGAGCCGATTGAAATTTCATCCTGCGCAGGCAATATAATCGAGTAGCTGTATCTTCAATCAAACATCAAAACGCTGTTTCTCTCTTTTTTTCTCATCCTTGATTTCTTTAACGGTCTCGGAGAAAAGCGACGGAAAAGCTCATGAATTCGAAACCTCGAAAACATTGTACAAATAAATGATAAAGTTTATGCTTACACTTTATTCGGTATTAATATTTCGGCATCTTCTGTTTTCCCATCTAGCGCAGACGGTGTTTTTATTTCATAGTCTTGGTAATCCTTTCATCCGGGTTAGCACGGAATAAATAATATAAGATATAACGAGAGCAGCGGCGAAGGCAACGGCAGAGCAGCCGCTACATCGAGTTGTGTAGATGAGAGAACGAGCTGCTGCGAAGATTAAGTAGAGCAAAGACAAACAAGCAGACGGCAAAGAGCTAAAAGACGGCACTCGCTCCCTCGCCTCTGTTTTGCCACAGGTGACTATGTGTAGGTGTAGGTTGGCGTCGCTCCGTGTTTATACATAGATATATATATGCATAGGATAATTTTGGTTCACGCCGGCGCCCGCGACTTTTTCGCGGTTTACTGAATTTAGTAGCACTTCCCGCGAAACGCAATTTCAAAAATAACACTTAGCCGGGCAGATGAGTCGCGTGCGCTCCCATAGCGACAAGTGGAACGGGTCGTCTGGGACGATCTGCGCGCGTACGGGGGCGGTTAGATTAGCCAATGTGAGGGTACGTGAGAAATCGCGTAAGAAGAAAAAGCCGGCAAAAAGCATATATATGTAGAGCTGGAGATGGGGCACGGGGCGAGAGCAGCGAGTGAATTAGAGAGGAAGAAATGCATGAGGGAAGTGCGCTTTGCTGGGCGAGCCCGAGGCAGCTGGGAGAGCCGGATAAAAACGAGAGTTGAGCGGCCCAAGAGTATGTGTGTGTGTGTGTGCGGGTACGTGCGAGGAAGCTAATGACCAAGAGAATGAAAGAGATTGAGAGTGCGCGCGACTGCGGAAAATAAAGCGAGAAAGGTAAAGGAGAGCTGAGCAGCACTACTCAGCTTCCGCCATTGCGCATCATTATTCTGCATTGCTGCTGGTGCTGCTGCTGCTGCTGCTTCTCGATTGAACTTACCACTGTCTAATCTACCAGAGTTTTACGAGAAAAACTGCTTCGTGTATCATTTTCTTGGATATGCCTTGTGCAGACTTTGCTTTTAAAATAGCAATGAGTTGTACGTGCCAGTAGTACGAGTCAACGATAGTATTACATCGAATATAAAAACTCGTTCCTCTTGTCTGTAATTATTCCTCGAACAATGCCTACGGCAATCTCCGTCGTCAGAATATACACAATTACATTAGGATGGAAAACACGAAAGTGCCGAAATAAAAGTGAAACAACTGGACTTCAACGACAAGCATTCTCTCCACGCAGTAAAGGATTACGTGCAAGGCCAGCAACAAGCTCGGCAGGTCACGACTGTTATTGTTGCACTGGCGAAGCAGTAGAAAAAGAAGACATTTGGTACTTTATTTCGAAAGACTACTGCATGAAAATCTGGGTCCGCTTGAGTTTTTTCCCCTTTTCTCTCCTTCTCTTTTTTTTTACCGAAGAAAGGATCAGCATTGAATGTCAAGGGTTCTAGACCGATCAACATGCTCGATATTTTCTCGAAACTGCACAGAAGTGCAGCTCTTCAAGAGATTACAGACTTTGTACAGAACAACAAGTTGTTAGACGAATTTCAATCGGGTCCAAGTAGCACAGTACACGATTACGGCAGTTATACTCAAAGATGCTCAAAGATAGAAAGACCATTTCTTTTATTCCCGGCATCGATTTTTTTACAAATTTTTGACTTTCCGTAAAATCGAATTTTTCTTCACTTATATGATTTGTATTTATCTGGGCTCCGAGATACGAGTGTGTATATGATTTTCTGCTGATTCCCTATGTATACGTATTGAGATACCTCCGATTTCTTTCTCAAATTTCTCGCCTCTGCATAAATATATCAGTTGTATGCTCATTATATTATAATTTACTTGGAAATCGATTATGTACAAGTATATGATGTTGTCCAAAAATTAAATGGTCACATTCCCTATATTTCTAGTGATTCACTAAAATAGATATTTCATGTTACTGTGAATGAGAATTTGACTTGGATTTTCTTGCAATTATTGAATCCTTCTAATTTTTTGTCCGTTATTTTTTAATTATCGCTAAAGTGCATCCTCAATATTAGATATAATTGTATAAAAATACAAAACTATCAAATACCTTGATTATAGATATCTTGCTAAAAGGTTAATTCGAAAAATAGAGGTTTTTGATCCTCTACTCTATTTTGCTACTTAATTACCAACTTTCTTCCTTCCGCTTTCCGCTATACTTCTAACACAGTTTTATTACTGTTTCTCTTGGTGTTCGCTTCTTTTTTACCATCTCTTTGGAAACCTTTTTCGCTTTTGAGTATGAAAACAGGAGAATATGTTATTTGATTCCTTTTCATGAAATTTGATAACTGTAAGAAATTAATTTTAGTCGGACGTGTTAGTTTGTATGTATCGATAACTGCGTTAAACTTTACCTTTATTTTGATTTGTCATTTTTCTATATGTGCGAATGGAATCGAGTTTTGATCTAATGGATAATAATAAAAATAATAGACTGCAGTTGTTATGAACGGATTCTTTTACGTTTCGAGCTGATACAGCTCCTCTTCAGGGCTTTAAAATAAATATTGTGTTAAACTTAAAACATCCAAAATAACTTCGAAGCCTATTGGCAAGGAAACCAGCTCTAAATACAAAAGAAATAAAAGAAATAACTAAAATAACTGAATTAATTAAAAAAAAAGAGAGCTGTCTCGAGACAGCTGACAGATGTGAAACATCGAATTTGATAATGATTGAAAGAAGTTTGACGAGAGAAAATGCAGGGAGGGAAAGATTGTCTCTGTCGCACCAGGTCGCACTTATGCATTTTCCTAATTTCCTATGCTTTTCTGCTATTAGTAGTCGCAACCGGGAAGAGAGGACTCGGCACGTGACAAGCTTGCTGGGGAAGCGGTTAGAACGTTCCTCCAGATGTTTTTTGGATTTTTTTGGTCGAAATTTTCTTTTGTTTGCAAATATGGTTTCATTCCTCCGCGAGGCGCGCCTCGTATGTGTCGACTAGGCGATACATTCGAGCTGCTTACGACCTTCTATGACTGCCCGGATTAGCGCAGTCCAGTTTGGACCGGCCTGTCTCGGCGTAGCAATAAGAGCGCGCTGGGTCTGTTTTCGGGTGGCGAGAGAAGCAAACATGCGGAGACCAGTAGAAAAAAGGGTCTTATTATTTTTAAGTGTATATACCTAGTTGGATGAGTGAGAGAGTGGAAAAAGCTGCGACTTTTCCGGCGACGAGGGGCGAGCTGGAGGACTGCTCGTGGCAGTTCAGTTCGAATGTCGAAGCATTACATTGTGTGAATTCAGCTGTACTGTGCTATACGTATTTTAATACACGATCGAAGATTCAAAGTATTTCGAGTTTTTCTTTCCCTTTGATTACTTCTCTTCATCACATATATGAGAAAATCCCCAAAATTTTTTAAATTCCAGTTACACGATGATAACTGTGCTATAATAAGGGAAATTTAAAATTCAATTTTATGATAAAAGTGATGCCCAATACGCTCTACTAGTTTATCTTACTATGTCAATTATAATTATGAAGCTATAACTTGAAAATTTATGATTTTATAAGAATTTATAGTTGTAACTCGCTATAAAAATTTATTTCTTAGCACTGTCAAAAAAATGGTTTTCAACAAATTACATTAAAATTTATTTTTAGGTACTTTTTAATATATATTATCAAAAGAATAAAGTTTCAAGAATGTGCTTCCATCAGGTAAAGAATAAAAAATATAAGTAGTACTGTAACTCACTTTATAAGAAATCAAAAACTTTATAAATTTTATTTTTTTTTGCAAAAAAAAGATGGTCTATTATACATTTTAAAATAAATAGAGTATATTTTACTCCAAAATACAAATTTAAAACAATCTTTTTCATTACTGTGCTATGTAAGTACTTTGAGTTAAACAGTTTTTAAGTCAGCGTAGTCGATAGACCGCTTATGTAAAAAAAGGCGTTTTTTTCTTTGTACACTAAAAATACCTTTCGAATTGAACTAATTTATATTTATTCTATTTATTTGCGTTTTGGGTCGTACCTAAGTTGCATATTAATTGCATTGATTGGTTAAATGCAATTAGAAATATTATTAAAATCTAATATCAATATATACACCGAATAAATTTCTATATGTCTATATTGATACGGATACACATAATTTCTCTTTCAAAACATAAATAGAATAAATTGTTTATATACTGAAATTTTTAAACAAATATAACAAATATAACAAATAAAACAAAATAAAACAAATTTTCACTCGTTCTGACAGCATTGTGAAAAATTGCAATTAAAAAGTGCTTCATGGAATATTTCCACTCCACTGGTGGTACAGTAAAAAATTTGTGTGACAAATTTGTTTTAGCTGGAAATGATATAACGTCAGCTAATTACTACTGTTAATAAATCTGATAAGAAAAAAATTTAATTTTCAAAATTTCAGTTAAAGGTGTAGACGCTATTGATAAGATTGTTGAATCTAATTTAAAATCATCGCCTAATTCTAACAAAATTGTCAAAGTATTGTAGAATGCAGAGCATAAAAATGCATTATTTCTTAATTATCTTTCATGCAATTTATGTTTCACCAAGCTTCCATGCATTCATTTTTCACTGAAACCAACTATATGAAATCTAGTTAATTTAAAATTGAAACAGGTCACAAAGAATTGAGTATTTACACATTGTTATTGTTATTGTAGTTAACTTTTGTAAGTACAAGGAACTTAGAGCGCGCTTCGCGCGCGATTTGGGTTATGTTTTGGTTTTATAAATATATATCAGTAATTGAACTATGAATATGGTAACCATAATCATGTTTACTTAGCAACCAATCAGAATCACGTATTAAATGCTTCACAACAAAGGCCATCACTTTTATTAAAGAGGATTATATATTTACGAATAATTTGTTGTATTGTCTACATAAAATTGAAAAAATAAATAAAATTTAATTGACATTAATTATCACACAAAACCAGTTAATAAAAAATTTAATTTCAGGTAAAATATGCAATTTTGCAAAAAAAGGTTTTGGAAAAAATCATGAGTCCGTATTTTTTAATACTATTTGTGACCAACTACGACAGAAAAAAAGATTAAAAGACTGCTTTTAAAAATAAAATTCTTTTTTTTAATATCAAATTTTAAAAGTTTTGGGGATTTGCTCATATATTATTATTATTATTATTATTATTATTATTATTATTATTATTATTATTATTATTATTATTATTATTATTATTATTTTTGAAGCAGAGATTCTGCGAGTTTTCACAAAACTTTAAAATTATCCTTTTATCCCTCGATATAGTGTTTGACTGCTCCAAAATATTATTCGTCATAAGAAAAAGCGTCATATGGTTCATTGATTACATTATGACGAAATCAGCAGCAAAGAGAAGCTGCAAGACAGGTGGAGTAAAAACCTCAGCCCAGCGGGAATCAACCTTTTTTTTTAAAAGTTGCGACCAATTGATGTAGTAAGCTTTTTCCATTGATGTAGAGAGCAGTTTAGAAAGATTGAAAACAACCAATTTAAAAAAAAAGAAAAATGGTAAAAGCAGAGAGCACGAGAGAGAGAGAGAGAGAGAGAGGGCGAGAGGTAGAGATAAAGTGAGAGAGAGAGATAGAGAGAGTCGCCCAAGTAGGCGACGAGTCTCCAAGAACGAAGAGTTACGTGCCTCGGTCGGATGAGTGAGCGCGGCTGTTATAAGCAGATTTATACGGAGCCTTAATCCACGAAAGCCGAAGGACGTTTCACCCGACGAACGACGAGGCTTCTCTCTCTCTCGCTCTCTTTTCCTTCCTCTCTCTCTCTCTCTCTCTCTCTCTCTCTCTCTCTCTCGCCCACTCTATATATGTTTCTAGAGGTGGCCGGAAAGAGATTCCATCGGGAGTAGAAGCGGGGCGGGGGATATCCACGTGATGCCGGGGAACGCCAGCTGCTAGGACAGGTTAACGCCTGGCAAATTGGCACAGCTATACTCACTCTCTCTCTCTCTCTCTCTCTCTCTCTCTCTCTCTCTCTCTCTCTCTTTCCTTTCGCTCGGTCATTTTCCGCTTCGGGAATGGCTAAATTTGCCGATGCCCTGGCTCCCTTCCTTCCGTCGCGGCAGTCTGCGTCTATGTCGGTCTCTCTTTCCGTCGCTGATTCGCTTCCACACGTATACACAACACACTCCCTCGCGGAAGAGAGAAGTTTGTTATTAAGTTGTACTCGATGTGTATCTCGACGCAGTGCGTGACGCTTCTCTTACGAAAATGAGACACGCGTTAGAGGCGTTTTATAAGAGTTTCTAAATCCGCTTAAGACAAGTTTCACTATTTCGGGAAAGAGGAAAACGTGATGAGAGACGTGCATGAGTGATTTACTCAATTTGCGATTGAAAAATATTCCGACGATCTGCGTAAGTATTTTCAAACAATATAAATGCGATGCTCAACTCATTTATTCATCCAAATAGCAAAACAATTATTTTTAAATAATTTCACTTCTTTCATTAGTTGATGAAAATCCATTGTCAAGTTCTGTTGTTTATAAAAGATTATCTATCCCTGTATAGCTTGGGACTTTTTAGAACCAAGTCAAGACTTTCGCTATACGAAAATAAAGCGATCTATAAATACAAGCGTATAAAGTTATAATTACTACCGTAGACTAAACTAACATACAAATGCCAAACAAGTTGATTGTCGGTATTAATCAAATTGTTTATACTATGATTTAAATTGATTTACCGAGTATTAAAGTTTTAGACTAAAAAAACATAAATTTTTATTTAGAAGTAGAAGAAAACAAGGTAAAGATCAAAGAAGGACAATCAGAGACTTATCTACAGACGAGAATAGTACTGCAGACTCATGAATATCTATTTAGCAGTCGACATGAACGAAAATACAATAGCTCTTCACGTAGCCAGCGCGAATTAATAATTTAGAACTAACCGGAAAGATCAACCCGAGAGTTTGCACTAATACATTGGAAAGAGGAATTTTGCAAGCTCAGTCCTCGGTCGGACCGTATAGCTCCAGACAAATCGCGTTCGGCGGAAGAATGCCGAATTCCGGTCCTCGCCGTGCGTCAATTAAGCAGAAGCGAATTAATCAGACGAGAGCCCGCTGCCGTGGCTGCGGTTTCTCCGGGGCTCCCTGCGCGAAACTGTCAGCGCCGCGATCGACAGAAGAAACCGCCGGCGAATCCTGTGCAGTATCCTTGATTGGATATTGGGAAGAGCTGCGCGACTCTGATGAATACTTACAGGAGTGGAATGACGAGGAGGAAAGTAGGCTGAATCTTGAGGCCGCAGTGAGGACGCCGACTGAATGACGAATCGAGCAATCGAGCCACGGATTCGCACGCAGCGCGCGCGCTTTCATTATTCATGCATCCGAGCTGAGTACTTACTCGCCTATGTATACGCAAAAAAAATTTAACTTCTCGGTTGGATACGACAGCTGTTAAATATGAAACGATCTTTCGACTTTTGCACTGCGAGCCGTTTGCCCGACTCACGACGTAATACAAAGCGCTTAAATCGTCCGCGAGCATATGTGTCATCGTATAAAGTAGGTTTGTGTATTTGTCGGGGCAACAGAGTTTTTGGCACATGTCGCGAGTTCTGCCATATACACGCTGTAACAGCACTATGTTTCCTGTCTCGAAAGACTCCGAAAATACAAGATTTATACTCTCAAACTGTTATAGATCGCATAACCGGGCCTATTTACTAAGCTTTACGAGCTATATCCCGACCTATGTATGCGAAATCTCATTTTCACCTCGACGAAAATCCGATGACTCGACAAAGCGAGTTAGTGAACCCGCTGCGACGGCCGATTATGCCATTTCATATATATTTATACCAGTATACGTGCGGTAACGATAGGATTCTGTTAACCGTAAGCGCTTTATGTGTGCAATCACTGCATTAATAAATCAGTTCGAAGACGGAAATTTGTGCAAGAACTTGGGCGCTTTTGTGCAATATTGCGCAATCATGAGCGGCCGTATTTTAAACGAAATAGGGAACCATTTATCCCAGCGTTGACGAGCAAAGTCGAGCATTTCAAATTAATCAAGCGGACCGCGAGAATGCAATTAGATCTCTCGATGCGGCCATAGCGAGAGATGCCAATTTCAAAGTCTCGGTATAGTATATGCGACATTTAAACGTTTTTAATAAAAATGAGCGAGAAGAACGCGTTAGCCGCGATACTCGGCTCGATCGTATTTACGAACTCTCTTTCGGAATTATCAAGTGCGAGAGAACAAACTGGTGGCAGGTGTGTACACAGCAGTGGAAATGGTCAAGATTCTTTGCGCTCTCTCTCTCTCTCTCTCTCTCTCTCTCTCTCTCTCTCTTTCGCGCGCGCATACGAGTCCATGTGGTGCAGCATTGTTATTTCGCGCGCGGCTCGTTATGCTCGCCAAAGGTGCGCGCATCTGGGCTGCTCGTCTCTGTATAAACTCTCTCGAGGCAAGCTTTTCATTTTTCGAAAAGCAAGCTTCCGCTGTAGCTACCCGCCCGCCTGGAGTACGTTTATTTTTGTAAGGGGGCACGTAAGAGCGTTTACGCTTTTTATTCAGCGCGCGGCGCACGCGCTCGCTCTTTTATTCCGTTTTAATTAGAACCGCGTACGAGGTTTTTTCTTACATTTTCCACGGCCGACTACGAGGGAGGACGGGAAAATAGCCGCGGCGGAAGCTCGCTGGGATTTGCCACTCGGGCGTGTATAAATTTCTTATCAGCAAAATGGAAATTTCCAGATGAAAATCTTCGTGTACCACAGCGTCGACCGCCCACCTTGTTTTCCGCGGCTTTGAGGTATTTCATTTTATTGCGTTCTTGCTACTCGCACACCGTATGAGCTTTTGTGTCTGATCTTTTTTGCTTTATTTTTTACGAGCTACCCCCCCCCCCCCGTCAAGCTTCTACCCTCTGCCGCTCTCTCTCTCTCTCTCACTCTCTTTCTCTCGTTTTCTCTCTCGCTGCCCCCCTCTCACACTGTAGCCGCACCAGAGTCCGGCAGTTTGTCCCTGGCGGCTGTAAAGATAAAACTCGGAAATTCTTTTAAGAAATTATTGCCTCTCCAGCGCTGCCGCGTTCGTTAATACTAATATATGTATCGGTTATTGAATGTCGCGCTGCTTCCGCAATCAATTCATAATAAAATTGATTTATCGGATTCATCGGTTTTTATTTAACGATTCCGCATGCGTGTGTACACCATTTTCCCCTTCCGTGAATATAAGTCTCGGGATATTAAACTCTTAAGGGATTTCTGTGTATACGTAATAAGTAATCATTTGACAATAGTCCACATCGCAAGTCTGGGATTAAAAGATGATTTAATATCAGGGCAATAATCGGGAAACAATATAGTTAAGAAATTAAGCTAACCAACGATTTCATCTTTCTACAAATTCATGATATTAACGAAACAACATATACGGTCGTTTTGATTTTTATGCCACGGCTGACCGATAGCCAAGTCAAACACGTCAAAGTTTATTTGAATATTATAAATCTTATGATTTGACAGGAATTTCGTAAATGAGATTTGCGATCGGTAAAAATATTTGTATTTTTTTTCTGAAACAGTAAAACAGGCAGAAACACTCAAAGCAGAATAAAATATACCGTTATTGTGTATACCTCTGAAAATTCCACGTTTTGCATAAACGCATTCATTTATGACAATATCCAAGTGGGAAACCACATTATTCTTTCTGGAACTTGCATGTTCAGCATTTTCAGTTAAAATAGTATACCGGCATATTTTATCAAAACCGTTCACCTCGAATAAAAGAAGAATGTTTTAAACACGATTTTACCTTTTTCATCTATTGCTTTGGTAATATCGATAAATTCTATGATACGAAATTTCATTCACCTTGGAATTTAATGATTTTTCTCAATTCAATAAATTGAATTCTCGCATTTCAGAAAAGCAGCGCTCACCTTCTTCTCTTGGTCGAATGATTGAAGTTTTTTTTGTTAGCGACCTGTAGCTTCTGATTACACAGCCACTACTAATAATCATTTGACTTATTTTATTGACAAAACTTAGTGATCTTTGTATGCGTCGGTGAGCTTTGCTCAATTCTTGGTCGAATGCAACTGTAAACAGTAATTTGGGTATATGACTATAAATCAACTGTGTATGCATTAAAACTCTAAATTAAACAGAGTAGTAATTCATCAAGTTAATTGGATCTGTTCTGTTTACTTTATGGACAGGGCAGTTGCGGGCGTTCTTCCGCAGGTAGTGTATTTACGCTACGATCAATATTAAACACATTAGACTGTATGGCCGAATTAGAAAAGAATGGTATTTATCAGTTAGATTTCATCCTTAGTGCAAACCTTTCATTCAATATTTTATAAAATTTAAGGAACTGTATAAGAAAGGCTCAATTTTGCTTAAAACTCCATCTCTTGTACGATAATCAATCCACATTCAATTCCACATTCTACTCTTATAATAATGCATTTTATTATCACTTGATCTTTGATCTTTTTAGTTTTTTTTTGGACTAGTGAAGAGAGCTACACCACTAATAAACTATGTAAAAATCCTTTCAAGATAAATGAAGATAAAGTTAGACTTTTGTTTTAAATTTTAAATTAATTGAAGTCTTTATTTCATTTTACCCAATTCAAGTATTTCAATTCTGCATTGTTTAAAAGTTGCAAAACATCTGTTTTAAATTTAAACTTTTTTTTCGGTACGTTAAAAATCATGATTTAAAAAGTTTTGGATTATGCACAATGTGGGATGAAATAAAACACATGAAATAAAAACATGCATTGATGAAATAGAAAATAGAGCTATACCGAACAAAATTGAAGTTGTTGCAGTTTTGCACATAGCTTACAGGTATCTGTGGCTTCAAGGCGTAAAAATTTGGACATGGAAACTGAGATAATCAAGTTAACCATATTTCGATACGTAATTCTCTTTTATATATGTCAATATGAACAAAATAATGACTCATTACAGATAATTAGTATCAGATATTACCAATAATTAGTTTTTTCGCGGCATAATTCAATAAATTCACAATATTTTGAATAGAATAGTCTTATAACTATTTTATTTAGATTTATTTTATCTTGTATTTATGGATTGAATAGATGTATTTTAGGTGTATAAACATTCGTGTACGAAGTAAAGTCAGCCGATAATAAATGGTGCAGAGTAATTGCTAAATTAACTGTAAGGTATAAGTATACTAATATGACTGCAGTCATGTGTTACAAATGATTGATATTACGCATACTGTGCAGTTTAATCTGAAAAATGACTTAAAATACTGTATTTGCTAATTTATTATATGCTTGTAGCATAATTACATAAGTTGTATTAGATATAATTTTCAGACATAACTAGACGATAACATTATTTCGCACACGAAGAGTTGTTATATAGAGACTGAGTAGACATTTTGGAATTGAAATCTATGCTTGAATTGTAAATATATGAGCACAGTATGGAGTTTTATACTATTTTCTACTCACGCTGATAAGGCTTTGCAGCTATGCAAACATTAAAACGCAATTTTTTCGAAATCACGAAAAGTATATAGGCTATCTGTTCTACCTTGAACTTATATATGTATATAATACTATACATGTATTTTATATGAACATTTAAACCATTGGAAATGAATTGGCTCATCCTATTTTTGAAATTGGAATAGTATAATTGAATTCAACTTATTGAATATACATTGATTAATTAATGCGCTATGACGGAATGACTGTAGTAAATTTAAATTTTACAATTTAATACATTGTTAAATTAATTTTAAAGCGTATTTTAGACAGGGAAACCAATTAAAGTATTCCATTAGAATGTCAGCGAATTATAATTTTCTGAGATTCCACAGTAATTGTCGGATTAAATGACTTTTTTGTAAGGAAAGCTGGAAAAACGAAAATTATAATTCATTTGAAGCTCCACGTGTATGAGCGTATTGTAATTGTGTTAAAAATATATTATTATCAATTGAAAAGATCCTTGTCTTCAGAAGCAAAGCATAGAATCGCCTTAATTAACAAGGAAGAATCGAGGTGAAGGCATTACGCAAGAGCGCGAGACTCGTTCCTGTTTTTAATTAGTGAAGCGTAGCTTGGTAAAAGGAAGTTGTGCAGTTTCGAGAAGTTTATCCCCGCAAAAGAAATTAGCAAAAAATTTAACGCCACGTAGTCTTAAAACTCGTAGAGAGCCGCTGTTACCGGCGGTGGCAGCGTATGCGCAGCGTTTAAAATTGAAATTTTTCCAGTTGCATACTCTATTTTCTCACGCTCTGCACCTCACTTTATCCCTGTTTCATTCTTCACTCCATCTACTTTTTTCTCGTGCACTGCAAACGATTATTACTTTTTGTATCGCACTCATGATTCCTGCACTTTTCAGCCCTAGTAGGTGAGTTCTAATGCCATCTTTTTTGTATCTGCTTGAAAAGACCATTTCTTTTTTTCTTTGTGTAAAAATTCCACTCGTAATGTCTAGTGTGTGTGAAAGTAGGCGCGAAGAAAGAGCATGAATGACGCGTTAAAGACCAGGCGAGTATTTGATCTCGTCAAAAATAATGCAGCGGGATTGAAATTATTGGTCGCTACGGTATCGGGAGCTTTAAAATTTTCATGGGGTATCTGGCTTGACGGGTTCAAGGTTTCCTTTTTTTAATTTCCAATACTTGTGGCAAGTTAGTGCAGCGACGGTATAATTGCTTTCCCTAACGGTTTACACAGTATGCAGTTCGAAATAATGGTAGAGACGCACTGAAGACGCTCGAGCTTAATTCATGGAAATAAAGCTCGGGTCCAGGACTTGAGAAAGTGAATAATCATCTCACTGTATACACGAGGACGCGGAAGTTTCGTGCGGGACAAACTAAGGCGTCGGCTCCACACTGCCCGACTCGAAATTCTCTCCCTTCTGTGTTAGTCGCTTTTTTTCGCTCTGCCGCAGAGACAGTCTATAAGTATATATACGGGACAGTAAGCTGGTGTTTTCTTTCATGTATAATTGCATGTAATTTTGCCCTGACGTTCCCGTTCCTTCGCTCTTGCGTTTCTTTCGCTTTATTTTTCGCTCTGGACACCGTCTCTTCTCTTGCAAGACGTTTTCAGACTCAGCACAGCTTTGCAACTGAAAGGCAGCGCGCGCAGCCCATGCAAAAATCTGGTATAATCGAGAAAAATAATAGTTCAAATGAAGTATATAATCTCAGTCGCGCACTCTCTGTGAGTGTATGTGCAGTGTGGAGTTAAAGAGAAACATTTGCTCTGAAAGCAGTGAGCGCAGAGTGTCGTATACTCCTCGGAACGAAGGGTCAAGTCATGATATTGCTCTTGCCGTGGAGCGCGCGGTGGCGTCTGGCCAAGCGATAAACGCATTCATGAGTTTTCTATGTAAATAAATCATTATCCACAGGTTTGGGCGGGCGGGGGAGCGAGACTTCGGACGAAGCCCCGAGTGAAAGCTCGCGCTTAATAATGTAAAGGCCCGATGCGAGCGCCCGCGCCGCCGCCAGCTGGATTTACGCGAGCTTAACGGCCTATCGGAGCGTGAAGGCACGAAGAACGACCTGCAGCCGCTGGTTTTCCCGGATTAATTGCCTATTTATAAGCGTGCGGGCTACTCGCAGCGAAGAGAGGGAGAGACAGCGAGTTCGAGATAGAAAATTAGAGCGGAAGAGGAGGAAGAGATAATGTAGGGTTATGCATAGGTGCTTTAAATCCGAATCACCTGCAGCTGCGAAGAGTCTGTGCTTGCGCGCGTGTGTGCGTGCAGTGCCCGCTCGCTACAGAACTTTTGCCGTGTTTACGAAGAGCCAATCATTCGATCATTAATTACCCAAAGCCCCGGGCATCGCGATGCATATAATTCTTCGCGTGAAATTTTCACGAGCGGTCGACGGCGAGTAAGCCATGCGGAATCAGTTACAACAGAGGTATCGCTCCATCATACTGATACATTACAGCTAGAATCCAACTCTCTTTTCTTATTTTAATGAGTTTAATTTATTAATTTCATTATTTCTAGTAGAACTGGACTTACTGACCTGATATTCCTCTCGCATTCTTTCACGATGGTTCTAATTATCATTAATGTTAGAGACTACTATTATACACAAAATTCTACATAATTATGAGGCGAAGAATTGTATTAAAAATTATATTTAGAATTACATTTAAATTTTGCAAATGACATTTACAACGTATGCACACTGTATTAGCCAATCACCTAATCGCGAATCTCGGCTTCAAACATTCGATTATGACTTTTTATAAAGGGATAATCATTATTTTATTATTTCTTTAATAGGTAGCTGACGGCTATTTAATCTTTTATAGATACAACTTCTACTTTTTTCATTTCTTTTTATAATGAGTGTAAATGAAAGCGGAAACTTCATTGACTGTGATCGATTTTTATTGTAACTAACCAATAAGTTTCAGATTCGAATCAGTTGCTCCCATTATACAATAGATACTTTTAAATTATTGCCAATTCATGTCAGTGTAATAAACGTAAATATTATAAGTGCGCGTAAACTTATTGATGGTATTAAGTATACCTGTCTCGATACCTGTTATAATGGCTACGAATTTTTAAATTTACCTATAGTTTCCTGAACAACGCTCAACTCGATATAAGGCATTCTTAGTGTATTGCAATATTTCTGTCTCAAATTTCTGCGTACCAAATAAGGCAACAATAACGATTAGTCCAAACTATTTGGACTAGTCGTTGATCCGTCACGCGCCGCCGATAGTCCAAAACACACGCGGGTGTACTCACTTCGGTCTAACGAGAAAGACAGCGTTGGGCGAGCGAGGCGAGACATTCGATCAGTTCGCCGCTAATGGAATCAAGGAATTTTTCGCAATTTGTACGCAGAGTGCTTTAACAGATAAACCAATCGTCGCTTAATTAATTGCGCCGAGTTTCGACGGTCTCGTTTTCCACTCGGTCGAGTGTGCGTTCGCAAAGCAGTAGCAGGCTGCAGCGCGCCAACAAATACGCAATTAAGCCGTGAGATTTGTCGATGCGAATTCCGCGCAGAGTACAGAAGACGAGGGCGGTGGAGGCGATGGGGGGGGGGGGGGTAGTCATGAAAAGCTAATAAAAGTCATTATAGACAGCAGAGACCGCGAGAGAAAGAGCTGTTATAGGCGACGGCGGAATAATAAAGCTTTATATCGTACACGCATTGTTGAGGTGGGAGTAACGAGCAAGTCGAGGTGTTGCATTGCAAATGCGCATTCCAAACTGTCGACGCAACCGAAACTGCCCGATTACAAGCCGGACGAATACGTTCCTACAGACGCGTACACAGAGAGCCCTGGCATATGCGGGAGCAGTGCAGCGGCAGCATCAGGCCGCACTTCTCGACAAAGTCTTTGCAGAGAACGAGGCGGTGTCCCGTAACCGCAAACGGTATTCCAGCTCTTAGCGGTTCGCTTACTCTCTTCTCCGGGCGCTACAGCGCAACCCTATAGTGCAGTCATTGATTTTTCGAGAGCGCGCGCGCGCGTATGTGGTGGGTCGGAGAGGGGGGGGGGGCGGGTGGGTGGGAGGAGGAGCTGTGCAGTTTCATAACTCCAGGTCGTAGGGGGATTTTTGGCGACGCGTCCCGCGAAATTGATAATACACAAATTGCCGTAGCTGGGCAGAGGCCGATTCATCGCGTGTGTACCTGAGCTTTAACGACTTTTAGCCACAGCTAGGAGCTTTTATACGGATTATACACCCCTGGCAGCCCTCCTCTCGTTACCTCTGTACCGATGTGTGCTTTTCAAGCGAGCATTATAAAGTTCGGAATTTTGAGGGGCTCCGAGCTTTTCCGCTTTTTAGTACCGAAAGCTCCTCTCCGTAATTATATATGCGGGAATGAATGATGATCTCATGGGTAGTTTAATGACGCGCGCAGCTTACGTGGCTCACGTTGCATACACACTCGTGTTTGCTTCGTCGACGATAACAAAGTTTTTTACGAGTTTATAATAGCTATTTCAGTTTATCGCCGATATAACTGCCGTTTAATTGTCCAAAATATCGCTGTGTAGATCGTCATCACGCAGCTTCGAAATACATACTGTGCATTTTGCGAACTACACAGCTTAATAGTTTGAAATTTCATGGAAAACTATTATAAACTACTATCGATTCAATCCTTCTAGGTATACACGCGTTGGCTTGGGGGTTATTGAAGGTACTTAACGATGGCTGCCCGGCAATAAAAATCGCCCGTGTAATTCCAAGTACAGCTACTTCAAACGCGTTAGTTGGCTTTATTCATAAATTTTTCGAGATGGCGCAGTACAGCAGCCCAAAATAGGTATTTTTTTGCAAACAATTGGCCGGGACAAGCGCGCACGTTTCTCAGTGCGAGGCAGCGCAGCGCGGCCGTTCAATTAGAAAAACGCAAGAGCTATTCTGCTTGCTTGCGCGCCTCCACGAAACTGTTGCAGCCCGCAGCAATGAAAATACCTTCTCGCTTAACCTAATTTTTGTAAACTAGCTCTCTCCTCTGCTTCTTCGCGCATACGGGCGCATTGAGAACGCCGAGAAGTGTTTTTCGCGCTCTCTTCAACTTCTGGCGGTTATTTTTTCAGAACCTTTAATCACTTAAACACGCGGCGACGGTGGCGGCAGCGGCGTTGGCGGTGCAGAAATTAGCAAGACGCTGCTTAGCTTAGCAGTACACAGCATCCCAAAAGCGCTGTGAGAGCTATTTTGGCGTGAGGCAACTTTTGCCGACACGAGCGCGACTCTCGAGAGCTGGCGCTCCATTCGCGAGATGAAATTTTGACGCTCTTCTTGTCGCTGCTAGTTTCGCTCTTTGTGTTCGCTCCTCTGCACCTTTCTAGACTTTTCGCGCGATACGCGAGAAGAGCTGGAAGAATCCACGTTGAAATTAGGAAGATCTATAAGCGCTGGGTACAGTAGGAAATGCAATACAAAAACAGTAAAGTAAGTTCGGTTCCGAAATGGAGAATGCCTGTATTTTATCTTCGTGAAAGCTCTCTGGCACGGGCTCGAATAATGAAGGGGCGAAAAGCGTGGAAAAGACAAGCTCGTTCGCCGCTCTCCGTCTCGAGCATTACATGTCTCTAGGCTGCTTTGTCGCTCGAAAGCTGCACCAAATAATCTATGCGAATCCCTTACACCGAGCTCTCTGCAAGTACTGCAAATTGGGGTAGAGTCACTTCCAGCGATGGATTTTTTGATTTTGAAATTTAAACTTTAAAATTCTTTCTTGCTCGACGCGTCTGCATTCTCTCGTCCATTGTGCGCAGCGAAATTTTGTGAGAATAATGAAACAAGCGATTAATATCTAGTTGAGCAACAAACCACAAAATAACCGGATACGCATTACTATGCGCTTCGTTGAGCGCAGCTTACTACGCTATAATAATGAGTCTGTTAAAGAGCCGAATATAGTGGCGGCGAAAGTCGAAATAATACGCTACTGCGCTCGGCTTGCTTCAAACACCTGTACCCCTTTGTTCGAACGCCAGATGCGGACATCACGATCTTGCATACGTTTCGCAGGAGTTATAATCTGCAGGCAAGCAGTGCAAGGTTCGAGTCCAAATTCGAGATGAAGAGAAAAAACTACGTGCGTTGTACGTGCTTTATTTTCGAGAGAGGTGGATGACGAAAATCTGATAATAACGTGAAAGGACTCTATAGCCATCGGAAAATGTAGACATATAGGGAGAAAAAAAAACGCCTGAGGTGAGCAATTGTGATGAACGCTTGGCAACTTTCGTTGGAATCGATCTACTTGTACATCGTTTCGGTAAAAGGGAAACGCATACGTAGCCCGCCGCTCGTCCTCTCATTTCGCTTCCTCTTCCCGCTGCTTTTTCAGCCCCTTCCATGTTTTTGCGAGCTTGTTCGCTCGCGTATTTTTTAAATATTTACTCGGCACGCGAAGAGACGGCTGTAGGGTAACAGTAGGCGTGGGTACGCGAATAAAGAAAGAAAGCATCGGAATTGTACATGTTAACGAGACAAGACGATTCTTCATCGCGAGCGGTTATAAAGCCGCGGATACATGCGATTCTAGGCGTGGCTTATCGATTGCCGCGCGACGAGTCACGAGAACTAGTCCGGGGGTAAAGAGGTGATAGTGCGCGGCGAACGGCTTGCGTTTTAATGAAATTCGTTCGATTTCGCAAGCCACAGCGCGCGAACCGCTAATTGAAAATCAATATAGGTATGTGCGAGCTAGTATCACCTCGTATCGAGCATGCATAGGCGCTCGTTCGCGGTGGGAGGGGTGGGGCGGGAGGGGGGGGGGGCGAGGAGAGAAAGTACGATCACGATGAATATTTGGTAAAAAATATTTCATTCCTGTATACTGTTCGAATGTAAAGAATATTCCTCTGCGCTTATACAGAGTCTAAAGGAGGATCGTATGGATATAAAGTGTACAAACAGAGAGAATTGCAAATCTGTCAATCACTATTTTGTAAAGACACCTGTTCACATCTCTTACTCCCTTTCTTGGCAATCCGCAAGCGTGCAGGTGATATACGGTCGTGCCTAGTTATACATTACTGAAACTCCATTGTGCGGAATGAGAGAGTGTCTGCAGCGTCCGTAGACAAGGTATTCGAGCGCGCACCGCGAAATTATATGGACGCGCGGGCGGGCGCGCACACGTGCCGATATTGCAGCAGCTGTCCGGCGTCATCTGGACTTTATTATTCGATTCCGATGGAATGCAATGAGCCGCAGAGGAGACTCCTGGCCCGCCGCCAAGATTTTTATAAAGTTTCTCTTCAACTCAGAATCTCCTCGAGTATGGTTATGGTAAGCTCCTCACGTACATAATATGACGCGGTGCCCGCGTTTACTTTTCGCGCTCAGATGAACCTTCGTCAAGTGCCGGTCCGCGAGTGCAGCTGCCTTAATGTCTATGTATGTATGCACAGGTGGCAGTTCGGATCTATATCAAATAAACCGCGAGCCGCACTCGCTGTTTATACTTAAACACTGCACGATGATCGGAGTAACTACGACCGCGTTGGCTACTGGGAACTCATTTAACATTCTCTCCCCATCTTGACGGTCATGCAGCGCGCGCAAAGAAACTCGAGGCTTCTTTTATGCCCTTCATTATTTGAGTCTTAAATTGCGACGTTATTCAGCGATGTACAGATGTTCGAATTGCACGACTGTCTGCGTTATGTGCACTGTGCTGCTGTGATTATTCGAACGGCGTCTGACGGCATCCCGACATTACTACTTGCGCACAACGCTGCATATCGGGCTTAAATAGTCCGTGAATTCTCATTGCAGTGTTTCATTAAGTTGGACAAACAGTGGCTCGTAATAACGTTCATTGAGAAAGCAGCGTATGTCAATTTGAAAAATGAACGCACTGTGTTACAGATTATACCTGGGCGAATCGTATTATGTTCTCATAAGAGAAAGTATAAGCGCGACAAAAGTCAGCTCGAAAATCCCCTTTCAGCTTGTCGAGCGCGTTTAAGCTTGACGACAAACGAACGAACTGCACATAAAATTGCAAATAAAACGACGTTGGTGAAATACAGAGTATAGTGAATTCCACAACGAGCAAGTGCATTGACACTCTGAAGTGTGTATGCGTATGTCTGCACTTAGGTGTACATATAGAAGAGAAAGTGAGGTGAGTCGGACGAGTGCTACCTCTGCGAGATGCTTTCAAATTATTTGACTATACATGCAGAGGTCTTTCCCTCTGACTCGGTAGCCGCATACTTGACCCGAGAGCCAAAGAGTAGTAGTAGTAGTAGTAGTAGTAGTAGTAGGCCTATGTGCAGCCTATAATGGCTGCAGTCGGTTGCCTCCACGCTTTCCCGCGAACTCGCTTATATAGACGCGGGAACAAGTGCACGATACGCGTGCGCTACGATACACGCGGAGTATAGGGTTTGCGCGTAGCAAAATAGCAGTAGTTTCTTGCAGAGCCTGCGGCAAGGCCTCCTTCATCATCAGAGCCGGAATCACTGGGCTAAATTTGTTTAACAAGTTTCTCTCGGGGCTGTAGCGCGCAAGACTGCAGCCAACGTCATCGTAATACATGCCACGACATTACGCATGCATAAACACGCGCACATACACGCACCAACGCGCGTGCGATATTGAAGAATGGGGAGAGGAAGAGCGAGGGAGGAGAAAGGAGCAACCCGCGGCGGCGGCGGCGGCGGCGGCGGCGGCGACAGCAGCGTCAACGATGCTAAGATGATAACGCGCAAGTTTCTTCGGCAACTCAAGAGAATACATGCACGCGGATGCGCCACGAAAGGAATGAAAAATTTAGTGCATACATAGTAAATTCGTTCGTCGCCTCGTGATGATGTGCCCGTGACGACCAAGTGAAGCTATACAAAACGTAGAATTACATCAGCTTGTCCGTCAAAATAATACACTAAAATGATTCGAACAATTTTAGTCGGCTGGAAGTACGTGGAAGGAAAACGAGTTACGTGCAACCTAAGAAAGTCAGAGAGAAGTTTCAAGTTATTGTACTTTGGAGTTGCATCTCGATTAAATCCATTGTCACAAGATATTATGTATCCAAAGATTTTGGTAAAAAACAACAGCAGTTCGTAGCTGTGAATGTAAAAGCTCTTAAAAAGTTTCTCAAAGCCAGTCGATTAAATAAGCCTCTATAGTTTATCTGCAAAAATATGAACTAAAGTACAGTAGGAGCCAATATATTGATTAATTGATTCAGCGGCTGTGGTCAAGGTGCAATTAAAATAAAATCAAGCTAAATGATATAAGCTGCTGGAAGAGCAATGAGAGGAAGGGAGGAGGAGAGAAAGAGAGTGAGTCTGGCGAAGCTCGGAATATAAAGAGAGGGTTTACGGGCAAGTTTTATCTGGGCGCGCGATGGGCCAACGCTTCGCAGTTCGATGAATCTGGGTTTAGTACTTTTACGGTAGATTTTCGTATCTCATATTTTAGTAGTTCATAAATTTAATGGTCTCGAAATTTCAGCCCCTTTTGTTAGGTGGACTGAGAGGACGGATTACTCTCAGCGCACTTTTGGAATCAAAGCTTATCGCATATTCTTCTGCGAATAGAAGTTCGTATGCAGACGAAACATAGTCGAGCAAAAGATTGTGATAACAAAAAAATCGGCTGCATCGCCACACTATCAGGCATTTATATAAAATCCATTAACAGCGAATGGAACAAATTGTATTGAATTTTAATGCGCAACAATTCCGCAATCTGCAGCAGGTTAAAGTTGACATGAAATGTTGGGCTGAAAGTCTGTCAATATTCACATTTTTCGATTGACGTTCAGATGTATGTCACCGTGACTGCATACAGTTTAAACAATTCATTCAATATGTAGTTTAAAGTATCAGAGGTCAATCGGTCATCGGAAAATTAGCAAAGGCAGTAAAGGGAAAGCTAAAATTTTCAGAGAACAATTGAATGATCTATAAACAGTTCGAGGATGAAATTGGAATACCGCGGCTATGAAATATGTTTTAGTGATGAATGTTTTTTGGATTTATAGATGATCCGCAGTAATGCATAGCTGCTATGATAACGCATTTGATATCGATTGGATTTTGTTAAATAGAAATTAATTTAAAAATGTAATTATTACGTTTTGCAATGGGTCAGTTAGATTACTAGTATAGTGTACGATTTGTCATCACTAATATCGTCACGATTATTCGTGATATAAGTAAGCAGTCTATTTGCTCATTGTGAAATTAGTTTATGAGCGTAGCGATCAGTCGTGATATTTACGGTGAAATAATCGATTGCTTAGGTCACGGATAAGCGTGACTTTAGTGCGGATTTAGGTCACACTGTGCTATAAAAGTACAAAAATGATTTTTAAGAACGGAAGATGAAGTATGAAAACGCAACACTTATGCAATGCGGGACTCAAAAAAAGGTCTGCTCAACTGGTTGAATAATTAAATCGAGAGTACATTATCTCTCTCTCCCTTTCTACCCTTGGATTCCGGGAATAATACATAAGCTGAGATCTCCTCGCATATAAAGAGACTTTCTAGTTGAAAAATTACTGGAGGCAACAAGATGCAGCGACTGACTACTCGCGCACTAAAAACTTTTGGAGTGAAAATTCTCGTTCGAGAGACAATAACGTTGCAGCTGGCAAATTAAGAGAAAAATAGTCGGCAAGGAGGCGAAGCGGTATACGAGGTCTCGTTTCTGCTCAACAAGCCGCTAAATTATTAGAGCGGCGAGCACGTTGTGCCAAACCGATAGCTGGAAAGCGAATCAGTTCGGTTATGGCTCGAGCGAATTTTCCGGAGATTGCGAAATTTTTCGGAAGCCGTGGAGTAGCAGTAGCAGCAGCAGTAGCGGCAAGAGCGCGGGACTTGCGGCCTCGGCCAAGTTGCGAGCGTGCGCGCGCGCGCGCTCCAAAATGAGAAAAGCGCCCCGGCGAAATAAGACGGCGAAGTAGCTCGGCACAGCCGGCGGGGAAGGAGTGTAGCCGGAATGGGACTCCCTCGGCGCTCGGAGCAGAGCGGAAAGTGCGCGAGGCAGTAAATAAGAATCGCGCGGACGCGCTTACCGAAGTCAATCTCTGCGCCGGGCAAACAGTTCGATTAGAGCTCTCGGGTAGAAAAGCAGCCGAGTTCAAGCAAGACGCTATCTGTGGAGGGGATGAAAATGGCCTGTGTTCCGTTTTCCTTGGCTTGGCTCACTCCCCACCCTCTCTTTCTCGCTTGCTCCATCTTGAGCAGCACCGGCGGCGGCGGCGGCGGCGGCGGCGGCAGTAGCTCGCGTTAGCGGCGAACGTTTTTCGAGGAGTGGGCAAAAAGGAGCAGAAAGTCGAATAACTCGCTGAGTGGCCTCTCCTTTTTACCTCTTCTTTTTGGTCTCCCTCCCCAACTTACCGCTCCACTCCGCCTCCCGTGTTTGCCGAGTAATTCGAACGAGCAGACGGCCGTCTGCTATATAGAATAAAAGCCTCGCGAGTAGGTAAGAGAGAGAAAATAAGCGATGGAAAGAGTCGAAGCTTATAACGAGATCATACGCGCATGAATGTGCAGTGTACAGTCATTGCCGCGTCCACAGCACAGCCAGCAGCTCTGTGTCTTACCTATAAGGCCGAAATTCATTTGAAAAGCTTGTTTTTCAGTGCCCCGATGAGCAAGGATTTTAAGGCCCTCGAATTGACGTTGGCAAAATAAAAACGTTTTAACGTAATAAAAATAAAAACTGCATTAACTCGAGAGGCTGGACATTTTATACAATATATAAAAAGTATAAAAAGTATATGAATTAGCGCCTACATACAATTTATATATAGACTTCATATGTTATTTTTACATGGGTTGGCTTTAGCAACTTTTTTTTCGCTTCGTAAAGCATGGAAGAGAAAAACCTTGCTTTTTTCAATCAACCGCTTTCCCCAGCGAGAATCATATTATTGATCTGACTCTCAATAAGTGCAGCTTAAGCGCATTTTGCCAATGAAACTGTGCAATACTGTAAGAGGATGTATTGTGACATTATGAGTACATGAGAAGCTTACCTGCAGGCTGGCTCCCCAACTGTCTCGAAAAAGAGACAAGTACCACCGTTCATGCAAAAGTCTCCTGCGATCGGACAGGGCTGCTCTTGCCTTAACCACGCCGCTGTCGCTGAAAATTAAAACATATTTTTTTTACTAAATTTACAGAACATTTTCAATTTATTATTTCCGTAAAATACAATTGGTCAGCTGTAAATCAGTATAATGGCAATATCACGTTTTATGACTTCAATACTTTTTTAATCGTTTATACTATTATAAAATACAATTAAACTTTTATTCTTAAAATTAAGGATTGATTAGCCAATCCGTATCCGGCACGTTTCAAAATTGCAGGTCAAAACATAAAAAGCGTACATTCAGAAGTAACAAGTCTTGAATTGAAAGTGAGCATGATTCGCAATTGAAAAACCGAAAAATATCCGGATCCTACCCGAAAATTCCAAATGCCTTGACCTTACGTGGGCATCATAATAAGGATTTTAGTCACAAAGCCTGGACGACGAGTTTCGATTTCAATTTGTAGCTCCTGCCGCAACGAGTGAATCCTATGGATTCAAAGCAAGATCCTACGTGGAAGCTCAGTGGGTGACCGCTAACCAAAAAGACAGTCTCTTGCCAGCAGCCACAGAGGCCAAAAACTTCACCAGAGTTTCTTTCTCCCTTTCTCACTCCTTCAAGTTGCGCGCATACGTTTAACCATTAGAGCTAGCAGTGGATAAAAGGTGTAATACCTAACACCCGATCCTTCTCGTTACAGCTAATGAGCTGTGCGCGACTTCGCAACTTTTCCCTCGGAAATTCAATTCTCCGCTAGCAAAATATCCTGGCCGCAGGCGACGACAAGCTCTCTCTCTCTCTCTTCCCCCCCCCCCTCTCTCTCTCGAATGTATGTATAGGGTGTATATATGTATATATATATACAAGTGAATCGGTCGTAAAGTAATAACGCTTCGGGGCTCGACCCCAACTCCTCCCCTCCTTCTCGTCCTCCTCCTCCTCCTCTCTTCTACAGCCAGAGTCGTTCCGAGCCGAAAACACGGCACCGATAACCGTATGCGCTGGCTACTGTGTTGCGCTTATATGCGCACAGCGAAAGGCAGTACTATACGTCATCGATTTACAGCCCGCATAATTTCCACGATATGGCCTCTTGGCGAGCGGCACCTCCCCCCCCCCCCCCCGCGAGCGCTACTACTCGCCGCTGCGATAGTGTTCCACCTCGCCCGGGCTTGTTTATTCCGCACGAGGGACGTAAAGATTCTTTCGGGGCCCGAGTGGAGAGAGCTGATGCGAAAGGCTTGAAATCGACCGATAGATATTGCCTTACCGTACAAGTGTTAAATTTTTAGCTAGCGAGCAATTGCCAAAGTGTTCGCGCTCGGACGAATAATGTATTTCTTACTTTTTAATATAATAACCGCGGAAAAGACTTTGCCACTATAACGTGAATAATGTATTGAAAATTTTATAGAGGCTTATCTCATGAGTGGTTGCAGTTTTAAAATTGTTTGAAATCTACACCGATGTAAATTTTTAATGTCTCTTTTTAACTACTCTTGCACTGGCTCAACTTTATAATTGAACGGGCCCTTATCTTAAATTCAGAACATAAATTTCGCTTTTTGTTGACAATATGGCGTGGCATGAAAGTTATCAGGTGTATATTGTGAGCTTGGAAGAGATTCATAAATTCTTCCAATCGAAAATATTTATAACACCGCAAATTTTCAAAATCCATTATGTTGATGCATTGTTCCATTTAGTATTATCTCATCCTATGAATGGGTGTATCACAGACTCGGTAACGAGTAGTACAACGACCTATCTCAACTAACGGATAAAAATCTTCAAATGCTGCAGTCTACCTTCTTTTCCATAATTTTCTCCACCTGTAAGACCTTAATAAATTCTGTTTACAACGAGCTAGGTAAACTTTTTCTTTCATTTATCATTATAATTTCAGGTAGATTTATTGATTTCATTTTTTATAACTATACATTAAAATGAATGTGAACATGAATGCAGTTTTATAAATGATATACTTTTAATGCACTTACATTAAATTTTAAAAATACGCAGAAATGTTTTTAATTTCAGACAATCTGCAGAAATATTTTGTTTTGTTATGTGTACATTGATTTAATGTACAATTGTCACATGAATGTGCATTAAAATTCATGGCATTTTTGTAAGTGTAATTAAAAGGTTTGATTTTGAACTTAAATATGCATCATATACGCAGCTTGCGTATACGATAGCAAGGATATAAGAGTAAAAGCAATGCAAGTTTGATCGGCCGGGCACGATCGATGTTTCATAAGCTCCATATCCGTTATTGTTTCGGAAGGATATAAAAAGGCCGAGTGCAGACAGCTCGCGGTTCATTCGTTCCGGTAGTTCGTTAAATGTACACCATACACCCATGATGCAATTCTCTCACACCAATGATTAAAATAATTGGGATTCTTCTAAAATAATCGGGAGTAATTAATTAAATACACCGTTAGTTTAGTCTTCAGCGCCCATCTCTCAATATCTCTACGTAATTAATATCAGAAAAAAAATAATTGTTTCGTTTTCATACTAATCAATAAGAGACACAAGATGGTGCCTCTTCGTTGTGCACTGTTATTTATTTTTATAAGTTCCAAGTTTATACTACAAATCAAGTTTATATAAAAAAAATATTATTTATAGGAATATTGGAAATAATTACGTAACAAAGTATACAAGCATCTAGTCTATCTAATAATTTTAATAATAAACCTAATCATTTTTAGAAATTCAATTTGTATTACAAATGTCGATATATACTGTTGCTCGAGGAATACAGTAAACCGAAGCGGATGGTTAGAAACGACAGAAACACGGATATATTACGTCTTATCACATCACAAGAACTAAATTTTTATCTGCGCTGCTAAAAGCAAACAAATGGAATTTATAAATATTAAAATTATTAAAAAAATTTCAGCAGAAAAATGTGCATTTAGATTATTTAATTCATATTGTGTTAAAAGAAACGCGTATATGACTGGGTAAGTATAACGTCTGCATGTTTTAAAAGAACGGATGAAAGCGCAACAAAAAGCTTGACGGTCCGCTCATTAATTATCGATTACTCTTTTCTTCGTACTTCTCCTTGCTTCTCTTATTTCTTTTCATGCCATTTCGCTTTGTGGAAAAAAGTTAGAAGCAGCATTGCTCGTATGCTCCGACCTGCAGGTAATTAAAAAGAAACAAACAACATTCCCCCGAGATCACGAAATCTAAAGTGGAATAAAACTGCCCGGTGAGAATCTTTCATTAATTATTTCCGTAACTGATTTTACATTACAATACGAATAACCATTGATGTATAGTTTATTATAAGTATTTTTGCGGTTTTATAGTATTCGCTTAAAAAAAGTCAACGTATTATTCACATAATTCTTTATGAATTCAGAAAAAGAGAAACCAGCGTGTGTTTCGAGCGAATGCTTTCATTTAAATCATCTGTCTCTCAGCTAATGTGTTTGTACTTATCGGTTCGGCTCCCCAATGAAGACGTAACAATGTGATTATCATTAATATTGGAAAATTAATTCTAGAATTAACCGAGCTCGTTCGACCAATTTCTCTATTTCGATGGCAGGTGTCAGTAATAAAGCAGCCGGGATCCCTGAATTTTTTAAACAAAATTTTAATATCTCAGTGTAACGAAGTAAAGTAGCCGAGATGCAGGTGCGACAGATATTAATGGGATCGGCGACAATTTTTTTTACCTCGGCGACTTGAAAAGCAGGAAAAACGCTCGCGTATATTCGTGCGCGCACATAGACACACATACAGAGTGTATTTCCATTCCTCTCTGCAGCGCTGCGGCGACCGCTAGCTCGGACGGAAGCGCTGAGTCGGCGCGTAAAATGCCCATAACAAATGCTCGTCACTTGAAAATTATCATTTCGAATCGGGGGCTGCCCGCTCTAACGTAATTTATGCAGTTCTCCCGTGTACACGCCCGCGCCGCTCTGCGAAATAGCGAGAGGACGGGGGTCTGCGCGCGCGCGAGCCGCCTGAAAAGTGAGCGCGCACAGACAAATGGCTCCGCGAAGTAATGTTTACGAGAACGCGTTAAATGCCTGGCGCTCTGCACTCCGTTTATCTCCATTTCTGCCTTCTCTGTATAGTGCATACCTGCTCCCCCCTCTCCTCCTCCTCCTCCCCCCCCCCCTTCCCCAAAGAATGCCGCCGCGCCGTCGCGCTCGAGCGAGGGAATAAAAATGTTCATCCCCTTTCTTATACATTCGCTTCTTTCGCGCTGCTACCTACCAATGGCTTTGCTATAATTATACGTCACACTGCACGGCCGTTTGACTGATTATTCGCGCGCTACTCGTGCGCATCCGTACATAAACCTTTCCCGCACGCTACACGTCGCGCGCATTATTCGCCCAGGCGCGTTCCTCTGTTTGAACAGCCCACACTCGCGCCCCTGCGAGTCTAAGCGAGCGTGCGCAGCTTTTAAGCTGACAAGAAATTTCGGGAATTAAAGCCGGATTTTCGGAGTGACTGTCATATCTCTTGCCCTTTCTTGGTTCTGAGCTTGCACCGCGCGCGCGCATGGCTTTCATACTTTATTCATGCACGCTAAGCTCCGTCGCTCTCTCTCCCTCTGCCTCCCGCCTCATTTATGGCTTCACCTTATCTCTTTTTGCTTTTGCTTTTTCCTCTTTGCTTCTTTTAGTTTTTCGAAAGCCGGCACTCGCCATGTAACTGGCACCGCAAGATCCCCCCAAATCTCGGCGTGGATACCTCCCCCCCCCCCCTCAATCCCTGTCTATCTCTCTCCCTCTACCCACAGTGCAGATATTGCGTAGTTAGAAGTTGTCTCGTTATAGACCGATAAGTACAACAAAGCTGATATGTCGTACAAACAGTCCCAAATATGAATCTCGATACAAAGCATATGTATGCGTATTCTGTAGAAGAAATACGTATTATTTTTATCAAATATTTAAACGTAACGTTATAATATAAAAATAAATATTCAGGTTCGAGTATAAAGTTATTATGTCGGCAAATTCATAAATAAGCAGCTTATACATCAAATACTTTGCGCCATATGAACGTTTAAAAGCCCTTTAAATTTTCGCTGCCCTTAATGCATTAAGTGTCCGATTAAATTATTTTAACAAACCCAACCCCAATCATATATTTATTTTAAATTCAATCATATATAACACGAATACTGGTTTGAGTAATAATTGTTGAAAATTACTTTGGAGTGTTGACCTAGTTTCGTAGACACATTATTTTTTATGAAATTCGCTTCTGTTATCTGTACGCATTTATAATTATTTTTCTACAACATTCAAAAGAACATTTAAATTCAATATTATTTTTTATACTTTTAAACATATTTTTCTAACGTATTTTGAAACACCGTTAAATCTTTTTTCAACGGTAAATCAACACATCCGCTTCTTCTTTATGGTTTCTTTCGTTCTCGTAGCATTAACATCATGAAATGAGTTAAAAGCCTTTTTTCTTTTAAAACCATGCAAAAAAAGTGCAAGGAAGATCACCATAATCCAAATTTTTCGTGCTTTTGAAAATGTCAGAAATGGTATTCCGGTGTAATGCTCACATGCATGTGCATGTTACAGAAGCAAGTGCAGCAGTAGTAGTAGTACAAAAGATAAAATAAAGGAGAACACGCAGTAATTCGGCATAGACGAATCGAGCGCATGCGTGATTGTTTATTTAAGGGGAAAAAAGACGATTGAGTGAAGACTCGGTTGCGTTTTATTTTCGAGTGAATGTGCTGCGTACCCTCTCCATGGGATAAATTCAAAAAGACACCGGCGTGATATGCGAAATACGTGTATGACTTTGAAATGCACGCGAGCATTCTTTTTTTCTGGCGAACTTTATGCAACACGCCGTTGCCGTCGTCGCAAGTTGGTAATGCGCGAATTATATAAATTTTTGCGAGAAAGAAAGAAGCGATTTCGCGAGCTTCTCTTTGAACGCGTACCCGAGCTTTTTAATTAAAAAGTTTGAAAGAACGCGTGTTTTGGCGTATTTTTGAAATATTGTGGCAAGTCTGCTTTTTGTTAGTGCGTTGCATTTACAAAGTTTTCTTTCTTCTTTTGCTCATCATACATGTATGTACGATGTCAAAGCTAAGGAATTAGATACGACTGTTTTTGATGATATTTTGACGAGCGCGTTTGTTTTTTTGAGGTTGACTTCTGCTTTAACCTATTTCAGACGTAGCTAATACATGTCTACGATGACACTGTAATCTGCGTGTAAGTCAAGGCTTAACTGATTAAATTATCTGCTTAAACTGTGTATACCATAACGCCATATAAAATACAATAACTTATTGCACATCACAGCTGTAACCAAGCTGTATTCCGAGTTTGATCTATACGTATAAGTTAATACGCATAAAGAGCAATTTATTCAAAGCGAAAGGCTTTTGGGAATCGACTGAAAGATTTAAAAATTTGAAACTCTCGGAGTATCTGAAATAATGATCTTCATCATGGCTTTAATTTCCATTGAATTTTAGAATCCTAATCAAGAAAACACATTGTTCTGAATCTTCTTCGTTCTTTATATCACTTCCCGATTGAAGAAATGTAGCCGAGATGCACTTCCCGATTGTATCCATAAACATAAAAAGGCGCGTAGCGATGTTTTCCTTGACCGTAATAGACGTTATTTTTTTTTTAGTCGTCACCGGGTGTTACACTTTCATTGCATCATAAATTCGTGATGCTTTATGTTACACATCATTTTGTATTCCGTGCGTGGATATACACGAGGGCTTTAAAACACATGTTCGATTTTTTTTTACACGTCGGCTGTCGGTAAGTGAATAAGCTGGATTTCCAAATAGATCATAAAAGTAACTCGTAATATTCCATTTGAAAGCTTTTTATATATTTTTACTGTTTTCCGCGCAATAAAAAAGTTTTTTCCGCCGTAGACACTAAATTTTAATTCGTCATAAAAATTTGCGTTACTTCCGATAATTGAGTTATGATCGTGGAGTCACTGCAGGGAAAACATAAGGAATCAACTCACCATGATTTAGCACGCGCTGTAAAAATATTTATTGAAATTTCACGTACCAATGAAATAACGTTTAAGGCTTTAAGGGTCGAAGGGTTGAGAATGCATCGTACTCAATTTTATTTAAAAAGTAAAAAGGGAGAAGAGAAATAGCGGGCGCGCCCGCATGATATGAATGTTAATAATTCAATAAAGCGAAAAGTGTGGTTAAACAATTCAGCCGCGAAAGAGCTAGAACCTGCAATATACGATGAAACGATATTTCTTTTGTCTTGGAGCCGGCGGCGCATATATGCTACGAAAGAGTTATTACGAAACAATGTAAATGGCCTTGCTTTTTTGTCCCCGTATATCACTGAAATCCTTGTAGCGACGCGTATTCTCTCTCACATTCCGAAGGAGAAAAGTTCCAAAGCTCCGTATCATGAGCTCGATTTAAGTGAATAAGATTCCTCATGTGTTTGCAGCGTTTCTTAAGCTCGCGCTACCCTTTATTTCTTCATTCCGCTATAAGGTTGCGCGAATATATACGCGATACGCGGGGCCGGTGCCGGCTCGCCCCTCATGCATTCAAGTAGAACACCTTGTTTAAAATGTATTTCTTTATTGTGCGCATTATTTCTTATTCTCTTTGGCCACTCGCGCTCGCGCCCGCGTCAGTTCAGTACGCCCGTTTTCGGCGCGCATAAAACCCTCCGCCGGCAGCTCTAATGAAATTTGCATAAAAAAGCCCGATATACCGTGTTAACTTCCCTGCTTTCTTTTGCAAATTAATTGCGCTTTGAGCCTCTCCTCGAGCTCATTAAATTTATGGCGCGCAGATGTAGATACGAGATAATTCGTACGAGCTACACTCGCTCGTGTAGAGGCTCGAAATTTTCAAATGGCAAAACACTCAGCTCAACTAATTAACGATCGTTTGGCCTATTGGAATTTCGGCCGGTTACCGCCGAGTCGCGCGAGACTTGAATCATGCCTCAGAGAATTCGCTGTCCCAACTCTGTCGAATTCTTCATACTTAGTTGTCGAGTAAACTTTCCTGGGCGCGTACTAATTAGATTCAATGTCAGTCGCGACAAACGTCTGCAATTGAAATTGAAATTGAAATTGAAATTTAAGGTGTCAAATTACGTATACCTGTGGGTCACGAAGCGCGAAAAAGTTAATAAGATTCAGCGCGCACATACCAGGAAATCATCACATCGGCAAACTTCTCTGTCGAGCATTAAGTGCGGATATACTTATAGAGGACTCGAGACACCTCCAACTTCTCGAAAGCGGCATCTCCCTTCCTTCACTAACTCATCATCATTGGGCACTTCCTGCCACGACTAAGCGGCTGCAGTGCCAAGGAGCTCGGCATACGCCTCTAACTAGTCTCGTCGAGCCAGGCGCTCGCGCGCGCGCAACAGTTTTGCTTATAGGGTTCTGCAGTCTCGTTCTCATCCTCCGTCTCGCACCGCCGCTCCGGCTTTTCAGTCGTCGCACGCTTTGCGCCGCAGGAACCAGGTCCATCAGGCAAACTCAGAGAGATAGAGAGACAGAGAGTCTACTACATTGCTCGAGGTAGCACGCTCAATCCCTATACACACACACACACACACACACACACACACACACACCGAGCTCCCGTTTTAGGTCCATGGGAAAATTGCGCCCGCCCTCAGGTGTACGCCTGGGTACCTGTACGCTACCCTTTCTCTCTCACTCCCCTTTGGGACTGTGCCAAGTAATTTTCCAACTTTACTTCTGAAAATCTTGTCGAAGCCTCTGTTAAATGATAAGTTTATCGAGATATATTATAATGTAATGTCACGGAGAAAAAAATCGTTAGAAACATTGCCGTAGCGCGGCTGGGGCTACGCGACAACGAACATGACGTTAGTGTTTAATCTTAAACTTTTTGAAATTTTATCAAACTTTCTAAAAAGTATTACTGCTTATATAGGGGAAAGCGAGTTCACTCACTGTAACCAGCCAAAGTCATTTGGGCCGTGTATCTTTTAATTAATGCGATAAAAATGCATATTCTAAAGTGGATTTTGTTCCTTGGCTCATGGTATTCAAGACTCAAACTTGGAGTGAAAATCAATGTTTAAAAAATTCGTTATTGCTATCAACTTTTTTTATCGTGATAATCTCGAATGATTTTTTATTTCTTTTTTTTTTGTGAGATTTTACAGTCAGATTTTAATTAAGTTTTAATTATTTCCATTGGTTCACAATTGCATTAGTCGTTAAAGGAGAAAAAGTGTTTCCGTTTAAGTTTTATATAAGATATCGTCTACATCAATACAATATGTAAGTAATAAGTTTTTCTAGAACAAGATTATCCAGACATTTTCTGCAATTCGGAAGTGTAAGATTATAGGTATATTGAGCGATTCCTTTCTAACATCGATAGGCAAAATTACTTTCAAGCAACAAATTTATTGTGAAGTCATTCACCGTGAAGTACAATTTCGTAATACGAAATTCCACTTTATACAGCTAAATATAAAAGCGTTCTGAGATTCTAACTTCTATGTGAGTCTGGAAGCGAGCTTCTCCTCTCTTGCATGTATTGAAGGTTAAATGCGTGAACTGTGCACTAAGGTATCGAGCGGAAAGGCCCTTTCCGAGAAGGCGTCTCGCGCGGATCGTCTTATAGATTATACATGTAG
This sequence comes from Philotrypesis tridentata, assembly GCA_018906965.1. Classification (NCBI taxonomy): domain Eukaryota; kingdom Metazoa; phylum Arthropoda; class Insecta; order Hymenoptera; family Pteromalidae; genus Philotrypesis; species Philotrypesis tridentata. The sequence continues at coordinate 1,151,506 of JACCIB010000015.1, read as the reverse complement.
AGTAAAGCATCATCGAGGATGCAAAAGTTGAATTCTCGACCATATGTTCTTTCAGATCAGAAATTTATGTATTTTGAGAAATCTGCACTTCATTCAGCTATACGCTTTAGATTTTCAAGTATTATGTTATAGTATGATTTGATTTAGAAATTCAAGCTCTCAATTTAGAAAGAAAAGACCAACAATCTCGTGAGATCAATATATGTTTAGTATAGTTGTTCCGTTCGCATCTAAAAGGTTCGATGGACTTTCATATGCGAAGAAGCAGTTGTTCTAAGGCTGTATTGTCCCCTCTCGGTCGAAAACAGTTGATTTACATTTGTCTAGAACTGCATCTGATTTTGAGAGATTTCTAGACCCCTCAATAACGGACAAGAGTGTCATACCGGACTAACTCCTAGATCCACCAATACTAGCAGGAAATAATTTGTTAACTGATTAGTATATTCTGAAAGAGTATATTCTGAGAGAAAGAGAAATATATATATATATATATATGTATTTATATATTTCTCTTTCTCTCTGTCTCTCTCTGCTTACGAGGAAAGAATCGATTTTGGCCAATCTGATAATTATCTATACACAGGATGATTAAACCGAGCACCAACAATGCAATGTATACAGAATATACTAATCAGTTAACAAATTATTTCCTGCTAGTATTAGTGGATCTAGGAGTTAGTCCGGTATAACACGATATATATATATATATATATATATATATATATATATATATATATATATAGAAACTGCATATCAGTTTATGTGTGATTTAATAATGCGAAATATTACAATGTTGTGTAACAAAACAGCACTTTGACCCAGTAGTTCAGTTGAAATCGAATTTTAAGAGGATTACGATGACAGTGCACATTATATGAATTAAATATACGTGGCCTTCATTCACTGAACGTATGACATTATCATGGAAATTGAAATAATAATTCGAAAAACATCTCCTAGTGATCCGCTTTTACGTAAAAGTAATAAAACATTATCAGTAATTAATAGCAGATATATGACGCAATATGGATTTCTGTACACTATTTCGTATTTGCAGCATTTGCGCGTATTTGATATATTTGTGCAAACACGAAAAAGCAGTTACGCCTACTCGAAAGCAGAGATATGACAGACACATCGGTTCATTATCTATTGAAATTGATCGACGCTTGCAAGAAACTTAATTAGAATAGAAATCCAAACTGTCAGGCAAAGTTGTGCATAAATTTTCGGGTGATCCACTCGTTTGGGAAAGCTCGGAGCTTGCATTGTGTAATTTGGACTATCAGCAGCGCATCCTCTAGACGTCGGCTTATTAGAGAAGTCTATCTGGCCTCGCGAGCAGATCGATTACTCGTGCTGATTATAGCTTCAGAAGCACACGCGCTGTGTATCGTGTAAGCGCGCGCAGAGCTTTCGCCGCGCGCATTCATCGCTAATGGCTCAGTTGCGGCGCGCATTGTTGTCGTTAGCGCCTTTTATACTATACGGCGGTGGTTTACAATTCGCGCGATTTGAATTTATACTCCAATTCTTAGCTGCGCAGCGACAGTGCAGGTAATACAGATCGTAGTTTCCAGTAGCCGGTGCATGCAAATATTTCATTAGGAGTAACATCGGGCCGAACGTACATGCGAATTGGATGCAGTAGCGCGCACCGGTACAGCTAATACATGCACTTCGGAGATGAATAAGAAATGCGCCAGCAGCAACAAGAGCATCCGGTTAAATTCCATCCATGAGCCCAGCGCATACAATAGCCGCAGCCTCGCCCCTTACCTCGAATCTCTCCTCCCTTCGCGCCGCGTATAAACATTCTCGCTCTGCACCGGAAATATTCCTCCTGGACCCGGAGAGCACACAGTCCGCGATACGCATTCGTTTGATCCCATAAACATTATAGCTATAAGCTGAGCCCTCCAACAATGGCTCGGTGGGCATTGCTGCTGCCATTGCTGCAGTTCGCTACTCGTGGGGATAAATGGTCGTTGGGATCGCGAGTTGGTGGCTCGATCTGCTGGCCCCGAGGGGGTAGAAGAGGGGTGTGGGGGAGGCGCCGTACATTCTCGCTCACCCTACTCCTCGCGCCGCCATAACACCGTTGCGATATCATTCAGGACTAGCTCCACACCTGCCGCTGATGAGATTGATTGTCATAGGCGCACTAAATCTACTTGTCGCGCGCGACGAGCGACCGACGATATCGCGAGGCAGCTTATTCATCGATCGCCGCGAGGGATATGCGGAACGAGAATGCGCGAGTCTCTCGTGCGAAAAAAAGAACGTCTGAGCAAAACACTGGCGAGTCCGAAGTTGTACGCTTATTTCTCCCTCTGGCGTCGCGCTTACGTCACAGGTGCGTGACCGTTCGAGCATTTTCGCTGTGTAACTTGGGCACGAAGTGTCGCGGCTATTACGACTTTGGACTCGAGAGCGCGAGCAGAACGCACACGTATATGTAGTCGGGCGCGATGCACTTGCGCACGTGAGAGCTTTCCAGTCTCCGCGTTTGTGTGTGTGCAGCGTGTGATGTGCATGTACGCTGTAGCTTGGAGCGAGGAAGCGAGCCCCCGAGACAAATGAAGAAGTCTAACCTGCCGGGGATTTTTATTTATGCAAATTTTCACCGGCAGACTCTCTTTTTAGCCGGAAATATTTTAGTAGTTTTTTCCCAGGACTAATACACACGGACGGCTGGCCACCGGGCTCACACTGACACAACAGTTAATTAAAATGCTAATTTTCTCCGAGTCTCATGCCCTGAATATAATTCGTTAATTAAACTCGGAAGAATTGATTTAATTTTGCTGAAGCGCGCTCCAGTAAATATTATGTTTCTTCTGGATTAAGCTCACGCGTATTGTACTGTGCATGCGACTGTGTGTCTGTGTGTGCATCCTAATTAGATCTCTACCTCGTTCTCTCATCTATCACGTTTCTCTCTTTTAAAAACGGCGTAGACGATTTTAGTAGACTGCTTCCCAATATCTTATCGACCGGTGTGCTGCGAGCGTTCGAAGCAGAATGGAAGGTATTGAAAGCAGCGGTGTATAATGTATATATATCGATCCTGTAAGAATAATCTCGGTCTCGCAGAAGATCTATCCCGCACTCGGAGGCGTCGACGTCGGGACAGACACCTATGCGCGAGCCGAGGGATTGGGTGCTGACGCGTCATTATATCGGGGGCGTCAGGGCCACGCAAAACCCGCAGCGAACACGCTGTCATCGGGTTTCTAATTGCTGGCCTTTGTCCCGTGCGCGGACTCAGCCGTCGGCGAAACGACCTCAAGTACTTTTCCGGAGAGCTGTGCGAGGCGCGCTCCTGAAAATTACGAGCTCAACTTTCGCCGAGATTATTTCGTCGACGCGCTTAATTTGCGCTATTATTTCAATGCTTAAGAAATTAGGCTGACTAGCGCAGGAGCTTCGGAAGGAAAATTATCTGAATAATCGTCGCTTCTTATAGGCGCACCCTATGTCTTTCGACACAACAGTCGCAGTTGCGAGTTAATGTGCGATAATATGATAAGACGCAAACGGCGTTTAGGAAAGGGACAATTATATACAAGTACCTCTCGTCTATTTCAAAGGATGACTTTACGAATTCACTGAAACTGTGGAAAATGATATTTCGCTTGCTAATATTTCTTAAGTTCTATATTTGGAAAAAAATACGACAATTTTTGCACCTTTCTTATGAAATTTTTGTTTTGAATGAAACCATTCACAGCTTAATGAGATCCATGACCTAGAGGTTACGAACATTGTTTGTCAGTAGTAAGAGAAGGTTTTCAACAGACGTCAATATCGAAGTAGTACATTACGATACATTACGATACTAGTGGCACGACGTGTATAAGCGCAGGCGAATGAAGTTAGAGTCGTGCCATGAAGAACGACTTATTACACGCGTATTGTATGATATTTTATAGCACTGGTTAGAATAAATCCGCTGCCACGGCTATCCGTGGAATTAGCAGTCCATTCCGGCGCCGTAAAGTTAGCGCATGAGCGTATAGCGAGTGTGATAAACACGGTGCCACAATGGACTACTTATTCCACCGATAGCTGTGGCATAAATGCGGATTTATTCCACCCAGTGCTATATAAATAAATTAACTGATAAGAGTATGCACATTTGAATTGATAGCAAAGACAAAACTAACAAGTGATCATTATTGACGTTTGGAATTGTGATACTTATGTTAAGTGAGTGTTTGAGTTTCAACATTTTAAAAGAATTTTCCAGAGTAGCGAGGATGCGCTGTGGAAGCAGCCAACAGCAACTGCAGCAACACAGCGTAGAAAGTAAAAAAGGCAAGGTAGGGAAGATCGAAGCGAAAGAAAAACGAGCTCGAGTAGACAGAATGAGACGAGTGGAGCTATAGGAAGGAAAATAAATTGTATTCTCGGGAGGAAATTGGCTCGCTCTGATCATGTACGTAAGCTCGGAAATATCGTTCGAGATAGAGAGTTAGTGATTCTGCACTTTTAACGGTCAAGCTCTGTTTTTCTCGCCGAGTCTGACCCCATTGTTCCGAGGGCTCTGCAGCCGCAAACTTGTGCGCCTGGGTGTTGTTGTTGTTGTTTTTTTTTTTTCCAGCTCGGCAAAACGAACCGACGCGAGCTGTTTCGCGCGTTCGAAGTTTCGGGTGGGGCTTTCAATGATTTAACGAGCTTTGGAAATTGGCATACGGACACAAGCGCTTCTCTACGCGCCGCTGCGAGACTGAGAGATATAGCTTTACGAGTCGCGGGGGCTCGTAGCGAGGCGCCGCATGCATCGGTTATATTCCCCGCTTTCCCGCCAACACAAACGCGTGTCAGTCCGGTCGAGAACGGAGAACTGGAAACTTTGCTTATTGCGCTGAGCGTGAAATTTCGTTTTTCAATTACTGGTACGTGAGCGCACCCGCCACCCACCGTTATTTTGTCATTTCCAAAGCCGGAATTTTGCATTATAACCACTCGACCGTCAGTGTCGCTTCATCGCCTATATAGGTTAAATGTGCTTCTCTCGTAAATATTGACGATTGCAAGGCGTCAGTTCGGAGCCAGGGAAACTTTTTTCTATGCGCTCGATTCCTTTTTTTTGTTTTGTTTTTGTTTTGTTTTTTTTGTTTTTTTTTTTTTTTGAAGCTTTATCGATTTGTTTTTTTTTGCAACGTACGCGACCCTTCTCTATCCGCTTTTTCACACCACACTGAGTTATTGGTTCGTCCATCTGCGGCTTTTTGAATTATTGTCCACTTCAATAATCATTAGCAAAGAATTGTTTTAACGGTATATTTATGGAACGATACTTCAGTAGATGCGAAAATGAATACTCACTGGTTTCCGGAATTCTCGTATCATGAGCGACTAGAAGCTGGGCTGTGAGTGAAGCCCTATGACCGGAAGTGCTTTCAGCCACACATTCGTATCTGCCGCTGTCTTCCGGTCGTGCCGACGATATCACTACTTTTGATCTCCGCCTGAAACAGATGAAACAGAGCAATGCTGTACTATTCGAGCGCGACTGCATTAAGAACAGCTAGAAGCTCGCCTTTATAATAGCCTAGTAAAAACTCATTGGCCATATTCATAGCCATGCAAATATCGCCGAGAAATAACGGGGAAAAAAGAAAGAGTTCAATTTCGTATACCCATGCTCACGAGTCCCATTAGAAATCATCATCGGGCAATTCGTGCTTTAACTGGCGCAAAGAGGTGATCTGAGAAAGCTCTTCCCGGAGCGCGTCGGGAACCGGAGGTGAAGTCCAGAAGAGAGTTAAAAGAAAATAAATAGAAACTATATTCCTCCCCACCTCGAGCTTGTATACCTATATCTGCCGCCGGCACTTCTAACAGGCTCGGAGTTACCATCTCCAAGGGCTTTAACAAGGATTTCATTTCATTTACATATCTTCTCTCTCAGGTTATCCCATTGAACGTATACGTGCATAGTGTGCATGTATACATGTATACACATAGTGGTGGTGCTGAGCTCACGAGGACGACACGTTTTTCCGTTCGCTTCTTCTCTCGACTAGGGCTGTTCTACTTTGACCTGACCTGAGAATCTAGTCACTGACTTTCACCAGTCTTTAATCATGCAGCCCTTATTAAACTTGGCTATTGCATCTTCAGCCGTTCTCCAACTCCATCACTTTAGCGGATAATTAACTTCAAGTGGCGCTCTGATTTTTACAAGAGACTAGAAAGCGAGCACTTTGAAACTTTCGAGTCTTTCTCTGATTTTCTTCTTTCTGTTTCCCTATCTCTCTCGCATCTTTTTCTTCCCTTTCTTTTTCACAATTTTGTCGTTTCTCTCCTCGCTGGACGTTAAACTTTTTTTTCCATACCCTTGCATTTTGCTTTCACTTATCCTTCGCCAAGGGGATTAAAAATGCTTTTCTTATTTTGCCATTTAGAGATCTGCGCGAGTGTATTTTGTACTTCTGAAAGCTCAAAAAAAAGCAAGAAAGCGTAAAAAGCTTTTCGGATGGTCCGAGTTGAATGCGAGCGATATAAAACTGTCGCTAGACTATGTTCTACACTTATACTGCAGTCGAAATGAAAAATTTGATAATATAATTGATACGAAGCTGGAAAAAGAATTATTTTTAAAGTTACATGAATATGACAATTTTTATTTTGCGTACGACTTCAATTTTAAGATTATTCAATGTTTCTCAGGTCGTAAAAAGTTATCAAGATAATACTTTGCGTAATGACTTCATTTATTTTAGAACTAAGTATAGCATTAGTAATAAATTAATAGTACATTTCGCACCAGCGAAGCAAATGAAAAATTTCTCGTTACGCATCGATATTGAATCGTGTTTTAGGCAACGAGAGCCTAGAAAGATTTTTAAAGTAACAATTTTCAGATTATAGGGGCATAACTTTTGCATTGCAAATATGACTAATTTAATAGAAAACTATTTATTACGGTTATACAATAAAAATACAAAATATTTTCCAAATATATCGTTTCCAACTTTTTCATGTTAAAAATTCTACATAAAAAACTCGAACCCACACAGCAGGCCCATAAATTCTTCAAAAAGCTCGAACTGTGGCAGCCGCAGATTATCATGTCAAAAATCAAATATATTACATATTTGACCTGAGAACGCTCTACTGGCACGAAAATAAAGAGAAAAATTTCCGAATATCCCTTGTATACTCTTATTGGCTTGAGTACCACTGTATAGGCACTGGGACTAAGTAGCTACGGCACTGGTCTCGGCGGAACCTAAAATTAGACTCTACTCGTATACTTTTGGAGACAGTGCGAGTTACGTTGTCTGCGAGTATAGAGCCTTGGTCTTTTCAATATACGCGCGATGTATCGCACGAGTCGCGTCGGCTTCTTCACAGATGAATGACTAATCGTCTCATAATCCGGACACTAAGAGCCAAAGTTTCGACGATATCTATTTAACGCGAGTTTCTTTGGCATTGGACACCGCGGAAGGAAATGCCAAGTCTGTCCGGCAGTAACATGACCCCACGAATTAAGATATAATTTGTTTGGAGGGAAACGGCAGCTAGTGCCAAAACGGCCACTCACAAAAAAGTAAAGAGTTTGGCTAATTAAAGTTCCTTAATGAAATTTCGCGAATCATTTAAAATAGGTTCATTTACTTGTAGTAGTTTGTGTTAATATAAATGGCGCTCCTTTGTACATTTAAATTATTTCATCCCCTAGTGGTTTTGCGATCAACGCAGCGTGTAACTTTCTCCATTGTTAAACTATAAAATTAAATGTTTGTTTTACGCATTCGTATGAAAGTTTTGTGTTTTCACTTTATACGCACATAAGAAGTTATCGAAAAAAATTCGCTTATTGCAGAGAGAAAGAGACGGAGAGGAAGCAGCGAGACAGGAAAGAAAATAATGAAAGCGAAAGCTCTCGCTGTAGGCACTGGCGTAGAGGGCGATGATAGCCCGTTGAGAGAGCGCAAAGTGCCTGGCTGACTATAAGCTTCTCCCAGTATTCATAATAATAATCGAAGAAGAAGAGGTCGATGGCTGAGTTGTCACGTAAACAGATGTATAAGCGGAGCTCGTGGAAAAAAACGCGCCACAGAAAAAACAAAGTGTACCGGCAAGAAAGTCCGCAAGCACAGCAATAACGGGATGGAGGGACTCGCTCGCGCAGCCTTCATTGAAGCATTAACGCCCTTACGAGTGTACGCGCTCACGCGGGTGGGACTCTCAGATAGCTTCTCTCTCAGCCGACTCTTGAGAAAGAAAACCATTAACTACTCGCGCGCAGGATGGAAGAAAAACAAGGCGAGGAGAGAAAGATACGGCAGATGCTAGTGCTGCTACTGCTGCTGCTGCTACCGCTGCTTTCTTCGGCGCTTCTCTTCCATTACAAGACGGATCGCTTACCCGCGTCGCAGTGGCACTACTTACGCGAAATGTCATTAGACATCTATTTTCTGCGTGACGTGGCAATGGAAACTCGCTGATGCGCCACACTTGTCCTCCGCTTCCTTATTTATTTGCCCTCCTATTGCCAAAGAATATAGACAATTCGTTTTAATAGCGAGACAGGGCGAGACTAATATTCGTATTTCGATTTCTTCGGATGAACGAGGCTACGTTGGCTTATCGACACTTGAGTTTCCCCCAACGATCTTTGCGGAAGCTATACTATATCACCTCTCAAGCTGAACGCTTGCGAACTGCTCTTGTTTCACTAGCGTAATAAAATTGTCGGAAGAATGCTTCTGCAGGCTAGTAGATAAGTTGTCTTATGATTAATTAATACTTGTTGGAAGCGTGCATCAAAGCAGTATTATTCGATGAAAAATTAAAAAAAAATCATCATATACCTGAGATCATCTCTGCGCTTAGTATCCTGCGATCCCCATCCGACGATTATATACTAAAAAGTATCAATGGCAAGTCAAACAAACACTTTTAAGCGGATTATTATAATGCTTTCTCAAAGAGATTCTTAAATAAGTTGGAAATACAGATAATAAGGGATTCTAAAACATTTCAAGCATTCGCAATCCAAAGAGTAAAACTTTCAAACAGTCTGCCGAGATAGGAACGGAGATAAAGTAAATCTTGTCCAAAAACATGTGCAATGTGCAGCTTTGAGATGGAATAAAGAGTCATTTACAAAAATAGCATACTTTGAATCACTAAAGTTTTCCAAACACTTTGGTACATTCTCAGAAGGACGCGATATTCTTTAAATTTGTCCAGTTAATTTCAAAACACTCTTCACCTTAGTGACATAAACTAGCGCACTGCATCGCATCGCGTTTTGCGTATAAGGCACGATCGCAGACAGTTTGTGCTTCGCACTTATCACTTAGGGTCATTATTCCCTCACACTTCACGCTCGTCCGAATCCTCTATTACTCAGGTTTTGTACTCGCTACATTATCTGCAGCTTTGTGCAGCTGATGCGCCGAGGACATGACTAGGACAGAAAAAAGAAGACGACGGGACTCGAACTTCTCTCGACGGGAGCCGAGAACTAGAGAACTGTGCTCTAATCGCGGAGGGCACTTGAATGCATCGCAGCGTGACTCTTTCTTATCTCGTTAGCACGTCATGTATGCGACAATAGTCTGAAAATCTTGTTTTGTGATTTTTCAAAGTGACCAAGAAGATGTATGCATGTATAATCGGGCACAAACATAGTCTACCATCTTATTTCTTTAACAGAATTAAAATTAGCGAAAAGTACTAGTATGTTACTTTTCACAGATTCTGGATTTAATCCATCAAAAACTATGAGATGTGTCATTTTACACTGCAGACTACGACTGACTTACTTGATACTTCGACTTGTCGCGGTCGAAGCTCAACGTAACATTCCCGCATACTTTGTGAATGTATTATTCCATCTCAAGACTTTATTAAAATTAAATTCCCAAAAATTCGATTCAGCGTTTAAAATGGCTCTAAAATTTGTTTGCAGCGTGCTACATATTCTCCAAATTTTACTGCTTGGTAATGATTAAAGCGCGAGCGATGCCTAATTAAACATTATTTATGAAAATAAAAGGCTTTGAAATGCGATTCCAATTAAACGTTTTTACATAATTCACCGTTGCAGATACGAGCCGAGCTGAGCAGTGTGGTTGGCTTGACTTTATATCCTCTCTGTCGCTCAATGAAAGCTTAATGGCTCACATCCGAGAGGGCCACATGGCTCCTCTCCAAACCATTCGAAAGTCATCACGAGTGCATTCAGGTGCAACGATATCTGCCGCGGCCCTAACAAAATCTTACATAACAATATAAATAGAAAGAAACGCGCAAAGAGAAAGCGCCGAAAGAAAGTCGAATCTCGCATTGTTTTGGAGCCAAATCTACCTAGTAATAAAACAGACAATAGTCTTATTTCAGCTATCGAACCGACAAACCAATCCAAACGATAGTTGATTCTTCAAAATACGTATAAGAAAAGCTTGATAAAATTCAGAAACTTTTTTCATTTACTAGAAATTTACTTCCTAACGAAATACGAATCGCAAAATTAAATCACTAATAAAAAGACGTAGCGACGACTAACATCGATAATTCATGTACTTAATTCGTACAGCACATCAAAACAAAATTTTAATCTCCTTTGATGCAGGGCAACGAGGTTCCACGGAAATCACATTTTGCTCGCCGATAAAACATTTATGAGATTAAATAATTCCCTTGAAAAGTTCTTTTCCAGGCAGCTCTTTCCATGCAGTACAAACCGAGCGAGAGCTCAAAATGGGCAGATACTCGTCTGATGAGATCGATCTATTCTGCGCTTCTAGCCTACTATGTAGCAGCAAGCTGCTCTCGTTTTTTTGCCGAACAAAATCCAATGACGGGCGCGTAATTCTACATTTCCTTTCGGATTCTGAAGTAGTTGCAAAATGCATTTTCAATGCGGCTACTGCTGCTGGCTTCTGAGAAATTCCTCCGCAAACTTACTCGCGCTAGCTTTGGCGAATTCGAGCTCCGGAGTATAGATACGCAGGCAAAATGATGAAAAAAGCGAGATGCAGAGGGGGGTGGGGGAAGCTATATAGAGTATTTATAAGGTGAGAGGGCGGGCAGAAAAGGAGAGTGAGCCCATGGGCGGAGAGCGAGAGAGCGAGTTTCTAATTTGGTGCCATGGCAAAAATCGACACTCCGTCTAGACTACTGCCACTCGCGAGCGCAAAAGAAGCCAGTAGAAGAGAGCGCACGAGCGCGTGTGTATACGAGCAGAGAACGAGAAAGAGCCAGAGCCAGATTGCGAGGGAAAAGCACGAGTGGGAAAGAGACCACTCGAAGAGAGACGACGGCGGGAGAGAAGGAGAGAGAGAGAGAGAGAGAGAGAGAGAGAACGCGACAAATGGAACGCATACGCTCGGGAGCAATCTATTTATGTATTCCACCTCGTTCATGCGAGAGCTGCCTCGCTACTACGCTCGGCACCCCCCCCCCCCTCTCTCTCTCTCTCTCTATCTGTCTCTAACTCGCGTTTTCCTTTCATCTTGTTACGTTTCTGTGGGCTCGCGTTGAATTACCCACGGAAAGCTCGCTCCCGAGCTTTCGAGTTTGCGAGTTGTCCCTTATATGAACTTGATTTTGGCCGGTGAACAAGTATATATAGCGCCGCGTGTGTACCACAGCAGCCAAATGATGCCCCTAGCTTAGCATGTAGTGCGCGCGGAATGAAATTCTTTGGCGCTGCTGCGGATGAGCTTTTTCCTGACGGTTGACGTTGCGCGCGGTCTTATCGTCGAAATGAGCATTCCTCGAAAACAAGAACAAAATGCGCTGTTAACAGATATCTAATAAACTTTAAGTGCTATGACAATTTTCATCAACTCCGAGTGAATGAATGACATGTTCTTAGCTTTTTTACTCACACATATATTTTTTTATTCAGCGTAGTAAAGCAATTTGTGTAGATTGCTTGTATTGTGCTACGCTAATAACTTGATTAGAAAAACAAATAGAAATGTGAATAATTGAGAGTTCAGTAATTGCTTAAAAGGATGGATGAATTAATTTTTCTATAATGGCTACGTCAAGAATGTATAATTCTCCATATTAAAAAAATATCGTATTACATATAGCTTAAGCTGCAACCTTCAATGTTATTAAATAGTGAAAGCAATGATAAAAATTTATGTAAATGTAGGTAAATCATGGTCGGATGAACGAAAGCCGGATCCGAAATCCATTAATGTTTTTTACATATTATGCACAGGGTTCATTTATTTATATTCTGTCTTTCCATTTGTCAATTCATTCGACTCTCTCTCTCTCTCTCTCTCTCTCTCTCTCTCTCTCTCTCTCTCTCTCCCTCTCTTTGCCCATGAGTCGGGGTAGATATATTTTCAACGCGATTAACCAGAGTGAATATTTAAAACGCGATTTGCATCGTTCGCAGGGGTGCGCTCTTCTCTCTCTCTCTCTCTCTCTCTCTCTCTCTCGCTCATCCAGCAGAAGTACCAAGCCTGAACACTAGGAAATGATCACGCGAGATTAAAATTCTCTTATTTAACGTTGCAAGCGCTGTTCTCTGTCTGTAACAACTCTGCCAATGCACCAGGCCCGGTGAGGAGCTTTGGTATATGCATACATTTGTGCGCGCGATTGAGAATTTAAAATTAAATTTTTAGCGCTCGAGCGAATTTGAATGCGCTGCGCGCCGGCTGCAGGCTGCTCGCCTACTTAATTTGTTTTATTTCGCTGTGCGCCTAGTTCTCGCGGCTCGAATTACTCGCGTACTTTCTTGTCCATACGCTTGCGGCTCTGTACGGACGTTACAGCGGCTGCGGAAAGAGGAACTTTGAAACTTTCCCTTCAAATAGAAAATCTAATGCATTTAATGAAAAGTACTTCGGAAGTCGAATGGCGCGTGCTGAACCAAACGAAAGAGTCGATTTTATATGGGTGTAAAATGTGTGAATATTGGAGAACGGGAGTTCCTCACGACGGAATGGTCTCTGGCTATATAGGAGTCGAATCCTTGAAGCGAGAAGGAAAACCTAAGGTACCATGTGTTTATCGTGAAATATACATTAATTCTTCAAACGTTCAGTACGAAAAATTACAAGAAATTATGGTAAATCATGCACAGACTTCCCAAACACTAACTTTTACAATATAATATAGTAATTTTTATTTTGGTTTAAATAATTTAAAAAATTGTTTTTTTTGTTTATCTGTATTTAACTTTGTAAAACATTATTATTTTATGATTATTATTATTACTATTATTTATTGATTATTTATTGAATTAAATTAAAACATAGAAATTAAAATTTTTTATAGTACTGTGCGACCAAAATCGGCAGCTATGCACACGTGTCCTAAGTTGTCCTTCATGGCACGACTGTAACCTCACTCGCTACGCTCGTGCGCGTAAAACTTTGGATCTAATATATAAATTAAATGTATTTATAATCTCAAGCAAAAATAATTTTACTATTTTATATAGTGAATTTTAATAAAAATAATTTTTACTATAAGTAATGTGGGAAGGGATCAGGGTACGCAGCCGAGATATCGCAGAGAAGTAACACTTTTGAATAACGTTTAAGTAATTTATTCAATAACAGCACTCGATGCTCTGACAAGCCCTCTCACAGTCTCCGTAGCTCTGCTCGATCTGCCGCTCTTTCGTTGATCCGCTTCTTATAAAAGCCGGGGAAGTACCGTTACCCGGCGTGCACTTCTTCCGCTCAAAGGGTAGTGCGTCTTCTTTTCCCCTATTGTGTATTACGTCCGCCAGGGCTCGTCGACGGGATCTTCCCGCGCCCTCTCTCCTGACCAATGGCGCGCTTTCCCGCTCGGCCAATGACGATGCAGGGGTTTTCTCCGTTGGCCTAACGGTACACGTCGTTAGCCGTCGCCGCCGCCGTATCGTCCGTTCGGGAACTTTCCATCCCCACAGTAATATAATAATTTTTTTTACTGTGACTTGTAATATTCGAACTTAAAATAGTGAATACCAGTATAATTAAATAGTTAAACGAACTTACCTTAAGTGAAGTTCTATCTTAATTGTATGTAGTGCCTCTTCTGAATGATCACATTTTCTGTGCTCAGATTACTATAATTTCTTATATAGTTTTAAAAATTCCTATAGTTTTAAAAATTACTGCTTTTTTTCTCAGTTCACAGACATATTATGTGTACACTGACTTTGATAATGAAATAGTTCTGTTTAATATCGCAAATGTGCTCTGTCATTTTACCCTTATTTGCTTTTGAATGAAACTGCCCTTTCGACTGTACTGAGAAAAAACTTTTGTCGTTCCAATAAAAATATCGTTCAATTACTTTCCTATATAATAATTTATTGTTTGAAGAAAATGAAACTAAAAATTATTGATTAGATGTGCAATAATATCGCAAGTTGCAATAATATACCATGATATCACATGAATAATTAGTTACATAATTTCACTCAGTCAAATATCAAGATTACTTTGTGAAGTAGAACAAAAATACCCACATTTTTATTAGAACGCTAATGCAACCACAAGTAAAAAACCGCTACCAAGTTTGTCATTTAGCTTCCTCCTAATCGGTATTTCGATATGAAGTGTTGCTTTAAATCGTTAATAAAATAAAAACTAATCAATCCCTTTAAATGTTTTTTAGAATTTTAGAAACTTAAAACGATTACGAAGAAATTAAGCCATTGCTTATCGATAAAGATCGGTTATTCGCTGAGTTATGAATTTGTAAAAATGTATACCCTATACACTACATACATTTTTCGAGACCTTTTTGCTCAGGAAAAAAGTATACTCTTTTAGAATGACCTAAGGAACGAGAAAAATCAGGTCTGGTAGGTGTGCCTTCAACAAAAAATTTTGCAACTTGCTCGTGTGAGTTGTTTCCGAAATAGGATGGATTTACCTAATGGCATAGTTTCAACTTGCTGCGGAAGAGTAAATTGAACTAAAATGATTTTCATCTGCAAAATCATATGTATTAGTTTGTGATTATCATATCACTATTATGAGAAAGTTAAAAGAATGTTACGAGAAGCGTTTAAAAGTGAGTTACAGAGAGGGCAGTCTGAAGGCCTAGAAGTGACAGTAGGAATGAGAAAATTGATGAATGATGGAAAACCAGGTTCCGTCAATATTTGGACTCTTTAACGAGGACATTGAGTTTTTTATTCAACGAAATAATTGTGAACAGTAGCTAATCTAATTTATAGTATTTGTTTTACTAATCTCCTTTCATTTAAATTGCATTTCTTATGTGAACTTGAAACTACCATTCGATACAGAGAGTTGGGGCAATTTCATTATGTGGCATCTGGCTCTGCTGACGCTAACTTCATGCTGACTAAATGCATCCTACAAATCGCGTACTACTTCATTCTCCGACAATTGTGAGAAAATACTCACGCAAAGTACGTTGAGGAAACTATACTCGAGGACGAGAAATTATTATTCATTTTTTTAAAGAAAGTTCGTTAGCAAAATACCTGCAAACTGCTCGGCCAAGTCTCACACTATACAGTGAAGTAGGGGGAATGAGAACGTGTACATCGACTGGATTTAAGCGTCGGAGGAGCGTTGAACCATTATAAAAGAAGTATAAACGACCGTCTGTAAAAGTAAAAACTTGGACTTAATTTTGTAACAAGAAAATTTCTGATCTTCACTTTAATTACGTGTTTTGTTAGATCGTCTACAGTATCCGTGATGAGCTAACCAAACCACTTTCATGGTCCAATGTGACTAACGTCGATTTTTATCAATAAATCAAATGATAAAGTTCATTTTTATAAATAAAGCTTAAATTTCTTGGCTTGTTCAACGATGTACACCAATTTTCTTCGCTTCTCTGCAATGTTCAATTATTTCTGTTCTATAACTACTATTTTCTCGTATGTGAGTCGCTAATATGATTTTCAAGCATATGCTGAAGCAGTTAGACTGAACAGTTATAAATAACGTCAATACATTTAGTAATAAGAGACATGTTATTGCAGAGTTCTATCCAACTGCAGTTATATAAGACTTTAAGGCTCAGACAATATATTTATAAGAATCTCTGGATCAGCATTGCAAAAATATTTCTTCAAAGATATGACTCCTATATTTCAAGAAGAGAAACTATCCTTTATTAAGGGAATATCGAAGCCAATGTAAATCAAATAAGGTATTACACAACCTCAAAAATGGTATTCGCTCATAAATAATAAGTGCTTACTTTTGTTTACCACATAAAAACGCACTGTTCCGAGGTAGCCATTATAATTATGTTTAGTAAGTCTTGTGTTTATCTAACTTTGTGTTGTTTTTATAAACAATGAGAAATACGTCGCGAGATGTAAGAGTACGGCTACCGCTACATTTAATTACTATTTTTAATAATATTAAATTATTATTGAACTGAATCAACAAAAACTCTGCGTTTCGAGGTAGCCTATATGCAATAACAAATAGTTACCAATTTGACTTTTGATAGTATGAAATGAATAGTAATCAAACAATAAAAAATACGGCCCGAGGTGAGGTTACAAACGGCTACTTTGGCTACTAAAGTTGATGGCTTTGAAATTTTTATGGAGTGTAGTTGTACACCATCTATGTTTTAAATAAATTATTTTTAAGTTATGTTCTAAATTGTACTGCCATGTTTATTTGAAGTTTTAACTATAGTAGAATGCAGGGAAATTCTTAGGAAAAAGACCTATTGGACAAAAATTACATTCGTTTATTTTATTTTTAGAAATATGCAATTGAAATTACTTGCTGTAATTGCTTACTGTATTGAGTAAATTAATCGGCAAATGAAATAATGTTGTACAATATTACATTATTCAATATGCATAAAGCTTGAATGGAGAAGGTGCAATTTTAAAGGCAGTACTACCTTATTCGTATAATAACAAGATTAATTTTCACAGTTCGAGGCTTGGAAAGCTACGGTTTGTTTCATACAAATATTTTTAAAAAATGTACTTGTAATGACATTTCAGAGACAGAATATATTCCAGAATACAAAATATCCATATATAGCAAAATATTCTAATTGGATATCTTCTCTTGAATAGTGAATTCAACATATTCAAATGCATTGGAACATCTCATTAAATTGGTTTTCATACGAGTGAAATAACACCTTTATATCAGTGCGTGTGCGTGCGTGCGTACGTGTGTGTGCGTGCGTGTGCGTGAGTATACAGAGGGACAGAGAAAGAACGCGGGGAGAGAGAGAGAGAGAGAATTTATGTAGACTCGATAGCCTTTGTTTATATATGTATATCAATTTGGAATTTGACCACATTATTGCAACTCTATAATTTAACCTTGTAAAATAGTATATTACGTGCCTAGGGAGGAAAAAACTTGGAGAGTCCATATCTCGTGTATATTGACACCCGAGCCGAAGGCGAGGGTGACAAACACGAGATATGGGCTGTCCGAATTTACTCCCGTATACTATTTTTCTTCACACTAGGTAACTTTTTGACTTACAAAATTGGTAATTTCGGCGCTAGTGTGAAGAAAAATAGTATACGCACCACGGGAGTAAATTCGGACAGCCCAACCCTCGCCTTCGGCTCGGGTGTATACACGAGATATGGACTCTCCAAGTTTTTTCCTCCCTAGGCACGTAATATACTATTATCATTCATTATTAAAAGCCGAAAAATGATCATAATACAAATTATTTTTTATATTTTTTTATCACAGATTTTTTTATCAAACGTGCCTAAAGAATTAAGACTAATATTTTTAAAGTGGAATAAATACCAGTTTCTTTATTTATCTTATTGATACGTTATACCTGCTATTCATATGAAAAATTGAAAAAATTGATTAATTACCTTCATATTTACACGTATAAATAAAAAATACAGTAATTTCTGTGGGATAAACTAATTGTACAATATACTATATTCTTTTCCGAAGCTAGTCAAGACAAAAAATACTAAAACCATGTGATAAGGACTTCAAAACACTGTGGGAAGGAATAGAGAAAAATGATTGCAAAAGTTGAGATCAAATCTTATCTTTAATCCGCAAAGGAAGAAGCCGAAGCTCTCTTCGATGAGAAACGTCCTCAGCTCTCCTATTGCCCTTTCATCGTGGAGATATATTTAAATCCCGAAAATAAACAAATGCACTTATCCACGCGCTTTTTCCATCGACTGCACACTCCCGCGAAAGAGTTCGGCGGCTAGCTCACAATGTATCAGTAGATATTCTCCATTCGACGTAACCCAATCGAAATGAAGCGAAGCTCGAAATTGAAGAATCCTCTAGCAAGCTTTGGGTTGGGTTCGGAGGTAAGGGATGTTAGGAAACGAGAAGGAGAGAAGACTATATGCAGAGAAAGAGAGGCGCTGCGCTGCAATGCTCCCAAGGGGAAAAAAAGCGGAATCGGAAGTAATCATCGTCGGCGAAGCCTCCGAAATCCAAGTTCTATCATCGCGAGAACGACATGCGCACGCGCGCGCCGAGAGAAGAAAATTTATACTCTGCGCGCGCGCTCCGGATGGAAATAAGCGAACTGGAATATTATATAGGTATATCCCAACGGAGAGTGTGTGTAATGCGTAGGTACTATGTAAGTCGCCGTAGGATTTCTCCGAGCCAGTATAGTTGCGAGAATAGGAGCTTTGCAGAGGCGCAAAAAGGGACCGTGTATAGAGGCTCGCGTGCATTAAAGCTCCGCACAAAGCCCCATCGATTAAGCGCGAGCACTTGATTTATCATCCTCGCGAGAGCAGGTATACTGTACACGAACGCTACGGCCTCGCCTCGTTGTATTAGTTTTTTTCAACTCGCCCCGATAGCACTCGATATTTCAGTGTCTTTTATGTTTGCCATCAAGTGCTGTTCGCAGAGCGGCCTTCTTGACCGGAAAAAGCCGTGGACAGAGAAAGGGCGCGGGACGAGAGAGAGAGAGAGTTTATGTAGGCTCGATAGCCTTTGTGTTTTGAGCTGGCTTTATTCGAGCTCGCATAGCTCGAGTACGCGTACAGCGTTTTATACTTTGAATTTAGTTTTGACTCCAGCGCTGTCCGACTTTTTTCTCCTCGAGCAGCTTTTATATTTCGCGGCATGATCGCGAGAAGACTTCCGTTTGGCATAGCACGATTTATAGCTCTATCGCTGCAAATGTTTCCACCGGGAAACGTACTTTTCTGGGTAGAGATAAATTATTAAATGGAACATACGAATTAATGTCTCTGTACCAAAATAACCAGCTCAAATGGAGTTCATTTGTTCAAAGCGGCAATAGCTTGCTTTGACGAGATCCAAAGCTGTATTATGTGGATTACTTGGCCCAAGCTAACTGTGCATCCTAACGACTCGTATTATGTAAAAAGTAATAGGAGGGACCTGAGCTTAATGCGAACGAACAATTTACTCTGGCCGCGCATTTACATGCAAGAGGCGCAAGTAAAGAAGTTACAAATATCAAGTTCCTCGACGCGCGATTGAAGCAATCAACTGACGCGCGCTATTATAAGAGCCGCAAGTTTCTCCGGTTGCCCGCGCTTCCGCGAGGAATCAAGAGTAAGTGTACTTTGCAGCAATTCTCCATGGAAACTCATTGAAAAATAAGTCTTTAAAGTTATCGGAGATAGCCGCGAATGCATCTTATTAATCTCCGCGGTGCGATTCAAAACTTGATGCAGGTCTGAAGCAGTTACAGCCCGCGTCGATTGGCGCATTTCTCCTTCACTCACTTGCAAAGTCGAGGCGCAGAAGCGTTAGTAAGTTGGAAGTCTCTCTACGGGGAGTTGCGTAAGTAAATTGTTGAGCAATCTCGAGTGGCTAGTGCTGCTGGTGTTGCTGCTGCTGCTGCTGCTCTGGAGCAACGCCTCCGCAAATATCGCCCTCTGAATCACCTAACGAACTAGAAGTAACGAACTAGAAGTTATCGTCGCGGATCGGCTGAAGGTGCGCTAAAAGAGTTGAGTAAGCAGCGCGAAAATTGACTGATTTATTGAGCGAATCCAGTTCACAATGCAAGGCATCAGGGATAGCATATCACCATTGGCTACACATCCACTTGCTCGAAAGTCTACGGTTCATCATTCAAAATCGTCGTATACACGAAAAGTTTTCCGTAGCGGGAAGCTGCAAGTACGAGCCCATCAACGAGCTTTCTCGCGGCGGTAAAAAAATCGAGAGACCTCTGACGTGAAAAGGAAACCGAGCTCTGCGCTCATTGATCGAAAGTTCGAGTGCACATGCTGGGGGAAAAAAGTCCGAAGCTGGAGCTTGGGGACTGGGCTTGAGCCCGCTTTTATCGGCAACTTCTCAAAAGAGTTCAGCACTACTGCCTGGTTCTTCTCGCTTGCGCGCGAGAACAACGCGCTTTTTTTCTTTCGCTGGCGGTCTCGTGCGCGAACAAAGCTCACGAGTGAGAGAGAGATAGGCATTGAGAAAAAGACGAGTAGGGGAGAGTAGCCTGGCGCAGGGAGGTTGCTGTCCCAAAGAAAAGCAGAGCCCGCTGCTTCTCTGCGTGGCGAGGATGAAGTGCCAGCCAGTCAAGTCCTCTGGAGAGCTTTCAAGGGCTCCTCTCTCGCTTCTCGCGAGGCTCTCTACATATTCCTTCGCTTTTCACCTCCTTCCTATGATGCTACCACTGCTGCTGCTGCTGCTGCTGCTGCTGCTAAGGCTTCTCGTGTGCTTTCTTGCCAAGTGGCTCGACGGAAAAATTGAAAAACGGGAGTACCACAACCCGCGAGACAAGGATAGAGATGAAGGAAGAAGACTCCTTTTTCTTATGGAGTGGAAATTGGATACCTCTTGCAGTGTTAGGGTAAAACTCTATACTCCAGGGGTATAACTCAATGCTATCCTGGTATCTTTACGGATTTGACATTATAAAGTGTACGTTGGTCCTGATTATTCTCCTTATTAACTTTTCTTATACTACTCCTTCTAGTGTACTTTATAAAATTAAATTTATTACGCCCATGGGCGTGAAATTCATGATTTTTACTATTTAAACTTTTAATATTTTAAAACATTTTAAATTTATATACTTTATAAATTTTAAAACAAAAAAAACATCAAAAATATATACACTATCTATCAAAGCTTATAAGATCGCATTGGTTTCTTCTGTTTGTAGAATTCGTCTCCGGTTCGTAATACAGAGTCGTCTGCGACTGAAGATTGCTCGTCTGTAAAATGTATTTACAAATCCATATTTGGTGAAAAGATATACTACATAATATACTATTATTACAATAAATTATTATTTTTAACAAACAATTGAAAAATACTAATTTGAAGTAAAATAATAAGAAAAAGGTTGCAAAACTGATAAAGAATTATTATTACTGCATTTACTATGCAACTTATACTAGAGAGAAGAATGTTGTCGAAAAATTAATATAAGTATAGAAAAATTTCTTAAAAGAATAAAAAAACTTACGTGAATACGCGCAAGAGCTTGGTTGATAACCGTAATTTGCTTTATCCCATATAAAGAGTCCATGCTAGCCAATAAAACTAATTGTTCTTGCAAATTTCGGTTTTTGCAGCTCTATTTGCGACTTCAATCCGCGTAATTGCAATAGCGTTTTCAACAAAATAGACATGTGTCCATGATTTTTCTCTCAAATAATTTGAATCTTGAAGATTAATTCTAAATAATCTGCAGTAGGTTATTAAAATTTTTAGTAAAATTAATTTTTCTTCAGATGTTTGAATTAGTCGTTTAGAATCCTGTGAAAAGCTATGTTTTCTACGTAAGCAATACGAACTCTGTCTTAGATTATACCGTAAAATTCTTCTGAAGGCTACGCAAATATTTTACGGTGATTCGTAAGTGTGCACACATGCTACATCGAGATTAAGTGTGCTTAACAAAACGTTTCTGCAACCCTAAAAACCCTTTATTCAAATCTAGATAAATTTTAATAACGAAGTATTTTATTATACTAATCGATATAATTAGGTAGCAGCTTACTTTAAGCGGATAAAAAACCCCTACAATTTGTCAAAATTTAATATAGAATAATTAATGAGGGTTGTTTTATACATTCATTTATTTATTTAAAGTATTTATAAGTGGATATGTTAAACCTCCGCTAACATTTACCAAGCGTACACCGAGATTTGGATGGTTAAAATTTACTCGTAAATAAATGTTAACCATTTGTAATGATTTATTAGTAAGAAAAAATTTGATTTCTTTATTTTTTTTTTATAAAAATGTATCATTGCTTCCCTGTTCTTCAGGAAGCTTCGGAATTTCCACAAATCATAATTAGTTGAGCAATGGTTAGCTGCCTGTTTCTTGCAGCTATAGTATGCGCCGGAAAGATCCAAAGTGAAAGCTCGACCCGTTCTTCCGGCGTCGAAAGCATCGATACTATCCGTATCTCGTCAATGCGCGGATATGCTATGAAGGAGCGAGCAAGAGAGAGATAGAGAGAGAGGGGGGGGGGGATAAGACGCTTGCCGGTGGAGTACAGCTCTATCGAGATAAGGAGAGAACCAAAAAGCTAGCGGGAAGTTTGCGCCATCTCCGCGTCCTGCAAGTCAGAAGTTTATACGCCGGATTTCTTATGATTAAAGTAATCTCCTGCAGCGTTTTGCGGCCGTGATATAAACTGACTTGGCCGTGATTTAATTTGAAAGGAAAAGTCCAATATAAGAGAGACTATTATCAGTTTTTATGTTTGGACGATCGGCATTGCTCGAATCGCTTTTTATCGAGCAAAGTTGAAGAAAAATATTCAAAGTGCCGGGAATCGAATTCATTACAGCAAGATGAAGCTAAACAGCAGAATCATCTTCTCTTTCTTGGCGCCCTGGCAAGGAAAACTTGTTAGATTCAAACAAAAAAAATTGCACTCTGCGTAATTGCAGTAGAACTCGTGGCGAGAGCACATAGCAAGGCAGAGACCATTAATCGCCAAAAATCGTCGGCAACCTTCCTCTATATCTCTTCGGTTTCGAGGAGAAAGCAAGCTGAGCGTCGGATCAGCGTCTGCGATCTCTCGCATCTCCCGTTCTCCCGCACGGATTCACAATCACGAACACGAACAGATAAGTAGGAGGCGAGTAGATAAGCAGAAAAAAGCAAATGACTGCAGGGAGAGAGGATGAGAAGAAGAGAGAGAGAGAGAGAGAGAGATAGAGAGAGAGAGAGAAAGAAGCTGCCCTGCCCTGAAGAAGAAGCTGCAGCAGCAGCAGCAGCAGCAGCAGCTGGGAAATATACGGCCGAGGGTATAAAAGAGACGGAAAAAAGCGACGGCGCGACCTACAAATTCCGGCGTCGAGACTCCCGGCGTCATATTTCCTCCGGATTCATTTCCTGCTTTTTACAACGCGAATTTTCAGTAAAAGTTGCGCGCAAGTTTCGCCGGCGCTTCTCTCTTCATTTTTTTACGACGTATATAACTAGCTTCGCGCTCTTTCCCTCTCACCCAGTCCTCTTCCCAGTCCCAACCGCTTCGCGTTTTATTTCGCCTGCATCAGCGGAGAAGGGAGAAGAGAGAGGGAGGGGACTTTTATTTATCGAAAGAGGTAAATTTCATTCAGCAAGCGAGGAGCTGTAGCTATAGACGGGGATTGAGAGCACCTTGGCACTTTGACAGACGCTTCGACGAATCTTTGACCTTTTGCTCGGTACGTGTGTGCGCTTGGCAGCTTGCGCGCAGCATCAGCAGCAGCAGCAGCAGCAGCAGCAGAGCTAGCTCGTATATAGCGTGATGAAATTATGTGCTCTTCTCTCCCTCTCTTGTCCTCTCCGTCTCTTCCTCTCACGTCAAGTTGTTTCTGTGTCGCGTGCATCTCGCCACCGCTAATACTGATACCATTACCCCATCCCGAGCGAGCTTGAGGAGGCGGGAATATGATGCGCGCGGCTCTTTTCTTTTTACCCGGCTTGTCTAAAGCACGAGCGAGCGAGCGCGCGCCCCCGTGCAGCCTGCTGTTCGATTTTTCTCCGTGCCGCTTCTCCGCCCGACTGACAAGATGAGAGAGACGAGTATAGTGCGCCAGCTACTTCCTGTCTTTCAATGTTTTCGTGTGCATGCCTACGTCTCGAAATTTCATTTTCTTTTCGTCTTGCTTGCGCTCGGCAGATTGATCTCTGATCTGGCTCTGCTATTCGATTCGACGAATCAAACGAAATGTACTTTCTGTGAGCCTAAAATGTATCCATCGACGTCAGACTTGATTGATAATTTGTTACTAAAAGTATAAGCCTTCAATTAAATGAAAATTCAAAGGAGCTTTCTTTTTTCCTTTTAAGACAAGTTCAACAAGTTCATTTAAGAACGAGTTACGTTTTTTTTGTTAATTTCTACGGATTGCTAATCTTTAAGCTATCCCGGCGTGAGAAAAACAACGTACATTTCATAGATAATGTACATATTTTCTAGACGTACGTAGCATTTCACATTATGTTCGATAGAAAAGCAAGTCGCGGTGACAACAATGCACATTTTCTTAAGAAGCTTCAGTATAGTGCAATATAAAGCCGGTAATATCACTGCATTTGTAAGCTTGATTTTATTATTCTCATATAAGGCAGAATAGCGTAGTGCTTCAGTGTATAATTTACGATTTGCATTATAGTCGCAAGCTTTCAGTCAGGTTCTTCTCAACGTCGAACGACGCACGCGATTTTTCACGGCACTTCGATCTATGCATAAAATTCTGTTCTGAAATTAAAATACAAATGACAAATAAAGCGGAACTCGAGAGTCGAACGAGTCGACTAAGCCTTCGCGAGCATAAGCTTATTGATTGAACACGAGATAGGCCACGGGAGCCCTTTATACGCCGCAAATATTCGCGTTATTCACGTACTCGCAGGCACGCGCCTAGTTATGTACACCGACGCACGTAGTGCGGGGAACGGCACTGCAGGTGTCAATTAGCGCCTCCCATGAGTTACTCGTTTTGTATTCACAATGCTAATTAGTCAGTTGAATATACCGAAAATCCGTAGCTCTCGCGCGTATGCGTACGTGCTGTGCGTTCACCTCGCGTATATGCCATATGCACCTAATTTAATGCCAGCAAACGTGCAGCGGCGAGCCCATTAAATATCGCTCGCTACTTTGCCGAGTTGTTATTCCGATCACGATTTAATGTTTTTAACGTTTTCGCGACTTTTGCCGAGTAGAGGAAAATTTTTCTTTTTCTCTCACACGCTCGCATGAGCTGCGATCGTTACATTATCACAGTCGCTTTTCTCGTATTTGCTTGGAAACCACAGCGCTATATACTTCCAGACTTACGGTTTACTACATTCTTTTTTTTTTCTTTCAATCATCCTTGTCTCGTAATATTTAGCTTTTTTGGTAAAATTATTTGGTCGCATTCTTCTAATAATTTAACTTTAAACGTCGACGCCCCTATGCCGGCCAATATGCAAGTCGTTGGACCAAATCCAAACATTTGCGTCGTTCGAAATTGTAGCAGCCAAGAGTAGCGTCGTCACGAGAGACAGAGGAGAGAGAGAGAGGGAGAGAGAGAGAGTGAAAGAGAGAGTGAGAGAGAGAAATAAAGGTCGTCGGATACACGGAGTCTCTTTCTCTCTCTCTCTTCAAGTCGGCGCCGCTTCTTTCTTCTTTTCTTCCGGGGGGCAAAGGTGACTTAATCGCGTTTGGCTGTTCGCCAGCAAACAGAGGCACGCGTCTGCTCATCATTGTGTACGTTTGTTGATTGTTCAATTCTCCCTCTCTCTCTCTCTCTCTCTCTCTCTCTCTTCCTACCTCCCTCTATTAGTATTTTACTTGTACTTTTGGAAAAAGTGCTAAAAAATAAATTGATAATCTGTTTTTTACTATTATTAGTTTCACTGTTTTCAGTAACACCACACGCGTTTATGCCAAAAGGTGGCATTGGGTGTTTTTCCCATCGAGAAGGATAGAGTTGCTTTTTGTTAGGCTATAAGAGAAGTGAAAGGAAGGAGAAGCGGAGAAGGTGGAGATTAATTGTTCGCATGGTTTCTCACTTCTTATATACCACTCGAGTATACAGCTAAAGTGCTTGAGAAAGATTTTGCATCAAAGTGACGGAATTGCAGATGATTGTTCAGCTATAAACATTAAATAAATATATACTGTACACTGCAGCAGTGCTATATACTTTGAGTGATCGATTGCGTGAAACAAGTTTGTTTTGTCGTTGATAACAATGAAGTTTCATAAAGGTATCATAGTAGCTTTTCAATTCAATTTTCAAAGCAATTATAGGCTAGAGTGTTTACTCGGGTTTCATAATTCAATATTGTACAAGATTAATTAAGGGGATGGAGTCACGCTGATTAGTTAAAATGTTACTCATAAACCAGGTATTTCGAGATAGCCATTAAAATTATAATTACGACAGGAAGTGTAAGTGAGGATAACACTAAAGATTTATTAAGAAATTAGATCAGATATTAAATAATAAATGATTTGCTACTTTAATCGACAAAAACTATGTTTCAAGGTAAGATGTACTGTAGCGAAAGTTAATCAATTTCATTTTTTTTTTTAATTTTTACAGTTTTTTCAAGTCTTTGTAAACAAATCTTATGTGGCTCTGTATCATTGCACTAGTGTTGAATTAAAGTGCATTGAATTCACTTTTTAAGTAACTCGTGCAGAGCAATGGGGAGCTAAAGTTTTATGTACAGTGGAATATACACGCTGTGCCGAGTGGAATCCGAACCACCGGAGCTCAGATGTATAGACACTTATGTAAACAAAGAAGTGTCACTAAAATCGTCGAGAGTTAGGTGTAAACCCAGGACTTCTAGATTACTAACCAGACTCTATCGTCGCTGATAATTTGATTTTTGATGATATAAAATAATTTGTAAATACAACTGTGATTTGTGGCAGAGTCACAAATATTCACGTTGTAAAAATAATACCACTCGAATGTACAACTAATTAATGAAACCCGATAAAAATAGCCTATACTTTCAATCGTCAAAGCTCGATTATACAATTTGCACAAAATCAATTCAAGTCTGTCAAGTTACTGCCGTTGTTAACGTTCGTTTTTTTTTCTGAGAATATATGCAATATGATTTGAAAAAGAATGGGTTATAGTACAATTATTTAACCCATTCCAAGAAATACTGCCTCGGGGAGATCGATAACTTCTTTCAGAATTATTTATTAATATGATTTCCCATCGGAGGAGATTTGAAACCCAGGATGAGCCGTCTGTAACGATGGGGTAGAAAATGATTGGATCTCATTAATTATCATAAATCATATATAAATTTAAGAGACGCTTACCTTTCATTTTAAAACAACTATTAGCATTTTGCAAAATTTGAAATTAAAATATTCAGGTGTCAGAGAGAAAAGTTTATACTAATTTTTGTTTAAAGTTTTATCTCCAATGCCTGAATACTTTGATTTTAAACTTTGCATACTGATAGGTGACCATTATATTTATTAAGATCCAAGCGTTTTTCTAACGCACTGTTACCGACGGGTCACCATGGCTTTCAGATCCCCTTTAACTTTCATAAGTTCGTGCGCTATCAACTCGAGCCTCAGGAAAAAGAGTTTCGCAGGCAAGCTTGAAAAAAGAATAAATTGAAATAAAGTAAAATTATCTGCCGAGCATCGTAAATCAAGCGATATTCTCTAGCGCGACAAATAAATCTCGTGGCATTATCGAACAAAAACTGCCAAATAAAGCACGGAGCAAGCTCACGAAAAAAAAAGGAAGAGCCAGTACGTGAATCTCCTCTCACACGTGCGCATGCACGTAAAGAGAAGCAAGCTTGCAGCGCGCGTTTCGGTGAAAATTCAAGCTCGGCGTGTAGCTCAGTCCACCTGCGGCAATGCATGCTCATATCTATATATAGCTCTAACAGCTAGCTTTCGGGCCGCTTTATGATCTCGCTCTTTTTCTCAGAAATTTTTTGCTGGCCACTGTTGCTGCGCCCCCCTCTTTCGATTGTTTCGTATAGAGACGGGAGGGGGCGCTTGTCGCTCGAGCGATCGGTTGAAGGCATACGCTTTTTATCTAGCCGCCGCGTCAGAACTCGGGTTTCCGAACGCTGCAGTCTCTGCTGCCAACTTTGGATTGTGCGGAAGCACGTACCGGGTATAATAATCGCTTGGACATCCGACGCCAAGTTATATATCCATAAATGCAAAGGTGTTTCTGCAGTGTATATGTTCGCAACGCGCTCGACTGCATACATACCGGTATGTATACTCTGATGGTGCGAGTGAGCAAGAGAAAGTACTTCCTACAGCAAGTACACTTCAGATGTAGTTTAACAATCCAAATAAAATGTATACAAGTTTGAATCGAAAAATTACGAAACTATAATAAAAATTTATTATTATTTAATCAAATGCATAAATTAAAGCAATTCGACAAAAAATTAAGGCACATTCGAACTGCACGCTCGACTGCATATTCACGACTGACTCGAGTCTAATATACCACTAGAAAAACTTTGATTCGAAAAATTTCTCTCAATACATTGTTTATAGTTTTTAACATTTCTAAATTTTTACTAAACAAAACGTATTTTCAAATAGCAATCTGTGAACAGTCTAAATATTAATAAATTTCTGCAAAGTAATGAAATCATTGCTATGTGTTTACCTGAAATCGCAAGAAAAGGAACAAGAAGCTCGCCGTCTTACTATTCTTAGCTTCTTCTACTTAAAGTGTAATTCGTATATCATTCGAAATGCGTCACATGTTATTCCGATACCCTTTGCTGTAATCAAACTTTGTTCTGCCTTTATCGTTATAACAGCAGAGATAAATTTATCCCTATTCAATACTGAGCTTTAACTGTATAATGAATATGGATAGAGACTTTTTCAATATCCGCAATGATTCGAAGTCATTGAACTATTCATGATTAATGCTTTACATACTTCACAGGGCGCGAATAAGCGTACGTAGGATTTATTCCGAGCGAAAGCAGAATAAAGTTGGCGGTTGATTTTGTTACAGTGAGAGCGCACAGATCTAGCCTACACTTATGGAGCGTCGAGAGGGCTGAAAGCGAATTCGGGTTTATTCAACGTCGACTCTATCTCTCGCCGGTAAATTATATGTTTTGCGTAGAACGACGAATCCGTTTTCGGCGCGATGTCCGGTAACTGTACTAGCGGTGTCCTGCGTCCACGCCACCATTCTCTCTCTCTCTCTCTCTCTCCCTCTGCAGCCGCATCCTCCTCCCCCCTCGCGCCTCGACGCCCTAAAGCGAAATCCTATTTTGCGTGAATCTGCATTCGACCTCCGCTCTCTATATATCGTCTCTCTCTCTCTCTCTCTCTCTCTCTCTCTCCCCCCTTTTTTTCTTTGCGCGCACACTCTACCAGCTCTGCATGGGAAACCTGCAGCTTGAAATATATTTATCGTCGCGAAAATGCGGAATAGTCGACGAGCGTATGCAAATCTTGACTCTCGTTCGAGCTGCGCGCTCGCAGGCGCAACTCTCTTTTTTATCACTTTCGACTTTTCGCTTTTCTCGCTCCCTTTCCCTCAGGCGCGTTCTTTTGGTATCGCCCGCTATTGTCCGCGTTGTTCAGCTGCCAGAAACGAATGAGAGTGGCCGGTCGCATGAGGAAAAAGTGATAAAAACCGGCCTCCACCGTCCTGTTAATGCAAGAGACAGAGAGAGGGAGAGAGAGAGAGAGAGAACGAGGTTGCGGCTGATAAGTATAGAGCTGGATCGAAAAAGAGATTAAAAATTGATGCGACTGTTATAGAGATATATGAAGGCTTTTTATCTCTCACACAGCGGCTCTTCCACTTATAAATTTATCCTGCATTTCAGTTATCGATTCTCTCCTCTATGCTTTTGATACTCAATCGTTTGTTTGTTTTTTACATAAAACAGCTTGCTTCAAAGCTTGAATATCTCAGGTAAAGCCTTCGTATGCAATTAAGTCTTGCACATAAACGAAATCGTCAAACAGGTACATGTAGATTACGAGAATTGAGACATATACGTCTGTGAGGTAAGTCTATATGTTAGTGAAAATGAAGTCGAACATTGAAGAGCGTTAATATTCCATGTGTACAGACTAAACTATGTGATCGTCGCATAGCCTCAATAGAACGAGTCATCGTTTGATCAGCCGAGCGTCTCTCTCTCTCTCTCTCTCTCTCTCTCTCTCTCTCTCTCTCTCTTTGTCTCTTTTGGTGTATACAAATGCAGCACCAATGCGAACTATTTACTGCGCCAGAATTGATTTTCATTACTTTGATTTTCCTTACGTGACTAGACGCTTCTTTGTTCGCAATCACTGTAAAAAATATCATCGACAAATCGCCAATAATTTCGGTTTACAAATTAAATTTTTGACTTTGGTTGAAAATCATTTTGATTCGTTAATAAGTTTATTAATGGATGTACCATATAGTGAATGCACATCTACAATGCCATGACCGAGATGAATAATTATAATCAAAAGTTTAACTCATTTATTTCAATTAGTTATATTGAATTAAATTTAAATACGTTTGAAAAATTACAAAAATATTTAAAAAATCAATCATTAAATATATCTATAATTACGTTATTATCTTCAATTGTAGACAATAAAATGTTTATGTTCGGCGTCATAATATTATTACTACGTGTTTAACATCGAAATTGACAAAATTAACAAAGTGATTATTTCTATACCAAGATGTCGTTGTTCGCTTTAACCTGCGAATTTCCCGTGCACTTTCATGTAATTAAATATAAAGCCTATGCTATAGATGTTATTGTCATCCTGTGTAGGTGTACGCACGATCAGCGTACAAACATGAAACCAGTTAAAATTATCCAGTTAAAATTTTAATAACATTATTACGAAAGTACACTGACCAAGGTAATATACATAATACATTTTGTAAACTGAGTCAAACCGAGGTAGACAGACAAGTGACATAAAAGTTAAAATTACCAAATCCCAAATGAGTAACTTTTTCGAAAAACTCCCAACTCGTTACGAAGCTGGCTGACCTAATTACTACAGCTGCAGATAAGCGCGGGACCATCATTTAGAAATTGCGCCGCCGCAACGTCGTTCTTTTACAGATTTACGCGACATCTTGGAAGCTCCGTTTTACGAGAAACTAGCCGCCGTCCGGCGCGCGTGTCCTTTCGAGAAAATGACTTTCGTCTCGTCGTCGATATCGCGCGCGGCCACTGATGTCAAGGTTTTAAACTAATTGCGTGGATTGCACTGTGAGATACGTCAGGATTTCGAAGAGGTCGCCGACTGTTAAAGATATAGGCTCATAGAAGAACATGACAAACTCTTGAAATGAGATTTGTCTGAAACTTTGTACAGAGATTTCTCGTGCCACATAAACCTTACACTACGAATTCTACAAAGAACACTCTGAAATTGCTCATGTTTTGTCTTCCACAGAGTATAATTCAGTGCACGTTTAATTAAGTTAGGTAAATCTATAAAAATAGTATGGAAGCTAAGGAAAAAGACTTTAATTTCATCAATCATGTTATAAAAATATTGTCTTTCGAGATTTACAAAAATTGATAAGCAGTGTTTCAGTAAAGATAAACTATTTTTGGGTAAAACTACGTGCCAATTCTTTTAAATATTTGTTTCTTAGCGCATTCAAATTTATTTCAATGCATATGCAAATATTTGTATTTTCAAACAAGTCTGGCATGCCATCATCCAGTAAAAACAAGATGAAAACGTGAATAAAAATGAAAAATATCTGAGGTAGAAAATATGACGCTGCGTTACAGTTGTAAAAGTGCTCAAAAGACAGTACAGTTGTTTACTGTGTTGGTGTAAAATGAAAAAAAATTAACTGAGGCTCACCGTTTGTGCTGAATCCGAAGACCCCTTCGTGGCTGCAGAGGAACTCCATCTTTAAGCCAGTGCACTCTCGGGGGTGGCGAGCCTCTCGTTCGACACACGAGCTTAACTCTGTCCCGGTACCTCGCCACTGAGTCTCTTAGTTCAGATAACGTGACTTCTCTCACTGAAACATCAAAGATCACAAAGAAAGCTCCTTTACTACGCTCGCTCTGTATTTTCTCCCTCCTTTCGTCTTCGTTCTCTCTTTTTCGCGTGTCATCTTGGGGGCGTCGCCGCAGCCGCAGCCGCAGCCGCATAAAGAATAGTTTAGCGCGGTCGGCACCCCCGGCCATTGCATCGCATGTCGCGAGAATATTACTTCACTCCTCTTTTCAATATTGATCGTGTACATTCGCAAAAAGCGAGGCATTAACGGCTCCGCCTTACGAGCCTCGCCCGTAATAGTCTGATGAGGCGCAGGAAGGGGAGGAGGAGAGAAAGAGGGCTGCATTGTGGAATTGGCAAATTAATGATTTAACTATTTTGTTATTTTATAACGTGAGACTTGCGTGGATTTTTACTTAAGGTGGAATGCTTCGTCGTAAGCGATAGTTACACACAGTGTCTCTTTCAACAAGAACAACCCTTATTCAACAAAAAATGAATTACGGATTGCCTTTTTTAAATAGTGCAAAATCAAAATATGGCATTATTTTTTAAACTCACATGCCGAAAAAAATGTTTCGATCATGCTCAAACATCATATGAGCTAAATAATTACTTTCCGCACCTCCGACGAAATGTACTGTTATCGTTCTATATGACCTAAATCCGCACTTAAGTCATGCATATCAATTAAATAAATAGTCGAGCATTTCATCGAGACTGCAGATTTAGATAGGTTGTGCTATAAAATTCTGTACGATAATAGTAACCCATCGTAAGAGTTGATTATCGCCATTGCTGCGTAATATACTATTAATTGGTACAAAGCAAGCTTATTTTTGAAAAGATTTATGAATACATGAATATATATGACGAGTAAATATATAAATAAATAATAAAATATGAAGAATTTGCAGCTCTTGAAATTATTACTTTCCGCATGATGCACTCTAATCAGTTTTATAAATTGAAAACAAATTTCGCACCAATTTATCATAATTCAATACTTTCGACAATATCATTAATAAAAGTAAGTAACGATAAAATGCTCGTGTATAGTCATATATATTCATACATGCATGTATATGGATAAATTCATAAAATTAACCCAGTTTTTTAAGGTTTCAAAATAAAAAAATATTGTACTACACCACCTGTGAAATTCGAAAAAATCGATAGACTGATATCGATTTTTGTTTTTTATATTTCTGCGTAAATATGTATTTGTATCCTCAAAATGTTACAAAGTATTTGTTTTGAACAATTCTCTTGTTCGATAGAACAGAAGGAAAGTGTATTAGAAGATGAACATATATTTTTAGTGTAATCCTTAAAAAACTGATTAGTTTTGTGGATATTCTCATCACAAACCCCTGAGTGGTCAGAAGTCGAGATTTGGTTTACATTAAAAGTATACACAATGAACTAATGCCGTAGCTACTGCTGTGTTCTTCTTAATATTGATCGGCTGTAATATCTAATAATGAGTGTAGTATAAGAATAATAGCGTGATAAAAAATATTATACTGAAAGAAGCTTGTCCGTTGCTATATTTAATAGTTGCATTCGCTGGCTTACTTCGCATCCCTGCGAATAAAATAGGAAAATTGACTAAAGTCGCTGCACGCTATTTTCGTCAGACAACCTGTCCGAATATTTCAGTTAAATTGTATCTTTTAATATATAAATATATAGCAAAAATCAAAGAAATCAAAATTTGTAAAGTACGACCAATATGCTTTATGAATAAAATCGGTTTTTCAAAAGAGAATTCATTTTGAAATAAGAGAAATAATAATACTGCTTCAGGACTTACTTTTTTTAAAAAAGTTCTATCTTTTTTTTATTATTCTACTTAACTCTTCCAAAAATTCATTTTCTTTTTTGATCGCAAAAAATATCGACTAAATGATGAAAAATTATTTTGTTTTTTTTTTAAATGATCCAGGCTTTTTAGTGTTAAGTAGTATAATTCTGTTTTAATCTCCTCGCTAATCATATGACACTTTTTCTAATGAAAAATTGATAATGAAAGTCAGCAGTAAAGTAAAAGAAGAAAATAAAAGAATCTTGAAACTTTTACGTTATTATCTTTAAAATTACGCTATAGCTCATGCGACTCGGAGCTTCTCCCGCACTATTACAGAAAGGAATTCTTTAGCGAAATGCTAGATGAGAAACTACGATACTTTCCGTCCAAGCGAACCTAGACTGTTTTCCCGTAAAAAGATCGAAGTAGAGAGACTTCTTCCCTTCTTCGTTCGTTTTCCTGCTCTTGGAATAGATCGAAGAAAAACACCTCAGCTTCGAGAGACCAAGTCTCTCTTTACTCGCCAAGATTTTATTCACTACTTGTACTTTGTTCAAAATTGCAGCAATTGTTAAACATTTTTTTTTTTTAATTTTAAATTTAAATCAACTGTGAAAGAGTGAGTTTCATAGATTTTGTATATTGAATTTACGAATTTTTTGTTAGGTTGCAAAAAGCGCCAAACAAAAACGAGGAAGTTAACGAGGTTCGTGACAAAGGCGATAGAGTGCGGATTTTCTCAGTTTTCTTTGAAATGAATCTTCCAACGTAGATTAAAACAAGCAACATTTACTAGCCTCCGCCAACTTTACACCTTAGGGTAGAGTTAAAA
Source organism: Philotrypesis tridentata (assembly GCA_018906965.1). Classification (NCBI taxonomy): domain Eukaryota; kingdom Metazoa; phylum Arthropoda; class Insecta; order Hymenoptera; family Pteromalidae; genus Philotrypesis; species Philotrypesis tridentata. The sequence goes on along the minus strand of JACCIB010000015.1, from coordinate 1,116,970 downwards.
CTCACGAGTAGACTTTGGCTGAGTAGATTATACCTACTTCAAACTCAAAAAAGTAAATTACAATTAATTTTTTTGTTTTTTACACAGAAATTATTTCACGTGCATTATACTAGACTTGCTCTAACAGCCGTTGTCAAAAAAAATTAAATGATTATATAATATGATATTTTTTACATAAAAACCCGACTCCAATTCATGTATAGGAAATTGACCTAAACCAGCGTGATTTTAAAACTGATGAAAAACACTGTAACTTTGTATGCTATTTAAGATAATCTTCCTTAATTACTCTGTTTTGCAGATTTTATAGCTTTTTACTTAATGTTTCTAATGCTTTTACTTAAAGCACCATTGCTATCAAAATAATTATGCTAATTTCTCAGATGAAAGATCGTATTTCATAAAGGCAATTTAATCAACTCGTCTGCGCGTAAGCATCTGAAAGTTATTGTTAAAATTACAAGATATCAAATTTTTAAATTCTAAGTATACAGTGTCTATAGAATATGAATGGCAGTAAATTATGAACTTGAATATTACTTTTCGGTGGCAATATTCATTTATTGTATTTTTATGTTGTAATAATTTAGTCGACTAAAACTGTTAGTAAATGAGATTACGTACTTATACTAATGATTACTTATACCCATCTATCTATATCTATTTATCTCTTTCCCCTATTACTCGACTCGAGCAAAGAATCACTCCTGTGGTCAAGAAAATCGGGCGCAAAAAACCAGATCCCGATAGAGCAAAGAAAAAAGGGTCGAGCCGCAGCAGCGCGGGCCAGAAGCCAGAGTCAGCGTTCGCTATATAGAGAATAGGAGGTAGTGAGAACGAGAGATGGATAGTACGCCCGGGGGGTTCTCGACGATGCGCCTTATCGTGCAGAGTGAAAGAGAGAGAGGGGGGCTAGAGAGAGAGAGAGAGAGAGAGAGAGAGAGAGAGAGAGAACTGCTCAGAGCTATGGGATAAATGCGGAACTGCGGTTTCGCACAGTGCAACTTTCACCTCCCCCTTTACTCGGCCTCCCTTAGGGCAGAGACCGCAACACTTCACGAAACGCTATTTAACGATTAGCACCAGCTTTCTCGCTTCCACCATCTCTCCCTTTCTCTATTCCCCCCTCCCCCTCTTTCTCTTTTTTCTACTCGACCAAATGCCAAAATTCAAATGCAAATTTTGCCCACGGGAGTCACGAAATGTAGCCAGCAGTGCGCAGGTTGTAGCTTGGCGCAACGAGAATTTAAAGAGGGCTAAACTACACCTGGGCGTGAAACGCTTGTCCCAGTCTGCGACGCCCCCCCCCCCCCCCGTGAGACAGACAAGGACTTAGCAAGGCGTGAAGGACTAGCGCGCAGCCTACTTTCACAAGAAAAATAGAAAAGCTGCCAAATCGATGATTGGTATCTCTATCAGGTAATTTTCAAGCTACCAAGAAGTATAAATATAACGCGAATGGAAGAGCGACGATGGCTCAATCGGTGGAGTATCGGGCTCATATAGCTTCAGGTATTTTTTTCTTTTTTTTTATCATAATTTTTTACCTATTACAGCCGTCAAAATCTAAGGCAGTGCCAAAAAATAATTAATATAAAATGTAAATAAAATTTGATCTTTCCCTAGCTAGTGGTTATATGGTCCATTGTCACTTAAATTAATCAGTGACTCTTATTTCTGTTCGTTTATCAATAAGATATACGTAAACACATTGTAAAGACATTCATTAATAATTGTTTCGTATAAACAGTAGAGTATCGGACTAGTAATGCAGAGGTCCGGGGTTCAATTCTGATTCTTGGCGATTTGGGGGAGATCTCTTTGTAAATGCCTATACATCTGAGCTCTAGTGGTTCAAATTCCACTATGTAACTTTTAAAACAGAACTTTTAAAATGTTTATTAGCGAAACTTTCATATTTTATGCCAGTGAACAATTTTGGTTGTACAGCTACATGATTTTTTTTAGTCATATAGTTGGCCCAAGACGTGGGAAATGATTAGTTACCCAAAATGGATTCTAATAATTAAGATGCTCAAATAAACTTACCAAGATGGTCTTTAAATACATGGAATTATCGATTAATTGCTCAATCAGGTAATAGGTCAGTTGAAAACCCCACGTGGATTCCAAGAGAATTGTTTTTTAGTGGTTTAAGTATCTAATCATGAGTATTAGTTCTAAACATTAAATTATACGTTACAGTATTCTACAGAGATCTCAATATTGGTGATTTTACAATTAAAACAGTTAATTACTGTAATAAGAAATCAATTGACACATTCATGCATAAATAAAAACAGCAGTCTTTTATAAATATTCTTTGTTTAATATTAATTACTTAAAATTAGAATAAGCTAAGATTTTTTTGTATTTTCTCTTTCATTTTTTGCATAATAATTTCTAGTATTTTAAAAGGTTTCTTTTTGTTACAGATCAACTGAGTGACGTCCATCTGTGAGTACAATATTCTATTTATTACATTAAAATATTATGAAAATCAGATATATTTATAGCAGATTATGATACTAGTATATTTTAAGTGACTTTTTCAGCCACAACAAAGTTTAGTGCTTAGATTTAAATTCACTCTCGTGATATTGTTCCTACTCGTAAAATAGTTAATTGTGTATCAAAATATAATAATTTTGTAGAAGGTTACATCTATCATAAAAGAATTAATGATAAATCCATTAATTATTCATCATTATTTACGTGTAAAATTTTGCAGATGCTTAAAGATAAAACGTTTACACTGCATCATAAGAATTTGTTGTCAGCAATGAAGGATACAATCATAAGATAAGATTTTATAATAATTTTAGTAGAAAATATTTGCGTTTAATTCACAACAAAAACAGTTCTTTTTGAATTATAGGGATCTTATATCATGTATAGGTACCTACACCTACCGCAGAAAAGTACACATACATTTAGTATGTATACTGAACGCTATTCGAGTAATGTAAGCTTCCGCACAGTCACGTCAGCTGCAGACGTAGACTCATACTATTAGCTAGCTGTGTATTTTTTTAAATAGATACATACATACATTAACCAAGGCAAAAGCCTTGGCTGATAAAATATTTTCAACTATTTTCATTGGATTATTTTTTTACAAGGATTCAGTATTAAATTTTAGAAAAGTTTTTGATATTCGTTTCAACATTACTAGTGATCCTATAAATAGATTTTAAAAAGTAACTACAAAAACTAGCCTAAAAAAAACTATGTATGTTGCTTAATTAAATATCTGATATTGATGTGGCTGTTGCCGCTTTTTTTTTAATTTATGTGTGCAGATGAATGATCGAGGCAAAACGATGAATATATGAACAATTTAGTATTCTTTTTTTATGACATGGCTGATGCAGATTTTACAGCTATTTTTGATGATCGGTGATAAATTAGTTGCCACAATTTATTGCATTATTTCGACATGTTTATTTTAAGGTTCGATACGCATTATTTTCGAACGATAATATGGTTTACAGTTGACAATTTCTTTTCAGGCACCATGTGATTTATTTCACGATTTTACTCTGCTATACGCAATATTGTTTGTCTCAATATACTAGTATCGAATTCATCTCTGTTAATAAAGCGTTTCAAAAATATAGTGCTCGTTTGAAAATAGTTGAGAAATGTTTTCACAAACTTCACTCCTTCTATGATGTATGAAAAAGATCCTGTTATTGTCTTATTCAAAACATGCAATATGCATTTCTATCAGAGAAACTATTTTAGACATCGTCGTCCTGACTATTGGCTGTTGAGTATCTCATTTTCGGTAGAAACTGTTTGTTCTTATTCCTTTTTGCTTATCCCTGATAGAATCGTTCCTGTTAAGCTTCCGAGATTTGTTGGCAAATTACCGCAAAAAATCTCGCGCGAAACCTCAGCACATGAGGACATATTCTGGACACGTTACATCGAACTTATCGTCAAAGATATATGCATAGGTATGTACAGACAAGTGAGTAATGACTATGTGTACATATAAATTTATCCCTCGGTGGTTATTATAACACAGATGTTGGAGAATTTATCGATCTCCCCGAGGCAACCGTGAAGGAAGAAATGACTAAACCTTCATTTCAACGTTTCGGCGAACATTATCGCCCGCATCAGGAAAACTGTGAATAATTTATTTTCATAAATTTAAAATACATAAACTAATTTACAAAAAAGTCACAGAATTATGAACTTACATTATTGAAGTAACGTCGGATTTTCAAAATTTTTTTTGGTTTTCCCAAATTGAGAACAAGTATACGAAACCCATATCGATGTTTGTCACTCGATTATTGTTTCGGAAGTGCGAAAGTTGCTGGTAACACGTTTTATATATACTCCAAAGTACGCTCGGTTAGTCGGAAGCGTTTGTTTACAAATGACGTTGTACAGACACTTGCGTAGGTCAGACAAAAAGAAATGTGGGTATACGTGTTGATGAACACAAAAAATCGCAAAATAATGTCATTGTAGAACAGACTGCAAGAAACTACGTTTCAATTTTAAAAAGTATGAAATTAAAGACAGTGAAGCAAATTTAAATAAGAGGCTCATTTCTGAAATGTTATATATACACATGCAAAACAATGGCATAAACAAAAGAAAAGATAATTTCATTTAACACAGTACCATATCTACAACCCTCAGTATCCAAGGGATGCTACAACTATCACAGCACTCATGGCTGGCGTTAAAAATATCGTGTATACACCATCAGCTTAAAGAAAAAGAGTCCTATCTTTGAGCTACGATATTTTTGACGCCAGCCGTGAGTGCTGTGGTAGTTGTAGCATACTTTGGATGCTGAGGGTTGTAGATATGATGTACTATGTTGAATAAAATTAATCTAATTGTTTTATAAAGCCTTGAAAAGGGATTCTTCGAATCCAAAACGTTGGCTAATAAATCAAAATTACTCGAGAAGATGATGGAGTTTTTCTTTACATAATCAATATTCGTTCGAGTATTAGTTTTGCATTCAAGATAAAAGAAAAGATATACAAAATCTCAACAACGTATACACACATCTAATGTATCAGTTGAAGCGATAGACCGGCACGATGATTATACACATGTATAAGACAATTCAATCCAAGGTTACTTGTAAACAAACGCTTCCGAATAACCGAGCGTGCTTCGGAGTATATATAAAGCATGTTACTAGCAACTTCCTTACTTCCGAAGCAATAATCAAGTGACAAGCATCGATATGGGTTTCATATACTTGTTCTCAGTTTGGAAAAACCAAAAAAAATTTCAAAATCCGACGCTGCTTAAATAATGTAAGTTTATAATTCTGTGACTTTTTTTATAAATTATTTTATGTATTTTAAATTTACGAAATTAAATTATTAACAATTTTCCTGGTGAGGGCGACAATGTTTGCCGAAGCGTTGAAATGAAGATTTAGTCATTTCTTCCTTCACGGTTGCTTCGGGGAGATCGATAAATTCTCCAACATCTGTGATATATGTATAGGTTATACGATAATTTCAAGGTTTTTCATGAGAATACAAATAATAATTTAATTTTAATTAATTTATAATTAATTTTTATCAGTATACATTATTTTTTTCTAAAAGTAAATACAACATAGCATCTTATCGGTAGTTTATTGGAAATATTTCTACCAGGGGTACGATCTAGACAATATTTTCGGCAGCTCATCGCTACATTGTAGCGACTGAGTTTCAACAAAATATGCTAAATTACTAGTTTTGAGTTTTATGACTTAGCGGGGTTAATTACGATTTTTAGTTCTTTAGTTTCATAACTTGCTAAAGTTGAATATCAATTAAAATTATTATTAATTCATAAAAATGTATCACGATAAAATGTTTCTTATCGCTATTAATATAAAAAATTTTTGCGTAATTTAAAAAAAAAGAGTAATTTGATAAAATACAGCATTTTTTCATTTTTTTCAAATTTTTTCTTTAACTATTTACCAACTTGATCATTTTGAACCCTAAATCCAACCCTTTTTTAGCCTTTTTGTTAAATAAAGCTTTATTATTGCACATTTTAAAAATATGAATAGTCATAATTAACATTTTATTCCCATAAAATCTAATTTGAATAAGTTTAAAAAAAACTGTCGAAAAATAGTTTTAATTAACGTAAGGTATTTTGTGTGAACAATTTGTATGTTAGTATCGATATAACTTATCTTATTGCTTGAACTAAATTATTTTATTTAGTTGTAAATTTCCGAACTGTCTTCAAGATCGTTTTATCTCCAGCACGCCGTCAATAAATACATATTTTTTAAATTAAATATTCGCAGTGATTGAAAACTTGGTTCAATTTTTTAATTTCCCCGCGTGCCTGACTAAATTGGTTTAGTACTACTGCAATACTCTGTTTTCAATTATCGCGCAGACAGCAAATGAAATTGAAACTTCAAAATTTAAATTACAGTATGATCAAATCGTCACTGTACTGCAACATCACCATTTGCTGCACTACGTCAATATCTTCGTCGGACCGCTTAAATTCGCAATTTAACGAACGCGTCACTCATCGTCATGAGTGTTCGCGGTAAATACGCAACTCGGGTTCTCAATCAGTGGGACAGAGTTTTTTCCGCGCAGTAGAACCCTATTTGCATTAGCAGGTGTATGTATATGCGGTTCAGAAGCTCACGAGGACAGGTGAAAAATGCCAGCGCCAGGCCAAGATAGAGGCAGCTCCCACAGCCGGTTTGATTAATGAAGCTTCGGCTCGAAAGACCTCATGCACGAAATAACAAATAGCGCGTCACCGTATAAGCGCGACACGTCTCTGCAGTCTGCGGTCGCTCTTGCATAAACACACATTGATGAGCGCCGTCAGGATAGCATCGGAGAGCTGCACGTATCGTCGAGGATCGCGTTTTATCGGCCGGCACGCGACCTGCCGGCCGCTGGCGTCGCGTTTTGTCGTGCGCATGCCTCTGGAGTATGCCTGCATATGTGAATGTCTCGATAGCTTGCCTCCATGCCCACTACATGCAACGTGCGACCGATTCTTTCTAAAACTCTACCTCTACTCATAATCCCCGAACATGTCAAAATTTTGTACTTGTGGCTCATGCATCTTCTACGAGCTAATGCACTTCTCAAGGCTGTGTCATTTTGCCATTGCTATTTAAATAGGCAATTGTACCAGTGGTGCTATAAGATTATTTTAATATCATTCACTGCCTTTATCTTACGATAGATTGGCGAACGTAAAATTTATTTTTCAATTCTTTTCGCTAATAGAATGGCAAAGTATAAGAAATGCGCGGCAGCATTTGTGTAATTAATTGAAATTTCGATAGAACTGTCGTTACTCATGACCAGCTCATGCAGTCACAAAGGTATTTACTTATGCAAATATACTAATAAACAACACCGTTCCCGTAGCGATTGACCAAATTTCGGAGAACCTAGGAAACTTTCAGACCCCCTTCTAATGGCAACTACATACATCCCGCAAAGCAATGAGCTTCTCTGCACACCCGCCATACAATGTTCAATTCATCAAAATGACTTTGCTTGCTTTGGCAGGCTTTGAGCGCATGCATTGCGTCTAATGAAGTGCATTGTACGATGCAAAATTGGCTCTGCCTTCGTGTCAGTCTTTCGAGTGCGACAACTTCCGGGCCTCGCTTGTTTGCGGTTTCGATGTCAAGTGGGCGGATCGACGAAAATATTCTTCGCCAACAGCAAAAGTACATTAATGAAATTGATGATAGAGAGGAGAGGGAGAATTTGGTGCATAAGGATACGTTCGCCTCTCCTGCAGTTTACTGCTGTAATCGAAAAGCTTTTTGAAGGACTGAATTCAAAGCTTCAGTGTTGTCAAATGCCATTCGCACAGAACACGCGAAGGGAGTCCAATAATGCAGGCAATTACAACTGGGAATTCCCGTATATTAATGAAAAGTTTGACCGATGGTTTGAAACAACATCGCACAAACTAACAATCAGCACGCGTGCTTTTCTTCCGATTAATTATGCAAATGAAAATCACAACGCAAAACATTACGATAACAATGATTCACATATGCCTTCACTCTACTCTGTAAATGTTAGTAAGAGCAAAACTGTCGGGATAAGGCTAAAGCAATTTGATATACCTAGTAGTTAAAGCACTAATAGTTCGATGGCTGAAATATTACTGCATTAACGCGAAATGACTGTATCCCCAGTCATGATGCATGAGTACAAGCCGCACGCATATACAAATAAGCAAACAACGTATTCATTCGAGCACATAATCCATACGCTCGTGTGGATCAAGCGCGTATTCACTTTTAGACGCACCCTGCACGTGCACAACCGCTGCAGCGACTTCAACGTAAATGCGTATGCATGTATGTGCGTGAGCGAGCGGTATTCGTAGAGAACAGTAGCCTAACACTGAATAAACGGCTTCGCAGTGCAATGAGGAAAACATTACCGCGTGTTAAGCTAAATAAACATAGCTCTGTGCCAGCTCTTCTGCGGGTCACAACTGAGACTGAGAGTGAAAGAGAGAGGGGGGCGGGGAGAGTGGAGAGGGGCAAGCCTTCACCAGCTGCTCCTACAATGGTTTAGCGAGGTAAAGTGGAAAGATCCTTGCGGTCTTACGGGAGCCGCAAGCTCTTGCATGTCATTATGCAACTGCGGGTCAAAAAGCTTTGAGGAGTTTGAGCTCTCGTTACATATTATCAACAAATGATTTAATCAGCGTTATATTACGTCCTCGTGCGCATGTATACGAAAGCATAAAATACGATGCTATTGCGAGCGCAAACAAAAACTTGTTGCTATCAATGAATTTCCGCGAAAACGGTTTTTAATTAAAGTTGGCTCTTTGTCATGTCTAAAAGTTTGGCTCTATCATTTCATAGTACAGTGCAGCTGCTAATTAAATTATTGTACCGAGAGTCATCTTGACACTAGTTATGAAGTTTGAATGGCTTTCTTCCTCCCTAACTTGTAAGGTTCTGATAAAGTTCGATAAGAAGATAGAATGCAGCAGACACATACACCTATATAAATAAGTCTTTTTAAAATCAGTTGTTAGAGTTCACTTTTTTAAAATAAAGTACAAATAGTTTCAGCGTTTTCAATTCCTTTGAAATTTCTTTTAATAAATGTTGAATTTCTATGAGTATTTCATTAAATTTGTTCTTGCATAAACAATTAACTGTATCAGTCTTCGTTACGAAATAACATACATATATTCCAGTACATATTCAGTTATAATTTATAATTAAATTATATTATCTAAAAAAGATTATCACACATGTCTGCTTGAGAGTAATTGATTGTTTTTGTTCAAATAATACAACTTCTCATCATATATTCAATCTGGATGAATTGAATTTTGAATTGAAATTTTGTTTTCTTATATTTTTGAATATTTTAACAAGTCCTATTAAATTAGGACGCAGTGGCATAGTGCGAAGATTAGTATCGACGCTTGCAAGGATTAATTATATTTGGAAGGAAACCATGGACATTGTTTCCATGGGTATTATCCTGACAACCATTGTCTTGCCCGAGACATTATCTAGGATTGAGTTTCGAACATCTTGCCGGAGCGGCGCCAACGGTCCTGTTGCCTAATGCACTCTTCTTATTAGCTAAGCACTCCAATCAGCTGTCAAGTAACTATGGACAATGGCTCTGTAGCCACTACCACTACTACTACCACCTCCACCACCCGTTTAGCTGGCGGTTCTCCGAGATGAGCTGCAATACAAGCACCTAAGCTAAGACATCTTAATGCTAAACTTGTGTTGGGTTTAATTACAGCTATGGTGTTCGCTGAGTAATTTAGTTATTAATTAGTTATACTGTCAAAAATAATGCTTGAATTTTTACGTAAAGGTACTGAATGGAAATCTCCAGTACGCACATCAATTTCAATTTACGTCAACATACATTAATATTTATTAAAACTGCATTAATATTTAATTACAATTGTATAAAACTTATTATGACTCAACTACAGATACATAAAAATGAAATAAGTTAAATTAATTAATTCATTAACGGCCAGAAAAGGCAGATTTTGATAACAAAGTTTGAGCCGTCATCATCTAATGAGTTCGCACGGAAAAATTTGGAAACGACTGTTTTCGGTGTATTAAAGGCTGTTCTTTTCAATGCTCTTATAAACATTTTCTAAAATTTAATTTTATTATACAAAAATCGAAAATAATATTTAAAAAATGTAATTTTTTGTATACAATTTTTTTTATCAATTTTCAATCTCTTTAGATTTTTCTGTACACAAAAGACTGATTCTAAAAGTGGCCGCGAGGTCCAAATTGAAAAAATTCATGGTACTTTATGCCCAAAAAATTTTTTATTTAATAAAATGGCGGTCTACGTACGTGAACATTTTTTAGTTTTATGTTCATAGATTTTTATCTCTAAAACTATGGACTTTTATAAATATTTTATAAGAACGAAAAAGTATTAGTATTAATCAAAGAATGCCCTTAAATTTTTTCATATTTATCTGCTATAATTTTTTATTTTTCGAAAAGTCATAAAGTCGAAATTTCGAAAAATGTCTTTAAAAAATCTGAAAAAATTTGTGATTATTCTTTGATAAATTCTAAGCTATTTTTTAATGAAATTTTATAAAGTCCATAATTATCAAAAAATCGATTTAAAAAATGTTTTGTTTCAAAAAAAGAAAAGAAGAAAAGATCAAAGAAAAGAGCAGCCTTTAATACATCGAAGGCAGTGGTTCTCGAATTTTTCCAGTCCGAATTCATTAGATGGTGGCGGTTTTAACTTTGATGTCGAAATTTTGTACATAATACAAGAATTTATTATTTTAATTTTAATGTGAATTGTAACGGGGCGGAGGAAGATGAAACTTTAAAGCGATGTGCCGAGATTCGATCCTGCAGACACAGAATATACAATAAAACCGCTGCCAAGTCCCTGGCACTTAGCTTCCTTCTAAACAGTTTTTTTTCACATGCATAAATATGTATCAAACTGTACATTAAAATGTTACTAATATAAAAACTAATTAATCTTCACATAATTACGAAGAAATTAAGTCGCTGATCATCGATAAATACCGGTTATTGTTTCAAAAGTTTGAAGAGTTAAAAAAGAAGCCGAAGCTATAATGCAAATGTTGCGCTCTCTCTCTCTCTCTCTCTCTCTCTCTCTCTCTCTCTCTCTCTCTCTCTCTTTCTCTTATACGACAAATCGGCCCCCATAAATTCAATGGCATCCCGATTAAATTACACATTCGGAATACTACGAGCAGATGCGAAGATATTTAATTATTTTCCAAAGTAATGGAAAAGCTCGGTAGGCTCGAACGTACTGAACGGAGGGGAAAAATCGACACCTCGATGGTCTTTATCGCGCTCGTATAAGTACAGGAGGGCAGGAAGTGCGCAATCGAATAGAGCGTAAACCTCTGCTGGCTACTCGCGAAGTAGGTACTTAACGTTGCCAGGCGCCCGATGAGCCGTTCGACGTGTGGTCGCTAATCTCGAGTATAGGCAGCTCGGCACCAGCAGCCGACTCGATTAAGTGATTGACGCGCACCGCTTTGCCGCAGCACTCAATGTTTACACCTCTCCGAGCCCGTAAGTGGCGTTTAAATAATAGAAGAGAAAGCCAGTCTCGCAGCCTCACACGCGCTATATGGGCTATTGCTGCGCGCTCTAGTCCTGCGGGGACGTATGTTTCCTAGTAACCTACCGACTTGCCTTGATTGGATCTCATGCAGGGAAGTAGCGAAAGCAAAAATAGTAGATCCGAAGAAAAATATCGTTGTGTATATGAGTATGTCCAGGAAATTTCGGAAACAACTCGGGCGGAAAAGTCATAAAAATGTTGCCGTACCTGTTTTTTATGACCTAAGAAAAGAAAAAACAGGTCTAGTAGGTGTGCATTCAAGAAAATTTTTTGTAACTTTTCCGTCCGAGTTGTCTCCAAAATTTCCTGGACGTACTCATATACCACTCGTCATATCTCGTTTTGCAATCAAAACGAAACTAAAATTACTGTATAATATACGTAATATTTCGTTCATAATCTCAAGTTACACGCGGCCGCATGGGATGAGTGCTTTGTTGGGGCAGCCGAGTTTCTGTCAACGTCTAAAAATACGAGTCGACAAAAAGAAGCACGGAGACGCGCGGCTCGCTGATTAATGTTTTAATAATGCGAAATTTAACGTCTGCCGTTCATAATCGCGAGAGTGCCGCCTTCTGGCACACAAAAGGAGACGTCGCGGCGTCGGCCGGCTATGCATGACCGTAACTACTTACTGCATCATGCCTGGCACGCGGCCCAATCGAGAACACATTCTGTACTCCTCAGCACAGCTTTTTTAGAAGACACGCTTCATGAGCTATTATCACCATCTCTACCGGTCTCTTCTCTCGTTAAATTAGTTTATATTTTGCGCCTAATGCGTGAAGTTTAAGCTATAATTATTTCTCGAGTGCAGAGAGAACGTCAGGCAAATCATCGTCAATCACATTATAAAATATACAGTTAAAATTTGATATGCTATACTTGTACACACAGTATGGCGCGAGAGAACTGCTTATTTGAGTTGTCAGAGGTTCTTAACGTAGTTGGCTGGCTATAACCGAATGTTTAACAGACGGAAAGGCACTGGAATATACCTGTGGAGCACTGTACATATCCTTAAAGTACACTATGAAGCACTTTGGAAACGTGACAGTATATCAGATAACTCTCGAACTAGTCTGCTTCTCAGCCCATAAGCAACGAAAGCAGTTTGTTCTCCTGCCCTATTAAATGGTTTAGGTCCAAAATGTTGCCGCCAGTCTAAGCGATTCATCAAAAGTAAAATGATATTAAGTATAATAAAAGTCTTCTAACTTGAACAAAAATCCGGAAAGCTTCGTGGACTATCTTTTCAAGCTAGTAATATTGCAATATTCTTGGTCGGACTTGTGCAGAGAAAAGAATACGAAGTAAAATGAATGAATTGACGCATCTATCTAATTATCTGAGCGTGGCGTGCAACGACCGCTATTTGGCAAGTACGATCTCGCGAGGTGATTGAACTCGCTGAGGTGCTATAGGGTGAGCGATTTTTTCGATGCGCGCAGCTTGACAAATGAAGGACGTTATCATAGGCCGAGTGTGTGACATGTTTGCGGCGCCTCTGCCAAAACGTTAGATTCGCGTGCGTGGGACGGATGAGCCACACGATTAAGGGCAAAGATGACTGCGCCGGTAATAAATTTCACGGTCGCCGGACGCCAGGAATTTAATAGTCATGGGGAGACTTGATGGTGGCTATGGCGTATATATATAGAGAGAGTAAGCTCGCGCGATGAGCTTTTATGCGCCCGCTGGGCCGTGAGATACTACTCAGGTTTTACGGTCTTGAATTGTTTGTTACTCGCGCGTCGCTCGTATAGGGGAGATTGTTTCGAATTTCTTCCTAGTCGTATAAAGACTGTCCATGGGGACGATGTAGAGCCGTTATATACCTTGGAATATAAACTCCTGATGTTTGCCACAGCGCCCACACGACTTGAGCTCGCACGCAACATTGATTTCGGCTGCCTTGTTTTGCTAAAATGCATTCGCCCAAAGCAATTTAGAACTAATTAGAGTTGTTTGCACGGTTCTGAAACCTCAAAGTTAGATAAACATGGGGATACTTAATGACTAAACATTAGCATTCTTCGCCACGTTGAATGGCGACCTAATTGAATTCAGCATTATTTAACGATTGCATCCAACCAAGGTCTCTCACTCTCATCCCTCTATAAATATGCCTTTATATATGATTAAAATACAGCTCCCTGGATATTTTCAGATTTTATGCATCAAGTATTTTTGAATTACAGAGAATCAAATTTTATGCCCTCTCTCTTTCTTTGATTTCCCTCTTTAACTGTTGCTGTAATGTAATCAAGATGTCACTACCGGTTGTGCATTAGAACAATTAAACTGTATATTTTATTTTCATATAGTACTATGGACATTGCCGAAAAAAGTTAAATGCACTGCAAAGACTGTCTATTGAGTCTTTGGATTGTGCAAAGTTTGAAAAATTAATTAAACTGCTTTGAAATAAGTTATGAGATTTTGTTGGCGCGTCGAAAAGCTGTTTAAAGTTTACGTGATTAAGCCGAAAGTAATTACAATATAGTCAAAGGATTGAATGATACACTTAATTTTAGTTTAAATTAGATTTATGCTAAAGCAGTTTACTCTAATTAATGTAGGTACACTACTGAACTATTAAAATATTAACACCGCCCAAATGTAGGCGCGCTTCACGTAAAAACTTTACTTTACTTTTGGGGTTTGAGAATATTACTCGCAAGAAATACAATCGCATAAGCTCAGCGGCCACGAGTAAACTGCAAAGTGCGTTTACGCACCTATAGCCGCACTCGTCTCGTGTTTCTTAGCGAAGCGATGATAAAGACTTGCCCAAGGTTCTTCGCTTACTTTCTCGGAAAATCTCTCCATCGCGTAATGCACCACCCTCGTGAAATCGTATATCCGACTTTACATAGCGCGCTGATCCGATAAAGTATCACTCATCGCTCGGCGCTCTATATAGTCCGCGCAGGCAAGGCCCGGGAAAACATCGACGCTTCTAGCTCATCACCGCGCCATCGATACACAGGCTAGAGGCTATTGATTACTTACTGTCGACTGCATCCCAGCATATGCGGTATAATAAGCAGTGTTTGTCGCGCATGTTCTGCGCTTCCCTTTCTCTGTCTCCCCATTATCGTTTCTCATTTTTTTTTGCGTCTGCTATCATCCCAAGTAAAAGTCATACATGCACGGCCATTCGAGTATACAGCCGAATTCTGAAATGGATTCACTGGCTACAGAAAAAAATTCACTGCTTTTTCTATGTAGTTCTAATTAACAAACTCGTGAAAGTTAAGAAGATGCGCTATTTTAGTTTTATAAAGGTCCGGAACTATTATACATAATACAGGTTTAATTAGAAACGTATTTCTCCAAAGCAATCGGCAGTTTCCGAGTGTGAAGAAAAGTTCGAATTCAACGTCTTACGTCCTCAGTATCGCGGAAGGTTGGAAAGCGTAAAGTGACATTAACGCGTCCTGGGATAGTCTATAAAAAGGGGGATCTGAAGCTAGCAGTAGCAGCAGCAGCAGCAGCAAAGGCACGTTGAGCTATAGCCGCACAGAAATAATGCAGCGCTTTTACGCTGGGCTCTAGCACTTTTGAATTTATGTAGATGGGCAGCCGCATCTCCTCCTACCGCTGCTTAAATCATGACCTTAACCTCGGGAGCGCCACTCCGTCTTTGGGATTTTGGCGTAGCTTCGCTCGCCGCAGCGTCGCTGGTACTCTAGACGCCTCGAGTGCGTAGGAGAGTTAAGTGATACGCGCGCCGCGCTGGAACTTGTATATATAGTGGCACTCGAGCGCGGCTGCTAGCCTGACCCCGCTCTATCTCTATCTCTTTCCCTCTCCTGCACTCGCACTCCAATATTTTTTTTTTTTTTTTTTTCGAGATGCTTGACTACTAGAACTTATTATGCATTATGCAGAGGCGAGCGCAGCTGAGGGTTTTGATTTATCCGAGGAGGTAGCGCGCGGTAAGACTCTTTCTCTGTTGAAAAAGAAGGATAAGTGCGCGGGATGAACTATTTATGGGGATTTATGGAGAGTATCGCTAGAGCGAAAAAGAGAGCGAGCTGAGTAATAGTACGGCGAACATCTGATCGTTTGACTTATGGCCATTAGCGCGGACGTTTATGGACTATGAAAGCAGATTAAGTCAAATTTTATCGTGATTTGTGAAGTGCTGAAACGAAGAGCGCGTATTCATGCCGCAAACAGCCCGTTCGCAGCGTAGCTTTTGGCTTATAGTTTTTCGCCTTGACGTTTAGCATCGACGCGCGATTTCCTTAAATTAACGAGCCGATTACCGAGAGTACTTCCTGTTACAGAATGTGCTTTATTCGCGGGCGGCTCGGTGCCATCGAAACTTGTTGCTCTCGCCGGAAAGCGATATTGCGATATTATAACTTTGCATTGCGAAGATCCTGATTTTATGGACACTTTATCAGAGGATACGCTAACTAGCCGGCAAACTGCTCCGTAACTCGCTTAAAAAGCAGGCCATTTAATCGGCAAATCCAACTGCGCCAACGGTTTACGATTTGCACCTCCGCATTGTGCACATTCCTCATGGCACCGATTTAATTGCAACGCTTTCTAAGTGAGCCCAGACCAAGCCAGCCGGCTAAATTGCACAAATTACGTTAACAACAGACCATATGCAATTAATTAAAATCACCGCGCTGCGCCGGCGATGTCAATGAAATATAGTTAACAAGCTACCGACAGCCGACTGTGCACCGCGTTTCAGTAAGTCCATCTATTAGCTGCATGCGTTCATCATATTTGTGGAAAATTCGAAGGTCTGCGAGTAACCGGCCGGGTATAGCTGCAGTCTAAAAATAGCCAACGGAAAACAGTGAAATTAATTTGAGTGTTCGCTGTAAAAGCGCTTGAGAATTGCAGCTCATTCGCTCGCTTGCGCGACCGCGAGACATTCAAACTGAATTTGTAAGCGAGATTCCTTTTCTTGGCCCTTCTAATTTAGAGCGCGCTCTCTTTTCCCGGGGCTGGAAGAAAGCTTGGAGAGCGTGGTCGCGCCTTTGTTCCGGCGCGGCGGGCGGTGCTGAGCGATCCACTTTTATTAAAACCAACGGTAACACTTGTTAAGCGATCGTCAAATAAAAGAGCGGATGATAGCGCGCTAGAGGCTCCGGCCAACAAAAGTCTCCACGACCCACTGCCTTTCCCTGAATCGAGATTCGTGCGAAGCACGCCAGTTATATAAATTCAGCGGAATTCACCGCGCCGACTATCTAAAGCCGTGACACTCTCGATGGGGCGAGAGATAATTTTAAGAGACACAGCTTTGCCTGCTCTGCGTAATAGCTGCAGTTGTGGAAGTTAGTCCGTCTCAGAGTCCTTTGTCCGATGCTGACAAGGGCCGTCTGTCTGCTGCGGTCTCGCATTATACGCGTTTTAATTAAGACTGACGCTGACAAAAGTGCGACGCGCGCGGTAGTTACGTAAATCTAGAAATTATAAACGCTTCAAAGCTTTCTTTCCGATCTCTATCTGCCTCGCACCTCGCGCCTAACAAGTTGCTTTTTTTCTTTCGCTCCGCAAGTGCGAATTTATGCAATAAACTCTTTATTTATACAATAAACTCTTTTCTCTTGCAGCCTCTCAAACTAACGCATTTATTTCATTTATTTTAATATAGTTTTCAGCTTTCACAGAAACCAAATCAATCCAACGTTATTTTCACTGATTTTAAGGATTTTAAGAATTCATTTCTGAATTATGATTCCGCAACTCAAATTTTGTGATTTATCTCAGTCTATTCATCTGTTCAAGTCACAAAAATAGCAATCCTTAATTATAATAGAATGAATTCAATTCTAAACTATTCCACCCATCTTTCCGAGGCAGTTAAATAAATGTCGACTTTATAATAACGTGTTAATGGAACATTGCAGTCCAAATCAGAAAAAAATACAAGACAACACCATCTCGCAGCAGTATTATACAGCAGTTAACAAGCACAATGGAGTTTCGGCCTCAAGTCAACTTTTTGAAGCAATATTCACTTAAAACGTGAAATTAGTTGTTGTTTATTTAACTGCCTTCGAAACATGAGTAGAGTCAATTGACATAATTTTTCATGACAATTTTGAAAGGAACTGTGTTAATAAAGAAAGTAAATCACGCCGAGAAGAATATAATATAATCTAAATAAATGTCACATCACCATCTGGTGACACCGACGCTGTTATAAGCGTTCGGTCATTGTAAAAAGTGAGATTGTTCGTATTTATAATTAGTAAGATTTTTAATTTTCAATTTTTATTTAAGCTGGCGTATTCTTTGTATCTGGTTTAAATTATGATTTTAGTAGTGTGATTTATTATCATTATTAAGGTAAAATTTAAATTGTAAAATTCAATTGTTAAATTATTTTAAATTTAATTTGTTTATATTTTTGTATTGGCTCTGCAGCCCTGATGAGGAGTCGTAACGACTCGAAACGTGGGCAGATTTAATAAATACAGTGGCTCGAAGAGATGCTTAATTGTTCTTATTGACTAAATAAATGGAGTTTGAGTGCGAGAATTGAGTGAGTTTTAAAAAGAAAGGAGTCTTGATTACTAATTTGAGATCGATCTTCTGAAAATAATATGCAACGATATGATAGGTGTGCATAGCGACCGTAGCAAGTTCTTGCTTTCAGGCGTCGAGAAACTAATCATATTTTTGAAAAAATTATTTTGATACTCTTAAAGCAGGGGATTTTAAATTAGTAAATGGTTCAATAATACTAAAGCAACTGATTACTGTAAAATATGCAATAACAACAGACTTATATTAAAATATGCAATAACAATATCCATTTAGAATAGAATGACTGAAGCGCGCATCGCCATTCAATAATCAAGCGATATTTTAGTCGAGGCGTGCGGCCACGAAATGATAGCTTTTATGCAGTACCCTCGCACCTATGGCGTTTAAAGCGGAAAAAGAATAGGCGAGCGAAAGCGAAAAAAATTGAAGGAAAAACAAGCGCATAGTATCTCTCTTCGTTGCTCTTTGAGCAGCACGCGACCGCGAAAGCTGCACGCGGCTCTATCGAGATCAGCTGGCACGTACGCATGTATGCGACCCCATTCTGCCATCTACTGTATTTTTTTCTCTCTTTTGTTTTTGTTTGTTTTATTTTTATTAAACAACGAGAGGATCCGAGAGGAATAGCGAGAGAAAGAGAGAAAGCGAAAGCATAGGCCGCTCGAGGGACACGTGTCGGGCGGGACGACGACGATGTGCCAGTAGATCGATCTCGCTTCGGTCAGACTGCCATGTCGCAATTTGTACGGTCTCACTCCACTTCCTCTCTCTCTCCTGATTTCTTGGCAAATGTAATCCAGGCAACTCGGCGCACTCGATGCCGTGCCGCGTGCTCTTCCTTCTTTTTTTTCGGCGCTCGCTGTGCATGAGCAGCTAATTACGCACGAACGATCTCGTCTCCCTCGCCGCGCGGTATATATACCGTTGAGCTTGACGGGCGCACGGCTGCGCCGCTGATTCAGATGCAAGCGCAGTCCATGTCCGCGTTGATATCACAATCGCCTTGGCTTATCCACTAAAGCGATTACTATTTTCTTTTGCCAGTGCTCGCGCTCTGTGCGCAGACTAGAGGATTCCGATCTCTCTCTCTCTGTCGCGCACGCGCGCGCGCATGTATAAATTGAATGCGGGCGGAATTAATGAGTTCGCACTCTCCAAGCGCGCGCAGCGTGTATATTATTATTACAGACGAGCCGAAAGCACTTCGCTCAAGGCTCCCGGCAGTTAATTAATGTATAGCGCGCAAGCTACAAGAGCTGCAGCGCTGCGGAGAAAACACGACAAAGCTTCTTGCGCCTGAGAATGTAAACCAAGGTGGCGCGTACGCCTCCTTCTCCTCATGGTAAAATACATCAGCTTGTGCAAACAACGTGAGAGCCGATAAAAAAAAGGCTCGCGGTTCGTGTCTCGCCTCGGTGCGCGCAGCTTCGCCGGTATACACCGAGTATCGCGCGTCGCGTATTCGCCGGGACACTTATTGCGCGCCTCGTCTAGCTTCCAACTGCGCGAACGTCATATTGGGCGCGAGAGTACGCGCAGAGACCGAGAGAAAGAGCGTGAAAATCGGTGTTGCAGCGGAATGAGAAAAGCTGTGCGCCCGCGCGTGAAGAAGCTAGCGGCAGCAAGCAGAGACGGAGTCAAGTGTGGGTTTGCTTGGTAAGGACGCGTCGGAGTGTTTGCCTAGCCGGGGCACGACCCCCGTAAATAGAATCCCATTAAAGCCTTGACGCGTTGCAGCTCGTCTCCTGTCTACCAACGCTGCGCCGTCTACTTGCGCTCTCCTCCTCTTCCTCCTCCTCCTCCTCTTCTTCTTCTCTACGTCGTCGCTACGTAACTCCGCTTCTTCTATACGTCTTAGACGCTTGCTCGTCGTTTTCGCTTATTTCGCCGCTGCACAATCTCCTCCCGATCAAACACCATATCTTAACTCATTAATCAGACTTCTTCTTTTGATGTCTTTAATCCTTTTGATAGGCAGTAAGGCGTCAGTGTTTGTGCTCGCGGACTCTTCCTTGCGACCTTTTCCGCTCCCTAGTCTTGGGGATTTTTTATAGCTGCGCTAAATATCTTTTTAGAGCAAACAATAAACAACCATCGCGTCGATCAGTGAGCTTTACTCGTTGAGTTGCTGACTAATGCCGCATCACTAACTTGCAGTCATGTAATCGTGCAAAAGGCTCAAAATTACGAGCTCGTGAAAATAATTTTCTTTCCCTAGCCGGCTGAATAATTTTTTTCGCAGGAAAAAAAGGAGAACCCACCATCAAGAAAATGACATGCAACTCGCGAGAGAGCTCATGTATATTTCAGCACGACCCACTTTAATATCCACGGTGGCTCCCGCAGAGCTGGCTCCACGGAAATATGAATTTTTAAGCCACAACTTGGCTCGCTCAAAGAAAGCTCGCTCTCAAAAGAGCCGCGAATTCCCGAAATCCAACTACACACGAGATCGTTGAATGAAAACGTGCGTCGCGTCGGCTGCGCTGCTACGCACGCAATTACCTAACCAGCTATACGTAACCAGCTCGTAAAGTCTCGCTGACTAACGTGGGCGCTCGCGTACCTATGCTCACCCTACCGTCATCGTCCAAGCACATCCTGTGCAGCTGCCGCCGCCACTGCTGTTGCTGCTGCTGCTGCTGCTGCTGCTGCTGCTGCTGCTGCTGCTGCTTAGCCCGTCTTTTACATGTCCGCGGTGGGCTGCAGCCGGACGTAAACCGAACATCGCCAAGGAATTAGATTCCGAGCTGCCAGAAGGCTGCTGGTAACCCGATTACATGCCCTCGAGCTGCGGCCTCGCGACCCGCATTATTTTTATTCGAAAGAGCGCGAACTCACGCCAAAGCCCTCGGAGACTAATTTTCACTTTTAACGAACTGGGCTCATCACTCATTTAACTGCTGTTAGGGCTTTATTATTATTCACCGCGTTACAGGCTATCAGCTGGACTTTTTTTTTTATATTAACAACGCTAACAACGCGTCTGTCAGCGTTTATCTAATATTTTACTTTCCAGACGTACAATCTGTTTCTGCTTTTGTGTGCGTGCGCTCGCGGCAGGTGGGAGGGAAGCAAGATAATGTATGGCTTAGCTCTCGGTGAGCTAGAAATTTCGAGATATTTAGGAGAAACACAAGCAGAATGTGATACTTATTTATGGAAGGCTCGAGTGCGACAAATCTGCGCGACGCCTTTAATTCTTATACCTGCATGCGGCTCTTCCTTAATTTATTCCCGGGGCATTACTCTGTGTTTGTAACGCACCCGTTAAGTCCGACTTAACGCCGAAAAATTGTCGCAAATGTGATTTTACGCCAATAATTAACGCTTAACGCTGGCGTTATACGGTTTAAAGCGTGCGATGAAGAAAAAATAGAATAACGCTAGTGTTAACATGCAATTAACGCTTGTTTTTAAGCACGGGTCCAAATTTGGTTTTTATACCTTTGTGCATATTTTAATCAATGATAACGCCTGTATAACGATAGAAATCCTAATTTTGATGATTAATGCTAGCCGATAATTAAAATAACGCTAGCGTCAAAATAGTATATTACTACCCAAGGCCAGTAAAATAAGAAATGTCTCAGATCACATGTAATCTGAGGCTTTATTTTTTACTGGCCATGGTTTGTATACTATTTTTCTTCTCGACGTTGCCGGAAAGCGGCAACTTCAATTCGCGCAGCGGCCAGAAAGTTGACGCTTTCCGGCCGGAGGGAAGAAAAATACATATCGTTAAAAATGAAACCGCATCGAATGAAAGACTTTATTTTTATGCTATTAGTGCGTAAAATTTCTTAAACGCACTAGAGTTAATTTTTACGCTATTAATGCGTAGAGTTTTTTTAACGCACTAGAGTTATAGCAAAAATAAATTGTTTCATTCAATGAAATTACGCTATTAGCGCGTAAAATTTTTTTTAACGCCATAATTTCTATGTAATTGAAATTAGCGACGTTGTGTTTACGCTTAACGACGGCATACGTTGTATTGTAAATTTTGAGCGTTACAAACGCCAGAATAATGCCCCCGGGACATGTCGCACAGCTGAATTTCCTTCGTAATTCATGCTTAATCATATAGAATTTGCATGAGTCCACGACTAGACTAAACATCGTAAATAAAAACGATGAAAACCGAAGGTATACAGTGCCCCGCAACTCTGCGTACCCCGAGGAAATCAAATAACGATACACTGAAAAAAAAATAATAATGTGAATAAGAAGTATTTTGTACTGTTATAAAATAATTCGGTTCGCAGTAAACCGTCAGCTTTCTTTCTCTGCCACTATTCTGTCCCATTTTTTTCTCTCTCTTTCTTACTTTTTAAGTAGTTCATCAAGTGCATTGTACAATCGAGGCGAGTGCAAGTGAGAGGGAAAAAACTATTTACGTTTCGAGCCCTTGAGCGAAGCTATAAAGCATTTTTACGAGGACGTAAAAAAATTTTATTCACTTGAATAATCTCGACGATAGCTGCCCTCCCCCCGTTCCTGCTCTTCTTGGCGAAATGGAAAAATCCCGCTGACAGTATGTGCAACTTTATAAATTTCTCCGGAATCGATAGTCGATGAAGTCGCGATTCAATATTCGAGTCATCGCTGCGTATGACAATTTCAGGGGAGGTGGTATAATTCCAGGTAGGCCCGTCGAGTTGTTTTGACTAATATGTGGTTAATGAACTTGCCAAAAAAATTTTCCCCGGTGGAACGAGCGAAAACCCGATCCTGCTTCGATATCTCTTATTCGCAGTACAGTTTGAAAGCTAACAGCGTCAAGCAGGATTTCGAATAATTTTTCTAGAGCTTTAGCTGCAATTTCATACAGCAGTAGGTTAAGTCATTTCGGCTAGACAGCTTTTAGAATCCAAAGTACTTCTTTTACTCTGATAATATATATTTGTATTTACATTGATGTTATGCGTTGCTTATTCTGTGATTTCTTTGGTTGCCCTTTAGATTCGCAAAGCGGTATCTCTCCTCGCGCAAGCTTTTCGTTGCAATATATTAAAATCTTTTATCCTATACTTTTGACTTTGTAGCTCTGGAGTAAACTCGAAGTTTGAAGCGCATTTCATAAGCAAATATATGCTTTCAGGAAATTAAATTTTTGTATTATAGGATGAAGCGGAATATTTTTACGATGCCAAATAAAAACCAAAGCCTTTTTTTTCCATGGAACGCGTCTCAGGGCAAAATCCATTTTATGCTTTCCTATACGCGCATCTTTCATAAAAAAAACTTCAACTTTGAGATGGGCTATTTTCTTTAAAATTCAATTGAATAGATGCTGAGAGCGACTTTAAAGTAGCTTTAAAAGCACAGAAGATTTGAAAGCCCCTTGAAATCTGTTGTATGGCTGCGGTGTGTAACCTTGGCTCCTGTATCGAGGATCGCATAATCAGCGCTCTGATCAGACCTTCTAACCTCAAAAATCTCGAAGCCGCAGAAGGATCATGAATTTTCAGAATCCAGTCGAATCCCCTCGGCGAGCTTCTGCGGCTTACAAGTCCGGCCGAAAGTAAGTAACGGTGAAAGTTCCTGTAGCTGCTTGACGCGGCAGTAGCTTCGAGGAATCCATTAAACCGCGCTCGCCGCTAAATCGAATTTCACGCAAGACAAAAGGACCGCGAGCATTCCTTTGCTCGACAAAGACGCGCCTGGCCGCCGTGCGAAGAACTTGTCTTGTGTGCGGCTCTTGATCAGGCTTCGCGTCTCTGGAAATCTGCCTCCCCATACGCGTGGTATCGCAGAGTTTCGGCACGGGCTACGGAGACAGACGCTGTACAATAGAGCAGATGGGGGTTAGGTGAAAGAGATTTAAGTCGGCTAATGGCTCAAACTTGCTCTTTATTTTCTCGGATCTCTGAGAGAAAAGTTTGCTCGAGGTATCCCACTGGTGCATACGGAAAAATTAGTTTTTGCCAACTCGTACGTCCAGAAAACTGTGGAAAATTGTGCTACGACGATAAAATAGTCTGCGAAGTCTGCGTTACAGAAAAAACCAGCTGCCTCGAATGGAAAATTCATGTTTTTTTTTCTTATATACATAGATGTACAGTCGCATGTATGGTATGTATCTGTGAGACTCATACTACCTTAACTTACGCACATTCTCCTGTTTTTGGTGAATGACAAATTTATAATAAAGCGCTTTTACTGTATTAGAATTTACAAAGAGATTCCACGCGATGGAGAGGTTTGTTGTGTTACAAAACTAAAAGTATCCCAGGCATTTTGTCCCAATTACAGAATTTCAAACTTTCAACTATTTTAAGCATAATATTAATAAAAAGACTTCAGAAATAGCGCTACAGCTTCACTAAACTATTCCTCACGCTATTCCTAGAAACTAATAAATACACATTTTATAAATCTACAATTCACGATACTTCTTTTTCATACTGTTTTCATGCCTAAATATTGCTGAGTATTATTTTCTGTGATGTGGTTTCCAAGTCGATATTTAATGCACACTTTTACTGCATAGAACACAGTTTTTCTTTTACACGTTCGGATGTAAGCTTTGATTGCCGCCAGGAACAGTTACGGCACAATAAGAATAATCCAAATATGGTGAAATCTTGAGGCACCGCTTGATATAAAAAACATGGCTCTTAAGTCAGAGGCAATTGCAAACGGGCGAGAGTAGCGCGAAAGAGATAGTTATAGAAGAGTCCGAGAAAACGGTTTTCGTACTTTACCGATGAGTTTCCTTGATTAGCCCTTTCAGCGGTCGGCTTGGCTCATCATGCCGACGAGTTCTGCCCTCCGCCAAAGTGAATAGAGATTGAAGAACTAATGCACTCTTTTGCCCGTGGAGATCCGACAACCGCGTGAGCATATCGAGTCTTTACACATGTTCACAGATTACGGCAATCGTCTCTACCTGAGCTTTGCTCATTATTTCTCTACGATTAGTTACATGCTGAATTTACGTTACGTGTTAAATTTTCGCCACATAATTTAGCCAGTTACACGCCTTGCTGGGGCATTATTCTATGTTTGAAACGCTCAAAATTTACGATATAACGTACGCCGTCGTTAAGCGTAAACGCAACGTCGCTAATTTCAATTATATAGAAATTATGGCGTTAAAAAAAAATTTTACGCACTAATAGCATAATTGCGTTGAATGAAACAATTTATTTTTCGCTATAACGCTAGTGCGTTTAAAATATTTTACGCATTAATAGCGTAAAAATCAATTCTTTCATTCGATGCGGTTTCATTGTTAACGATATGTATTGTTTAACGCTAGCGTTATTTTAATTTACGCTAGCATTAATCGTCAAAATTGGGATTTCTATCGCTATACAGGCGTTATCATTGATTAAAGTATGCGCAAAGGTATAAAAACCAAATTTGGACCCGTGCTTAAAAACAAGCGTTAATTGCACGTTAACGCTAGCGTTATTCTATTTTTTTCTTCATCGTACGCGTTAAACCGTATAACACCAGCGTTAAGCGTTAATTATTGGCGTAAAGTCACGTTTACGATAATTTTTCGGCGTTAAGTCGGACTTAACGCGTGCGTTACAAACACAGAATAATGCTCCTGCACAAGCAATTGTTGCACCCGAATAAATGAATACTTTTACCGTAGAAAAAATATCCATCCAAGTATTTCTGAATGTAAAATTTTTATATTTTTCCATATTCAAACGCCTGGCTCACATATACACCTATGTGCATCCGTTGTATTGTTTTGAAAAATATTTCTTTATTTTCTATAGGCTATATTTGTTACTTCTATTTTCCTATTATAAAAACACTTAGGCGATGAACATGAAGTAGAGAAACAGACACTTTTACTATTCTGACTCTTGTGCACAAAAAAGTAATTTACATAAGTATGAAGTCTTTTCGTACCCGTTAGATAATGTATGTACCATTTTTATTTACTTAAATTTTGAAAAAGTCAGGTAAGGCTGAAATCACATTCTCTCCTCTTCACTATCGAACCGTATTTTTCAACACGACGTGAACAGTGCTCGATTCAGCGTGTGCTTAATTAATCAAGGCTAAAATAATATCCCCATACTTATATCAGAATTTTCTATTTTTGTCTGATTTTTAATTAAAGTATGTTTGAATTGAACTTTATATATTGAATTTTATAATTTCAATAGATTTTCATAGTTTTTAAGTTTATTTGTGGCGTAAGTATACTTACAAGATCCAAGAAATCAATAAAAAGCATTTCAGAAAAGAGGAATAAATATGCGTATTATCATAAATCGATGCGTGAGATTATCATTTTCGTATTCGCGTTATATTCATGTAAATTCTTCACTCAAAATATAATGCCTCAATCATTATGCAAAAATTGGAATATTAATCAAGGTGTGCCGTTGAAATTATCGAAATCCCTCTATAATTTCTCCCGCAGTCGCAGGATTTTAATCAATCATGCAGCTACTGCAGAATATATACGTGCTAAGCAATCTTAGCTGGATGTAAATGAGGTATTGGTAATCACAGCAGAACGTGCATATAGCATTTCGAGCAACGCTAATTTTAGATACAGCATCCACTCGGAAGTATAGACTTGTGCGAAACAATAAAACAGTCATCCTCGCTACAACCCTATTTCGAAACAGCGATTCGATGCAGAATGTGATCTTTTTGGGAAGATTATCACGGGTCAAGTTGAATAACGCGCTTCGAATTTCGACACGATGCCGTAGTCGACGGGAGAGCGTAAGAGTAAGAGAGCAAGAGAGAGAGAGAGAGAGAGAGAGAGAGAGAGTTGCAAGCTAGCCTTTGAAAGCGCTTGGCCGCGCTTTAACCGAGGCGAAATATGCCAGACTCGTGACTTCATTACAATGCATCGTGCGCCACCTCGTCTGGCAAAAGTTAAGCCGGCAAGTTTGGCCGTACGATGCTACCGGTGCCGCTGTTGCTCTCTACACTGTGGCTACAAGCTGCAGCATAAGTATTATTGTATTGTTTACCTGGATATATGGCACCCGCGTAATTCTTCAACTTACGCACAAAGCTTCATTTTTTTTGCGAGCTTTTCCTTTTCCGTTTTATGCTATTCGTTTGCACGACATGACTGCGCGACGGAGCTTAATGCGGCTGCTTCTATTTCTCTCGGTTTAAAATTGCACGTACACCGAGGGATGATTATATGCGTAGCGTTCCTTGCTGATGGCAACTTACGGGCAGCAACAAATTTGAAGAATGAGGCTGGCAAAATTTTATCTCGTTTAAAGCACTAAGTTAGCTGCAAAATTTTCATTTATATCTGCATCGGTGTCTTTTTACACTTCTAATAGTCATATACGTAGGCAAGCGCAGTTCCAGTAAGAAAGTTTTTCTTCCCTAGAGGTCCTTTCCTCCTTGCACAGCTAGCTATAACTTGAGCAAGACACTTCAGGCCTTCGAGAATAGAACTAATGTTTATATTTCGACCATACGTACGAGAGAAGCAGGATACGAGGGACTGGGACTTTAAAAAGATTTGGAAGAGTACTTTAAAAAGACGGATTCTCGCCAACACGTAACGCCATTGGCTGCTGGCACCGTCTGACTTTTCTTCAAAACTATATACATCGATTTAGGGGCTGCCGCATTAAAAGCTATGGGCTTATTCGACGATAGCAAGTTTCGCCGTGTTTTGAAGCAGCAGCTTTAGAAAACTATTCGAGTTGGCAAGTACTTGATAAGTTTTCGTATAATGAATTCAGCGGAGAAATACAGTTTCAATGGCCAGCAGCGAAAGCGAGAACTTTCCAATACTATTGACTTTGACTTTACGATCGGTAGTTCATAGTCGGTTAGTGGTGTAGACGTTTCCCGTCTAATTGATTGGTTCCGCCGTGATGAGGTGAAACGAATTGGATTACGCCACGAAGATTTCCACGAGTACACGTCTGAGCAAGTCATATTTTTCATACTAAACGCTCAGCGCTTCTCACGCTCGCATACAAAAGTGGCGCTTGTCCCTGGATGCAAAGCAATAAATCCACAAGCTTGAATGCATTTTTCGTGCTCATTGCAGCGCGGAAAAAAAAGAAGTGCGTGAAATATCCGAAGACTATCGGTTAACGGCATTTTTATAGTGTCGAATCCGTGGTCTGGCATCGACGTGTTTCACCTATACCGCGAGAGAATCGCATCCCGCGAAAATGCTATTGGATTCATTTAAAGTTATAAAACTTCCATTTCGCATCGGAATCGTATAAAAGCGAGAATTGTCTAGGGTCGGCTATAACAAAACTACGAGAACAACTCGTGCGCCACCGACAAAGAGCAGAGAACGTGTGGCTGGGGTAGAGAGATCGAGAGGGAGAGAGAGAGAGAGAGAGAGAGAGAGAGAGAGAGAGAGAGAGAGAAGAAGGTAGACGTACATTACACATCTGTGTGTGTCTGCGCGCGCGCATGTACACACGTTCGTGGAAACGTCGGAGCAAAAAGAAAAAGCAGAAAGCTTAGCTCGGAATTCGGCTGTTTCGCGGTCGATGGCAGGCCTGCGTTTTTCAACGCGAGAAGCCTCACGATAACTCGGAAATCTAGCTGCTAACCCAGCGCTCCTCATGTTCGAGAAGTTTTGATTTTCGCGAATTTTAGATGAAATTTTAAAGAGGCAAAACGAATCGCGCATCGTGACGACGTAATTTCAAGCCTAGATAAGATTAGAATGTTAGACGTAGAATTGCACAAGCTCGTGTGGCTACGTGACTTTTAAATCGAATCGGTGAAAAATCTCTCCGCGAAGCTCGCTGCGCGAAAATGCTCACCCCTGTGAAGCGCGCGGAATAGAGGAGAAAAAGCGAGAGTGGAGGGAGGAAGAAGCGAGAGAAGGAGACACTGTGCGATCATAAAATATGCATTGCCTATTCCCCGAAGATGCGAAACAAAAGCAAAGAAACGAGACTACGACAGCTACGTATACGTACGCTGTGAAGAGAGCGCGCATCTTTCCCATTTCCATATCCGCTCTTTCCCTCTCCATCTCTCTCTCTCTCTCTCTCTCTCTCTCTCTCTCTCTCTCTCTTTCTTGCTCCCCTTCCTCAGCAGAGGAGGAAAAACCTGTCGCCGAGGTCCGGCTCTCGTGCTGGAACAGCAGCAATGAAGAGCGTAAAAGATAGAGAAAGAGAGTGAGAGGAAAAACGAGCCGCTACAACAATATAAGCGCACAATGAGAGAGGGTGAAGAAAGAGACAGAGCGACAAAGAGACACTGAGCGAGAGAGAGGGGGGGGGGCTGCTGCAACAGCAGAAGAGGGAGGCTCCAGCTCGTTGGCTCCTGCGCCGGCACGAGAGAGGAAAAGCGATGGGAGTCACGCGAAGGGGCGGCCTAAGAAGAAGCTGCAGAGAGATAAAGACGCTTTGAGCGAGAGCGAGAAGAATGGCCAAGAATATATAGGAGAGTTGGAGGAGGAAAAGAGAGAAATTTGCCGAGTCGCCCCCGTACAAATTTCCGATAAGAATCCGACGATGCTGCCGGGCAAAACGTAGGAAATAAAATTACAGGCGACTCCTGAGAGCGAGAGGGAGAGAGAGAGAAGAGAAGGGGAAGCACAGTCGGGAGCTGCTGCTGTTGCTGCCGCTGCGCCACCACTGCACGTGGAATTTCGCATTCGCATTGGTAATGGCTTGTGTTTAAGTCGGCTATTATTTATTCAAATCGGAACTATCAACTCCCGCGGAGCGGAAAAAATATCGACTATTCGGAAATAAAAGTACCCGAGCTCCCGTGTACTTTCCCTACGCCAGTTGTAAAAGCATAAATTGTTCCACGCCGTCTGAATATAAGCCATCGACGCGGACTTAATTGTGTTTTGAGCTCTCCTTCCCCGGTACAAAGTCTTGCTATACATGAGGTATCCTGTATTTTAGCCTGTTCTGCTATTGAGGCAGGGCTTCAAGGGGGCACGAAAAGAATATCGAGTTTGAATGTAAAGTTTGTTGTTTCGAAGCTAATAGGATTGGCTGATGTACTATATAGTACTCGTGTTTTTTATTTTAAGAGGTATATATTATACGTACATTATACTGTTAAAAAACTATTATATACAACACACACACACACACACACACACACACACACACAAACATATGTGACGCGCGCGCACGCCAAGAATAGCTTGGAACGTTACGTTTGTGATTATAAATGTTTGCTAGCCAGATTTCATTGCTCATAAACCAGCCTTTTCTTCTGAACGTAGATCCTTGAAATCCGACAAAGCGGATTAATTTGCTAGAATCGCAGTCGAAAAACATCTTCCAGAACGCGCATTATCTAACGCGTTCTCCCGCGTTAGAATCGCAGATTATTTTTTCAAACTGTTTCGACGCGGTTATTCCAACGCTAATGAGCGATGGACTTTTTCATTTTATTCTATATAAAGCCCGCTTTTTTACTTAGAATATAGCTTTGATCATTTGTTATACTTTAAAAAAATTATAAAAAATTATACTGTATGCTGACCATTAGATTTAACTGCGTGAATTGAGTAGATATGTGTTTATATTACTTAAAAATGTATTTGCTCGATCTTTAATAGGTCTATGTCATTGTTTTTTGCTCGTATGATAAATTTGTTTCGGTTCATCAATATTGTAAAGAGAATGAAGAAATACCTGAGATGACTTTTGAGAATTGAAAAAACTAGGGGCTCGATCTGCAATTCTGTATTTATCCATAAGTAGCTTACCTGAAACAGAAATAAAAAAATAATCATGTAGAAATTCGTAAAAAAATTACAATTGCAAATGAAAAGTGTGTGCATGAAAATTGCAATAAATTATAAGTTGAAATCTATCGTAAAAGTTGACGCCGTCAACCAGTCGACACTAATCGACTCTGGCTTCATCTCCAGCAGAAAATCTTCCCCGGTGTAGGTACAGAGTTTCTCCTCTTAGCTCACGGTCTGTATACGGAGGGTGAGATTGACGCCCGGCGCCCGGTGACTCGTAGCTCTCGTGCTTACTCTCCACCTCAGCGACAGGACGAAAGGGTGAGGGAGAGGGAAGACTCTCCTAAGATTTCATGGATCGATCGACTCGTAAGTCTGGTCGACGGCGCCAGTAAGGCGCGACGCAGTCGTCGGGGGATCAAACGACCTATAGGGTCATATATATTCCGTGGCTGTACGCGTTGTCAAAATTAAAAAAGTTGCTGAGCTATCGTCATAATACTCGTAGCAGTATATAAATAATAAAGGACAGTGGAAGAATCGCCACGGTTGCTTGTTTTCGGAGAAAATTCAATTAGGAGAGGGTGCGCATGTGCGGAGAGGAGAGAATTTTCTTATTGAATTACCGTGATTTATTATGATCGCGATGATGAAGGAGGCGCACATTGAACGCAATTGATAACAAGTTTAATTTACAAGTAATGGCAAAACGTAGCGGGCTGCAAGCCTGATTTTTCTCCTTCATTTTCCGACCGCACGCAAGCTCCCCAGAATTACGAAAATCGGTCTCGCGCGTATAAATTCTACCAACAATGGAAGCTACTGAAGGGGAGCAGTGCTCGCCCGCCGAAAAAGAGGAAGAAAGGTTAAAAGCTCGAAAGCTCGAGCATAGAAAGCTTACCTCTCTCTCTCTCTCTCTCTCTCTCTCTCTCTCTCTCTGTTTCTCGGTAGTGCGTCAACCGGTCGATTTAAAGCTAGGCACGTGTGAGCGAACAATGGACTGGCGTGCGCAATAAAACCGCGGGAAGGACGAGCCGCCTTTGGATAATAGTTAAATAATAGCACACGCGGCAAGCGTATATACGTCTTGAGCTCGCTGCCGCCGCCGCAGCACCAGCCGTAGAAGAGTCATGGAGCCGTGGAAAATTCACGAGGGCCTTCGTGTATCACGTGCACGTACGCCGCAATGCCGGCTACTGCTGCTGCTGCTGCTGCTGCTGTTACTGCTGCTGCCAACCAGTCAATAGTTTATGCGGAGAGAAAAATGTTTCTGGCGAAGGGAGAGAGGGACAGAAAGAGGCTCGGTTAGACCACGTAAAAAGGAAATTGCGCGCGGTGCTCTCCGAGGTGCTGCGGAGAATTTACAAGGAGCTTGTGTGTCGCTCGTTGAATTTGCCGCGCGCCCTCGTTCTTGCATGACCGCTTACTTTTTTTCGCTTCGCTCTCTGCACACCTCTCTTCACTTTTTCATCGACTCGCACTACAACAGCTGATGCATTAAGGGCTATTACATCTTCAGGCATTTCGCCTAGTCCACGGTTACCGACGGCGAGATGTGGCCGCATCAACAGGTTACACATCGCTCGCGGGGACGAACGTCGTTTTCGTCGCATTACACAAATCAGGCCGGTGTAACTATACTCTAACTGACTTGCGCCTAACAAGCTCTCGAGCAAGTTGAAAAACAATTTCAGAACATTGACAAAAGTTCTGCTTCTCTTTCCGAGGCATCGGCTTTGAAGTTTTCTTCGCTACAGGAGCTGAATTGTTTCTCGTTGTGCTGGCTTTTTTCTATAGCTTATTCGTTTTCTCGTTTCTCGGTCCCGCACAAAGGATAAACAAGAGCATCGGTAGTCATGCTTACATACAATTACTTATGCTTTATCGCACTCGTTACGCCGGCACTACGTTTATCGCAGATTGAGCATACGACAAAGCTCGGCGCTAGTAGTCTGACGATTGGAATTTCCTTGGATTTCGAGTGCTGCGCACTCGACGACGCAGCCCTACGAAATTGGAATGAAGAAAGCAGCAAGGTGAGAACACTCGGAATGGAGTGCCGCAGCCGGCGACGTCATCGACGAGTGGGAAATGAGAACCGCGAAAGCAGGATGGGTGGGGGGAGGGGCAGGGTGGAGAGAGAGCGAGGTGGAGACGATCCAACGGGAACGGATGAATACGTTGTAAAATGATAAATGGGAATTGGGGCTGGTTACATAAGCCCCCTCGCAGAAATCCGGTTTATTCTTCTAATTGTATTGCGCGCGACAGCGGCGGCACATTCGTCCGAATTTCCGCAGAGCCACAAATTTCTTTGGCAATTTTTCTCTCGCGCATGTACAGCTGGCCGCTCATTTTTATTCCTTCTTACGCATCTCCCTTTTTTTGCGTCGTTCGTTTGCAGCTCGCGCGTGATCCGCGTGCCGCACTTGTGTTTTGCTTTTCTCTCATCTGAGCGCTTCTTTCTTTCCGCTGCCGGCGGCGCAGCTTTTTCTTTGCGCCTTGAATAATTGCTTCATCTGGCTTCTATGCCGCCGCGCTTCTCCCGTACGTGCAGACAGACTAACGCAGGCCCGAGAAGTAATTAATGAACGAGTCAACATGGTCGAAATCACGAGTCAAGTCTCTAGCTCGCGAGAAATTCATTGCAGTGTGGCATCGTTAATTGCGACGTGAGCAACAAATATTTGTTTGGCAATTAACCGAATGCGAAAAGCGAGCTATAGAATTGCGCAAGCGTCTCGCTCAGTGGAGGCGCAAGACCTCAGCTCAGTACGTGCGAGGCGAGTCAGCGATAAGAGGAGTCGGACTAGGATCCCGTTATTATTATTAGTTTGCATCGTAGACGTGAACTTGCCGGTTCTGAGGCCTCGGCCTCTCGGCGCGGCGGCGGCTTCATGAGTTCGAGTCCCGTGTTATCTATATGTTTGCCCCTGAGCTACGCTATACCCGTTCTATTATTCATCCGGAGAGCACTAGGCGCTCTTCGAAATTCTCGCGTTAAATATGCAAAAGTAAAAAGGGCTGCCTCGGGGTGAGAGTGAGCCAGGGTTTTAATCCAGAACAAAGAGTGCTCTCTCTCTCTCTCTCTTTCTCCGTCTCTCCCGCTCTCTCTCTCTCTCTCTCTCTCTCTCTCTCTCTCTCTCTCTCTCTTCTTTGCCGCAGTTCATCAAGGAGGGCCAAATTCATTTTAACCAAATAGTCCGTGCTCGACCGCGCAAAGGTACGACGTAACATAGAGGGCGGACGCAGTGTGTGTCACATTCTTTATAAGCTAGGGAAAAGAAAGTGCACGAGCGTCGCAGGCCGGGGTGCATGTATACGAGACTAAAAAGAGAAAAATCCAGAAAGCTGTGCGAGAGCTCTGCAACAGCAGTAGCAGCAGCAGCAGCAGCACAACGCGTGAAAGGCCTGAAAAGACGCGTGGCGCTGTGCGC
Organism: Philotrypesis tridentata; assembly: GCA_018906965.1. NCBI lineage: Eukaryota > Metazoa > Arthropoda > Insecta > Hymenoptera > Pteromalidae > Philotrypesis > Philotrypesis tridentata. The sequence goes on along the minus strand of JACCIB010000015.1, from coordinate 1,082,699 downwards.
GGAAGGATTTGGAAAAAGAGCGAGTGAAAGAGAGAAGGGAAAGCCGGGGCGCTCGAGAAAGAAATGACGATGCGCTGCGCGCGCGGAAAAGATGGAGCCTAAAAGAAACTGCTGCTGCTGCTCAGCTCCCTCTCTACTGCTACCACGACACGTCGTGCTTTCACATATTTATTCATATGCGCATACCAAAGAAAGAAAGAGAACGAGAAGACACACGTGCTGTACGTGAGGTCGCGCTGTTTGCCGAAGCCGCGAGCGCGTTCGCATTTTCACGGGTCAACGGGCATTCGATGGAGTCTCTAGCGCTTCCCCTACTTCGACTCTTCGAGCGCATACATACACACGTATATCTATACGTATGTAGCCGAGTGTACTCCTCAATATCACGGACGACGACGACGACGACTATGACTATATGAAGATTGAAATACAATTGTCGCGCGGTTGCCAAGAACGCCAACGGCAGTCCCGATGACAAGTGGCCAATCGGGCTCGACATCGGGCGATCAGAAAAATCGAGTGTCACTCCAATGTCTTCATTAGATGCTCTATAATTAAAGGGCACTCCGAATGTTCGTGGAAACAGAGTAGCATGATGTATGTATATATAGAAATTGCGAACTCCGATGAACCTGTGCTATTTCTGCGGCTGTATAGCTCATCGCTTTTTTCGTATGTATAGCACTGCAACCCAATGTATTTCTCTAGGGTCAATTGTGTACGTTTGTGCACATCGTTCTTCGCAAGTTGTTTATGTGGGTATTAATGAAGTGGAATTTAATGTGTATATATACCGAAGGCACAGTGTATATGGAGCGAGCGTAACTTATAATTGCCATCGGGGCGGTACCGCGCCCTTTGATATTAACTGTACATATAGTTCCAGGGAAAGAAGTATGTGCTGATTGTTTTGTTCTCTGTATTATGATACATTTTTTACTTTTATCGTTGCTTATATTATTAGCTTACGAAAAGAAATACGGGGCTGCAGTAAATACAGCGTAATTCGAAGATGATGCGTGAAAGGTGTTTTGAGGCCAACTCGGTAGAAACGTAATAAAGCTAATACTTAGTGAAAAGTTGAAAAGGGAAAAAATTGATGCAGCGTGCGCGCGTTGCTCATAATATTCAAAAGCAGAGGAGAAAAAAGTGGAGCGTTGACTTCTCTCATTGCGCAGTTTCGCCTTATTTATTCTGGAAAATGTGCAGCTGCAGTATATCAGAACAGCGCCGCAGCGCAGCATACTATACTGGCATTGACTCGACTCTTACATTCTAGCGAAATTCCACTCCTCGCTAACTCTCCAGTTTCCCTATGGCTTCCACTTTGTATTTGCACGTAATAGACCAGTTTCGTATTCTTGCGACTTTACGTCTCACTCTCTTTCTCTCTCTCTCTCTCTCTCTCTCTCTCGCTTTCCTTCTCGTCGGAGTGTTTTCCATGTCAGTGACTGCCGCGCAGCAGCAGCAGCGGCGTCGGCGGTGGCGGCGACGCTGGCATCTAAAAATAAATTCGGAGAGTCGGGGCCAGCGCGCGGCTCGCACAGCCAGCACCGCTTCCAGCCGAGTAAATGGCCTCTGGATATCTGCATTCGCGTACGGCAGGTTTATTGTTTTAACTTTGAAGCGAGTTTCGAAGCCAGCGGCGGCGGCGGCGGCGCGGCGGGACTCTACACCCGCCGCAACGTTGTATTTGCATTCTGCATTAAGAATTCATTAATTTTATAACTTCCACCTTGAGAACGCCTGTTTTGTCGCTTAATTGGCCTTTTCTCCGCGTCGCCGTGCGCGGCCGATTGAAAAGCGCGCAACGTGCTTTGCCCCTCGCACTTGCACTGCTTCGGGCTTTTGTCGCTTGCGGGCGTGCGCGCGAGACGAACGAAGCTGCAAGTGTGCGCGCGCAAAAGTACGGACGAGTGACAAATGTATGGGATGACTTTGTAGCGACGCTACGCTGAATGCAATAATATTAAGCGTTCGGTTTACAATTGCCGCTTATTCGTTTGGATAATTACTTTTTTTTCTTTCTTTTACTGCGCGATTCGAGTACCAGCTGCCGTTTCGAATGAGGCATTCGCAAGGACAAGCGCGCGGTAGGTGCGGTTTGCACTTTGCAGGACAAAATTCTATGCGTGAATAAACGAAAAGCGAACTGGAAACTTGCTTTGGAAACTACTTTCAGCGGAATACCAGTAGCGCACCTGAAAACTGTAGAATTCGAGCAGTAAAATTAGCTGTAGGAAAAGCAACATCGAGTAAATAAACTGCGTGAGACGAAGACAGCGTAGCGCTGCAGGAGGGGAGAAGCGCATCGGCTCGCCGAAGGGATTAGTGGGCCGTTGTTGCGGTTGGTGCGCGCCAATAAAATTCTATACCTTCTCATCCTCCGCCTCCTTGCCTCTCTCTCTCTCTCTCTCTTCTCTTCCCTCTATCCTCCTTTGTTTGAATTCGATTATCCGCACGCATTGTTCGACGTTCGACACTGGCGTAAATCATTTTGGGTAAGTCGCGCCGAGCGAAAATACCGAAACTCGCGTTACTACAGCAGCAGCAGTAGACTGGTAGCCGCGAGAAAGTCAATGCGGCTCGTGCGTTTCAACTGGCTCTCGAAGGTTCGTGGACGTTTACTGGGCCGAGGATGGATGCCGCCGGCGAACAAGACGGAGCGCATGGCGCTCTCACGCCCGTTGTCTCTCTCTCTCTCTCTCTCTCTCTCTCAGCAGCAACGGCGGCGGCGGCGCGTCTCTGGCTTGCCTCCTTTTTTTTGCTTTTCCCCGTGCTTTTTTATTTACTTTGTTGACTTTGTTGCCGGCCGCCGCCGCCGCCGCCGCGGCTGCGCTGCCAGAACTTTGTATAGAAAAGGCAATTGAGATTGTCAAAATGATTGGCGCGAGCGCCGCAGCGCGAAAATAAAGATTTTCGTTTATAGCTTCGCGAGCGAGCGCTTGCCGTAGAGAAGTAGAGAATGAGAGAGAGAGAGAGGGGGGGGGGAAGAGAGTTTCGAGGCCGGGACGCTGATATATGTGTGCGCACGCGGAGCCCTGCAAAATGATAATGGTCTAAAGTTTAAAATAATGTAAAATTTGCGCAAACAACAAAGTTGCTACGGCGAAGCGAAACAGTAGTTCCCGTGCAGTTCGGCCAAAGTTCGACGATGTGAACAAATCGTTGTAATTTATATACCAGCTATCCTCGGCGAACGACTCAAAATTTCAAAGGAGGCGTAAAATCCGAAAAGCATAAAACTGTTTTCCGATCTGCAAACTCCTTTTTCCTCGCGGACGCACACGGGCTCGTACACTCCGAGCTGCCCTTTCGGCGAGGTCCTAAAATATTAGCCGCGAATATTTTTTCCGGGGCCAGAGGCTGTGTAAATGTACCGTAAATTCTTCTTCGATCTTCGATCTTTCGCGTACTATACCATAGGCATAGTCGTTTCTCTTCCTGCTGATAGCGTGAACTAGTCTGTGCAAACAAAGTAGGAGAGTCCTGTAAATTTCGATTATATCTATCCGAGGGAAAATCTTTTCTCGCGATTCACGGCTTTTCGCGGCGAAAATTGTCGAAATCCAAAGCAGGCCAATTCGATAAAGTTCACCGGGGACTCCCACGAGCGCGCATCTGCCGACGGGGAGCTCTCTCCTCTCTCTCTCTCTCTCTCTCTCTCTCTCTCTCTCTCTCTCTGTCTCTCTCTTCGAGCAAAAAACGAGCGCGATCGATCCGGCGCAGTAGCAGCCGCAGTAGCAGCAGCAGCAGCAGCAGCAGTGCCTCGTCACACAAAAATTCCTTCTTTAATTGGCTACTTTACGAGCGCTCGCACGAGTCCGCACGAAAAATGCCGTCTTATGCGGTTGTTTCGTAAAAAAGCGGGAGAGCCTGCCTCGAGCTGCAGTCTTCTCCCCCTCCGCCCCTCTCTCTCCTCTCTCTCTCTCTCTCTCTCTCTCTCTCTCTCTCGCTGCGTCAAACAGAGCTGAAAATCAAGAGAACAATGACATCCACGATAAAGCACAAAAGCCCTGCACGACGACGCACAGTCCAAGTTAATTAAACTCCTTGTGTAATATAACTTTTTCAAGAGCTGCACACGCTCGCTTCGCCCGCGAAGTAAACAGCTCATCGTGCAGCCTGCCACGCAGCGTTTGCTCTGTATATGTACATCTCTGTACGCATATTATGCGAGCACACAGTGCATGCACAGTGCGTGCAGCACCGCCCGAGAACTCGACGTTGAAGTTTGCTGTACAGTGTACAGCCAGCTGATTCAAGTTGACGAACTGGGCATATTGTGCGCTCGTTGCGTTCATTCATTATAATTCGATGCAGCTCTTGCCAAAGATTTGTCCCCTCGCGTAACGTATAATGCACCGCAACCTCAATGGAATGCAGTAGCAGCAGCAGCAGATTCGCGCTGGCGATTCAATCACGGTAATTAAAAGCCCCGCCGTAAAGGTCAGACGTATGCAGCGCAGTGGGTTATTCGTCGAGATAAGAAATGCGTGGGTGTGCGTGCGTGACGCCCGCCGATGTCTCCCTCGCGTATATATAGCGCCGTTCGCTTAACGGCGATGGCCTCTCTCGCTCTCGGCGCTCTTTCCCGAAAGAGCCTTCCAGTGTTCATAGTCGCCGCGAGGGTAAACTCTTCGCACTCGCGAGGGCGCAGCGGCGGCGGCAGCAGCAGCAGCAGCAGCACCACCACCTCCGCCTAACCAAAGTTTTTGCTCGTGACTTACTCGTGCGGGGCACGAACTCCATTATCTTCGAACGTGTCGAGTTACCTCGTTAACTAACAATACCCCAAGCTGCGCGCACTTGTACGTATTATATCTATGTGTGCCACCTCCACCTCTCGCTCTCTCTCTCTCTCTCTCATTTCCTCTGCGCGAGTGTCTGGTCGTATAAGCTATATATACCTCTTTCTTTCTCTCCTTCTCCCCTCAACTTTTCACTTTACGATCAAGTAAGATGTGCACGCGCGCGACACACTCGGAAAACTACGCTCCTCTCCCCGTGAGAGGACGGCGAGAAAAAGAAGAAGAAGCAGCAGCAGCAGCAGCACGGTTTCACAGCGAGAAGAAGACGTGCCCCGCCAGTCACTTTGCCAGGGGAATTTTTACTTCTGGTGCATGCCGAAATTATTCTTAACTATCGCGTGTATACACCAGGGGAGAAAGAACGGGGGAGCGTCTCGTGGGTGAGGGCTCACTCTCTTTCTCAAAGAAGAAGAAGAAGAAGAAGAAGAAGAAGAAGTAGAAGCAGAAGAAGAAGAGGAGGAAGCGGGGCGAGACGCGAGGGAAGTTATAAGTGTACGTGTGGCGCGAACGGAGAGGGCGATAAGGGCGCGCGCGAGGATTGCGAGGGAAATGAAAAAAGATTTTGCGACGAAGCGACTTTTACGAGGGAAGCACGCTGCGAAGGATTCGCTCGCATACACGAAAGAGACGGCGAGAGCAAGCGAGAGAGAGAGAGAGAGAGAGAGGAGTGAGCTGTGTATCAGTTGGGGGAGTTTGCCGATGTGTTTGCGAGTATTTTGACGAAGCGCGTTCGTTACCGGCAGCGCTGCAAATACATGTCGTTTTCGTCGGAATTGGAGAAACATGTTTTCGTACTTTGCAGCGCGCGCCAAAGTCGAAGGTGTTGCTACCTCGCTTCGCGCGCTTCTGCGTCTGCATCGTTAGTCTTCCATCTCTCGCTCGCGCGCGCTCTCCCCAGGCGAGTTTACTGCGGAGTTGGAAATTTCGCCGGCTCTCCCCTGCCGGGGTGTATGCGCAACACGAGCGCCTAGTATAATTAGCGGCGTCGAGAACAATAATCCGCTCCGGCAATTCCGGACAAACAAATAGCTAAAGATCCGGAGCTCGAGCGCTCGATCGACGGCGCCGCGGAAAGCGCGAGTGTCGGCGAGACTTTCATAAAACAATTATACAAACCGTGCAGCATTTACACGCTACGGTGCACAATGGCCGTGGTATACCGTTCGACTGCACTTCCAATCAAAACGTACATCGAGTCGTAAAAAAGTCACTTGCGAAGAAGAACAAATTTTGATTGGCCAATTTAGCTGGGAAATAACGCGCGCTCTCCCTCTCGTCCTCTCTTCAAACTCTCTCTCTCTCTCTCTCTCACCAAGCCCCTACACGACATACATTATACATGCGGGCCGTGCGTACATATACATGTCAGCGCGAGATAATAAAAATTAGGCCTCTGCCCGATGCATACTTCATGGCTCGTTTCGCGTTTGTTATATAGCGTTCGCGTTTTCGATGCGGCTCGCGAAAAGCTCCTGGGCCATCACAACGCGAACTTTCTCCGAAATCCGGTGAAACTCCGGATGCGAACGCTGATGCTCACTGCTCGGAGAGAGAGAGAGAGAGAGAGAGAGAGAGAGAGAGAGAGCTGGTCTAATGGACCTGCAAGAGAAAGGAGTAGTATAATGCATATATGGAAGCATCGCGTGGAGCAGTGGAACAAATTCATTCGGGCGCACGTGCCTAGCTCCTCGTAAATTATCATTAACGTGATTGACCGGCGCGCACCTCGGCGTTAATCCATCCTCGCTTTTAACCGCCCCCGCGCTACCAGAGCTCCAGTCCCCGCAGCTGATGCTGCTGCTGCTGCTGCTACTGCTGGCATATTGGATGCGAAGTATTGCTCTAGCCTCGGTAAAACGATGGACGATTGCGCATGCGGCCGAGTGACAAATCGGATTTTCGAAAGACGAGTTTTGTCACTGTCTCGCCGAGCGAACAGCGACAATCCGCCGACAGGCCAATCAGTCCTGCGCTAGAGCAACCACCCAAGCCCCCACGGGGTCCTTAATCTGCTGCTGCTGCTTTAATGTCTTCTCTCTCTCTCTCTCTCTCTCTCTCTCTATCTATCTGCAAGGTATCAGTTTTATCGGCGGCCGCCATTTTTTCGTTCTCGCATCGCAGCGTAACATAGGATTGCGCGACGTTATCGATCTTCATATCTGTCTTATACGCGCGTTTTTACGTCGTCAGGGCTACGAGATGCCGTTGCACCCCGCGCGCTATTCTATACGCCGAGCTCATACGGGCGAACGATGGTCGCGAGTTATACTTTTTTTGGGGGTGGGGGAGGCGGGGGGGGGGGAGGATTTCTTGAAATTTCGGAATTTAAGAGGACGATAAAAATGAGGAAACTCTAATAAATCTCGCTGGCCTGAATACACCGATAAAGTCACTCACTACGAAACTTTATTTATGAGTCATGCAGTCTCTCGGACTATAATTTATTTTCATAATTCCGCTATAAAAGTCAACAAGTGGAAGAATTTTCGTGATGCTTTTCGAAATCATAATCGCCGCGTGGTATGCCCCATCGTAATATTACTCTCTCTCTCTCTCTCTCTCTCTCTCTCTCTCTCTCTCTCTCTTTCTGCGGCATCGAGGATCGAGTGCAACGCTCAATATGTCTGGATTTTCATTCTCATGATTCTCGTTTAATCTGCGTGATATATTTTAACCGTTCCACTGTAAGTTATACTTCACGTGCTCGATAATATTGTTGAAAATTTATGGCTTCTCTCGCTTTGTTGATAATCACAGGATTCATGCATTATTAATAATTTTCATGAATATGAGTTAGCTGCTTTTTACACGCATTGAAACGTTGCCCACACTCTGTAGCGTGGAATATTGCAAGCGTGCTTTTTGGACTCTGAGTCAAAAAAGCTTCCCTTCTGAATACTGTCTAGCAGTTGCATCTTTTAAAAAACATGCAATTACTCGCACATTGTTAACATAACTCTAACGGTGATAAGCAATTGTACGCATAATTACGATACAACGTACATTACACTGCACACGTTCAAACGAAAATATAAACTTAAAGTTGGTGTATACAATGTATGCAGATAATAGTTTGATCTTCTCCAACTCTCGCAAAGTATCTCGCAAGCTAAGCACCTCTCGCACTTCTCTAGCAGTTCGTATCAAAATTAGCACTTGGCCCAGACAGAACCAGGATACAGTTTCAAAATACTGCTGTTTAGCCTCAGTTAAGTGAACCATCGCATAAGCTTCAGTTAGTTTGAGCCCAAGATAATCTGAACAAACCGCCACATCCGTCTGCTACAATATCCCATGTAAAAAGAAAATGTATAGATTATACAAAATCTATGTGTAGTCGATTGTATACAATTGATGTACAGGTATGAGCGCACACAATTTGTGTATAACCTGTACACAAAAATGATTTTTAATACGATATTCATATTTTAACAGTCCGAGTCGATGGTTTATTTTTAAATAAAAATAACACCATATTCACACTGTAGCATTTTTATTTTTATTTACTACACTCAGGTTTTTACAAAACTTAATGTTTAAATAAGACAGTTTGTCGTATTGGGAAGCGGATTTACTGCAAGACGACTACAGTGTTTAGTTTATAATAAATATTAAAAATAAATATAGGATTAAGCTGAATAACATAAAATAAACCATCGACTCGGACTGTTAAATTACGAATATCGTATTAAAAATCATTTTTGTGTACGCAGGTTATACAGAAATTTTGTGTGCTCATAAGTGTACATCGACTGTACACAACCGACTATGCATAGATTTTGTATAATCTGTACATTTTATTTTGACATCGGGTACTTTCTCCAAGTTAAAGTAAGCAACGAGGCTTATTTCAAGATCAAAGCCATATAAAAAATTGTTCGTTCCCCGTCTTGTCGGTCTCGGATTTATCTACTTGAGCGTGTCCTACGGGCTTTCGCCTCGTGTCTCTTAAACAACAAGAAAAGATAGAAGAAAACCTCAAACAATCTTTCTCTTCGTCCTCGAGATGCAAAGAAGGTGAGCTGCAGTGATCTGTGTACTACATCTATTTTAAATGACGCTCGGAAAAGCCATCCACAATACCCCAAAGAGCAGGCGGGTACGTGTACATATATGTATACGCATGCATCTTGAGGCGTCGTCGCGCAAGCTGCTCTCTCTCCCTCTCACCCCTCGCCGGCTATTAGTCTTTCAGCCGAGCGAAGGTTTACCTCTTACCTCGTCGAGCATAGCGGCTCGTCGTGTGCTACGGTTAAAGAGGCCGGGCGCATAAATCGCCGTCGATGAGAGGCAATAGCTTGGCTAGTGCGCGGGATAGTAGTGCGCTATCCCTCGGCGGGGTGAGCGTCTGAAGCCGGTAATCGACGATTGGCGCAACCGATACCCCCCGTACTCGCGCGCGGAACGTTTGTCCGCGGGGCGGCACCGGGAAATTTATTCCCGCGAGATAAGCAGGCAGCAACAGCAGCCGCAGCGGCAGTAGGTAGGATCTATGCGCCAGCGTTGACTTATGGCGGCGGCAGGAGGCTGAGCTCGAGGCCACAGCCACGAGGTGCAGCCGCTATGCGAAAGAGGTGAGATTCCCGCGTTCTTCCTCCAACGAGAGAAAGTCTTGCCGGAGGGCTTGGATTATTTGGAGAACAGATTTTGCCGCGCTACGGTCCTGTGGACTTGGGTTTCTCGATGAATTGTGGCTTGTAGGCTTCAACGAACAGACCAGAGTTTGATTAAATCAGTCAAGTAGAACGCCAAGACATTTGGAGTAATAAACGTTGCCTTCAATCAAGTGGTATAAATTTGGTCTGGTGAATAATTGCAAATGAACCTTCTTTACCCATCTCTCGATCTGAATGATATCTGACACACGTGTTTCAGTTGGTGTTTTAGTTCAACAAGCTTATTCGATTGGCTAGAGCTGCAGCAGTGAAGCATATATAATTTTTGTATTAACTTGCATCGGCGGAGAGCAGTATGTGTGACAGGAAGACATAAAACAGCCTTGGCAATAGAATGAAAGAGAGTCTACTCTACAGGAGATACATTTCTCTGTTGTTACTAGGAGGAGAGATAGGAGATTTGCGAATACGACGCCGTAAAATTTTCTTCGTCAAAGTGCGATTCCGCGACGCAGGTAGGCTGGTCTGGCTGGGCTCTACCGAAAGAGACAGGACAACAGAGTCGACGAACGAAAGGGAGGGAGGAATTATCCACGTTGAAAGACGTCGAACCAAAGCCCCGGCAAGCCTTAGATGCGTAAAGAAGCTTATAAATTATAAAAAATGCGAGACCTTCTAGTTTTGCTTTAAAGTCATGCCTGCAAACGCTTTGTGTACAGCGAGCTTTTGGCAAAGCTCAGCTGCATGCTGCTGCGCGCGGCGCGAATACTTTGAATGGAGACGTAAAGTACTCGCGCATTTATACAGCAGAGAAGCGAGAGTCGCTCTGTCCTCGAGTTATATGACCTATAACACGCGCTAACTTATTGTAGTTAGCGTATACCGCTATACTGCTCTGCCGGCTGGCGGCAATGTGCGCATGCAGGCGGCCGCAGATCGATCCGCGAGCAGCGCTCCTGCACCTGTAGCATTCATTTCGCAGCGCAGCTCGTTATATGTCTTTCGTTTCTGCTGCTGATGCCGCTGCTCTGCCGTTTGTTGCTTTTTTCATTTTTAATTGCTCCATTTTTTTTCATGGATTTTTCTCGTACGCGCAGATACGCGTTTTGTCGCTTCGCGCATGCGCTTGCCCGGATATTCAATTTGTTGGGTAAATAATTGAAAAGCGCACTCGTACTTATAATTATTTCGGAGAGTTTGTTGCTCAAACTCAGTTTGCATTGTGAAAATAATAAAAAAAACTGTCACTGTCACTGTCAGGTAGCTGCAGCCTTCAAACTAATTATTTTTTACATACGTGTATATTGTTTCGATACAAAATTTAATACTGATTGAATTGGACTGGCTCTTTTCCACTTTAAATTTAAGTGGAATACAGATTTTGACATAACATCAACATTTTTTAAATTTAAAAGATATTTTTACCACACGTGGGTATATCGGATGAGTCAAAAATTGTATTTCATTTAGTTTTTAATTAAATGAAATTTCATACGGTCGGAATATGCAGTGCGTTTTTCGGCAAGTTTTGATGATTCAATTAGCAGTGCAGTACCTCCATCCGCGCAAACACAGTCGGCAAACGTTAATATTTGTGAGGAAGGCAACTATTGATACGGGAATTGTCCGTCTGTGGACTACCGTCAGAGCTATACAGAGGAATGAAGCCATCGAAATCAGTCGTGAAAGCATACCGTCGAAAACTCGATACTATCCGCGTAGGAGGGGGGGGGGGGGGAGCCGCCGCGCTCGAATAAACTGCATTGTCCTTAAACGCATGCGGGATAGCCGTTCTGCTCGGATGGCCATGCGGCGTCCTGTAGTCCAGACAGAGAACGAGCTAGACAGCGGGAGAGAGAGGGAGAGCGAAGCAAAGGCGGAAGGCGATAATCCAGGGGTGGGCGCATTGCGAGCGAAATCTCCGTCGGCGGGAACGTCGCGTCAGTGATGCAGGTGTAATTTGCATATTTCGGCCGTCGCAGCCGGGTGTGTTATGTCGTCGTCGTCGTCGTCGTCGTCGTCGTTGGATGGCCCCCGGAAGGAGCGCCCATTGTACGACCGCTGTACATCTTTGAGAGCAGTACAGGGCTGAGGGGTGGGGACAGGGAGGGCAGAAATGCCACGCTCCGCAGAAAGTCCGGTGGGCCGCGATGGCTCTGAATTTGCGCTCCGTGTCGTATTTTCCGCCAATTAGAGACCCGCTGTAGAGCAGAGGGCGAGAGTTAGTAGGGAACGCTGGGATCCTTCGTCTTGTACGAGCTATCGGTCTGTTACTCTGTCACGCGTAACGAACAACTAGGCGGCTGCATCCTCTCCCCCGAATGAGCGTGTGTGCTGCAGACGGATTTCAACGTCGGTTATACAGTTAGGCCATGACAGATCGTGCTTCAAGTTACACATTACACCTACGCCTAGCCTGTATATATCTTCGGCTCGGCTTGTTAGAAAGGAGGTTGCGCGCGTCTTCGGGAAGATGTAAAAATTCTCCGTCTCCGCGGACGAGTTGCAGGTTTCATCAGGGGCTCGTCGAGCCTGCATTCACCTCTGCCGAACCAAAGCTGTAACGGCGGTACGCATAAACAAAGAAATCCGTTGTGCATTGGAAGCTGTCTGGCGTGTCGCGTGTAGGGCTCAGCTGCTAGATGGCAGTGCAGGCCAGGCTCCCCGGCGGCATTTCCAACGGTTCGGCCGCCGCACGGTGTGCAGCTAAGCTGTCGAAGCCGCAAGCTTCCGACGGGAGTCCCCTCGAGAGCACGTGTAAGCGCGTGTATAATCGTGGCAGCGTGGCATGTGAATATGTGCCCTGCCTCGAGAGCATGCACGAGCGTATTGACTGGCCGCGCTGCACGTGCGTCGGTGTTTGGGGTGTTTGCCGCGCGGTGGCATTAGCGGCGCCTCGTGCAGGCTGCGGAAGGGTATCGACAGCCGCAAGGCGCCCTGCAGGACAAACGTTTGAGGAGCATCGGTCATCGAGCTTGCTCAAGTCTCCGCGAGGACCGTCGATCAGCATAATTATTCCATGCGCAATACTAGAGCCAACTTGTCCATGCGCACATTCGCGCGCACGAATCTATACAGCTAAACTAGCTGATCGCGCAACGCGTCTCGCTCTGTTGCGCTATTATGCAGAATTCGGAGGGGTGGGCCGAAGCGTTACGCCAGACAAGTTAATCATTGTACTCACGCTAGCTCCTACCTTCGCTCCGTCGAGCTCAGACGATGCGGCTGTCACACACGCGCGCACACACAACACACACACACAGAGTTTTCGTGAATTGTCGAGCCTTCACTTGTGCAATTGCGTTGCTAGCTGTCGCGGCTAATTGATTTCGATATTTTTGCAGTATACTCTACATAGACTTATGGCAAACGAATTTTAAATTATATGTCTTCCAATAAAACGGGATATGAGCCGACAACATTGTTTTTCATTAGCGTGAAAATTTCAGAAACTCCACTGTGCGTGCAACCATCTAACGGTATCGAATAACACAGTATTGGCAAAGATTTACCTATATATATATACGTTCGTTTAATTAAGCCTCTCAATAATGAGAAGTCTGTGCGCGCACTCTATCAGTGTGTATCCTCATTTCGAAGTGCAGAGTTCTTGGTTTGCTCCTGACAAAGGAATCGGAGAGAACTGGATATATTGCTTTTGTTGAAAGGATGCATACCGGCGCCACCGCTTCCGTAACGCTGCTCTTGAATATCTCATTTTGAATTACATCGCAGCTAATAATGAACGTACCAGTGTTATTTTAGGTCAATTATTATGTAGCTACTTATAACTTTCCCTTCAATAACTAATTTGGTTATGTCCAGAGCCCCGTTCAGTCTCGGTACTAGGTGCAATTTGTGTAAACTTTTAAATTTCAATGTTAGCACAGAGTAGCGTCCGATTACAGGACTTTCAGTTTGAATACAGGTTGTTTAGAAAAATTAAATTGTGCCAAACTCGAAGAAGTTAATTAATACGTAACGCTCGCGGATCCTAGTGGGCGAATCCTTAATTAGCGTAACGCTGGACAAAAGAAGTCGTCGTCGCGCAGTCGTCTAGCTCTCGGCGACTCGGCAGTAACAACCTGATGCACGCATTGTGCGCACGACAACGCAGCCGAGGGATCGCGCGTTTACATTTTCTTTAATTAAAATTCTTGGTGCTCGCGCGGAAAGCGTAGCGCACTAAGACGGCGCTCTAGCGAGCGAGTATAAAGCGCAAGGAGAACAGCAGACTAAACAAGCGACATCGCCTCCTCCATACTTAATTACAATTTTCCGCTCGACGCGTCATCGCCACGGGTACATGGGACAATCTCGAAATTTGAATTCACTTAAATGCTTTAGAAATGTTTTATTTTCTTCTTCCGTACCGGACAGGCAGAACGCGACGAAAAATTCGCGTGCCCCCGCGAGAAGGAAGAAGGGTCTGGGCTTTCTCTTTACTCTATATTTTTAATAATTTTGCATGTAAAAACTAATTGAACGGAAAAGAGCTGCTTCAGTGTTTAAAAAAAAATCGACTACCATTCGTAAACAATGATCACACACTTCAAAAGTTACTGATTATTTTTAAACTTTTTTTTAATATAGTTTTTATATTAAAAGGTATTTAACAAATAAGAGGTATAAATTCACTTATTGTATGATTAGTAAAAAAAAAGAGGAACAAAGTAATTTTTTCTCATTCATTACACCTTCTTATCTTTTTAAATATACAGATAATTTTTACCGTGCTTTCAATTTGGGTAAATTTTTTGTACTTAAATTAAAGCTCTGTTTGCTTAAATTTATTTCTACAAAAAATGTTCTATTCATCTTAAAAACGTCAATAAAAAACCAACGTCAGTCCTTTGTTCTCCAGATATGCGAACACTATTTTTCGCGTTACGCACGTACGTCGTATAGTATAAATAAAAAAAGAATTATATTGTCGCAAATGAAATTTCAGGATTTTCCCATATATACATACATAAGAAAAGCTCTCCTCTCTCTCTCTCTCTCTCTCTCTCTCTTTCTCTTTCCCTCTCTCTCTCTCTCTCTCTCCCTTTCTGTTTCTCTCTTTTTCTTTCTCCGTCTCTTTCCTTCTCTCATACGAACTGGCGAAAGCTCGGAACGCAAAGCCTGAGCGGCTGTTGTATGCGCGGCACTAGTGTAGCGTAACAATGGCGCCGGCCACCGTCGAGAGAAGGAGAGAAGGAGAAAGAGAGAGAGAGAGAGAGAGCACCACTAAACAATGATACGATAAATCTCTCGAGGGAGTGCAGCGCGAGAATTTCAGTGAGCGAATGAGCCGGTCCCTCTGTGCTACTGCTGCTGAGGTTGATAAAGAGGAGGATGGCGGCGGTGAGGGATAAAGAAAAATCGTTAAAACAGGTTTTGTTTTATTGCGGGAGGATTGTGTAATGGAACCTTGGGCTGGAATGAAGTCGGAATCCGAGCTTGTTTTTGCGCTGTCAGAGAGCTGCCCGGCTGAAGGTCATTATATATTGTGCGTCTAATGAAGCCGTGATCTCTCATCTCCACTGCAGAGTCCACTAATTCCCCTCATCTAATTTCGAGAGATAATTTTTCATTAGCACAACTAGCGCAGGCAACGCGCGATCGCTTTTTTGGCCCTAGAGAGAGAGAGAGAGGAGAGAGAGGGAGCCATGAGTCAAGAGTAAGATTCAGTGTTGCCGAGCCTCAAAAAAAAGCTTCTATTAGTGTCAGGCGGAATCGTTGACTCGGAAAGTTCAGACTCTCTTTACAAGCCCCTACATTCGCTAAACTCGACTAAAAATATCTCTCTCTCTCTCTCCCGTTCGCCGCTCACTCGAGTGTGTGCCACTTCGTTCGTTCCTCTTTAGCTGTATTCGAGTCGTCCGTGCGATCGCGCTAGTTTCGCGTTCTCCACTTTTTTCGCTTCTCTACTCACACTGTCCTTTCCCGTTGCGTACATGCAGACCCCAGCCATACAGCAATTTTTTTTCGCAGTGCCAGCAAAGCGCAAGGCTCCATCGATGCCAAAGATTTGATACTCAAACGTGAAAAAACGTTCAAGCTTGTTTCGAGGCGGGGGAAATGGTTTTCGTGTGATTTGAAGCGCGAAAGAGCGAAATCTCGACGATTATGAGCTCAGTCGAAAGGAAGATTTATTCCGCGGCACAATTTCGTTACCGGAAAATGGGAAAATTGAGGACAGAATACTCTCTGCGCACGATTTTTCCGCGGAGGACTCTGGGAAAAATGCGAGATTGCTTCTGTTGCTGCTGTAATTTCGTGGAGATGTGCGACGTTGTCGATATAAAGATGAATTTCGCTTTAATGCTGTGAGAGTGGAGTCTCCCACTTGCTACAATTTACATTAGACTTGAAGAGCATCTGAAATAATTGGAGCGTGCTTGCATATCATTTACGCACGGAATGCCCAGATTTAATTTTTTTTTTTTTTTTCGAAAGAGAAGAATGCTGCGGAAATGAATGAAAATTTTTTTCAGCGTGCTTGTTATAACACGGTAAATATTGTAACTGACCGAATTTCATCATGCGCGATAAAGCCGCAATGGGGAGAAATTCGATTGCTACCGTCCATTGATAGATTCGCTTTGTTGATTACGTATTGACATATGCGGCAAATTACATCTGTCACTTTGCATAGGACTTATTCACTGCTGCTGAGAGGGTTCTCCATTCTACTATATATATACTTTGCGCGAATTCAATGAGCATTCTCTCGCATGCAATCAATTCATCTTTTAAGAGCAATCACGAGCGAACAATTGATACAATTATTAGATATCGCGTAGTCGGTGCGATAAATACTCGCTTCCCCGGCGATATTCGTGCGAAAATCAGATGTGCCATCGATTAAACGTCGCGAAACGGGCAAAAATAATCCACCCGATGAGGGTCAATTGATTATGCAATATTCAAACACGTTATACGCCCTCCAGATTCGCGCGGAGCGCCGAAATTCTATACAGTCTCTACTTTGGTCTATAGTTATATGCGCGCTTATCCGTTCCATAAACTCTCTCGCGATACAATATTAAATTTATCTGATGGTAATTCTGATCGATTTCCGCCTTATCGACTATCTGTTCATTATACGGCATAATAATTTCGGCCCGATAAACTAGCCAGTGGCGTAAATTCAGCCTGAATAATTCGGCAATCGGCCGCGTCGAAAGATTCAGCCGGGGCGTCGTAAGAATTCAAATAAGAGCCGATTCGCGGAGAGAGCAATAAAATGGAATCGTCGACAAATCGTTCCTTACTCACATACCTGTTCTCCCAGCTCCACGTTGTACACGTAAGTATACGCGTATTTTCGTCGGCGCACCGGTGAAAAGGCCACGCGATACTTAGGTGTCCCATCCGATAATGTCTCGATCGCGCTGCGCGCACGAATAGAAGTCTCCGGCCCGCCGCGCGTATTCCAGGCAAGGCTCTTCTACGGATAAAGTTTCGCCTCGATATACCTTATACCGTTACGAGCGCAATGCCTGAGTGGGATTGATGCCGGCGCTAAGCGCACTCTTGGGGAGAGCGGCCGTGCCGGAAAAAATTCGACCGCTTTCTTTTTCTCTTTAGACGAGACAGCTGGCTCCTTGGAATGTCGATGGCGTACAAGCGCTGTTTATGTCCGTTCTCTGCAGCTCCGGGAAAAGAGACGTGGATCGCGCGCACTATTCTGATTTGGAAAATGGGATTCGCCCGAGATTGATTTCGCGAAATATTCGGGCACCGCAAGTGTGCGCTTTTGGCTATCGGATACACGCCTGTATTGCCGAATGATTATTTTCCAAGATTTTCCTTTACGAACGTGACTGGAATTCTGTTTGCTCGGGATACGTAGATTTTTCCCTCGACTTGCCTGTACATATATATAGGCATAGGAGAACACAGAGACGATGCGCAGTATGTATATAACTATGCACATGTATACGCTACATCTGCATCATGAATATAAATTAGATTTACCGAAGCGTGCGCGCGGGACTAAATTGTAAGGTGGAAAATATTCGATCCTAAAGCTTGTGCGACTAAAGCAAAGTTCCGAATTTTCAGCCCCGGCGCTATCCCCTTACTCATTGCCGCCCGACTGGAATAATTCAGCAGCAACTCAGGGGGTACATTCGCTACAGCCCGCCCAGCCCTGTAGCGAGTCCGCCGCTGAAACATTCAGGACGGACACAACTTAGCGCAGAAATTTTTTACGCCCCACTGCCGCACCTACAGGTCCGCCGCGCACCTGCGGGGCCAGCGCCCAGCGCCGGCAGTTTTATCTCTTTATGATCCAGACGACCGCATCTCCGTCGCTTCTCGCCCAGCACGCGGCGGCGGTGGCGGCGGCGGCGCTCGTTAAACATTCATCGGCTACCCTGCGGGCCAAGAATTTGGACGGCGCCGTGAAATTCGGCGCGGCCGCGACCCTTTTCTTTATATAGGCTGCACAGGCGGTCAATGCGCGAGCAGCTATCAACGCACTGGTGCATTATGCAGCGAGCGCAATTTATCCATTAGTCATATATCGCCGACAAGCTTTCGGCGCTTGAATTCGCCTGGATTATTATTCCATGCGTATAAACGGCTGTGCGGAAGCTCAAGGATTAAGGATGCCTGCATCGGACTTGCAAGCATTAGCAGACTAGAGCCGCAGCTCGGCCAATTCAATATTCTCGAGTCTCATTTCAATTTTAGCGCTGCCAGAAGGCGCTTGTTATATGCTCGAAGCGCACATTGCGTATATACGTAGGCGCGTACGGGCAGAGGCGAACTCGCGGAAACGGCGGCAAAGAGCCATTGATTATCGTTTGCGAGTAAGAGAAATTTCGATGCCAACGTAATAAGAGCGCAGCGCGTACTCGCGGAGCAGTTAGCTGCGATCCGACACTCGACTACGCCCTTAATTCATTATTCATGCTCGCTTTGCCCGGGGCCCCTTCTCTCCTCCCTTGTCCTCTCTCTCTCTCTCTCTCTCTCTCTCCCCTGTATCGCGCGTGAAAGCTCTTAGCCGCTACGTCTAACGATACTGCATTACACCGCTCGCGAGTTTCATGCGTATAAGCACGTACATACGTACTTCGCTCGTTCGCGGTCGAGGCTAAAATCGAATGCTTGGTAAGCTCATTGAAAAAATCTAGCTTTACATTTTCAGAGTTTCAGAGGTGATATCCGGAGCTTTCAGGCTCGTGTCAAAGTGATTTTTAACTATGGTTGCAGAGCTCGCACAGTTTAAGTGCCCTAGAAAATCATGTGGAGAAAAGAGCTGTTATGAGTCATTCTGTAAAGCGAAAATTGGCAATTTCTTCGTGGCAAAACGATGTGATATTGCCTCGCAGCGTGCTGCTGTATATCCCTTTCAAACATTCTATATCCGTCAAAACGACAAAATATATTGCGGCAATTCGGCTTTGACGCTCGAAACACGCCGCGCTTACGCACAGCTTTTCCTCCACAGCGACCTCTAGTAAAAATCAAGCGGGCAAAGAGCAAAAGCGGGGAAAAAGGCGCGTGCGACTAGGTAGTCGAGCGTAAAGAAGTCTTTGAGATGTCTTTTCTATTTTTAGTCGTCGCTATTTTTTTCTCCGAGGCTGTTATCGACCTTTCGAAAATCTGCATATACGCTGATTTCCGAGAATCTAAGCTTACAATGCGACTTTCCGAACGTTCATATATCGAATTACAAGTGAATGAAAGTCGCAAAGTTTTTCTATTGTTTGAACCCCAGTGAATGCGATGTATTATGCATTACAACAAAGGTTACTATTGATGTAATAAGGCTTACGCATTATAGTGCGTGGGTTGTTATTAGTACGCGATGTATATTTGTGAATAACTGATTATGTAGCTTTGGGTAAAGTTTTGCAAGCAAAATTTAAAATTGGATTTTTAAAATTTACAAAGTTTATTTAATACATTTTCAATTAAGTACTCGGTTCCCTGTAGATTTTTGCTCTATTTGTGAAATTTTAAAAAATGGATGAAATAAACTCAATGTTGTTGAAAAAACGTTTGCTTTAAAACATGTAAAAACTGTGAAAGATTGAAGTTTTGACTTTAAACAATTTTTTTAACCATTTTATTGATAGTCTATGTCAATAAATTATTACATGAGAATTTATTTACAAAACACAATGCCCGTACTTTTCGGTATTTTAATTTTCAGCTTCATAAGGGGTAGTTCGGTCCACTAATAAATTTAAAAAAAAATATTCGTGTGTGAGATCAAACAATATTTATAGAAACAGTCTTTTCATAAAAGAGGTATAGATAATTATATTTGCTTGTACAGATTGCGTTATATTGGAGAATTACGATGGTTTTGAAAATTTGCATAATGCTAGTATTGTTGTTAATGCTGACTTCATTCAACAAAGTTTAAATGTTTGTACGTTTTGTCGAATGGTCGAGTGGTTAACTTCAATTTTCATATAGTTACATTTTTTGGCCAGTGCGTATTGGTTGCGTTGATAACGATCCCATTTCAAGTTACTCCAACAGAAATATTTATGAGGTTGCGATTCGCACTCCGTACTTTACTTAACGAAATTTTGCTATTCGTACAGTTAAGAGGGCACTAAGTTTTGTCGAAAGCAAACCGGTTTGTTCTTTGCAGCTTCAGTGCTATGCAGTTGAAATCAAGTATAGAAATATGATATGTACAAAGCGACATCATCACGAGTACATTTGGGCAGAAATGAATCAGACTCTCGAGAATCTCCTTGCTCATATAATTTACTATTATGCACAATTATTCGTATGATCATCTCTATATGTTTGGCTTCATTTCGAGGCTGCTCTAAGATACATGAACCGACATTATCGCGTGGATAATATCAAGCTGATCCATCATAGTCCCTCTAGGATTAATAATAATACGATCCCTAAAAAATAAATAGAGAAATATCACAGATTTAGGATTCGTTGATTTTTCGCATCGCTTTTCACGTTCCGTTCACGAAAGTTTTGCAACAACTAATTCCGAATGACTCCAATTTCGGCTGACTGTTTGATGGCGTCGTCCGTAGTGAGGTGAGGTGAAGTATAGAGATGAAATGGGTGGAAAAGCGAGAGAGAGAGAGAGAGAGAGAGAGAGAGAGAGAGAGAGAGCGGAAGAAGAAACAGCTAAGAACAGCAGTTACGAACATAGTGCGCGAGCGCGCGCGGAAGTTTGCGAGTGCATTGAGCGAATATTCGCGCGAAGCAATCGTCGCCTCTTGCAGCACGTGCAAAAGAGTTGCCGTCGGCGGCTTTCCTTTTTGCCGTGTGCGCCTTGCCATACCGCGAGAGTTTAGCGGTCTCGGAGGTACCGTCGATCGGCTGAGTTGAATCTTGCGCTTCTTGTTCGCGCGCGCTCGCTCGCTCGCTCCGTCTCTATTTCTATTTCTTTATCCCCCGCGGAGTACTGCACTGAGCTCTGAACCAATTTCCCGCGGCGCCTGAACTAATGTGTAAAAAGATTCTCTCCTTCTCTCTGCGCCTTCTCCTCTTTGCCTTTGCTCCGTATTTGTCTGTTAAATCAAGCGGCTTTGTCGGGGAACTACTACTCATTCAGTCGCACGTGTAAAATGTCCGTTAATAACACAATCTCGCTGCTGCAATTTAAGGAGAGAGAAGCAGAATGGATTTAGAGCAAGAGGATCGATCTCAAATGATCGAAGAGTCGTGAAATTCACATGGCAGAAGGCTGTCGATCGGAACGGTGTGGCTAGCTGCATTTCTCATTCTTTTTGAGCCAGACACTCATCATCCAGTCGAGCCCTATATATCTTCCGCGACTGCAGCGGCAATAGCAATAGCAACAGCAGCGCAGTAGAGTCATCTTCCAATTGACACGTGTGGCAAACTCTTTCCCATCTCGATGTCGACGGCGTTTTCGCGCTCCTCTCTGTCTCTCTTCCCCTCTTTCGACTCGCCTCATGATTTATATTGGCGAACGTGCGGAGAGCTGCTTGCCTATCTCGCGCCGTTTCTTCTCTAGTAGCTTGCATGGCAACGAACCTTAATCCAAGATTGCGTTAGAGAGAGAGAGAGAGAGAGAGAGAGAGAGAGAGCACACTATGCTCGGGGGACATTCACGAGAAAACGGGAATTCGAAAAAGAAGGAAAATTCGCAGCACGTTAGTGAGAATAACTCTTCCCTCGAAGACTCTTCAGATAGATCTCTTCTCCTCCCTATATACCTACTACGCTATTTCCTACTCTTTCTTTTCAGCAAGCTTTTCTGCTATATAGCTGCGCATACGACTTTTATTTGTACATACACTCAGCTGTATAATCCTCTAGAGTAAAAAATTTCACGAGGTAAAATAGAAAAATCTTTGGAAGTCTCATATCTTTGAAACAGAATTAAAACCAAATAAAACTGCACTTATCAGATTGAGCCAAACTCAATTGATTGATGAAGTCATTGCACGTTTTTAAGATTTTTCTTCTTTCATTCGAAAAAGCACATTTTTGTCGGTGAATATCTATAAAGTGCCGCGGGATCCGTCTGACCTGGGTACAGTCGCTTGACAGAGATTCTCCATACGATTTCCCGCGGGATAGGAAAGGCGCCGGTAACCCAACCCTTCGATTCCATACGAAGGTGTAGAAGTACTGGCAAGACCAGTATTTTTTGCAAGTTTTCCCTGAGCTCTAGGTAGCGTTACGGGGTTTCCTTCTTCATGGACGACGCATATACGAGACCACCTTCAAAGATTTTTATAGGCTGAGATCTAAAATACGGGGAGCTTGATAGATAGGCCAGAGGAGTTTGCAGGATTTTCGATTTTCATTCAATGAATATATATCTTCAAAATTTTGAACTTCTTGCTTTGCTTTTGCAATTAATTACGAACAATTAGATTGTTACATCAAATTTTATGTCATTAGCTAAGAGTAAGCAAAATTGAAAAATCGTTTTAGCTTATTTGCAGAACGAAATCTCGGAAAAAAGCAGCGCTTATAAAAGCGGTGTGTACTTCGCAAAAATGAAGGAGGACGGTAAATACTGAAGACAGGAGACAAAGAGAGAGAGAGAGAGAGAGAGAGAGAGAGAGAGAGAGAGAGAGAGAGAAAGCGCCGGAGATTCTGTTTACGCTCGTACACCTCGACGCGTATATTTAGCAATGAAAACGAATAGCAAGTACTGGATGCGTATATTTACGAGAGCGATGTCTCTGCGACGACGGCGCTTTGAAATTCAAATTTTCTGCACGCGGATCGAAAATGCTGCAGCCAACCCTATACAGGCGTTAATGACGACAAGCGATGGAAAGAGATAGTTGTGGGGGGGGGGGGCGGATCAGCGGATGGGTATAGGGAGAAGGAGCAACATGGGAACTAAACATGCCCTTGGGAGCTGTGCAAACCCTCGAAGAGAGCTGGATCGCAACAGCAGTAGCATCAGAGCCGAGTGTTGAGAGAGAGAGAGAGAGAGAGAGAGAGAGAGAGAGAAAAGTGTCCCGTCAGCTGCAAGGGAAATTTTCCTCCTGGAAAGCAGTGCCGCGCTACAATGGCATCGGTATACTGCGCGCAGCATTTTATTTGCCAAGTACTTGCTTTCCACTTTTTTCATTCGTCACCCTGTCCTCGTTCTAACGCACCACTCGAGATTCCAGCGTCGCCATCCGCGCCGTCGCTCTAGTTCCACGACGGCGTCGCCCGAGTGTCGACTTAATTCTTTGAGCTTTGAATATTTTATGCGCTTTTCGATTTTCCCCCGATCCCCTACTACCTCGCGCCGTTGCGCACGTTCCACTCTTCTGCGCTTAACCAGCGCACCTCGCTTGGTCTTTCTCTTTCCTCTCGACGAAATTGAAAGTCGAATTGAATCTAATTCGAGCGAATTTGCCGGGTGGTGGGGCTTTCCGAGAACTGATGCGATTATAAACTTCGTAAGCGAGTGAAGACTGCTGCCGAGATCGCGAGCGCTTTATTTCGACTTTGTCTTCCTTCTTCCCGGCGTCTTTCTCAATGAATATCTTTTTATCACTTTAACGCGAGCCGGCGTTAATATTTTACGCCTGGCTTCCCCGTTCATTCCTTAAATATTCACTTGCAAATTTCAATCATTTGTACTACTGTCTTTCAGATATCGATTTTTTGCAACCCCTTTCTATGTTTAGCACTTTATCGGATACTTACAATTTTCTTCGTATGAAAGTTATTACAGAATTATGAACAATTGTCTCATTGAAGTATCGCAATCAAAAGTATCTATCGCCGCTTTGAAACTCACGAATTTTTGAGAATTTTTTCTTTTTGACACGTTTCAACGGAAACGTACCTCAGTACCAAAAGACAGCGTGTTCATGCTGCTAGGAATTGCCATTTGTATTAAAGAAGAACAAAAAAATTGATTTATATTGTTATTGAATCTGTTCTTCGATAATTGGTAATTGAAATATTAAAATTATCATTCTTAAATTTACCGCTTTCTCTAAGACTAATGTTTTCTTCTATAAATCTTTAGTAGCACCTTTTCAATTAGTTTCCCAATATAATTTCAGTGATTCATTGCCATGTATATAATAATATTCGATTGACAATGACAAAAATGAAAGCAAAGTATTATCTCCGCATTTATATAGCTGATAACTGTAGAGTATACAGTTCTCTGCGAAGAGAAAGAGTGTTCTCATTGAATAAATGAAAGGATGATGATTTTAACAGGAAGTTGCTGGGAACTTGAATTGAATTATATATTAATTATAGCTATATTCACTTACTCGAACAATCATGACGTTTACTCACTTGTGCGTGTTCTATTCCATCAAATTACTGAATTTCGTTTTCAATATACGTGCGATCCGAAAATACAAATTCGATATCTTTCTCGGTTACTTTTCGCAGCAGCCTGAAAGTTATTTTATTTCTCTCTTATCCACTTTATCCCGTTCGTTCGTTCTCCTCCTTGCTTTTTCATCTGGCTCCTCAGACGATTTAATGCTGACCCAATAATGCGGGCGGGTCGACCAATTACAAATTACGTCTATAACGCTTCGCGAATTAACCTCCGGACAATAGCCACTAATTTCTGTAATCGTCGAGGTAATCGTAGTTAGAACAATTAATCAAACACTTAACGCTCGTTCGAGATCCCTGGTTCAGACACGCTCTCCGGCTCTCATTCTTTCTCGAGAAGGAGAAATGTACTACTAAAATAGATGAAGTTATAGCGCAGCAGCGTACAGGAATCTAGGTGCTGCTGCTTTGCAGTGTCGGCCGGTATATGTGGGCATACAGCGCGCGAGAAACGAAGCGCCTAGCTGACCGTGAATAAACCTATCGCTCTTCGGATCTTGTATACCTCAGCACCATTTTACCAGCGCTAACTTTACCAGTTCCGACAAATTTTAATTTACTTAACTTTCGTTTGCCAATGGAAAACGATTGAAAATTGGAAGACTCGACAGCAATCTCGAAAATCTTATCAATCGATTGCTCGTTCAAAATATCGCAAAGCAACTTTATCAGCAAATTCGGCAATTTATACCTTCGTTTCCTGGTCTTTGGTGCTTGTTAAAATCGTGAGAGCTTAGGAAGCCCTTGTATCTCCCGTATACTACTTTACCTTCACACAAACATTTCAGGACTGCAGAGCGCTTACACGAAAGCAGCAGCAGCGGTGCACCGGTAGGTAGTCACCTGTCTGCCCGTACGAACGGCCGTACCACTTACGTGAAGCCGCTTGCGCGCTTGCTAGTGCCGTAAGCCCCCCCCCCTCTCTCTCTCTCTCTTGCTCTGTGACTCTCGCTCGTACGCTCGCTCGATGCCGAAAACGGAAGTTACCGGGCGTGATTAGCATTTTGCAACTACCTCCTTGCTCTACCCTCAAAGCTTCTCTTCCGCGGTGAATGTGTGCGCGAGCGCGCATGTATATATATATATGCGGTGCAGAACTCTCCGAGACGCAACACAATTCTGTAATTTGTCACATTTCCAGGCTTACTCGATCATTGCCTACAAGAGCAGAAGCGAGCGAGAGGGAGGGGGGGGGGGAGAAGAGTAAGAGCGAGTGTACGTCGCGCGCGAGGGCTAAGTAAGGAGAACGAGAATAAACGAGCGGCATCGAGGGACCGCTTTCATAGTTAAACGCGGCCGACAGAGAATACGGCACTGCCGCTGTCTCTTATACCCTCCTTCTCTTTGTCTTTCTCGTCTTCCCTCTTCACTAAGTCTATCCTGGCGCGTATCCTCTCCTCTTTGCTCTTCCCCCCTGAATTTCTCTCGCGCTCTCTGTCCCTCCATCTGCGCTTCCTTCGCCTCTCTCGCGTTCTCATCAAAGCAAACGTGTAAATTGCACGCGAAGGGACGATCGGTAGCAGCGCGTACGGCGAGAGCGCGGTGCGCTCAGACCTAGCACTTTATACCGCGGCAGCTGCGGCGTCTCGAGAAATTAGCTTCGCGCGGGCAAAAATCTACAAGACTATTATAACTCTGCGCTTCATCCCGGCGTATTAAGCGAGCACATTGGTTTCACTCTTCGCTGCGCGCGGCGCCTTATTACTCTACTCTCCGACTCGCTTGCACTTGACAATTGAAACTGAAGCCGGGAAAGTCGATCTCCTGCCCGGGGAATGGAAACATCTCCTCCCGCGTAACTCTGAAAAAGTAGCTCCCTCAGCGAGAGTTGGCTAAATAAATGATAACGCGCGCGCGCGTAGCAGCAGGAGCAGTACGTACGCACGTCGCGACCCTAAACGTCCTCGCGGGCTGGCTTTTTTGCCGAAAGGCTGTGTATGCAGCGCCCGGCGGAGTAGGAGTCACGATCCCAGCTGATGTTTCAGTGGAAACCCTATGCTGATGTTTTAGTAATTGTCTGGAAGTTGAATTACGACTGGACTGCCCGGGCAAAGAGAGCTGCGCACAGTAGTCTCGGGGCTATTTTTTCGCGGCGAGATACGACGACGGGCGCGCATCGCGCCGGCTGAAATATTCATCTCGAGATTGCAAGAAGTGGCCGCTGCTGCCATTGATAAGGCCAGCTTCTTGCGAGCCGAGATTCTCCGCGGGGAGGACCAGTAATATAATGGCCAAGATATAGAAAGAGAGAGAGAGAGAGAGAGAGAGAGACGTTTTTCTTCGCAGATGTAAATCTTGTTTAGTGCCGCGGAAATAGGGAAAGAGAGCACTCGGTCTGATTAAAATGTAACGAATTGGAACGAGCAGCGAAGCCTGTATATCGCAAAAAAGGCGAACGGTTTCCCCGAGCACAGTACACACGAGCTTGCAATTAGAATTCGACGAGGCTCCGGGGCAAAAATTTGCATTGATTCCAGCGCAGGGTCGTTCGGCTAGTTGTAGCCGAGTTGCTTCTCCCTACGGTTACAGCCTTTCGACTAGAGTACACGTACGCGATTACAAAAGATTCGCTTGCAAGCGAAAGCGCGGGCGCCGAGGCCGGCGCAGAATTTCATTAGCCTTTAGATGCGGCGGCACCGGCTCGTTTCGCTCTATACTTAGGAGCGCGCGACAAAGGCGGGGAATCTATATCTGGAAGAAGAGTCGCAAGAATTCTAGAAGAAACGACCTAATTGATCCGCGGCGGCGAACCGAATGGAGCTCAGTATTCGCGAGCCGCGCGCACGCGATCTATTCTATCGCGGGCATGAATTTTTATGGATTTTATAAGCAAGCCGCGCGCGTCTCTTCAGACCACAATAGCTCGCCGAGAGCTTTTCTACATACGCGCGCGTGCCTTTTAAAGAGCGCCAGGTATACTGCAGCCAGGACTTTGTTTCGTCACGGGTAGCTAATGCGCGTCGCGAGCTTTCGAGCACGTGCCCTCCACCCGCCGGCTACATTGTCCCGAGAGGCGTTGAAATTAATCCGCGGAAGAGAGAAGCTCGCGCGAGAGAGCAGAGCCTTCGGAATTGCGGATTAGGCGAGCGAGGACTCGAAGGTATTCGGACGCTGCGCTCTATCTCGATCGGCTTCTTATTCGAGCAGGCGTCCTACGTCTTCGACGCAGCTTTCTTTCTCGCTGCGCGCGCAGACGCGGCCATTTAAATTCATGGAATAATTAGGGCCAAATGGCCCCTGACATGCGCGCACTTGCAGGATCGAGCGGCGCGAGATGAAGGTCTCTATATTCCCGCTGTGTTTACCGTGAGCGGAAGCCCTAGCCGATATCGATAATCGGAAACTGATTTCGGATGAGCCTCGGCAAGTGGAGCTCCCGCCGAGGGACGTTTAAGGGGAAAAGTTGCGGGATGATTCTAGATAATGCCCGGAGTGCGATTATCGAATTTCATTCCGCCGCACCATGCGACGGCAGCGGCTGGAGTTCGTGCCGCGATTTCAGTGAAGCAGACTTTACGGCTTTTTACGAACGTTTGCCGAGTCGAAGATTGCGCCGGCGCTTGTTTGATTAACTGATTAGACCGTTCGCGACGAGGAGATTGCCATTTTCAAAGGCGGGAGCCCCGCTCGAAATAATAGACACAGCGAACTTGCGGCTCGCGCCGCCAGATTAATGCATGCGCCGTAACTGAAGCTGTGTAGCAGCTCGGAACTTTAGAGCAGCAAAAAATCTCATCCCTCCAAGAATCATCTTCCCGCAGTGCGGACGATCGTCGGGGAGCTCGTTTGCAAGTTCGGACATTGACAAACCCGCAACTGTTGGTATTTCCCCCGAGGGATTTGGCAGCAGCAGCAGCAGCAGCAGCAGCAGCAGCAGCAGCAGCAGCAGCAGTAACAGCAGTGGAATCAACGCGCTCTTGCATAAGTCTCCCGTCCGGAATAAGTTGCGCAGGGCGATCGATCAGCCGGAGGGGACTTCTTCTTCCTCGAAAATTCCATCCTCGGACAATATCGCCAGCCGCGGAATAACGTCAGGCTGACTCGGACGCTTCCCGGCTTCCGCCCCAACACTCCGAGCGTGTCCCGAATGCGAAAC
Source organism: Philotrypesis tridentata (assembly GCA_018906965.1). Taxonomy (NCBI): domain Eukaryota; kingdom Metazoa; phylum Arthropoda; class Insecta; order Hymenoptera; family Pteromalidae; genus Philotrypesis; species Philotrypesis tridentata. The sequence goes on along the minus strand of JACCIB010000015.1, from coordinate 1,054,398 downwards.
CGCCGCGACAATCGCCTGCACATTGAGCCGGGCATTCCATATTTTCAGGGCCCGGCGAGCTGCTCGAGCGCGAAGCTCAGGCCAGCCGAGCAGAAGATATCCGACAAAGGCAGCTTATTGGCTGAAGCGCAACTTTGCCCGCGCGTCTATGGCTTAACTTCCTTTGCCGCGAGCAGCTGCATTGGCTCTCGCGCTCTTTTCTTCGCCGCTTCTTTTTTCGCGATGACGTGCGTTGTTGTTGGCGCTGGACTTTGGGCTCACGGTCGAGGCACGCGTATAAGATGAGAAGCTTTCTCTTATATGCGCCGTACAGGCAAGTCAGAGGGCGATTTTCAATCTGACCTATAGTAATTTCGATTCCTCTGTAAGCATCGCCAACAATATACCTGCATACATTCTGCACACTCGCCGAATGGAATGTTCCTGGCGTAAAAACAGCTTATTCCGTAACTTTTGCTACCCTCCTGCCTTATGCAGTCGCCATTTTTATACATCTATCGGCGGGCAGTCGCTTATGGTCTTGCAGGTGCACATGGAATGGAGATGAAAGTATTGCGTGAAGACTGTTGTGACATACGATGAAACATGATCTAATATTATATTGGATAGAGAAGCAATATAAGAGAGAAAGGCTTTTCTTTTCACTCTGCCGAGCGCGTCTTCTCCTTTCTTTTTCCAGTATATTACGTACGTGTAGCCGATTGGAACGATATATTTGATTTTCGCGCAGCGGGCGCCAGTACTTTGAGAAAAATCGATGAAGACGTTGTTTCGAATTGAAATCGCTACGAAATTGCTTTGGCGAAAAGTGCTCGCGTATTATTGCAGTTTTTCGCAATCGACGACTCTTCCTCATTTTATCAACTGCGCATTTATTTCAACCCATTTACGATCCCTCGAGAATATTTGCATTCGTGGTTTGCAACTTGCACTTTCGGTAAACGAGTCGTCGCATTGGTTTTGAAATCTGCGTCTAGCAGAATAAACAAGCTCCTTCCCACGTCAATCTCGATGTCGCTCGACAATTTTCTCGTCTCAAGCACATCAAACGCATTTTCTCGCGCAACTTCGCCGCTAATTAAAAATATTCGTCGCTATCTGTACTTGAAAGTATCGCGGAGAAAAAAGGTCCGAGAAATTAATCCGTCAGAAGCTTGAAAGTAGTACGTTGAAAATCAATTAGCAACAAGAAACGTCCCGGAGCCGAGAGACACGCGAGCGTTAATTAAGGTCATAGCCAGTTACATGGATAAAAGAGAGTAAAGGAGACAAGTAGATGGGTACATTCGACCTATAGCTCTCATCCTTTAATCGTCGTCTCCGAGCTGTGCGACGGCAGGCGTAACGGCAGGAGCACAAGCGAAGCGCCAACAGATAGTAGGGCGGCACTCGAGAGAGGAAGCGAGAATGGGATGCTCAGATTTGCGTGATTTGTCGATGCCAGATTTAATTAGTGAGTTTCATTTAATTATACTCCCCACAGCCATCCTTCTCGCGACATCGCAGCAGCAGCAGAAGCAGTAGCATCTACTCCGCCCTTTACTTTCAACAATTTTCTGTCTCTTTTCTGCTGAAGACAACTTTTTCACGCGATGTATGCTGTAGGCGTGGTGATCTATCGCTACCCCTCTTTTCGCTTCATTTCAGACTAGTCTTTTAAGAAACGTAGAAGCAAAAGGAAAAATCGTTTAAAATGAATTTTGCCTTTTTCCAAACACTTGCCTCGGAGATATCGATAGACTCTTTATAAAACATTAAACTTTTAAGAATTTTATATTCTATAAAAAAAACTTTTATCGCCTTGTGAAATTTCAATTCCAGGTGATTTATTTAGAGTGCTCATTACATCGCAGAAGACCAATTTATATTTTCACGAGCTTAATAAAAGTTCGATTGTTAGGTCGAATTTACGGTGCAATATATATAAAGGTTTAACTAGCACTTGCCTCAATCTTTTCGCAAAATCGAATACAAAAGTCGCAAGATACAAAGATACTGCTATGGAATTGTTGGTTCGTTTGTAGTGTGCGGTAGAAAAATGCTTAGATCTCAATAAACTATGCAAATTCAAGAGGTAGTGGTCCATTTGCATCTAAACCCCCTTTGCGAAAGAAAACTTTGCTCTACAATATTCATCAGCAGAAGTAGATTACATGAGATTGCAGCTACTAATTTCCGAGCTAAGTTTTCTCTCGAATATCTTGAACATTTTGGTTTAAAACTTTGCCTGATTGGTTACATTTATTGTACGGTTCAAGCAATTTTTTACAGCACAGTTTCTGACGGGTTATCATGGGTTTCGGACCTTCTATACGTCTAAGTATACCATCATATAATTATTGCCAAATATGCAATTAAATTACACGTAAATAATCATTTTGGCATCATTCGAATTTCACATTGCTCTTAACTTGATTTAATGTGATATAATACTACTGGACATACTATTCTTTGCTTTCGAGATAATAGGAAAGTTTGTTTATACTGCCGATAGGTATCACCGTAACATTCTATCTTTTAAGAATTGTTTACATAAGCAGATTGTCTGATTAGAAAACACCTAGCCATTGCTGTTACACCTGCTACAGCTGTTTTATTTCATATTTCGATTACTGCACTGCCATTGCAGAAGATAATACGTAATAAAGATATGTATATCTAATCTAATCTCATCTCCAGCCCTGCACACGAAAATTCGACGATCGCGCACCTCTACTCTGTCGTATACTCGTATCCATCTCTACTCGCGGGAGCTATTTAAAAGTTTAGCGCACATGTAAAGAGCCTCGTGTAGTATTAAATACCCCAGATATAGAAGCAAACTTAAATTTCCAATTTTCTTCCCTCGCGATTTTCGGCTCAGCGAATATCTAGCTCTTTCCGTTGAATCTTTCATATCCTTGTCTTTTTCGTTCGTCCTCGAGTCCCTTCATTCACCGCACCCTCTTCCACTTTTCCTCTCTTTCTCTATCTTTCTCTTTCTCCTGCTCTCTTTATCTTTCTCGCTTGCTCTTATTCATCGCAACGAGTGCCTGCAGACAGCTACCGGAAGGCTGGAACGGAAAGTTAGCGAGAGCGCGTCTCTCTTCCCTCCTCGGCTATTTTCATCGATTTTCGTCACTCGTCGCGGTATCGACAGCTTCTCCTCTATCTCCTACCTCGCGTCTTCTGCTGCTGCTGCTGCTGCTGCTGCTGCTGCTTCTGAAGAAGCTCGTTGTGTGTACACAGAGCGATGCGCCGTATATCGCCTGTAGCTCCCCGATTGGTTGGGCGTCGATAGATTAAAATTCCCCGAGGCTTTTTCGACTGCAACCCAGACAGCCGAAGCGTACGTGGAACTGAGCGAGTATCAGTTATATGTGCTGCAAAGTCGACGGAGCTTTCTCTTAAATCACGTTTAATCGCTATGGCGAATGCTTTTGCGAGAAAGCACGTGCGGGGATCGAGAGTTATAGAAGAGGATGGAGTGAACCCTTTATCGATCATGACTCACCTCCGCTGCTGCTGCTGATGCTGCTGCTGCTGCTGCTGCTGCTACTTCTCCTGATGCTTCTATACTAATGCTGGTTTGAGGAAACGGAAAAACATAAGTTTGCGCTTCGTTTTGCGGAGTGGAATCTTGCAAGTCTGGAGTGGAATCCGAATATAGCTTTTGGAAAAAGGAAAGGAGAAAGTGTGATAGAATTGAATTCCATCCGATTTTATAGATTCAGCGGGAACATTTGAATTGAAGGAACCGTAAGAGTTAATCCGATTTTCCAGCACAAAAGTAGGAAATCTTAACTTTTATGCAAAAGATTTCGCTGAGCTAAATATTTAAGACGATTCGAACACTCTATAATGGGAATCTACTTCAAGAGTATCGAGGAGTAAAAATAATTTTCCTCTTCTCAAAAGATCTAACTATTTAAAAGATGTGCACATTATTTAAAAGTATGTAGGTATATGCGCTATTTTGTCTATATATGTCTACGTGATTAATATAAGGTTAAACCTTCAAGTTTCCAAACTAGATCGTTGAGAGAGGCTCTTTACTCGTGGTTGTATCAGTACTCAGTTTGCCTGTGTTTATTTACTATTCCAAGCTGGCCCGCTCGAGGAAAACCAAGAAGAGAGGGAGGGATAGCGAGCGAGTGGTACCGTCAATCGACCCTCCCTAGTCAGTCGATGTATCGAGTGATTTACAGTTCGGTCAAAGAACGCCTCTGGTTCGTTTCCCCTATCTCGTATCCTTTTTCGGTTTTAAAAGCTGCGCACCGCTTTCAAAATCGAAAATTCGCTCTCGATATCCAGGAATACAGCGCTGCCAAACATCAGATAAGCTGGCGCTGCTATAGGTAATTCAGTAGCATTGCACCGTAGACTCCATTCGCTCTTTTGCTTCTTTTTTGCAGCGCATAATGGGGATGAGATGTGGAGTTTGCAAGATTATCGACTGGACATTTTCGTTCTTGCCTTACGTCGTGCTTTCGTCGGATTGCTTGAAGAAGGTAGCTATATTCTGTTATTTCAATAGATATTTGCATACCAGAGCATGGCGTTAAAAACATACTCGCGCGAAAAAGAGACTCATCGTTCTAAACGATAATTAGCACTAAATAAAAGATCTGAAACTTGTTTGGAAAATTATAATTGTAAATCGATTATACAAAGATGGATGAGCTGCCCAGCTAGAAATGAGTCGCCAAGGGTAGCCGAGTCAAACAATCAGGCAGTTGAATCGAGCTGTAGAATTCAAAGGCTCGCGAGAGCCTGCGCCTCACCTTACCCTACGAACGTAAACCGAAATTCAAGTTTTCTAAGTCAGCTGCGGTAATTTTGAGGCGAACGAATTAAAAGTAGCGCAGTTTGCTTCCACGCTGCACTTTTCGAAAGTGACTGAGTATAGGGAATAGAATACGGACACTTCCTCCCCCCGCATTGAGAGTTGAAAAGGGTTATAGTCCTCTGAGAAAGAGAGCGCAGAGCCTGCTGCAGACTTCTCTAAACGCTTCGGGAGTTGTAACGACTTTTTGGTAGCTCCTGATTCTCTCTCCCCCCCCTCTCTCTCTCTCTCTCTCTCTCTCTCTCTCTCTGTCTGTCTCTGTGTCTGTCGAGCTCGCAAAGTCATTAAATTGTTTCCAAACTCGCACAACTGGCAGCGAGATCAACCGAATAATAGGAGATGCTAGCGTGTGTGTGGGCCGATCAGCGAAGCCGAAACTTTCCTGAGCCACTTTATGCCGGCCAACTTCATATTCCGAAGCCGGACTCTCGATATGACGAACACCAGCCAATGATCCTGTGGCTACACAATATGCTGCTTTAAAGTTGAAGCGAGGCCAGCTGACGCTACCGTCGCTGCTACGCTGAGCATGTTCTGCGCTGAGCTGCCTGCGTAATTTAATTATACGCTATGGTAATGGCCAACAGGATGGATATTGGAGAGTCTATGGAGACCCTTGGCCCAGTTCTTTCAAAGTTCAAACCGTATATCGACGTGCAAACAAGTAGAGAAGGTCCATCTTATTAAAAAACCTTCGATCTCCAGATTCGGCTTACTATTTATGTGCACTCATTTTGTAGTAATTTATAAATAATATCGATACAAGCCACTGCTTCTGAAATTTCTTAGAACATAGTATACATTTTTCGTATATGTACGTTCATCATGATCACTCGTTTCATAATTATTGATTCCTGCAGTAGGCGAAATTTACTTGAGCAGGAGATCTATTGCAGACGAAAGAAAAGAATACGAGGGCGCTAAAAAAAGTTTTTAAGTTAAATGCAATTAGAATGGGAAACACGTGGAACAAAGAGAGAGAGAGAGAGAGAGAGAGAGAGAGAGAGAGAGAGAGAGAGAGAAGGAAAAAACATGCCTGAATGAACTTGCACTTTCAATCGGGATAAATCAGCGAACCGATCCCGCCATAAGATTGGCCAATTTCCGGCCATCCCTGTCTGCCAAGATGTATTCATTCGTTCGGGAAGGCAACGGTTTGTCGTATATATCGATCGCTGGCTTGTGCGCACGCTAAGAAATGAAAGAAACTTAGCGAGCGAGCTCTTGCGACGAGAAAAAAACGAGGGGCACGAAAGTGGGATAAGAAGATGACGAGGGCTCGCGAGCGTATAAGATGAGCACTCCGGTAGCGGCGCGAGCGCGAGGAAGGAGAATCTTCTGGAGGGTTTACAATCAACGCGGCTCGCGCGCCTCATCCTTCATATAGGTATATCAGCCGCCAGGAGAGCTAATATTGCTGCAGAATGAAATGCGAGAATATGCGCATTTAGGAGATGGAAATTTTCCTCGAGGCCTTGGAAATGGAGGTAGATGAAAAAAATATCTTCAATCCGCTGAATTGAGTTATTCTGTATAATTGATCTTTAAGTTCGAGCAAGACAATGTATATGGAATATGCTACAATTGATGATAAATCTGGAGAATAAGACGCATGCATGCATTGACATAGGAATATCAACATTTTACTTAATATTTTAATCCATTGATATACTGGAATTAGCTATAAAGGTATTTTTAAACTCTTGCTTGATATTAACTATTAATTTTCTGAAGCGGATTATCAAAGAGCCGTCGGATTTAGCCGAAATTTGAACGTGAGATGGTATTTATACGAGGTGATTGAGGGATTGGAATTTTCGTCATAATATGGAGAATGTGACACGCCTTCCATCAATTTTAATTAAAGATCTTTCATAACGTAAATAGTAACAGAATTATACGCACCAGTTGTAATCAAATTGATTGTCAAAACAATTCGATATTTTATAGCACGCAGTGATCCAAATCCGCACTTAAGTTACGCTTATCCGTGGGCTAAGCAATCGATTATTGCACCTTGAATATCACTAACTTCACGGTAAACTAATCGACTGCGTATATCACGAATAATCATGACTGCGGATTTAGGTAGGCTGTACTATAAAATTCTAAACGATACTGGTGACCTAACTGGCCCATCGTACAGCTTCGATATCACACTCGCTGTATTATTACAAACTACAACGGCTTTTACGGTCAGCTCCAACAAGTACTGTGCAGTGTGCAGTGCATTGATGAGATGGTACGATTTTCATGTTTAAAGCAACCGAGAATTGTCGACTTGTAACTATAAGAGATTAATCTAATTACGCGGTTGAATCATTCAGTCGCTGGGCACGAATAGTTTCTCAGTGAATTTGAATTCATTGACCGGAAATAATTGAAACTGCTTTAAAATTACGCAGGAGTACTCCGGGAAAAAAATCTTCATCGTTCCAGCGAGAAAAATCGCAGAAATTCCCCGCCTTCCTTTTGTCACCTCGCAGCGTCATTCATTCTTTTCTGCTATCGCGCGCGCGCTCACACACACACACACACACACACACACACGTACACATAGAGACGCAGAAAAAGAGAACAAGTGCGCGCAAGCTCCCGCCGCAATCTGACCCAGATCAGGACGGCTGCACTTGCGCGTTTGTTCTAACTGGAGCGAGTCTGCTGCTCTTCTCGGGAGAGAAGATGAGTCTCCGCTGTTCGCGGATATATCTCGTCGGACGATAATTTTTTTTTCTCTTTCTCGAAGAGCTGCGATCGCGCGGAGATGCCGGTTTCGCGGCTGTTGCGTGACACTTTGTCGCCGCCGCAGCCGCTGAGAATCTGGGTCGTGGTGAAGTGTCTTCAAACGATTACAGACCTCGGACTCAGGAAAGTTGCAAACTCGTCAGCAAGAGTTTTGCCATTGACTTATACACTGACGGCTCGCCGTGCCCATTGTTTCTTTGCTCTATGTCCATTATATTGCGGCTTTACGTGACATCGCGATCGCCCGATGCCTTTTATTTTGAATCTGCGCGCAGGCTTCAATTCCAGTAAACTAATCTAGACAGTTTTCGTTTATTTTTTTTTTTTTTTGTTTGTTAGTTTCGTTTCAACACTTTACAATTCTTTTATTGCCTTGAGTAATCTGAAAAAAATGCAGTAAAAGCAGTGTTCGTGTGCGGATCGATGCAGCAGATATGTCGAACGATATGGAGAAGCTGTAAAACTGCGGAAATCAATCCTCGGCAACGTGCGCGTTGAAAATCTTTCCAACGCTGAAAGTTCTTTCTGCTCTCTGGTTATGATCAGGGATTACCAAATGTTGCAATTTTTTTTTTGGCTCGTTAAATCTCCGATGAAATCGTAAAATATGGAAAAAACGATGCTTGATAAAAAAAAGTGCGCGAGGGATTGGAGCGGGTGCGGAGTTTTCATGCGCCGATCAGCTCACGCTATATTATAGTCCAGCCCTGCCTCTTGTCGTTCTTGCCGGTACTCTAAGCAACGAAATATTTGTCCAGTCCAAGGAAGTTTGACCGGTGCCTTCATAAAATCGCAAGTAGATCCGAGACGCGAAAGCGTCACCGTGTAAACGTGTATGGTGTGGACACACTTTGACTGAGACGCGGGCGCACAGGGTGGAGAGGCACATGTACACGCGTCACAGCTAATAAAGTTAGTTTTACGTCACCGTGAACAAAGTTAATTTTCACGCTCGGCGCTCGTCAACGCCCGGATAAATTGCCTCGGCTTCGCGGAGACGTAGTACAGTGAGGGGAGATCTGGCGTGTATACACTTACACACGGGCACACACCGACGACGTGCTTTGCGATACTTTGCTCGATGAATCCCTCTTCCAAGGCTTTATGTTATGCCGCTCTCGCTCGTGCAATTGCCCGGCCCGGCGGTCTTATATATATATACAATATACATATTACACATAGGATAGACGCCAACAGTGCAGCTCACTCTGCGTGTCTGCGCAACACCATAGCTCTATGGGCACATATCAGTTGATATATAGGTGTACGTACACGTACGGAGCAAGGCTTGCCACTCAACTGCGCGCGAATCGAGTTGGCCCGCAAGTCGAGTGCGCGTGGCGTTTTTGCCGGGCGAATGCTTCGTATATATAAGCAGTCGCCGGTCGGCGTCTGCGCGGCTCTATCTCTACGCGAGCGATCGACTTAATTAATTTCCTCAAGAATGACTAATAAGTTCAGTTTCAATTTGCAAGGCTAATTATGCAGGCGAGCAAGCGTTTGCGTACATCGTCGAAGCTTTCGAGGCGTTTGCAAACGAAGCGAGAGGTCAGTAAAAATAAAATATGACACAGGACACGTCGCGCGATGCGTTTGCACGAGATTCACTGTTAAGTGGGTCAGATATTGAATACTAATAGCAGAGTGCACCGATGTCAAAAATATTGATGAATTGTCATCTCGAGCGCTCTTGACTTCCGAGCAGCAGCTATGTGTATGCATATTGCATAATATATATATTATATATATATATATATAATATGCGTGCGTGTTGCATGCGTATAGTCTTTCAAGCGTAAACGTACAACTGCAATTATTCTTCGCACATACTAATAGATTATAAAGTATAATGAATGGCGCATTAGTATAATATGCAATATCAATAAAATCCGCGTAAATAATTCCAACTATATAGGTACATGGACATAAAATCTTCTGATTAAATTTCACTTTCCCACGTCGCGTCGTCTTTGTATAATGGCCACGCTGCCGCGCGACCTCATATCCACTATATAACAGGTCTCGCTGACTAAGTTATACCGACTATAGCATTACTCATTTTCCCATCGGAGAATGAAATCGCTGGCATAGATGCTGGAAAACAAAACCAGCAAAATAAAAAATTACGCAGCCATAGTCGCTCGTCATAAAAATTTCATTGGCTCCCCGTGCATTAAGCAAAGTGTATGTATATATCTATACACGCACGGACACACAGACGCAGACGCGCGTGCACAGGAAAAATCTTATGCATAAAGCTAAGAGAACTTTACGATGGGACGCGCTAGCGCGCGGGCGAAGAATGGAGCTTGCGCCCGCCGCGCCGCGATTTAACACCTTCCACCTCCTTCCTCCGCGCGCCGGCGTTGCCGCGCGTCGAGGCTCGTTTCAGCGCTAATTGGACCTGCGCGCGCGCTGAGTCTTGGGCCTGCCGCTGCCGCATTACTTACACTCGGCGGCGTATCTGTCTCTCTATCTGATGCGCCCACGATGTACTAGATGTCGTCGCAGTTGTTGTCACACCACTTTCAGAGCGGCGACGATGAGATAATCGTTGAGAGGCCTCTTGAGAGATTGTGATTTCATGCCGCGCTGGCGCCCGATAATTGTGTGTTATTTTTTACTTTTTGGGAATCGATATTGCAACCCTCTTGTCTCCGATTATCGCATCCTTTATAGTGGAGACATCTATCGTCGTCGCTCGTTGAGCTAATTACGTGTGTTCGCAAAACGCGTGTACTTTATCTTATGGAGAATAAAAAAATTGCCGTATGCAGAGATCGAGAGGATAGAGCATGCAAGTGGACTCGAGTGGTTTCGATCCGACAATTATTTTTTAACGAACGCTTCGTATACGTACATCACGAGTACAAGAGCATACTCCACTAGGTCAATTCAAGTACTGCACAGCGATATACCTTTAGTTTCTTACGCATCGGCGCGCAAATCGTGTCAAGGCTTCGTTTGCCCCTCTCCGCATTCCCATCGTGACTCGCGTGTAATATTTTCGCGATCGAGCGACTCTTCGCTCTCTCGATCTATTACCGCGCGCACTCTGCATCGTATTACAGTCTCCTTTGCTTCGTTTTTTTTTTCTCCCGATCGTTAAATTTTAATTGCCATTTCTTTTGACGCGCCGACATCTCATTCGATATTGTAAGGCAAGTCTGTAATGAGACACTGCTTAATAGTAGGCGTTGCGATCCAGGCTGCTTCGAGAGCATGTAAGCTAATTGTTAATTGAAAAATTGAGCAAGATCGCGCGCAATGGCCGCGTGCGTGTGAAGCGAGCAGCGCGCGGGATATGAAAAAAAAAAACAACAAAATCGTTGGTAATCCTGCAAATTCAGAGAGTTCAATTAGCCTCTTTTCCAAGTCAGAGAGCCCGTTGAATATGTCGCGTTAAACAAAAGACGAGATCGGCACGTCATGTCCCGGTTCGCGATTGGAAATTCGCTTTGGGGAGAGACAATCCGTGCGGCCGTGCGGCGTGCGGCGCAACTCGCCAATAACTTCCTTACACGCCTGAACAGCGGTAGCTCGGCCTACCGACTCATTGTCAAGCGCGGCGCGCACTAGGTACATATAACACACAGTAGCAACACCATGCGCACAACAGAGGAGCCCAGAGACAACGAATTGGCGCGTCGGCGTCGGTGGCGGCGGCGACGGCAGCGGAGCTCATTGATTGCTCCGCATACATGGAGCGGCGGAATATATCGCGGTAATGCACGCGCTCCTCCACGTATGCGTTGCAAGCAGTATTAGCGGTCGGTCTTCGCATACACGCACGCACACACACACACACACATACGCTACGGACGGTGGAGCCTGGGGGGGGGGGCCGTAAAACGCGGAAGGCCCACCCAAAGCTCGATAGAGCGTAGACTGGGAATAGGATGCGCTTGGTCGGATGGCACGAATTCGTTTCGAGCTTCACTAGACCTTACTTCCTTTCGACGATATGTATCCGATCGACTCTCCTGCATGGCGACTACTGCTGCTGCTGCTGCTGCTGCTGCTCTCTAGCGACACTCATACTCTCTCTGATCATCTCTCTCTCATTCAATCCCTCTTAGCATTCTCCGCGCATGCAGTAGCCTGGATTATACGGCACCAATAGTGCTTTCGCTTTCTCTTCGTTTGACTACCGTTGCGTGTATACGTTTACGCTGCAATGAGCACTGCTCGTACGAATATTTCGGACGATGTTACTGCCGAGGATGACGCATGAATTTCGGCATGTCAATTATACTGATGGCTCGTCTGCGAGAACATGTTTATTTATTGAAGGAGCCTTCCAGTGCCATAGACGAGAAAATATTAATGCTGAGAGGGAGGCTATGCAGCCGCGCTGGAGAGAAGAGTATCGAGGATACACCTGATACAAGAGTAGGAAGGTACTGTTCGCAGCAGAGGCTGAATAAACGTACGGAGGCCCCGGAGCAATATAGTTTTAATGGCGCGTTTTCTTGCAAGTGCATATACTTGCGTGAATCTTCGAATAGAGAATGCTACATCGGCACCAGGCTTCGCAGCTCAAATGTCGTCTCGTGTGAGCACTTTGAGCAGCCAGACCTGCGTGTGATAAAAGTATAGCTGAAATAATAATAGACTGGAGAATTTCTACGCGAAGGTAAAAATGTGGGTAAACGAGGAAATTCTTGCTCGGTATAGATGTAATGAGATTCTCCAGTAGCCCAATGTAATGAGAGCTGTAGCCGCACTATACTGATAGCTACGGTAAAGTCGCTCGCAGCTCGTCGTTCGACGGCTAATTAATCGGAAATCCTATATAATCATGAGCATGATCAATCGAATGAATTTGACCATTGGCCCGGACTGGCGCGGCTACTTAGGGACAACCGCAGCGCTGCAGAGAGAACGCTGTACAGCCTCTCCGCAATATACCGCGACATTGTTCCCGCAACGGCAGTCCGGAGACCACGACGGCGACGATGCATTATAGGAATATTCGCGAGGAAGACGGCTATAGTACGAAGCCGATGACTCGAGCGGCTTAATGCTCATTTGACTCGGGCCATTAAACTTCGTCGAGATGGTCGCTTTGGACCGAGTGGCATTGTACAGAGCCCGGCATTACGTACGTGTCTCGCTGCTGACCACGGAGCCTTACACAGCACTACTGCACCCGTTTCGCAATCTATAGCCTGCATATTAGGCCTGTACAGTGATGTATGCGAGGAGAGCGAGCTATAGAGACGATCAGAGCACGGATTCGTACGCGAGTGCGCGCACTTTCCCCCGTTCCGGAAACGACCGCGCTTTCTCCGCGCAAATACACACCTAGACTCTGCGAGTAGTGGATTTTTATTTACTTTTCGAATGGCAAAGCTGATTTTTCATCTCGAGACTCCGCGCATTCGATCGAAAAGTCGATCGCGATTGAATTCGCGGAGTAATTTATTTGGAGGGTGCGGGACAGGTGACGCGCGGCGGGCTAGCACGTAGGCAGGCCGCGCACTGCTCCGAATAGCTCGTAAGCCAATCGATAACGCTGTAATGTCCTCTAATTTGTCGGAGACGAAATGGGTGTAGGGGCGTAAAGTAGAAGCTATTAAATTTTCACGGTTTCATCCTCATAGTCGCGGCGGCGCGCTGAAATTCTCCAACGGCAAGTTCAAATTGTCCAACACATTGGATTTTTAATGCGCCAGTAAAATACTTTTCAAGTCGAATGAAGCCGGTGAAATTTTCCGTTATTGATTTTCGAAGAGAGTTTAACCTGGTGGCACAAATTGAACGCGGCTCGTTTGTACGCGCTGCCTACTTAGGCGATCGTTGTATATATATATATATATATGTTGTACACGAGTCGCATATAAGCGAGAGCGCGGCTTTACGACTAGGCGCGTATTACACCATTATGCAGGCTCGTATCATCAACATTAAACAGCTTGCCACTGTTTTCACAATTTCAAGTTCATGTTTAATGTTCTAAACAATGACGCCGTCAACTGCGCTCGCATCCATCCGAGACCTCGCGAATTCAGCAGACTCTCGCGTCCAGCGCTATTTCGCGATTATCCGAGTCGATCTTGTACATCGTTAGCGCGTCGTAAAATTAAATTAAAATTGCCAGCGTCAATTTCCACTTGAAAATCCATAAAAAAAATATACGTGTATATATGTATAAGAAATGAAAATTGCCTTGGCGAGAGGTATGACGAAATAAAGAGATCGTCACCGCTTCAATCTCCCATCTCGAAGAGTCGAGATAAGGTCCGAATCACCTTCGGCAAAGTAATCAATATTCCAGCCACTAGACAATCGAGCAAGTGCAGACAGTAACTCACGCGAGAACACCCGCGTCGTCCAATCCTCCTCCTCCTCCTACTCGACGTCGTCGTCATCTCGTCGAAGTTGCTCTAACTTTTTTATCGCTCGAGCTTGTTCGCTCCCACATCTGCGCGCACGTGCATTGAGAGAGCTGGCTCGCGATGACAATGCGACGTGTTTTATAAAGGATCAGCGCGAATCGATCGGCGAAACTCGAGACCGGATGAAAAATAAAAAGCGAGAACCTCTGCGCCCGAGTCTAAACACGCGAGCGACGTCGCGCCGAGACGGAAATAGAGAAATAGAAATTAATTGCGTCAGACGCAGAAGATGTACGCGCGTTTGATACGGACGTGAGAAAATTCTCCGTGACAAATCACTCAATTTGTCATCGGCTCTGTAAGCCGATGTCCCGAGCGAGATGTGCGCGTCTCTTTTCAATGAAATTATTGTATAATATATAATTGATGAAGGCAGTGCGTCTGCAGAGGACACGGGCCTGCGGAAAGCTGAAACAATGTATGCGCACGTAATAGAGACGAAAGGAGAATTCGCAGATCGATGTTTATTTATTTCATCCTGGCGCCGGCGTATATATATTACACGTTGCACATATCTAATCTGTGTATAAGCGCGACGACGCGCAGACACACGACACTCCGCAGGGAGAACAATGATCCGCTGGCCGGAAGACGACGACGAGCTCGCGCAGGAATCGCAAACACGCGGACAGGGGAGGCTGCGGATCTCCATTTCTCCACTAATCATCCGTCGGCGTAGACTCGCCGCGCGAGGATCGAACGACACCTGCAGCACAGCAGCAGCAGCAGCAGCGGCGAGCAACGCCTCGTCGTCAACGCCATCGATCAGCCTATTTACGAGCAGCGGGTGTGTACTACACTCTCGGCGCCGGCAAATGTTTGCGCTCGAGAAGGTCCGCTATTAATCTTGCAGGTGTGCCAGTGCTGTTGCGGGAATTAAATGCGCGCGCCGCGGAGGCCTCACTTGACCGACGCGCGAGCGTGAAAAACGAGGCTGCACGTATGTCTCGCCTCGCGCTCTCTCTCTCTCTCTCTCTCTCGCGCGGCTGCGGCTCTGCGGTACGCACACAATACTATCTGATATGCGCGTATACTATCGCCCGGTTCGTGATGCGACTAGTCGATCGATTGCTTTTATTAGAGATAAGCGGCTTTTCTTATCGCCACGAGCGGAAGTCTGTATATACGCTCGGAATTCATAGGAAGCGACGTTTATATTGCCTCGATATGCTTTTCGTTACACACTGCAGTGAGAGCGGTGCGCCGCGTTAAAAATTCCACGCTACTACGATGCGTTACGATATTTCCTTCCATTTATTACTCCCGGAACCCGAATGAGCGTGCATACATACATACATAGAAAGAGAGGGAGAGAGAGAGAGAGAGAGAGAGAGAGAGAGAGAGAGGAGAGCCGAGTTTGCGTGCTATTGGCGGATGAAAGTGATTGGCGTTAACGTTTGCAGAAGCACAGTTTGACATAGCTGCAGGCAATGCGTCATGCGCGTTATACGCGGTGTACGCGCATACCGCGCGCCGCAGCCACAAAAAGATTCTCTCGAGTTTAGTTTCGCGCGGACGAGCTATATTGGAGGAGCGATCGGGCTCTAAAAATCGTAACGGGGAAGAGAGTAAATAAATGAAAAGGTATCCGAGCGCAGCGCGCTTCGAGCGGGGCAGAAAATATGGGCAAATTAAAATCCGCACGTTAAAAGTGCCGCGCGCAGCTGATACCCGCGCGCGAGAGATCGACTTTTATACACCTATGCTGCGGATATGGTCAATTGATTCGCGGCAGATACATTGCGACGAAAGTATGTATGTAATGGTCGTTCGGGCAGAAGAGTGTTCTCCGCGCGGAAAGACAAAAGCCACGAAGAATTATAAAGAAGCCGAAAAGCGGGCGGCAAAATAAGGCAAAGCCAGGGGCAAAGACAAGCCCGGCGCGCGGCGTATAATGCCCGGCGAACCTTGGGATCGACTCCGAGGAATGACAATGATTCGGCGGTGCTTTGGCTTCGCCGGCGTCTCATATGCAATGCTCATCACATCGGCCGCTCGCCGACCGAATTTAGTGCCGGCGACGAATAATTCTCTATCTTTATTTCTCTCTCTCGCTCTCGCTGGTGTCATTCCTTGGCTGCGATGCGGCTCGGCCGTTTTCGGAGTCGATGTACGGAGGATGAGCGCGTCGCAGTCGCGCGCGATTACCGTTTGTATTCTCGGCTGCGCGTCGCGATTACGCCCAGAGAGCTCTCTTGCGTTTAATGCAGGCGCGCGCCCCGGCGAATAATATAATCGGGAGGTAATTTTAAGGGTGGCCGCGCCAGCGAAACGTGTTAATTGAAAAGGTATTGCAGAGCCGCGCGGGTTAGTGAGGCGTATTTGTGCCTTTCTCGGGGATTATTGCGAGCAATGCGTATATTATACGTGCGCGGCTAATACCGAGAGCTTCTCGGGGAGCCAGTGCGTACACGCGCTTAATTATGTATGCGAATCGCGAACTCCAAGATACTTTCATACGGTGTCTGTATTCTTACGAGCGAGACACAGCGAGTCCGAAGGAGCGCCGGAGAAAGAGAGGGAGAGAGAGAGAGAGTAGAGCGCGCTGTGACGCCCGGAATCGTATTGATACATATATACGTATCGTCCACTTACTCGTTATATTTTTTCCGACACTGATTCAGCCTTTGAGGCTCTCTGCTTTTGCTATACTGATTCGATCAAATGCGGCTGATGATCATCACGTAATTATTTTTAATTATTAAATCATTTGTACTCACGTGCACACACATTGCTGTGTCATGCAGATCGCAAAATGCAATCCGAGCTGCGGTTCATTTCATTGGAATATTCCAAAAGCTGATTGTGTACTTTGTACAGCGACGGCATAGCCTTATTTAAATTGAACAATGTGCCCTGCACGTGCACACGTGCAACCCAACGCAAGTATAAAGATGTACATAGAATAGCAATTCATTCCATATTTAGATGTATCTTTCTCTCACTCTCCGTTTCTCTGTGAGTGCGCGTATTATGTAATACAGCATCACTCGCCGGGAGCTTATTTCGTAGCTGATCTATGTTAAATTTATGCCAGTTGCAGAGAGTGAGAGAGAGAGAGAGAGAAACAGAGCTCCCTTTCTCTCTGCTCTTTCTTTTTGTCTCGCTCAAAAGTTAAAAGTGCCACAGAGAAAAATGCATTGTAGAGCCAGACGGACAGCGTACAACGCACCGGCTGCCCGGGAGATAAGGGACGACGACGAAGCTGCTACTGCTGTACGCTCCGAGAGGAAGAGAGGTAGCGAGAGCCAGAGCTTTTGTCGGGAGAGCACGTAATTGTGAATGAAGCGAAAGATAACTACTTGCTTTTGAAGCTCCTGGTTCTTTTTAAGCATTAAGTGAATATAAAACGTCCCTGCTACGCGATTCCACGTTTCGGCTTGTTGAATTCTCGCTTGCGGCCCAGCGGCGATAAGAGAAGTTTTAAACTGCTCTTTGAATTGCGCGCAATATTATCTGATTGAGGAAATTTACCCGTCTGCGCTCCAAGGCAATCCGAGATGAAGTGTGAAACAAGACGTTCTACGCGGTTGACGGCAATTTTCAAAAGTCAAATCAGCCACAACTGCGTCCAGTTGTAGTTTCAGGGGGCGGTTGTTTTATGAGGAATATATCATGGCCGCATAGTTATGAATTGTGCTAAGTTCGACGAAAAATGAAAAGTTATGAATAAGCAAATAAATGAAGCTGAACTATTTATATAACATTGTGTGACCGCGTTTTAGCAAACATGCGAGCTATGCAAATAAACGAAAACCTCATTAATTGAATTCCCTCAATCTGATAAACCAAAGTCAATGGCACAACCTATAAAGACAATTGAGTGACGAAGAGACGCATTTTTTATTAACCTTCCAATCTACCACCATCGAGCGATAGAGTCAATTTTAAACAATTGAGTGACATTCAACGTGTCCTGAACCATTTCATTAGTGACGGTTTCTATTAATTGTGCCCCATACATTATGCATGATTACGTGTAAAAGGATCCATTTAACAAGTATAATTATATTCTGTAGTATAATGGAAGAATGAGCCATTTTTCGGCAATCGTATCAAGAATTTCATCATTATGGACTATTATATGAGTAACACTTAATCATGTTAATAAAACACTTTGAAAATGTGAATAACTCTCTCCTATCATTATTGAATTTTAAAACTGAATATATTTTTTCGCGTTAACAATTAAAAAAAGTATTATAAAATTTCAGTTGGAAATAGGGGATTTTTTTCGAAGTGTTCCCGTTCTCACAATACAGACGGCATACTGTTTGGCCACAATTGAAGTCCCCGCCGCGTCAAAGCGAGAGTTCGAGAGAAATCAGCATTACTAACGTATCCTTTTTTTCTCTCTCCCGCGCATAATGACACAGTCGGTGAGCACGTGATAGTCTAGTGGGAACAAAGGAGCTCTCTCTCCTATATACTTGCAAAGCCGGCCGGCCGGCCGGCCGCTCGCTCCGTCAAGAAAGTACAACGAATTCGCGCAGCTGCTTTTCGCCTCGCGAGCGCGTCATCATGCGCGCGCTCGCGCAACTGCAATACTCTCATCGTTCGATCGGCCAAAGAGCTGGGGCTAGCGCGCAATGCCTTGAACTCGAAAAGCAGCCCGCGCGCGTATTCTATACATACACATGCAGGGCGCCGGTGCACCGGCTGCGGCCGGATTTACGCAATGCTTTCATGTACGTATACTCTGCAATGTGTAGTTTATACGCCTTTAGGTCGAGAGAGGGGGGGGGGGCGAGAGAGGGAGAGAGGCAGGCCGTTGTGATAAGCCTTTCTAAAAAGGCATGTAACTAGGAATGGCTTATATATGCGAGCGCGGCCAGCAAGACGCATTATAAAAGAGCTGCTGGTGTGCTGCTGCCGCCGCCGCCGCCGCTGCTGCTGGCTCTACTGCACTCGCCGGCCGTCTCTCGTACGTGGGAAGAATCGCTGCGCGCTCGAGCATAACATCGCTCCGCCACGCTGTCCTTTTTTTATATTGCACGTATATATACGTATATACTCCGATCGACCATTCGCTCTCCTTTGTGTGCGCGACGAGCGCACTTCTTCTGCCCCCGAGAGGCGAATAACGCTCGAGCGCGCTGGACCCGCGGCGCGGTGATCAGCCTCGTCTTCTTCGTCGGCAGCAGTCTCGCCGATGGTGTGCGCGCATTTTCAAAATTATCTCGGCATTTCCTTTTCCGACTTACTGCTTTTATATATAGCAAGATAGATGCAGTGCGTACGCGCGCGAGCGAGCGCGACAGGATTTATGCGCGGGAGCGCGGTGGGAATGGGAATTATCGATGCCGCGTGGGCTCGCGCGATTCTAATCTCGATGTAATTTATTTTAGATTAGCCCGCGTTTAGTTTCGTGAACGAGTATATTATCCGTGCAATGTATACATTGCAGCCTACTGATTTTTAGCTGAAATTATATCTCAGTGGGAGACGTTGCTGGCGCATACCTGTACGTATACCTGTATATAGTAGCGCACTCGCTGCGCGTCCAATTGACTCGCCCGCGCCGCCGCTGCAGTTTATATGTATACGCGTTCAACGCGACTGCGTGTATATGTACACTCGGAGGCATTGTGTTATGGAACTAGCATGTAATTAAGCACGATACTTGGAGCCTGCTATCGCGCGGTAAAAATCTAATTTATCGGGCACACGCGCTGAAAATTCTCATCGGCAGAGCACGACCTAGCCGGGAGCGGAAAAATTTTCGCATATACTAAATGCTCCTTCGATAAGCCGCCGCCGTCGCTCTCGCTCTACTACATACATTTCAATAAAACTACATTTAATTTTACGTAAGCTCGCGCTCTCTACGTCTGCCTGTGTTGCTGTACGTGCGCGTGAGTGTAAAAGCACCATCAGATAAACGCCTGCATCTCGTGTATAAACTGCAACTGCGCGAGAGGCAAAAAAGGCGGTAAATTAATTCAACGACATATCCGCAAAACAATGCTAAATTTCATTCCTAAAATGGCATCCCCCCGTAATACGCGAGTGACTCACATATACGCTCCCCCGCGAAGACTGCAGCGACTGTGCACGCGCGCAGCGATAGTGTGCGTCCCATTGCTCGCCTTACCATATATTACCAAGAGAAGAAATTTGAATAGCGCGCGCCAGGCCGCGGACTAAGCTACACGCGAAAAGAATATACGCTAGGGGCCCTAATGCCCCGACGACGATCTCATTAATATTCATTGGGCGGCGCTGCCTACTTGCAATGCTTATCGTAAAATGAGGAAAAAGTAAAGATGATAACTCACTGGAATTCCGCCAGCGCTCACTAGAATACACACGCTACTACTGCGACTGCAAGAGGAAAAGAGCGACCGACCTGTTGAGTCGTTCGCGCTTCGTTTCTCTATGCTCTCGCAGTCCGCCTTTTTTTTCGCTCTCTATACTCCTCGTCTATACGGCGCGCAGCTCTCCGCTTGTCAAAAGCAGAGCTGCTCGCTGCCGGATTACCGCCGCCCCACATATATCTGCACGGACGCGAGGTATGCGCATAGAATGATTTTTTCGGTTGCGCCGACGAATCTCTGTAACTGATGCACCGCAGGCACTTCTGTCAATCGACCGCGATGATGAAATATGCACAGAGGGAATATAGCGAGCGGCAAGCTGTATTCCTCGAATAATTTACAAACGATATAAAGATGTCGGAAAATCCAGGAGGCTTCGATATCTCGCGCGGATAAAACTCGATCTCGAGTTGTAGTCTCATCAATAACATCGACACGCGAAGCATCAATAATATCCCGTCGGCCTATCGTCCTCGCGGTATGCGCGTCGCGTCTATTCCGAAGGAGGTTCAGTGTATGCGCTATTATAATTGGAAAAAAAATCGGAGCTTTCGCGCGCGTCCAGCAAGAAATCCCGAGCTGTGCGCTGACAGACAGAGGAACGCGGCCGCAGAGATTGCGTTCAATATACGTGTATAGAGAAAGAAAGAGAGAGAGAGAGAGAGCGGAATTCTCCCGCAGCCGGGCTGATAGTTTCACACGGCCGCCGCGCGTCGTGTGTAATATACTTTCACGCTACGGCAGCCGGAGCCGCCTTTTATTTCCGCCGTTCGTTATTCGCGCCCGATTATCTATCGGTGTTTCGGCATCAATTACAACGCTAATGGTGAGCAGTCAGTCACTGCACCTTGTGGGATTTATCTCTGGCGAGCGCGGCAGCGGGCGCGTGTCAACTCTGCCATTGTTCTGCGCAGAAACTGGGAGAGCAAGTGAGAGAGTACAGTGATTTAGAGCTCCTGTTGAAAAGTGTAGCATTATATATTCAACTTGGTCAGAGCGGCGCTGTTCTGCCCGGAGACTCGCTGCTGCCGGAATTTCGCGCCAGAGCTTTTTTCGTTATCTGCCTGCGCTTCGCCGACACAGCCCTGTGACTACGGCTTTCATGCTTATCGATTTTCAAGTCTCCCTCCCTCCCCCTCCCCCCCTCTCTGTCTCTCGATAATTTGCACTCAACATGTTGGAAAGAAAAAGAATTACGTTTGCCGAGAGCGTGTATCCCGTGCAGAAATTTGAGTTAAATTCTAGGCAGTTCCAAGCGAGTTTTACCTAAAATTGGTCGATTATAACCAGTAAATCTTCGTTCTTTGGATTCTGGTTAGTTTTTCTAGCCAGACTTTTCATAGGATTACCTATCTATTTCTAGCTATATTATGAATTAGCTCGCGCTGTTTCTCGCTTGCTTAAAAATAATCAAAAAATAAATATTATGCAATTATTTAAAATGACGTATAACAATCACTAATGCAAACATTTATGTTCAAATAAATAAAATTTTAATTCCGTTTGAGACATTTTTCGTCTCAACTTTTTAGTTTTATTCAGATTATCCAAGGGAAATTTTACTACTTATGTAATTATTAAATAATATTTTTATTATTAAATAATTTATTAGTTTATACTAATTAAAAATGTCACTTTTGAAAGTTTATGTTTTTAATATTCAAAGTTAAATTAAGTTACTTGCCATCGTGGCGCTACCGCGCCCTTTGATTTGAAGAAAGAAACGTTGTCCTAGTGGGGAATTAAAGCCAAGTCCGCGGAGCTAGAAGACGAGTTCGTGACCACTGCGCCATCGATGATATTACGTCATGAGTTATCATTGTATTAAAGTTTATATATCAATTAAAAGTAATGGTTTTATCGTTTTTAAGTTAATATTACACATAAACTCTAATAAATTGGTTATTTTTGTTAAACTTTATATTATTAATATTTGTTTTAACTCTTATGTTAAAAGTTGCGGTTGAACGCTAGAACTTAACATGGTTCTGAAATAGAAAATCTAATGACAATATTAATGCAAAAAGTTATTTTGGAAATGGTTAGAGCCTCTGGTTAGTTTTGAATTAGGAAAACTTGGCTTGTACGATGTTAAGAATTTGGAGGCTATGGAGTTATAGGGTTATGTAAATTATGCTAGAAAATTAGATTCTAGCGAGTTTTCCCCAAGTAGGGAGATCTTGCGTAAAACCATCCAGAGTCTAGCCTAAAGTAAGTGGAACAGAGGGAGATTTCTGCACGGGATGTAGATCAGTCGCGTCCTCGGCTGAGCATAATCGTTACTCCGCTGAACTGCATGTGATGGGTACATTTACGTCATACATACGGACATGTACACACGCGTTCACGCAGAGGATGAAGCGAGCTGCTAGCGCATTATAGACATCGAGACAAAAGTCATTTCCTCGGCGTATAGCCCAAAATTACATATAATTGGAGTAGCGCCGCACGAGAGACTTTGTCTTTCTCTCCCACCTCCCGTTCGCCCTTCTCCGAGTACGAGCGCTCATGCATGCAAACTCGAGCTGCCGCCTGCACACTGTTTATACACTGCATCGACGGCAATTCTCTCTCCCTCCCTCGCGCGCACACAGCGTTCTACACTTGGCTTTTACTGTCCGAAAAATCCTTGGGAACGCATGCCACGTATGCGCGTATTTTTCAGCGCACACACACACACACACACACACACATGTATATACAATATTTACGTATACGCTCTCGGATGCGTGCTTATGCAAAAAAAAAACGAGATCGCGCGCGCCTCGTGCGTGCGAGTGTATTTTTCAATGTAAATATTTCCGTATACCCATATACATCGGCCGTCTCTTTGAGCTTTGATTTTGATTGAATGCGTTATCCGTTATGCGTTCCTATAGGCGCACACAAAGAGTGAATGAGAAAAAGATCTCATCTCACCTCGCTTTCTCCCTCCATGTATAACTTGCGAACTGCCAGTCGACGCGTCAATTACTCAGTGTATAAACTATATAGCCGGGAGCTTGTGCGAGCGTATTGCGCTCCTTCTCTCTTCGATATTCGGACTGATCATCGCCGGGGACGTCGCGACACTGCGGATTCATAATATATTGCCAGGGCAAGATTGCGTCGCGCTGCAGGCTATATAGACACGGCAAAGCGACGCTCGGTGTTGATTCAATTTTACAACTTATCGTTAAAGCTGTCGATTTTCGTTATGACGCCGGGGGGGCCGTACGCGGTGATTACGTTTGCCTCTCTACTTACTCTCTAGCGAGCTCCGCGAGCGGCTGCGCGAGGCTACGATTTTTATGGTGGAGCTTCGTACGCGCAACATCGCCTACGCGTCGAGCGAGTGAGTGAGAGAAACGAGCGGGCGGACGGGAGGGGGGGGGGGGACAACCGGTGTGTCTCGAGCTTAATTTTATGCTCGCACCCGCCGTTAATTAGTGCGGTTTTACGAACCGGTCGCTGCGGCGCTGCGAGCACTCGGGGAATAATACGCGCGACCAATAAATTGTTTAGAACCCAACGAGCAGCGCTTGTACATTGTACATGATACAACCTCCTGATTAATCGCTAATAATTAACCAAGGCACGTAAAGCTCGCCTAGATCTTGGTATAAAGGTTTCACCAAATACACCGATCGCGTAAATACATAAACGAGAGTAGCAATTTTTTTTTTAGAACATCGCGATGCAGATGTAATTGAAAATTACAACTTAAATAACGAGAGTGAGAGAGAGAGAGAGCGAACTGAGCCGAAAAGATTTTCCTTTATTTATTACGTAATTGGCTCTGAAAACGTAGACGCTCTTCTCGCATTCAACACTTCGCTCGCGTATAAATAAATTCGGTCGGTAAGTATACTCATCACGCCAAGAATAAAACTACAACTTCCCCGAAGAACGAGCGAGAGAGGCAGCTCAGCGGCGTCAGACAGTCGAGAGAGAGAGCGAGAGGGGGGGGGGGGCGGGGAGGAGAAACGGCGGCGGTGTTTGCGCGGGAGACGTAATAAACCAGATAATCAGCGAGCGATAATCAGCTATCGATTCTTGGGGGTTATACGTGGCCTGGGGAAAAAAATAAACGTCACCCGCAAGATCATTCGGCATAGAAAATTGGTAAGCTACTGCACAACGCTCGCTCGCGTTGCACCCTCAAACTAACCGGCTGGCTTATTTTACGAGATAATATATACAATATACTCTTACCGAGAAACAAAGCGCATCGTAAACGCTTCGAGGGCTCTACACGCTTTTTTCTCAGCAGATCGCTAGACGATCAATGACCTTCTTTCCTCTCGATGTATATGTGTTTCGTGCAACCAATCGGTTCTACGAAAGACCTGGCGTTTATCGCCTCTCCATATGGACTAATATAGAAGTGCACGAGTACAAACATACCGACATTAAATTCGCTGACCTGTACATAGCCTGCACGAAATTTGAATGCGCACGCGATCGACGCCTCGCGCGAATCGAATATTCCTTCTCTTGCTCTCTCTCTCTCTCTCTCCCTCCCTCCCTCCCTTTCTCGCACTGGCTCCCCCGCTCCCGCTCTCGCGTGCTCTCTCGCGCCGAGTTTTCGTGAATTAAAGCTTCCTCGCCGCTGCCGCTGCCGACGACGACGACGACGACGCGTCGCAAGCTTCTCTTCGCTGTGTATTATATATATAGAGCTGATGGAGGAGAGTGAGAGAGAGAGAGAGAGAGAGCGAGCGAAAGCTCTCCGAGTTGGCTCGAATTCCGTGTGTGCTTTTCCTCTCAACGCGTGGCGCAACGCAGCGGCGGCTTTCTCAAAAAAAACTCTCCAACGAGTAAACGAAAATGAGGACGCTCTGGGCTATTGGCCTTTGAGAAAACAATCTACTTACGATTGGAAAAGTTTGCGAGTAAAGAATGTTGCGGAGCGAGGGTCGGCTTTGAATCTTATACATTTTCTCTCATTGAATATGCAGGAGCGTGTGAGTAAATCATGAATTGTTATGTATTCATATCACAGTTCACATTTAAATCGAATTTTTTAAAATATGTGATAACGTTGGATTGCAAACCTTATGGGATTGATTTCCTGTTAGCCTCAAAATTAGACTACACTTTAAGCTGTTAGATCTGCAAATGCTATTTTATCAATACATACGTACATCTCTCTCTGATGTAAAACCGATGTGAGAGACGTGAAAGCAATACGTAACTTTATTCGCGAGACGAGCGTAATGTCTGGGTAATAAAAAAACGTTCGTGTCGCCCACATAATTGTATTATATATAAATGTATAAGTATACGCGGTGGGGCTCATAAAAATCGAGCGATTAATTGAATTTATATCCTCTGTTCTGCTCGAGCTCATTAATCTTGGGAGCGGTAAACAAGTTAATACAGATAAATTAGCGTAGCTCCTTGTGCCGGCGGGACTCATATCTATTTACTTGACCATTCTTCATCAGTTAGTTCAGCTGAAGACAGTGCGGTGTTGCTCTAAAATTGGCCTTAAAACTAAAAATGAAGGGGGGGGGGGTGGCTAAAGCTCGCGCAACGCCGGCGCGCAATTAATTATCCGAAATGCAGTCCATAAACTCAAGAAAGATCGTTAAAACCCTTGAGAAAAGAGTAAATACGGCTTTCGACGTACATATAAGCGAGCTCTCCGCGTGTGTGTATTTTTATGTGGTGTGTGTGTGTGCGCGCGCGTGCGCGCGTATGCACGAGAGCGTTTCAGAAAACTATAAATAAAAGCGTTGCATCAGCCCGTCGACGAGTAGCGAGTGACTAAATACAGGAAGTGCATTCGAGGCGGCATCGAACCCTTCACACCATTTCCAAAAGACCCCCCGCGCTCTCCTTTCGTGAAAGCGACGACTTACAACTACCTTAATCGGGAGTAATCGTTCCCTCTTAAGTAAATGCGCGCGCGCGCGGCTCTCGATATCGCCGCAAGCTCGACTGCGCAGCCTATAACGGCGCGGCGCAGTGCAGCGCCCAGTGCTTTTCTCTTCCTCTCTTAACGTCTCAGACTAGCTCGTCGTCGCAGTCGTCGCAGTCGTCGTCGTCGTCGTCGTCGTCGTCGTCGTCGTCGGTTTGGTCGTCGTCTTGGTCGAGGGTTCTTCTTGGTCGTCTTGCTCGTCGACGGCGTCGTCTCCTCTTCCTTTGCGGCGGCGGTGGCGGCGGCGGCGGCACACAAGCAAGCATATACGCGAGACTCGGCCCTCGGCCGGCGGCGGCGGCGTCGCGCCCAGAAATAGAATTTCGAAATAGACCCAATATTTTTGTCGTCTCGCGTTTGCGCCACCTTGCTCTCGCCGGCAGCCGCCGCCGCCGCCGTCGTCGTCGTCGTCGTCGTCGTCGTCGTAGACGTTCAGAACGAGAGAGAGAGAGAGAGAAAGAGAGAAAGGCAAAAGCAGAGATTTGCTCTCCGCTCGCTTGCAGCAGAGCAGGAGTGTAGTAGGGGAAAGAGACGGAAAAGTCAGAGTCTTCCGTTCGGTCGCTAGTTCTCCGCGCCATTCGCCACTGCGCGAGCTGGAATATTAGTGCGCACGGATGAAAGTGTGTTTCATGTGTGCAGCGTATATGTATATCTATGTATACACATACATATGCGCGCGCGGCAGAGAAAAGAGAAGAGCAGCTCGCATGCGCATAGAGGCGGAGATTCGGGTTTTGAGATAATACGCGTAGTCTGCGAGAGAAAATTCCGCGCTCCGGCTCGTGTACCCGATTTATGCTCCCGATGCTGCTATAAGTATACGCGCCCTCGCTGAGCGAGAGCTGTAGCGCTCAAGAAAATTTTTCCATCGCGGCCCTTGCGGCGGACTTAGCTCCTTTTCGCTCTCGCGCGCGCGCGAGAGAGAGAGAGAGAGAGAGAGAGAGAGAGAAGTATGGGGGTATGCCGCGCGCAACTGCACTACGGAGTTTTATTGGCACGTTGTTTTTCTTTTACGTCTAAAATTAGAAGAAATACTTGCGGGGATGTATTTTCGGAGCCCGACAAGACTTTTCTGTAGCTTTCGTATAAAGCTCGTTCCTTTTCTCCCGTCTGGCTGCGCCGCCGCCGCCGCCGCCGCCGCCGGCCGAATGCGTCCGATGCAGTTGCGTCTGCTGTAGCTTTTCGCGCGTTTCGACTAGCCGTGCCACCTCAAATTAATGAATCGACAATGAAATTTCGCGAGCGATCAGCTGCGGAGTCTGCTGTGTTGACCTACGCGAAAACTATGCGGTGAACGTATACTCGCGCGACCTGGCTCTCGTTTAAGGAACAGCGAGATACTAGATAAAGTCTTTTCACACGTTCGAGCAAGTCCAACTTGGATGGAATGCTGTCGTGAGCCGAGAGCTGCAGGTATATATGTTAATCGCGAGGCTGCATCGACTCGTTAAAAATTCACTTTCACTCGCGATCTCCGCGGCGCGGCGCGGCGCAGCTTCAATTGTGCACTTGCCCCCGTACACGTGTACTATATGTACTCGGTGCACGCATACTAGTACTCGCGCAGTAGGCCGGCATATCTCGCGCGCAAGTTTAAATAGATCACAACGCGCATTCTGTGTAAGTGCACTCTGCGATTCGAGAGGGGGCAAATTGAAGGGAAAATAAAAGAAAGCCGCAGAAGGCGAGCGAGGCGCTGTACCCAGCATAGGCGAGCCGGAGCTTTAAAATACCCTGCAGTACAATAGTTCACTGCCAAGGACAGCGGCGGCCAGTCTGTGCAGTCGTTGGTTCGTCCTCGGCGTGAAATTCGTCGACGATGCGGGAGCGATGAGCTCGCGCGGCGCGGGCTCAGCACAAAACGCAGGAACTTCGCTGGTTGGCTCCCGCTCTCTTGTCTGCTGCAGCGGGAAATGGTCAGCTGGTGGACAGCACCTATACACAGCCGTGTCGGCCGCTGTGATTTTCCGGACGATATTCACGGATGTTCACATGTACACATGCACGCGCGCACGTGCACAGAGAGAGAGAGAGAGAGAGAGAGAGAGAGCGAGAGAGACTGTCGAGGTAAAGTGCGACTCGCGGGAAAAAAAGTGCTCGCGGTCGCGCGAGAGCTGCTACAGACGCGCACAGAGCAGTGTACACTCATACGTGCGCGCGCGCAAGTGTAGAAAGAGAGAAGAAAGAGAGATAGAAAAAGGGAAGCTGGACGCTAAACGAGTTTGTTTTCTACGATTTTCCCACAGGCAAACATGGCAATGCGTAGCGCGCGATAGATATGGTGCAGCAGCGGTATAGAAAGAGAGATAGAGCCGGCTGCTGTTGCAGCCGGGGCAATGGCAGAAGACACCATATAAACACAGCGCGAACAGTTCCGCGAGTCCTAAGCGGCTCTCTCCCTCTCTCGCGAGAGAGAGAGGAGCAGAATCCCGGTCGTTGCCGGGCCCAGCTCGTTCTGGCCTTATACGATAATACGAGCGAGCGCGGCAGCGGCTCTCTTGCGGGCACGCGCGCTCCGTAACCCGCGCGCAGCGGCGGTGTAGCGCATCGTTTAATACGAAGAAAGTAAAGACGCGGGAGCAAGTGCGTGTGCGCGCGAGCCGAGCACTTGCAGAAAACTTATTGTCTGCCTGCACACATAAGTATCCAGTAAGGGAGAGAGGAGAGAGTCTGGCAGAACGAGGCAACTGATTCGCTCTTAAGATTCGAGGACTGAATTCGTAACAGGCCGCCCTCCTTAAATCCTATAATATGGACCGTGTCGCTATTCAATTTTTAGAACAATCTGTCTGTTGCATTATTAGTGCGTCGTTTGTGTTGACCCCCTCGATAATACAGTATATCCATTTATGTATGTTGTACATGCGGATATAGATAGATAGAGAGAGAGAGAGAGAGAGAGAGTGGCTGGCTGAGTGGAAGAGGCGAAATCGGCTGAAAGGCACAAGTAACATGTGAGACTGTAAAACGCTCGGGCGGAGAAAGAAAATAAGATAGTAAAAAGTTTGGAAAGCCCCAGACAATGTACACGCGCGAGTTACTCGCCGGCTGCTGCGGCGATATATCGACTTTGTTATTCTTGGCTTTTAATATCTCATATTTCGCGCGAGAGGCGACGGCTGGGGGATTCACCCGCCCGTCGCCGCCGCAGCATACACAGCTAAGAAACTTTTTCTCTATGCTCTCTATCTCTCTTTCTCCTTTGCCTATATCGCCTTTCTCTCTGCCTCGAACTGTACTCTTTCTTTTTTCGCTCTTATCCCCTCCAATACTCTCTCTCTCTCTCTCTCTCTCTCTCTCTCTCTCTCTCTCTCTCTCTCTCTCTCTCTTTTTTAAAACAAGGAATCACGGAGAAATGAAATTAAAGAGTTTCGCGTAGACGGAGGAGGCGTAACATCGGGGCAATAACTCGCGCTATGTTGTGACTACGCGACTATACAGCCAGACCGCTGGTCGCATACTCGTACATGCGGCTCTCTCTCTCTCTCTTTCTCTCGAGAGAGTTTTTCCACGCGAACCAGAAATAAGATCTTTGCTTTTAACCTTCAGCGCTAGATCGATACATACGTATTTGTGGAGACGATCTATGAATACTTGCGAGATTTTTTCCTCAGTTTCGAGTCTCGGAGATGTTGGCCCCGAGACAAAATCTAGCATATATTCTCATGAATTTGGAGATTTTCCTTTTTTAAAAGAATTCTGATGAATCACAAACAATAAATGGCAAACCCACTTCAGACAATACTTTCTTTATTCAAGCAATAAAGATATTCCATCACTTTTATCACACCAATCCATTCCAGATATGTAAATTGTAAACTATGAGAAGAAAAATACGCAAAGTGTTTTTAAAGCCCGCTAGTAATTTAAAAAGATCGATACTCTGTACAAGAGAAATGATGCCAGCCGTAATTCAATTAGAGATGAATACGGATTGCGACTGGAAAGCAATCGCGAATGGCCGAACTGATCCATGATCCATGCTCTCTGCCAAGGTCAATTACGCGCGTCTCAAGTGATCGTTAAAAACTCCGAGATTCAACTCGCCCAGGCGCGCTGTATGTATAGCGCGGTGAAATCGATTTCCTTTCGTCGCTTGATTATTCAAGTACCAATCGCGAACGCTCTAGCGACGGCCCTCCAAGACAAAACGATCCTGCTGGCGAGAGCAAGGAAGCTGGAAAAACTTTTTCTCGCCACGCGGACTTTAACGAACTTGCGCAACTAAATGTCAGTTATAATTTCCAAGTTTCGCCGCGAGAAAAAAAAACATTCCGCCTTTATTACCTCCTGGATATTGAATAAATGGATTTAATTAAAAAGAAAAATATATCGCAAGAAAGTTTCGATAGCGTATTAACGAGCGTATTCATGATTTAATTCAATATTTTCAGCTACACGCACAAGCGCTCCGTTCGGCGCTCGCAGTATAATCCACGAAGCGAACTCTTTCAAACTTCTCAAAAATCAAGTATGGAATAAAATCGCGTTCCCAATTTTTCCCGGGCTCTCGGGCTATGAATTTTTAAAGCAACTTGCTCACACACACGCGCGCGCGCGCGCGCGGTCTCGTCACGAAAGATTCTAAGCACACGCCCCTCTGCGCTACCTATAGACGCAGATTCAGCGCGGAGCGAAAAGTAGTAAAGGAAAAACCGACATCGAACCCAAGCTGCGCATATATAGTGCAGCGCGCGAATTTCACTCGAAAGAGAAAGAAGAGGACGCGTCGAAGAAGAAGTAGCGCATCAACATTATCCCGTGGAGTTTGCGTCGTTCTCGTTTGAAGAATTTGAATCAGATTTGAGCTTTTGCGAGACTTGACGCCACACTGCCAGAGCGCGCGATTCCTTCTCCCCCCTCTACCTCACTCACTCTTTGAGAGAGCAAGACATGCAAGAGATCGTGACCAGCATCTACTTCGCGGGGCTTCTGGGAAGTGACTTTCGCGGAAGAGTCTGCAGTGTGAAGATTCGCTTAACGGATTATCTGCGCGTCCTCGCGTCGACGAACGCAGAAACGTAAACATCGCCCACAGCGAGTGTGTGCGTCTTTAAGGGGGAGTCGTAGGTGCGAAGGAGCTTTGGGTGAACTGTCACGACGACTGATCCCCCTACCCTTACACCTTTCGCTGTGAGCTTCACAGTGCAGCAGACGACGTCGAGAGCGAGGCAGCAAACAATTCATTTGGCTATAAAGTCTGATATTCTATACTAGTTCTTGTACGTCATCCAGCTCTGAGAGCTCGATCGATTTAAATCTTTGCGATAGATAGTTGAATTATTCACGAATATTATACGAGACTAATGAATTCAATCGGTTTCCCCGCCTTATTTTGATTCTTTTCGATCTCCACGTTTGAAGCTTAGCAATTCGTGCTTATGAACAGATCACGTATGAAAACTAATTACCACTTTTCAAGCGCGATCAGAAAGTATCGAACGTCCCTTTTACGTTGAATTTATTACAAAAACAAACACAAAACTTAAGTTACAATCCCTTTGGAATAAAGTATTATTAGTTGAATTCTGATATTTTAAGCTTATATGATCAGCGAAGTAATTTTCTTACGTATAGTATGGTTCACCAGATAATATTTCCATAACTAGCGCGCCACATTCGACCTTCGGCCCTTCGGGCCTTCAGGTCTCAGTGGCTTGCCGCCTTGCATCGCTTCGCGCGTTTCGCTTCGCGTTTTGCATATAAGGCACGACCGACGCTCGCGCTTCGCGCTCACCAGATCCCCCTACGTTCGCGCTTCGCGCTCCCGTCCCCTACATTCGCGGCTCACCTGGTTTGAAATTTTAAAAAATGCTCGCATATTTTTTGTATGTATGGATCAAGCTCAATTTTGTTCTGTCACGATATTAGCATAGGGAGAGATTGTAAAAAAAATTTTGCTCGATTGGAGTTAATGTCGCAGAGAAAATCGAGATCAACTGAAATTTTTATTTAAAAAAATTAGTTTTAGGGTTTACAACATATTGAATTACTCTGAACGTATAATGATTATAGTCAAAAATTGTATTTTTAAAATATCTACAACTTTTATGTTGAACATTTTTATGTAAAACGTATACGTAAAAGTTTTATTATGAAAAACGAATATTTTAATGTAAAAATTTGATTTTAGCTTGTTAATTTGAATTCTTAGCATTTTCGAGTGTTCAAGTTAATGGGAAAAAGTTGTATTTTTTAAAGATGTACAACATTTCCATTTAACTTTTTTGTGTAAAATGCTTAGAATTTGAGTTATGACCAAAAAACCGTTTGTACAATTAAGCATAAAGTGCTGCCATTTGAACAATATGTCGGTAATCGGGAAAAGGAAAAAAACGTTTTTTTGTACATATAAGAGTTGTATTCTCCTAAATTTTCAGCCTGATTGGTCGAAAATTGGCTGAGATATCGCTGGTTACAATTTTTGCGATGATAAAACTATAAGGCATTCCCGCCTTGCGGTCGTGCCTAAAAATTAGTTTTCGGGTTTTACAACATATTGAATCATTCTAAATGTATAATTATTATGGTCAAAAATTGTATTTTTAAAATGTCTACAACTTTTATATTGAACGTTTTTATGTGCAACGTAAGCCTAAAAGTTTATGATGTTAAACGAATTATTTTAATGTGAAAATTCGATTTTAGCTTGTGAACTTGAATTCTAATCATTTTCGAGGGTTTATGTTAATAGGAAAAAGTTGTATCTTTTTGAGACGTACAACATTTCCATTTAACTTTTTTGTGTAAAATGTTTAGAATTTGAGTTATAACCAAAAAACCGTTTTTCGAAAATCCAAAAAATGCCCGCATATTTTTTGTATATACGGAATCAAGCCCAATTTTACACTGTCACGATATTAACATAAGGAGAGTTTATGAAAAAAAATTTGCTCGATTGGAGTTAATTTCGCAGAGATAATCGAGGCCAACTGAAATTTCTTTTAAAAAAAATCTGTTTTCGAGTTTTACAATATATTGAATCGCTCTGAATGTATAATTATTATGTCAAAAATTGTATTTTTAAAATGTATACAACTTTTATATTGAACGTTTTTATGTGCAACGTAAGCCTAAAAAGTTTTATGATGTTAAACGAATTATTTTAATGTGAAAATTCGATTTTAGCTTGTGAACTTGAATTCTAATCATTTTCGAGGGTTTATGTAATAGGAGAAGTTGTATTTTTTTTGAGACGTACTACATTTCCATTTAACTTTTTTGTATAAAATGCTTAGAATTTGAGTTATAACCAAAAAACCGTTTTTTCGAAAATTTAAAAAATGCCCGCATATTTTTTGTATGAATGGAAATAAGTCCAATTTTAGACTGTCACGATATTAACATAAGGAGAGTTTGTGAAAAAAAAATTGGATCGATTGGAACTTATCTGACTGAGATAAACTTATTACAACATAATTAATTAAAAATACATGTAAAAATAAGCATAAAGAGCTCTCATTTGAACAATTGGCCGGTAATCGCGAAAGTAAAAAAAACGTTTTTTTGTACATATAAGAGTTGTATTCTCCTAAATTTTCAGCCTGATTGGTCGAAAATTGGCTGAGATATCGCTGGTTACAATTTTTGCGATGATAAAACTATAAGGCATTCCCGCCTTGCGGTCGTGCCTAAAAATACCCTTAGGAACAAGATCCTATAATTTTTATCACGCTTTACTCTTAATCTAATAAAGCTCAAGACTATCACTTAATTTTTCATATGAGTGTATATATGGATGGACCATTAAAAGACCGATGGAGCGATATCATCATTAGGATACTTATTTGTATATATTTATTATACGTCAAAGAATTGACATGGAGTATATCATAAGCTGTCCACTTGTGCAATTTTTATTTTTTCATTGAATAAAATAATATTTAGGTCAGATATAGTTTAATTTATACTAAATCAAATTACCATCGAGCTATACAATCATCAACAAGAGAATGACATTTCTTTTGATTTAAACGAAGAATAGGAAAAATTGCTCAATTTCTGAGAAACAAAAATTTTTCCGTTTTCTCTAATCCTCAGCATTTTTATTTATTCATCTAATGTTTATTCCGTGAAGAATGATATTTTTTTTTATTGTTACAAATAAATATTGGTTTTTATCTTCTAGGTTGTGACAGGATGTTTGAATTATTATTTGATTTTTAGATTTCTTTAATAATTGGCATGCTTATGAGAGCCAATTGATTTTTTAAAATTACAGTTGAATCTAGCTCAGTTACCATCATATACTTTTTGCTCATCTTTCCTATGGCAAAAAATACAGTGCGTCTCTTTTTCGTTTTCTTGGTAAATTAAATTATGGAATTTTTCCTGAAACTCCTTAGGAAGTGCTATAAGCTTTAATTCCAACAACTGACATAGCAAGTAGCACAACCTGATGAAATAAAATGAAAATTTGAAATTAAGGATTCACATTGTAATTGAGTTGCAACAAAATGTTTCGACTCTAAATTAAACTTTCAGAATTTAATTAACTCTCACATAAAAAACGCATGTCGCGTATGATCGACACTTGATTGCGCTCTTTTTCCAATAGATAAAAAGAAAAAGAAAACGCTTCTCGCTTATAATTTGCACTAAAACATTGCAGAGTCGTACATTCCCGTAACTCGAAAGTAAATAGGTGTTTTGCTATGCTACAGCCACTTTCGTTCTTTCAACGTAGATTGGAACTCAACATATTCCAATAATAGCAGTAGATAGTATGTGCCTCTAGCGATGAAAGAGAGAGAGAGAGAGAGAGAGAGAGAGAGAGAGAGAGAGAGAGAGCACCGGCTGCGCACATTCCGTTTTCAATTATGCATTCTTTAATTATGCAGGCCGCCTGTCCCGTAGTTTCTTTCATCGGGTGGTAGAAAAACAGCGTCACCTAAGAGAGCGAGTACACAGTAGTGCAGCGCGGACTTGTAGGTATAGGTGCGCATAATACAGCAGCACGCACGGAAGAAGTACTCGCGTGGCGGCCGCCCAGCAGTCTACCTGCGAGCCCGCGACGTTGATGCAGCAGCCGGAGTGCACACGTGCTTTAGCTCCCTGCCCCTTCTCTCGGCCTCTCTTTCTCCCCCTCCCGCTGCCGTTTCTTGCGGGCGAGCGCTGTGTGCGGCGCGCGCGCTCGCTCGCTCGCGTTTATTTCTTCTTTTCTTTTATACGCGGAGATAAATACGAGCGCGGGAAGTGCGGAGCTGCTTACGCGCCGTCGCGGAGGTTTATCGCTGCTCGGTCTGCTCGGCCTGCGCTCCTGATGGATGCTGCGCGTTCGCCGCGGCGGGTGCGTAGTCTGTGATGTAGCGAGGCGGCTTTTCCGGCGGGATTAATTGCCGCGCGGGATCGACGTTTAAGCGCGATTGGCTCGCGACAATGAGAGGATTGAATCGGACGAGAGGACAAGCCAAGATTAGCCGGCTGCAGCGCGGCCCCGGCCGCGGCAATTATCGGACGCGGCGTTGATTTCTCCTCGCTGATAAACTGCGCGTGGCATTCTTTCGAGCGGCGATCCGCCCCCGATTTACCGCAGGAGGGGCTCGCCGCTCTCTCGCGTCGGCGGCGCAGCTCTGCTCGCAAAATAACCGCCGCACGCCTCGAGTATATAAAGGCGTGCACGGCCAGAGTAATTTCAGAGCCGCGAGTGCGCCATTGGTGAGGAAAGAAAATACGAGTTCGATTTAATAATATAAGTACACGGCGCGCTGATCAGCAATTAGCATAATATTACTTGGACTGCGGCGGCGGCGGCCGACTGCGGGGAGAAAAATATCGTGACATTCCGATTTCCATAATGGAAATCTTGGGGCCGCGAGTTGAATCGCCACTCGCTTTATACGAAGAATAGGCAACGGGATAGTCAATAGCGAAAGAAGTCATCTAAAGTCGAGGAACTGAGGGAAAAAGAAGGAGTAGCCAAGCTCGGGAGCGCGGCTCGCAAGCAGAAAGAGGCAACTTGGATGAGATGATGTTCCACCATCTGCCGTATTCCTATTTCTCTCTTTCTCTTCCGCTGCCCTGCCGCGCGCCGCGCACGTCGCGCTGCACGCCGGCCGCATACATGCGCCCGATGCCCGCGTCCAGTATATAGAGCGCGCGAGAGTACACTTGTATATATACATATACTCGCTGCGCACCTCTGTGTGATCGGGATCGGCAGCCGTCACCGCCGCCGCCGCCGCCGCCGCCGCCGTCGCTTGGGCTTCGGAGTGTCCTGAGTATGGGCACGCGGGGCCGTACGTGCCTCGGCTACGTAACGCGCGCTGATTTCCTCCTCGCCTCGCTCTATACTCTGTCTCGCTCGCGACCGTAACGCATCTTGTGTGGTAGTACCGAGCATCCCCCTGTCCCTGCTGCAGCTGTACTCCGGCGATCCGCCGTCTGGAACGTGTTCGCGCGCGAGCGGCCTGCGCATAGCTGCAGTTCCGAGCGTGTCAGATGCGCGTCTACGCGACTGACCATACGCACGAGTCAGAGGAGCGATTGTCTCCCTCGGATTGTCGCCCCCCCCCCCTCACCACCACCACCAACTCCTCTCTCTCAATCGTGAGGTTTCGCCACAATATACGGCCTTGAACTGCACTCTACATATCTATCGAAGTGATGCGCTTAATAAAAAGTCCAGCCGGTGTTCCACCGACTGACCAATAAAAGTGTCCAGAATCGCAGCGATGAGAGACGTGTCGGATATCAAATTGGCCAGAAATTCGGTGGAGGGACTAATATTTTGAAAGTCAGTCACGGATGGCTGCAGTACACGTCTGTATACGATGAATATTATGATTGATGCGGCTCTCTCTCTCTCCCCCCCCCCCCTCTCCCGCTGTCTTTCGTATATGCAGACAGAAGTTCGATAATGCACAACATCGATTTCGTGATTGGAGCGCAGCGTGTGTCAAATAAATAAATAGTCTTTGAAGGCAATCATTGTGGAAGGACTATCAATATTGGAGTCATATCCGAGAGTGTCATATACTTTTAATTGAATTGCAGAGAGAGAGTGAAATGATAGTTTCTAATGATTGTTGCAAGCATGAGCATCTAAGCAATTTATGCATTTTTTGTTTTTAAAAAAATGTAAGAATTAATTGGTTCCATGCAAAAGATTCTATAATAGACAAACAATTCTGTTTATTCGAGTTTTAAATTATTCATTTATAATATTTAAAATGGCAATATGCTTTCGATTGAGGTATATTATAAGCAGTAAGCACGCACCACTTTTTTGGATTTTATTATGTAATTGTCTTTAAAGTATCTTTACAATTTCATAAATTTTTACGAATCCTAAAGTCAGATTTTTTTCACAGTCATAATACCAGTTCCAAGATAAAATGAACTGCATAAGAATGTGCAGCTTTTTACCCATATAGGATCAATGAAAAACTCGTACGAAACAAAATAGAAAGGTAAACAGAAAACAATTCAGTATACAAATATGTATTTGGTATTATAGATGCCAAGATTTAAATATAGCTTTTTAATTTAATTAGCCTTATAGGAATAGATTCAAGATGCATTATTGATACCTGTGGAATAGATGAAAATTGTTTATAAAATCAATAATAATGGAGCACTCTCTTCGAAAACTCCTTCATAAACCATTCTAATTAATTAAGAATAAACTATCGCTCATATTCTTAGCTTGGAATCTATAAAATTGTATATTTATTTCTGACTACGTAAGTTGGTAATTATTCATTACTGGATAAGAGCCGTCAATATTTCTCAATTAATATTTTGTGCAAGATATAGCTTTGCATCAGTGAAAAAGTCGATATAATATACCGACAGCAAAATGAGTCGCGACCCAGTGGGCTGACTCGCGTCAATAAGCATCGGGTCAAAAAAATTTTTCGATCGAAGTAAATGAGAACTCTCTTTCCGCCGTTGTATCCGTATCCCTTTCAGCTCATCCAATTGTATAGCCGCACACATGTCACTGGCCGGCTGCCGAACGTAAACGATAATTGACGTCGATTAATTTCGATAGTAATTCGCTGTCGTGGCGACGGCAGCCCCGTGCACGTCTCATCGGCGAAACGATGACGTAAGCCAATCAACGCTCTGGAATCCGAAACGCGATGTCTGACGATCTACAGAGCGACCAATATGTGTGCGTTGTGTCGCGTGTATCTGTATATACGTAAAACGAGCAAAGCAGCTTACCCGTGTATGTGTGCATGTATAGTGCATGCATGTAGAGTGTAGACTCGTATATATAGATGGACGTCGAATGTATACGGTGGTTGTATTGTATGTTATATCCTACATATATACAGTCGCACACACGAGCGAGCGGCGCCGAACCAAAATGTTTCCGGAAATCGGATATATCGGCTGCAGCGATCATCACTCGTACTAAATACTCTGGTGGATTTCGTACTGGTGCTTCGGTCGAACATAAGTATCCAAGTGCCACATCCGAGTAGCAAGAGAAATATGTCATCATCAAAGGTTGCGTATAGATTTCTTCTTTCTTTGAAATTAATTAAATATTCAGTGTAATGCGATAACCGGTAGCTGCTATTGTAATGCTATGTAGAGCTGGATATACCGAGTATGTGGCAGCTGCGCGCATGCGGTAATATTGCACCTATATTCCTATACGATTGTACAGGTGGGGCCGCGCGCTGATGTGTCGTAAGACTCGAGGAATCCATGATGAGACGTGGTAATTATTGGCAGAGTAAATGACGCCGGAATCAATATCCTTATGGAATAGCGGCACATTTTCTATATGTAAAATGATGTACGTGGTGTTGCCGCAGCATTTATTAGTATAGCCTCCGCAGCATTACATTTTACGAGTGCCAAGTATAGTAGCCGCACTTACGATTTTATTATAGGCATTTTAGCGGTGCGTAGTAGAACACTGAACGCGCTGCGCGATAAAGTAGGCTTGAGAAAATTGAAAGAAAGCCATTACCTGCAAATGCGCTATACATAAGTATACACGCACGCGCACAGTCTCTAAAATACTTGGAATCATAATTTCCATCCCGAGGCTTAGAGTAATTCTGCTTTTACTAATTAAGGGTCAAAAGTCACTTTAAACTACAGTAAGCTCCATTTTCAGTGATGTGTATTATTAATTTATAACATGTACGTTTCTTTTATTAATAGAGCACGCTAGAAAATATTTTGAAAGCTTTAGTTACTAGATTGACTGTTTATGTAAGTTTAAAGTTGCATGGATTTGATAAAAAAGTAAAATTTTACTTAGTTTCATGAAACGTATTTTTGAATGTCTGTGATAAAAAGCATGCACGTTTTTATACTTCCTTGAGCCTAAAGTCTCAATAAACATTTCGTTAAAC
Source organism: Philotrypesis tridentata (assembly GCA_018906965.1). NCBI lineage: Eukaryota > Metazoa > Arthropoda > Insecta > Hymenoptera > Pteromalidae > Philotrypesis > Philotrypesis tridentata. Next base: position 1,014,883 of record JACCIB010000015.1, on the reverse strand, counting down.
TAACTTATTATTGTATTCGTAAACTTCAAAATTCCAACTGTACAAATTTTTTCTAAATTAACGCTCTTTCGTTATACTTGTTTCTCACTCAAGGAAGCGTTCCAATTTTTCCTTTGAATTTCAAGTTGCTTTCAGTTGGCCATGAAATCGTGCGCGCATACGCGTAGTTTGGGTCTACTTACGAGTTGAGACAATTGTTCCGAATGCGAATGAAAAGAGCAAGTGCATGAATTGGCAGCGGGGTCTGCAGCGGAAATACAAAGTCGAAAGAATAAAACGGCTGAAAAGAAAGCCGATGGATGGAGGACAAGAATGTCAATAGGTCAATAGATCACTCCGAAACCCCCCGACTCGTTGCACTCGCAGAGTCTCGCTCACTCGCGGTATATCGATATCCAGCCGCGTATATATAGGTATAGAGCGCCGCGGAGAATATAAAGCCCGCAAAAATATACAGCGCCGACCAGAAATTTATAAAGGCAGACGCTTCTGCCTCCGCCCACGCGCATAGACGCATATACATCCTTGGCGCTGCGCGCACTCGGCGAATCCCTTTGATCGATCGCGAGACGCCTACCGTGTGCTCGTACAGCTCGTTCGTCTGTGAGCTTGCACTCTGCACGTGTGTGCGGCCGCTGCAGAGCGTACAACTCTCATCGCGGCGGCTCTAGTAGCGTTTATTTGCATCATCTACAACTGTCGCGCGCTCTTCGCGCGCACTTGAAAGAGCCATTAATTAACGAGTGCGCGCCGCGAGAGAGCGCAGTGCGAAGCGGGGGGACTGTCGCTCCGAAGATTAAAGCACGCAAAGCCATTGTATAAAAGTCTGCCTCGGAGTTGAGATAGATTTGAGCGTAAACTCGCGCGCGGCTCTTTTATTCCGCGCAGCGATATCGCCTATTCAGTCGCTGCACGGCAGCTGAAGAGGAGGCAAATGTCATACTGATTCGCGTTAATAACTCACGGCGTAATAACCTCGTTTCCTTCTTATTCTACGCCTGAAACGAGTGAAACGCTTGCACGCTTAGGAGATTCTTCGAACTCATCGTTGCGGTGCGCTTTTTTCTCAATCAATTCTGTCCACTGCTGTAGGTACATTTACACCGTTATATATACTGCAGATTTAGAAATTCCAAGCTATTTTAGAAGATCGATATGCGATGAGATCGTGTTACAAAAGGCGGTATTCCAATACGCGCAGGCAGCTTAACGGTTATATCGTTTGCTTTCTTTTTTAAAGGAGACGAATTAATCGCCTCGGCTTATCGGTTGAAATTCTGTGTTATAACTTTCAATAAAGGTATATCGAAAAAATATTGAGGATCCGCCGGATTTTCCAGTACAATGTGTCACGTATAAAAAGCGATAAGACCGTCGTCAAGTTCAATGTTTTTCTATAACTGACATAATCGCCGTGATTTTGCGAGCCAGGCCGTATCGTTTCAGTTGAAGGACGTATAGAGAAGCGTGTAATGGAGTCTCCGCCGCGATCACGTATCCTCGAAAAGTCACGAAGCTCGAATAAAATTTTAATATTCGGCAGCTTTCTTTAGCACGATTCCGCCGCCTCCCACTCTTTCCCCCTCGCGCACTCTGTCTCTGGTGTGTAGCGATTCGCGCAGCAATGCTTGCGGCACACGAAAGAGAGCGTGCCGGCACGCGAAACGAAAACGGCCGGAGACAACGCGCTGCAGCATGCGCATGCAGAGGGAGTAGTATAGGGAAAATCCACACGGCGCGCTCTGCTCTTTTTGCTCTCATCTCTCGGTCTCTCTCTCTCTCTCTCTCTCTCTCTCTCTCTCTCTCGCTCTCGAAGCGTCAGGCAGAGCGCGAGCGCGTTTTACACGGGCAGTTATTTTCCACGCTCTCGCTCTTGCCGCGTGCAGTTGTGTGTATCCTAAGACGGGAGCAGGCGTAGCCTACTTAACCAAAAGCAGCCGAGATGCTTACTTGACTCGCGAGTGCCGAGCTGCTATAGGCCATAAAATGTATTCTTTTATGTTATAAAACTGTGACGATGTTACTTGCTCGCGCGCGCGCGCTGCACTTTGCTGATTTGCATATTGATCGTTCCTATGAGAGATTTTAATACGGTTTCAAAAATAATGCAGAAATCGAGCCCTGGAATAAGCAGCAGCAGCAGCAGCAGCAACGGCAGCACGATGCAAAGTAAACGAAAATATACGGAAGAAAAGCAAGCATAATAAGAGACGAGAAGATCGAGTCGGCATATCGGTCTGGAACTCTGATCCTAGCCACCAGTGTAGCATCGCCACCATCTCTCTCTCTCTTTCTCTCTGTGGTATATATAAGCCCAACAGGAGTAAGGACGGGTTTCCGATTAAGGCCTTATAATTGACGTCTCGCCCTCCCCCTATACCCGTGTGTACCTATCTCTCTCTCTCTCTCTCTCTCTCTCTCTCTCTCTCTCTCTCTCTCTCTTACTCAGTCGCGCTGCAGCGGAGCAGCTCTGATGTAGCAGCAGTCACTGCGGCCCCTCCTCGCGAGCTTAGTCAGCGACGCCGGCGGCGAAGAATGGCCGCTGGTATTTTGCGCGGCACACGCACACAGAGAGCCGCTGCGCGCTGCCCGCGGATCAACGAACGCGTCGCAGCGCGAGAGATGCGCAGTCTCTATATCCGTCTCTCAGTCTCGTTCGCGTTGCTCTCTCTCTCATTCTCTCTCTCTCTCTCTCTCTCTCTCGCCTCCCTCGCTGCAGAAAGAGACGCTCGACGGCGCTCTAAAGTTTCCTCGGCTATACAGCAGTGACGAGTCTCTCTCTCTCTTCTCTCTCTCTCTCTCTCTCTCTCTCTCTCTCTCTCTCGCTCTCGCTCTTTCGTTAGCGCGAGATTCGTGCAGTACACTACGCTTCATTATGGAAGAATATAGTAGTTGTCTCGGAATTTCTGGGACTCTCGCTATCCTTATACGATGGGACGTATATATGCAATCAGTGATTATTACAGCGATGCGAAATGAGCTTCCAGAGCTTTATGACGAAATCATTGAGGATTTCGTAATAATGCTTTCAGTGGAAGGAGTGGCAGTTACAATGAGAGCGCGGCACAAAGCGCTGGAGGAAAAATCGGACGCAAAAGCTCCTACAGTCCCTAGAGGAATAGGAATAGTGCGGGCGCATCAGCGAAAGCACGCGAGGCAATTCCGCGCGGAATATATATCGATAGCGACGCTCTCGCGATACAATCAATAACTCAACCCCCTGCGCGTTGCGCGTTGCACATGAAAATATAGCAATGCATCAAGTGTCAATAGCGAATGCAGCCTCGCAGCTAAATTAAACTCTCATGAGCTTGCTAGATATGGGTCGTGTGCGAGAGGAGCTGCACACGCACGAATTTCAAATCGTATGCGCAGCGTAACAGCCAAGTCAATCCCTACGGCGTGACGCTGGGAAGTACGCTTCGAAGCATCCGTAGTTCATTGTTATGAGGCACGCGAGTGCAAGCCGCAACTATTCTCTTAATTAACTTTTTCATTTCTGAGGATATTCATGGAAAACCGCAGTCAAATCGTTTTGATTTTGCGTCTATATCAACGTGTTCATTGGCCAACAAAGACACGCGTTACAGCATCGATTTCGCACGATCAATTTCTTTCAAAGATATTTAGTAATATATTTAGAGTATTAAAGATCAGAGTTTATTTATGATTATACTTTTATTATCATGCCTTATTCGATTATTCTTATTTGTCGATATTTTATAGCTTTATTAAGGAAAGTAAGTCGGAACAATTGTACGAAAAGTTGAAGTTCAAGATTTTCATGAATTTTCACGTTTTGATGGATTTGGGTGGAAGTAATTTTTAAAAAACTGCATTTTTATGAAGATTGCATTATATAGAAGGAAAAATCCATCAAATAAATTCTGTTTTTTTGGAGTGTTAAAATTAAAAACCTCCTGGACTACGGTTTTCTTATCTATAGACTACACATATGGCGAAAAAAATAATTTCCATATCAAATCAAAGGAACAACATGGATTCGATTTATTAAATATGTATTGACAGGTTATTTGTAATAGAAATTTAAAAAATTGATATCGCTTCCTCGACTTCGTAGGCAAATTTTTTTACTTTATAGTTCCTGAATACAATGATAAAAAGATACAAAGGATGTATTTTTTTTTATTTATAACCTTGAAAATGAGTTAATTTTTTTAATTTTCCTGTATATTGCTCATGAAACTAAATTTCGTTCCCACCGTAACCCTTTCGCTGTTACATGTAACGACTAAAATTTTTTGCATTTATCGTTTGTTTAACAAGTTATTAAATTTTTAATATATATACAATTTTCCAAAAAAACTTTCCAAAAAAGTATTATATTTTGGTTTTTATAATATATATTAAAAATATAGATTGTATGAAGCAGTTGAATTTGATTTCCATGTACATTTTATATTTTAAAACTAATAAAAATATATTTTCATCTGAATTTAATGAATTATAAATAACATATCAGTTCTGCATATTTTGTAACCACCTGTTTTTGGAATACAATTAATTTTCTCTTTATGTACAATCAAATCATTGTATTTATTAATTTATTTGATTCAAATTTAATTTCCATCTTCATATATTTTAAAGCTATTCCATATTTATTTTTATCTGAAATTTTATGAACTGTAAATATAATATGAATGATGTACATTCTATAATCACATATTTTTGGAATGATATTATCTCCTTTATTTCTTTACATTCAAATTTACACAATAATTATGTATAAAATAAATAATATTTGTTTCGAGTGCGTACATAAATACCATTTTATCGCGAAAACAATATTGGCAATTGAAATGGGCCAAAGCTTATTATTTTTATTTTGAATTTCTGAACTCGGGAATAAAATAAGATTTTCTCCAGATTTTGACCGTAAGAGCTACAGTTCCTTCCAATGCAAAAATTAATAGTACATTACTATACAAGTGGCCTAAGTAGTTATTTACGGCATGACGAGTATAAGCGCACGAGCGTAACGAGTAAGGTTAGAGTTGTATCATGGCACTGGTGCCGTAATCAACTACTTAAGTCACGGATAAGCATTGCATAGGTACGAACTTCGATCACACAGTGCTGTAAAATTATGATATGCATTATGCATGCATGATATGATATTAAAAAAAAAATCGCTCCGAAATACTACCGAAAGCTCATCGCTATAGAATTGCAAAGCAGTAATCGCTAGCGCTGGCAGTGCTTCAAATAGTTACCGTAGCGAATTTTTTTGCTGCAGTAACAATTTCAAGCGCTGCCAACTCCAACAATTGTGCCCACGGAAAATCTATTGAAACTTAAGATTCCTCAAAGCTTTACCAAATTGGCCAAAAGTTGGCCAAAAATTTAATTTTATCGAATTTTACCAAATATTAGCCAACGATGTTTGTACCCATTTGCTAATTATAACCCCATTTGCTAATAACGACCTCATGTAATTCGTCACGCTTTTTCGTGCGTCGATGTTTAAAATTTTAAGTAACAGAAAAATTATAAAAAATACTAATTGCAACTTTAATAATAGTTGTGCAGAAACTTAAATTATAATTAAAAATTAATAAACTTATACTATATGCATAAAATTATGTAGATTCTGCAATCTAAATTAATGTTTAAACCATATGTACAACGTATTAAATTTTGAAGTTAGGTTACTGAATTCTGATGCAATGCTAAAACTCCGAAAACGGACTCTTACTGCGCATGCTCCTGATTACAGCGATGAGCTACAGCAGCAAGACAGTTCAGCTATGACAGCGAATGTATTTGCTCCGCCAGCAATTGGTTTTGCTAGAATTACTAAGGCGCTAAGCTAAAATCACATTAGTTCATACAGCGAAAAATTTCACTGCACCATCGAGAATTGGAGCTGCTCCAGCGAAATAAATCGCTAGCACTCTTAGCAATTTCACCTTAGTTTTTCTAGCGGTAGCTTATCGCTGTATGCATGATTGAAAAACACTGCTAGAACTATTTGTAGTAGATGCAGCGAAATTTGTTGCTGCAGCAGCGGAAAAATTAGCTACGCTCGCCAGGGAAGTATACTTCGCTGAGCCAACTAAATCTTTTTTTCTGTGTGCCTTGTTCAAAAAGCTTAATTTTATGATTTAAAAATGTAAAAATCGAAAATCGCTTTCCACCCAAAAGTCCTTTATTATAATGTTATAAGCTCGCGAGCTTTTGCAAAAAGCAGTTTCGAAATCATGAAGATCTTGCATTTTTCAAACAACATTTTGCGTTAGCTGTTATGATTTTATTATTAACAAAATGTTGATATGAAATACCTATTAACTCCACAACCAAAAAATTAATCGTGTCCTGTCAGAAATCATTTTGATTTCTAGTCACTCTTAATAATTTACAGACTAATAATTGAAAATAGAATGTTGTAAGTTTTGTTACAAAAATCACGATGACACAAAAAACTGACTTTATCGGCTGGTGAAATTTTAGTGAAAAAAATTAGTTTTACTGAAAAATGGTGATTTCGGATTTACTTAATTTATGAGGTTAAAACAGGATCGACAGTTAATTTTTTCCACAATCTTATACATTTTTGAAATTCGTTCATTCGTCTGTATAAGGTCATATAAAATTAAATATTAACTTAAAATAGCTTAAATAGCTGAAAAACACAAACATCGTTGAATGTTAGCAAATCTACTGAAAATGAGCAGAAAACAGCTTTTTTGAGGAAACTAAGCATCAATGAAACTGTTTATTCATATGTATTTCAGACGAAAAAGAGAATTGCAATGCGTTTATTCTATGCAAGCATTACTTTCGACAAGGAAACATACAAATTGAAACGACACATGCAAAAGTGGCACGTTTGGTGTGCGGTCTCTCTTTTTAAAAATCAGTTTTAACTGATTCACTGGTTTATGAAACACGGCTTCGCCGAAATTTTAGTCATATTTTACACAATTGAAGCTGCATTCAGGTAGATAGAGAGAAAAGGGAAGGGAGAAGAGGGAGAGAGAAAGAGAGAGACAGAGAGAGAGAGAGAGAGTTAGGAAGAGAGAAAGCCAAAACAAGACGAGCTTGTGCGAGCGCACGCCGAAATACGTGCAAGCGTTTCATCTATACATTTGTCTCGCTCTGCCGCCCAATCTAATACATGGTTGCGCGATAAAGCAAAGGCAAATTTTTGATTTTGCACAGTACGCGAGGCTCGATTTGTTTCCTCACACATGAAGCCCAATGAGCCGCGCGGCTGAAAAAAAAACTTGTAGCATAATATGCATGAATTCGAATTGAAAGTTTTTGAGTGCGAATTAGAATGCCATTTCAATAAACCAGCGTAATATTCTGGAAACCGTGGAATCATGGGTACATCTAAATTGTTCTGTACAAGACTTTTAAACGCGAACACACCGTGACGTGACGATAGGGCATGAGCCACAATGAAAAGTTGAGCCGTTCGGGATTTTCAGCCAATGTAACTTGTCTCATGAATTTTGTTTTTCAACGGATGCAATATACGTTTGCTGGGGTTGGAGCATATGATGAAACGGTGCAATGGCTGTGATGCCAGTGACGTCACACGTAAAGCACTGTAATCTCTCGTACTCGATGACGTGAATGAATATATAGCCCTCGACGCTGAACCTGTGCAATTTTTTTCTTTTCGCTAAACTGCGTGAAGGGCTCTCTAGCTACCATAATGGGACACGCGTTATCTTCAGCTCACGCAGACAGTAGTAACGGGCAGCGATGGTAAGCCTTCTCGCTCGTCCTCGACCGTATTAAAATGATTTTCAAATTATTTCATTGCGCGGGATGTATTCGATTAATGAACGAATTTATGTCTGTAAGCGCAATGCATCTCGTTACTCTGTAGACAATATATGCCAAATAAAATTATACTCTGCAGCCGCGCGAATATTCAAAAGTGATTTCATTATGTATATGCATATACGCGAGAGGAACGTTATATATCTCTTTGATTACGTTTATACGTAAGTGTGACATATTTATCTCAACAGATAATCGATCAATTGAAATGAACGCAATGAATTTTGGAAAATGCCTTTGGGCAATGAGAACGAAATGTGCGGGCGGGGGCTTTCACGAAGCCTCGATGAATATCTTGGACAATATCCGTAAACTTATAATATCCTGTCGGAGCGAAGCGATCGAAAGATAAAAGGGGTGCTTTATTGTCTAAAGTTAGAGGGACAGTGCGTAGCTCGCGCAGCCGGACATTGGTGCGTCCGTACCAGCTTGAACGCGGCTTCAAGTGCCAAAGCCCGAAAAGCTGCATCCGGAACTCGCGCAAGCTTCGAGAGCCGGCGCAGACTATGCAAAGTTTAACGCCCGAGTTTTCACCTGCACATAACGCGTCCGCATAGTGCGTTGCAGTGTAGAACGGCAACGGCTAGACGAAGTCATCGATGCGGCCCGAAATTATGCATGGATGCGGGAGATCGACGCGCACTGCCGAGCGGGTGCGCGCGATGCATCGCCGAGCGACAGCGCGCACATATACACACTCCATGTGCCATTTCGCATCGCCGGCGACAAATTCAAATGGTAATTTAAGCCTCCCCCCGCCGAAGTCCGCCGCCGCCTCCCTTGAAATACCGACCGTGAAAACTATAAGCGCCTCGCACGCGTACATGTATAATGGGCTACTTACGCATGTACGCATGTGCTACGCGCGCGCGCGCTCATTGTGTGTGGTCGCAGTGTAGCTCGTGCGCTTATGCATATACTATATATACAGCTCTCCTCGCGCTCTCTCGACTCCGCAAAAAAGAATTCGCGCTTGTTGCGCGCTGATGAGTGGAGCTTCGTCGACGAGGAGTGGGCTGGCTTTTTATTTGATTTTCACTGGATAATGCGGTCGCCGGCGAGATTCTTTTATTTCGCTGCGCGCTGCAGGATTCCGGTGACATTTTATCGGGCATTTTCCGCGTCGTGGGGGTGGAGGGGGGGGGGGAGAGGGGAGGAATTACCTTGGAGAATTTTGCAGAAATGCCTTTGTGCGCGCACGCTGTGCTGTCCCCCCGAGAGACGGTGAGTTGGATGAAGGGATTACTTTGCCGCGCTCGCAATTGATGTTTAGCCTTTTAAGAGGTGCTGCTCAGCTGCTTTGATTAGCTCACGATTTCTCGATAAGCTGCGGCTCGACATTTCTCGTTGCACCGCTGCGCGCCGTGCGGATATTTATTTTCCTCCTTTTCACGCGGTTCATCCGCGAGTAATTCGATACTTGTGTGCGCAGTTAATTTTGGCTTTCTCTCTCGCGCTGAACAATCGGATACGCGCGTCATATCCTCGGCTCGGTATGCAGGAAAATTCGTGGGTGATCAAAAAAATGTTGCGACAAAAAATGTTGCGCTCCGTCGACAAGCCGCTTCTTTCACGCTGGCTATTCGAAAAGTCCAAAAATAACCGAGTACCCCAGATTTTTCCACGGCTAGTTCTCTAATTATCTCGCGCGACAACTGCTCCGTGTATATATATATACATCTGGAGATTCTCAAGAGGCCGATCGACTTGGAGGAGCGAGGGCTATATAATCGCATTGACGAGTGCCATTAGTCGAGGAAAAGTTATTTCACTCTCGATTTAGATTATGAAATTCGGGCGAGAGCGTAACGAAAGCCCGCGGTCGTCGAGACTGAATGTCGTCGCGCGCGACTGTGACTGGAGCGCGAGTGGGAATTGTATTTTTGTTCCAGCATTTGATGTCTGCGCGCGCGCGAAAATCGTTACAGCCGGATTTCCCAGATGCAAAGTTATTCAAACGGAATTTCGGATATGCGCATATTTAAGATACTCGGATCTGCAAACACGAGCAAATGCATATACGCGATAAATCTAGAGCGCAACAACAATATCGCGCGGCATCGTCGAACAATGGCGAACGCCCGGCTAAATTTATTCGCGGCAAATAAATCTGCGCGGCTCGTCTGCGATAATAAATAAAAGGCGGAACCAAAAAAAAAACAGAAAAAAGAAAAAAGAAAAAAGAAAAAGCAAAAAGAAAGAAAGAAAAGTGAGAAGACTCACCGTAGTCCGGGCGAATGACGGCCTGAACGGCCTGCTCGTTCTTCTTGCTGCGTATGACCGGCTCGCCGAGGATCGTGAAGTTCCTGGGTCCCACGCGGTTCACAAACACAAGATACACTTTACCCCGCTTGATATTAGCGCGCACCACTCCGGCACTGTCGCGTTCCTTCTGCGGGCCGCGTTGCTGCTGCTGCTGCTGCTGCTGCTGCTGCTGAGGACTGCCGGCGCAGAGCGTCGACTTGCCGGGCACAGTCTTGTCGCGGAAGTGCAGCCGCACGCTGTCGTTCTTCTGCAGGGGCAAGAAGCCCGCCTGGCTCTTGTAGACCTGCTTGACCTCGAAGGTCACCGCGTAGTTGGAGCCGGGCTTGCGCACCGAGGACATGCTGCGCGCCTTGCCCTCGAAAACGGTCGGGGCGAGGAACGCCCGGTTGCCAACGTCCATGTCCGGGCACCAGTTCCGCCCGCGGCAGTTGCGGTTCCGGCAGCGGCGCCGCTGCTCCCGAGCCGAGTCCGCCCGCGTCCGGTTCGCCCTGCCGCGCTGCTGCACCCGCTGCAGCTCCCGCGGCAGCTGCCGCGTCCCCGTCGCCTGGCTGACCTCGAGGGACCGGCCGACTCGCGGCCCTATCGCCGTCGTCGTCTCGTTGGCGTAGCGGACCGCCGCCGGGACGGCTGATCGACGTATCGCCTCCATCTGCCTGCGGTGCCTCAGGGCTCGGGCTCTCGCGCTCTCCAGGCCGAAAATCATCCTCCTGCCGTAGGGGTAGTCGTCGGAGTAGCCGCTGCCGCTGCGGCTCGACCGGTCGGCCGGGGGCGCCGCGGCCTCCGCGACAACTACTGCCCAGCAGCCGCCCAGCAATCCGGCGAGGAGCAGCGACGACCACCACATCGTCGTCGTCCGATACTCCAGTCTCTTTGTCCGCGCGTCCACACAACTCACTAGACTAGCCAAGTTCGCGCACTCGATCGCGGGGAAGCCGAGTCGCAGGGGGGAGGCAAGGAAACAAGCTCGATGGGCTCGTTCACGAGGCGTCGTGGCTGACGCGACGACGGCGATGCTGCTGCTGCTGCTGCTGCTGACGCGCGAGCTCTCCGACTCGGGGTGGTCTGCTTCTGCTGATCTCGCGTAGCGCCGCCGGCCTGCGCCTCATTTTGCCTGCTGCCTCTTGCACTGCCCTCCGCCCCCTCGAGTATTCGGCTTTCGCTTTTTTACCTCGCGGGCCTCTCCTCTTTCCTTCACCTCTTCTCCGTTTCGCTCGCTCGCTCGCTCGCTCGCTCGCTCGCTTTTAGGCCGCCGTTCGTGAATCCGCGCTGGCGGCCGAATTCATCTTCTCCGCGCAGCGAGCTGGCCTGCACCTCTTTAAATACCTCTCTTGCCGCTGCCGCTGGAATCCGCGATGCACTGCTCCTCGCAGCCTCGGCGACGGCCACCGATGCCCATTAATTCTTAGCGGACCTGCTGCTCTTGCGCTGACGGCCGAACCCACGTTGCCGCCGCTGCTGCGGCTGCATAGCTGCGGACGACCGAGTTATCCGGCTGGTGCGGGTCTGGCTGCCTCGTGGTCGTTCGCGAGTTTCGATTCGACTGACTCTTTCTCGCCGTCTCCGTCTCCGTCTCCGTCGTGGTCGCCGTCGTCGTCGTCGTCGTCGTCGTCGTCGTCGTCGTCTTCTGCTCGCCGCTGTCCGGACTCGGTAGCATTATGCGTCCTTAACTACCCGCTGGCAATGGTGCGCACCGATAACGATACTCACTCCTCCGAGCAAGTCGTCCGAATGTCGACGACGTGGAGGAGGCTCTCGCTTACTGACAACCCACTCTTTCGCTTGATCGCACTCTGCATTATGCGACACTGCACGTGTTACTACGACACCACCAGCATCCCGAGCACCAGTCGCGCGCCGATAACATTTTTAAATGGCCCGCGCTCCCGTAGCCCGAGTCGGTCCCCTGGCACCGCCTCGATTCTCACACTCTCCGCACGTGGCTCGGCGCTTCTCACTCTCCGCAGCTCCTTTCCGGCGATTACCGATCTGCTGTGCTGCTTCTGCAGCTGCTGCTGTCGCTGCTATTGGTGCTGCCGAAAATAACGGAAAATAAGAAAGTAAAAAAATAAGAGACAAGTACGCATAGAGACGCGGCGCCACTGGCCACGAGACGGCGCGATAACGGCAGCGGGAAACAAAAAGAAAAGCACAGGCGTGAGCTAGAGAAAGAGAGAAGGAGGTAGAAAAACGTAACGAGAGGGTTATCAACCGGTTGGGAGGCCGTGTGTGTGCGCGCAAAGCTCGGGCGCGCGCGGCGGTTCAAATTAGACTGAGCGACCCGCTTGCGCTGCGCCGAGACCGGCCGCGGCGGCAGCGCCCGGACCGGACGCCGCGCGAAGCTCTGCGCGCGCAGCGGCACACGCAACGACGGCCGCTCTGCGCCGAGACAGAATAAGAGAGGGAGGGAGGGATGATGCTCTTTCGGGAGTGCGATGGACTTGTCTTGCTGCGCGTTTATTCGGTCTTGCTCCTCCGGACTTTCGGAGCAGCAGCAGCAGCAGCAGCAGCAGCAGCAGCAGCAGCACCGGCAGTCGAGACTGAGAGAAAGAGGGCCTATATGGAGAAAGACGAGAGAGTGAGAGAGGGAGACTAGAGCAGCCGCGCGCTGCCCTTTCTTATTTCTTCCTTCCTTCCTTCCTTCCTTCCTTCCTTCCTGTGCACCCTGTGTCTCTTCTCCCGTCTCCCTTGTCTCCCTCTTCTGCTTCCGCCCGCCTAAAGAAACGTTAACGTAGACGCGGTCGCCGTCGTCGTCGTCGTCGTCGTCGTCGTCGTCGTGGTCGTGGTCGCGGTAGTCGTCGTCGTCGTCGTCGTCGTCGGTGGCGAGCTGTCTTCCCTTCCTTCCTTTTTTTCTTCTTTTCATTCCCTATACTGCTCTGTGTGGCTACTTCTTTTTTCTTTCTCGCCTGGCTTCGGCCCTCTTCTCTATCTGTTGCTTCTTCTTCTTTTTCTTCTTCTTCTTCTTCTCCTCCTCCTCCTCCTCCTTCTTCTTCTTCTTCTTCTTCTGCTTCTTCTTCTTTGCGACACGTATACTGTGCTGCGGACTTTGAATCGTATGTGCTATAGGAGAACGAAGCGAAGGATAGAAGAGAGGGAGAGTTGAGACTTATCTGATCGGGCTGTCGCGTGTTCGCACTTTCGCCGGCTGCCACTGCCGCTGCTGCTTTTTATCGAGTGAGTTTTACGTTTTAATTTCCCGTCTCGAGAAGGACGAGAGTTAGAACGGATGGAGTTTTGTGTTGTAGGCGCACTCGCGAGCGGTCTTTATCATCCTGTTACGCTCTAGAATTCTCTTGGTTTTAAATTTCTCGCTTTCAATTAATTAAGCCCGAGCCCGTAAAAAGTTAAATTAATACCTCCTAACCACCTACTATCCAGTAGAAATTTTAACTTTCCGCGAAAGTATGTGAGCCCGGGCTGGATCAGTTGAAAATTTTGCCTAGAGTGCGACGAAGCGCTGGGTTATTGATGGCTCAACTACGTAGCTCTCGCTGTAAATAGAATTGAAAATGATATATCTTATAGAAAGAAGAAATTAGGTGCTCGAGAAAAGTGTAAGCATGTGAGCGGGAATATTTTTAGACTTTCGAGTTTTTCATCTTGAGCTTCTTTCTCTGTTGACATGTGCGGAAAATCGTAAAACTCGAGGTGTATAAACATAAATATAGAATTCAAAATATAACAGCAGCTTCGAAGTACCCGGCAAAAAACCGTCCATCATGAAGACCCAAGACAAAAGGTTTTTTTTTAATATCATTTGATAATATAAATTCAAAAAATTGATGGTTCCAACTAATTCGATTTGGCATTTTAAAATTTAATAAAATAAGTGTAATAAAATAATACAAATAATTTTTTTTTTAACCTTTGTGAGTGATATTAGAAAGGAGAAAATTAGAATTTTAAAGATAAATTAAATTGAATAACATCATTTTGAAAAAATGTCAAAAAGCTGCTTAGCTCCTTATTGAGCATAACGATGCTGTGTTTTTTATAAAAATGTACTATGTATAATTATATACAATAAATACTCTCATGTTAATAGATGTATTTATATAAATACGTGATTGAATATGCATCACAAAGGCGACAGTAAACACAAAATTTCAAAATCACGTAGTAGAGGTAGTAGCTGTAACAAGGATCGAAAAATTCAGGAAGCATTACATAAATTATAAAGCGATTTTAGGACTCATTGGAAACTATGCCCAGGTCGGTCGGTCGCTTTTCGAAAGGTAAGCAAGCTAATGTATATAGCTCAGCTCCTCTCCTTCACACCCGGCGTAGCGCAGACGCGTAGGCCTCCCGTCGTGGATTTTATTTGAAAATGGTGTGGTAAAAGAGACAGTTGGCCTATTAGAAGGGTATTTATGGATTGCCCGGCAGGCGCGCGCGCAAACACTCGTATTATACAGATTCACGTGCAGACGAGCACGATGAACGAAAGTGAGAGTAGCTTGTGTGGCAAAAAGAAGCAGGCAAGGTTTGAATCTGGATTTATTTTCTCTATTTATTTCACCTATACAGAGGACGATTTTTTGGATCGTAGATTTTAGCAGTTTTGGAAGTATTCGCTGGTTACTAGCCAAAATGAAAGAGTCTAATCAACAATTAGAGCAATTCTTTGCTACAGATCCTGCAAAGTTCACATCACGTTATTGATATCATGTTAGTCAAAAAATGATTTTATTTTGAAATTGATTTAGATTTACTTTCTAGATGAGCATTTATTTTATCACAAATATTATGTGTCTGCGTTATATACATTTAAAATTTTATAACAAAAGAAGTATATATATAAGTGATTGTCTAACAGATTAACCAATGAAAATTTATTTATTTTTTTTATAATTGTACTAAATCACCTCTACTCAATAAAAAAAAACTCCTCGCCTCGCTCCTCGCCGAAACCCTTTGAAATTTTCTGTATCAAGTATTTTTGAGTTGCAGAAGGTAACTAGATCACCATTTTCTGCATTTTTTGCTGATTTTCAAAAAAGCATTTTTCACAATAAATACACCTATTATTTTTAAACTGCCTAAATTTAAAATTATTTATACAACATAACCATCTCACACGCTGTTTAAAATGTAAAATTATAAGTTTTGAGGTTTCATCTCCCGCATTGATACCGAGAAATTCATCAAGATATCATTTTGTAGTATAAAAAATCCGTGTAGGCTCCAAAAATGCAATCGACCATTTCTCGTAAAAAAATTAGATCAAATATCCGAAATTTAAAAAAATCTAATGGTTGACAAAAAACAGTTGCTTTCTAAATGAAAATTTTAGAAAAAAATATTCTTGAGTTTTTCACAATTTTGATTTCACAATATTTCTTGTTTATAAGTTGAATTGAAGATTTTCTACAGTTGAACATGTTTTCGCGAATTTTAACATAAATTTATTTTAATTTTTTCACTTATTTGTGCGCTGTAAATCTGTAAAAATCTGTGTAAATTACACTTATGCTTATAATGTCTTACGCTCTTAATTGTCTGCATAGCTTTAAAGTTCTCGAAAATAATTTTAAAATGTTCATCAAAGTTAAATGATAAGATGGTCAATTTTAATGTATTTACGTAGGAACTTTAGTGCGATACGTTAAATTGCTAACACAAGCGTTAACTGAGTTAATGTTGTTAACGACAGTAACGAAAGTTATTGAATCCGGCCCCAGGGTACACGTCAGTATTCAGGAGTAGGGCGGCTTAACTATATGACTATGGAGCTTCGACAATCCAGGAGATGATGGCTTACACGTCTACTGCAGCTGCATGTGGATATAAGAGAAGAGGGGAGGGGGTTTGCTTAGTGTAAAGGTGAACTTGGGGCTGCAAGAGGCTTTCTTTAATGTATATACGACGTTAAAATTACAAAATTCGTTATATTACTGCGCAACCGAGTTCATGACCTGGAATAAATCTGAGAATTTCACACCGACTACGTACACACAAAGTGGGATTAAAACAAAAGAAGATTTTTTTATGCAAAATTTCAGCGATAAATTTAAAAAATTTACAAAACGACCGCTGCATGAAACGTTAGACCAATAAAACTAATATTATTTAGTTTCCGTCAACAAGCAAACTTTGATTATGTGGTATTGATTGTTTTGTTTCAATCAACTAATATACTTAGCTTATATCAATGTGAAATGCACAATCTGATGGAAATTTAATAACGCTTTCTATATGACAAAGTACCGTGTTGCAGAGATGTAAAACAAGAAAAATGGGTACAAGAAACACACACGGCTTTCAGGGCCGAAAGGAGGGCAGGAGCAAGAGAAAAGCAAATGCAAAATGTAAAGGCACAGCGACGAGGCACACAACGGTGACGTTCGATGGACGCTCACCTGCAAAAGGGGAACCTCCACTCTTTCCCCCCCCCCCCTCTTTCTCTCTCTCTCTCTTTCTCTCCCTCGTGCTTCCGCCTCCCTCGGTATTTCCTTTCGTCTGCTCATAACTGTTGGCACGCGACTTACATTATGTATGTTAACCTAGACTCTCTTTTATTTACGAAATTCCTGTCCTGTGAAATGCTGCCACTGGTATGCACTCTAGCGTCGCATATGTTCAGGGCGGGTATATCCATCGATTAAATTTCATGAGGCGATGAGAAGATCAATGAGAGAAGTATTAATAATTGAGGACAGATTTAAAATCGATGAATAGTTGTACATAACTGTAAATAGGATGAAAGCTTCTGGATAAAAGTTTCAAGCCAGTTCAATGATTGTGGGCTTTTTATTCGGGCTTGAGTGCATTTTTACCATAGCGTTTCATTAAATGGAACTGCATCAAATACAATTGAGCTAAATTTTTTTAAAACATGCTAGCAATTCATTGTTAAGTGAGCTTTGATGAATTTTTTTACTGGGGTAACTTTCAAAAACTAATCACTACTACAGAATTATTACGAAACGATGCTCATTCAGCATATATGTGTATTGTATACACGGGAAAATCTATAAAATTAATTCAATTTTGCAATACCTCCCGGGCTTTCTTGCTTTCTAGGACCAACAGAACGCGAAAAAAGTGTTTCGTAAAAAAGCGAAGTAACGCTATCGAATTTTTAAATTCACACGTACTTCAAATGTATATGAGCTAATCCACGAAATAGTGGAAACAATTACCCACCTCAGAAAATTGCAATATTTTTTATTGAAGGCACACTTACCTATGTTTTCTGACTCCTTAGGCCATACATAAAGAGACCATACTAAAAGAAAAAACTCGCGTGAACGGCGAATCGTAGGATACACTTTTCTCCGGAGTGTGAAAACGATTCGAAAAATGAAAAATCATTAACAAAAAAAGAATTCATAGATTTTTTCGCGAAAACTATGGACTTTTATAAAAATTTCATTCAAACAAGAATGTCTTAAAATTCATCAAAGAATACTATGAAATTTTTTCAGATTCTTAAAAGACGTTTTTCGTAATTTCGATTTTTTTGACTTTTCGAAAAATTAAAAATTGTACCGGATCAATCTTCATAAAAGTCTTTATAAAAGTCTTTATAAAAGTCAATAGTTATCGCGAAAAAAATCTGTGAATTCTTTTTTTGTTAATTATTTCTCATTTTTCGAGTCGTTTTTTGCTCTGGAAAAAAGTGTACCCTACGATTCGCCGTTCACGCGAGTTTTTTCTCTTTCAGTGTGGTCTAAGGAATGAGGAAAATATAGGTCACGTAGGTGTGACTTGCAATAAAAAAATTTACAATTTTCTAAGACGAGTTGTTTCCACTGTTTCGTGGATTAATACATATTAAAAATCCAAAAGTGACTGTACAAACATTATTCATACAGTAATATAAAAAGCAGCGTCCCTCCTTGAATTTTGGAGGAAGACTTTTTCTTTTAAATGTGGAACCCCCAGGACTGAATTAATTCGATCACATGTGCGTTTGTATATTAAAGAGCTGTATATCGAAAAGGGACGAAGGCAAAGCGAAATTCGGCAGGCAGGCAGTGACGCAATAGAAAGGAATAAGATGGCAATATAAGGCCTAGTGCGGCATCCCTTCGTATTTGATCTGCGAGTTTGTATGATGGCGAGAGCCAGCCGACAAATTGCTCCATAGGCTGCACGCACGCGTGACTCATGTGGGTCCGCGTGCGCGGGAGACCGCTCTGCGGGGCGACTCGTGCGCGCTCGCTTTCTTCCACAGCAGCTTACTCTTTAATAAGGCAGCGCTCTTCTCTCCCATGCTGGCTTATTTTTCAACTTCCGGTCAAACGGGTCTCCGCTGATCTCTCTCCGCGGGCGCCTAACAGGGATGCTTTTGTGCCCACGAAGCACCTGGCACGCGCCGGCTCTCGCCTCAGACGTCTTTATGTAGCGCCCCCTCTTCCTCCCTCTCTGCTGCTGCTGCTGCTGCTGCCGCTGCCGCCGCCGCCGCCGCTGCTACTTCTTCCTTCAGCCTCCGTCTTATTCTTTTTCACGCTCCCTCTTCCCTCTCTCTCTCTCTCTCTCTCTCTCTCTCTCTCTCTTGCTCCTTTGCTTCGTTCGCCAGGTAGACGTGGCTAGGTATACACTGTGTGTATGTGTACTGTACACTGTACACGGATACAATCATATCCTTGGCTTTATGGGCGCAGTGCTACCACCGCTCTGTAACGCTCGTTTATCTTTTTCAATTATGTCGCACCGATGAACTATACTTGGTCGCATGCGCCCGGGAAAATGCCTTTCCCTGTGCCCGCCCTCGCAGAGCCGCGCCCGGGCCCCTGCCACTGAATACAATAAAATTTACTGGTTTCTTAATGTTCCACCGTGGCGTAAAACTTTACGAGCAGCTTTACCAGGATTAGGAATTTCGTATAGCTACCAGCGTCTACTGCACCTATTGTGACGTTACTAACGATACTGATTGTGCCCGATTGATCCCATATAAACAAGAATAAATCTTCTCGCCTGCGAGCCAAATGCTATTGACCGCATTTATTCAATCTATTCGATCAAATACTATTGCGACATATCGAGTTTTCACTCTTTTCCCGCTTTGATTAATATCTTAATAATTTGAAAAATTTGTATTTTTAAATAATTAAGGTTGAATCGTAAAAATCCTGCGATATTAATTGCAGAACTGAAATCGTTTTATTCCATAATTTAATGTAAAGTTTCTGACGAGATTTGCACACTCGCCATATTATAGACTTCACACGTATAGATAATTTACAAATGTATTAAATTTGATAACGATAATATCAAGTACGATAATATCAAGTACTTTTGCATATCCAATCGATAATAGTAGGACTAGTAATTATTTCAATTGGACGGGAAAAAATTGCTGAAATTGCTATTCTTCGAACCCTTTCAAATTTCTGTAGATATTTGAATATATATGTATATATTACCTATAGAGTGCTCGTAAAAACAGATTCATGGTAGATTATGTCTACCATATAACCAGAAGAGCTGTACATTATCTATGTAATTGGTTTTTAAGAAATGATGTTATAAGCCATGGACTGTCATAGTATAAAGAGACAGATATAGAGGGATATCGGACAGTTTAACACCTATCTCGGAAAGTATAAATTACCAACATGTAAAAAGTACATTTATATGCATATCCTGCATAAAATGAAATAGAGTGCAAAAAGTACGTTTCACAAAAAAAACTAATGCTACAGCTTTCTTTATTTATCTCTTTCTCCTTATTGCCTATTGCTCCTTAAAATCCCTAGTCATAATTTCACTCGAGAGGAACTGAGAAAAAAACACGATGAGCCACTCCGAGCCTTTCGAGTGAAATTATGAGTCTGAGGATTTTAGAGAATGTTTTGCTTTTTATATAAGATATTTTAGCAAATTCATATTGCACGTATATTGAAGTACAATGTACAGTGTGTATAGCTTAAAATTGCAATAATAAAGTTGCTGTGGCATCAGTAACAAATCTGCCCTGACAGTTTAATAAAAATAAAGAAGCCGCTGAACTGTCGGTATAGTCGAATGAAGGCAATCAGTCGACTCATGTGCCAAAATCGAGGAGTGCATAATGAGCGCGTCGACGTTGTCGCGTTATATACATGCGTGTGTGTTTGTGTGTGTGTGTGTATATATTATACATATACACACGCACGGCGAGTGCAGACTCTCTCCTCTTCCTTCTTCTGGTTTTATGAAAAATGCCCCTCTCTCGCCGGCTCATTACAGCAGCTCACTGCCGCTGCTCGTTTTCACTTTATAGCTCCGCGCTCGCGCTGGCGCGCGCGAATCCCGTGGGAACCGAACGGAGGCGAAATCGCGCCAAAGAAACGGGCCGCTCTCTCTCTCTCTCTCTCTCTCTCTCTCTCTCTCTCCCCTCTATCTCTCTCTCTCCTTCTGTCGTGGGCAACGGTTTGCGTTTTTTCGCGGGGCCCGCGTGATTTGTCACGTGGTGGGTGGCGGACGATTACGTTGCATTTGCAATTTCACGCGTGGCCTCTTCCCCTTCCCGCGAGCATCAAGCGAGCCTGCTGTGTTTGCTGCTCGGACTCTGTCGCTCGGCCTCTTTCCTTTCCCGCCGATGTTGTTGTGTGTATCCGCAGCGAGACTGCAGCGAGACTGCAGCTCGCTTCAACCCAATTTGCCGGCAACGCTTCTCTGGATATCTTCATTACCTTTGAAAAAGCCCCGATTCGACTTTTCTCTATCGTACACGCGTATTCTGCTGAGAGCGACAGTCGAGCAAGCTGACAAAACAATCGGTCAGACATTTCCGAGCTCAATTATTCAATTTCTCTACGGGACAGGGGCTGATTTGTTAATGGTGGCCTTGGCTTCTCGCTCTCAGGGAACAGAAGTGCCGGCAAAGTACGCAATGCGCTATAGCATATACAAATTTGTATATATCATATATACACACACAAATTATATAAAAGAACTTATATACGTTCGTCTATCGCCTATCTGTCTATCTCTCCCTCATTCCAGCTATACGGCAGCCGCGAGTGTATTCAACTACACACACCATACACAATGTACTTATAACTTTGAGTATTCTGTCTATCCTGAGCACAATCGGCAGTCCAGCCAAGATTTTATACAGACTTGCTTTTCTCCACGTTTTCCCCTCCTTCTCTGCGTCCTAGGCGCTACTTGCACTCTCCTCACTTTCGACTTTCCGTGCGCGACTCGACATCAGCCTACACTCGAGTATGTGACGATATCCTCTCTCTCGCTCTCTCCTGCTCACGCCTTGCTATACAACATCGCTCGCTGAGCTGGATGTTCTCCTTCTCATCAAGTTGCCAGTCTTGCAGAGCATCGGCTCCTCAGACAGCAGCAACCAAATTACTTCGAGTGTCGATCCAAGACTCTCTCGTTCGCTCGGCATTACGCCTAGCTTTGCACTCTGCACATCGCGCCGTTCGATGGCAATTATGCATAGCTATATACAAGATATATGAGGAAATCTACGGCCAGGTGTCAATTTTTGGGCGAAAAAGTGGAAGATTTGCAATTTTGAGGGCACACTAACCGGGCTAGATTTTTTTTACTCGTTAGGGCATACAATACAAGAAAATTGACCGAAATACATCCGCGCCCTATGCCAATAAAAAGTTACGGGCCAAAAACTGAAAAAAAATACGCTCATTTTTTTCGCGTTTTTTCCATTCTCCTAAAAATTGAAGAGTAGGCCGTATGTTAAATCAAATTTCTAATCAATAGAAATAAAGTACTTGAAAAGACCTTTCATTTGGATATAAATTTGTCTAAATCGGATGCACTGATCAAAAGTTTCGCATTTTAGAAGAGGATGAACTTGGATTTAAGATTTACGAAAATGACCGCTCTTATCTTTTTTTTCTTAAAATCCTTATAACTTTTGATCCAAGCATCCGTTTGCAACGTTCAATACGTCAAATTAAAGGTCTGTTTTTATACTTTTTAATTACTGGGCGGGTTTTTTCTTTTCGCTTATGATGAGCTATATATATGCTTTTCAAAATGATCGTTCTTTGAAAGCATATATATAGCACACTACGAAGAAAAAAATTTTTTAGACTCAATAGCATAAAAGTAGAAGAAGAGAGCTTTAATTTAAGCTATTGAACTTTGAAAACGCACGATCGGATCAAAAGTTATTAGCATTTGAAGAAAGGGAAAAATCTCCGAATTTTCGAAAATCGATTGATTTCATGGAAAAAAAGCGAAATTTGCCATTTTTTGAATCCTTGTGCCTTCCGATCCAACCAACCGATTTCAAAGTTTAATAGCTCAAATTAAAGCTCTTATCTTCTACTTTTTTACTAATTCAACTGAAGTTGAAGTTTCTCGTGGGATAGGCTATATATATGCCTCTGAAAATCAGTAAAAAACGAACAACTTTAGAAGCATATATATAGTCCATGAGATTAGAAAATTTGGATTCTGATCAACTAGATTGAAAGTTGAAGAAAAGAGCTTTAATTTGCGGTATTAAACGTTGAAAACGATTGGTTCGGTCGCAAATCATGAGGTATTAAATAAAAAAAGAAAAACCATGATTTTAACGATTTCTTCCATGTCAAGCTTGACAAAATCCAGAGAATTTTACGTTTCTTCAAATCCTTCTCAATTGCGATCCAAACAATCGTTTTCAACGTTTAATACCGCAAATTAAAGCTCTTTTCTTCAACTTTCAATCTAGTTGATCAGAATCCAAATTTTCTAATCTCATGGACTATATATATGCTTCTAAAGTTGTTCGTTTTTTACTGATTTTCAGAGGCATATATATAGCCTATCCCACGAGAAACTTCAACTTCAGTTCAATTAGTAAAAAAGTAGAAGATAAGAGCTTTAATTTGAGCTATTAAACTTTGAAATCGGTCGGTTGGATCGGAAGGCACACGGATTTAAAAAATGGCAAATTTCGCTTTTTATCCATGAAATCAATCGATTTTCGAAAATTCGGAGATTTTTCCCTTTCTTCAAATGCTAATAACTTTTGATCCAATCGTGCGTTTTCAAAGTTCAATAGCTTAAATTAAAGCTCTCTTCTTCTACTTTTATACGATTGAGTCTAAAATTTTTTTTTCTTCGTAGTGTGCTATATATATGCTTTCAAAGAACGATCATTTTGAAAAGCATATATATAGTTCATCATAAGCGAAAAGAAAAAACCCGCCCAGTAATTAAAAAGTACAAAAGCAGACCTTTAATTTGACGTATTGAACGTTGCAAACGGATGCTTGGATCAAAAGTTAGAAGGATTTTAAGAAAAAAAAGGTAAGAGCGGTCATTTTCGTAAATCTTAAATTCAAGTTCATCCACTTCTAAAATGCGAAACTTTTGATCAGTGCATCCGATTTAGACAAATTTATATCCAAATAAAAGGTCTTTTCAAGTACTTTATTTTAATTGATTAGAAATTTGATTTAACATACGGCCTACTCTTAAATTTTTAGGAGAATGGAAAAAACGCGAAAAAAATGAGCGTATTTTTTTTCAGTTTTTGGCCCGTAACTTTTTATTGGCATAGGGCGCGGATGTATTTCGGTCAATTTTCTTGTATTGTATGCCCTAACGAGTAAAAAAAACCTAGCCCGGTTAGTGTGCCCTCAAAATTGCAAATCTTCCACTTTTTCGCCCAAAAATTGACACCTGGCCGTAGATTTCCTCATATATACATACGCCTGACACCGCACCGCTGCAGGCGCTCCCAGCTCGTGTCTCGCGTCGCCCAAATCCAACATCAGACTACCCGCGGCTGCAGCCTCCTTCAATCATACTTCAGATACCTCTGGAGCGAGTAAACCTCTCTCTCTGTACCACGCGCCGCAGTCGCGCTTAAGGTATTATATACACGAGTGATGAAGGTCGAGTGCCATTAATATTGCCGTGTTGATTCATCACCGCGTTAATGTTTTGTACGCAAGCGCGCGCTCAAGAACAGGATGATGTTTGTTACCTATACGCGCGCAGTCTCTATACCAATGCGCATGTGTGTGCGCGTAATTTACCGCATGCGAAAACGCATGTATTGATGACGAATACTTTACGCCGGCTCTGTGCTTCGGATTCATCGAGATTATGTATTATGCTCGACAAATTCATTCGACTGCGCTGACGCGATGAAAGATAGTAATCAGTTCTTACCGAGGGCATTTTACTTTTGGCTGAAATAGATCTGACATTGCAACGGACAGTCGACGAAATTCGGCGAAAGTCGAAGAACGGATTTAGAGCTCTAAGAATTCTTTTATATCAGCGAATAAATGAATGTTCTACGACTTCAATATCTTTATATATATATTGTCATTAATGATCAACAAATGGAGCTGAGAAGAGCTTCACCATTAAGCACAGATCGAAAGTTCATTGTTTTGAAACATAGATAACTTTTTATGAAAGAATACAATCTACGCAAATGTTCATTTAAATCAATGTTCTGTTAACGTATTTTGTGTGTGTGTGTGTGTGTGTGTGCGTGTGTGTTTGTGAATAAAATGTGATTGAAATAGATTTTGAAATTTTTTACGCAAGACACTTCATATACTACGAATTAAATTTTTTTGCGTTCAAAATTAATTATCAGCGGTATAAAGAGTGCTATGTGATGAGTTAAATTAAAAACCGAATATATGCACCGAAAGGCAAAACTTGTCCACGTGAAGAATTCATTAAAAGTATATCTGAAGGCGGACTTAAAAAAAATTTCTCATGATTGAATAGATCCTACAGCCACATGTACGATGTGTAACGAAAATACCCAGTAGAGGCTTAAAGAGAATGTCGCGAATCATTTTAGTCCACTATTTCGTTCATAATCTCATAAAGGCCAAGCCGAGCACAAGAGCATGAATGATGTGTACTGCGCGAGAGACAAAGCGCGCATAGTATAAAAGTAGATCAACGTTGTGTTTAAGCTAGTAAGTAGTAAAAGTGGGAAGGGGGCGACTGAGAGAGAGAGAGAGACTGGATTATAGAGAGAATCCATACTTTGCGACGTCCGTATATTGCTTGCGCGCATGCTGCTCCGTAAAGCAAATAAGATAATTCACGCGAGTATTTACAAGGACGAGAACCGTTAACTTGCGTACAAGGAAGATAATGTTTAATTGAGACTTGAGAAGTTCACATTGAATGATAAACACATCGGTGTATCAAAGATTAGTGTAGGAGCCAGGTAGGTCCCCGTCGGCTTTTCAATTCGGATGGCTGCAACTAGGTTTTTCTAATGTATTTTTGCCCGCTGAATACGAATTTCGAGGGTGGATTATCGAAAAGATGGCAGATAATTTGTTATTAACAATCTAATTGTTTAAATGGCTATAAAATGTAACCAATAAAAATTTAAAACTTAAAACTAAATTAGAGCGATTATATTTCTCACAACGAGTACGAGACATTTTGAATTTTAAAAAAATGTTAATTATAACCCGAGATATTGCAAATTCGGTGCACAAATGTGCTATTTAATGCTCTGCGCGCACTATTTCCATTGTATCTCTACTTCTATTTGGAGTTTCAACCTTTAAGATATCTTAATTTAAAGAAGAAGCTTTACACTATCGGAACAGGTAAGTAAAAATATTTTAAAATTGTTATAAATAATACTCTATCGTCTATAAAGCTTAAAGATTCGATGAAATTAGCGAAGTTAATTTGTTTACAAGCCCATCAAATTGTTTACACTGATGTAATATAGAAAAAATTTATTGGATTATCTTTATCAAGAGCTTAGTTAATAATGTATGCTTTGTTTCGTTAAATTAGCTTGATTGTGGTCCGAGAAAAAGCAATTTAATGGACAAATAGGTATTCTTGACTATAGACATCGCGCCATATAGCCAAATGTTATCCGTAAACCTTTATGTTACCGTATATAATAAAATTTAATCAACGTATTTCTATCAGCTGAATCCGAATTAATATGGTAGATCAATGTAAAAATAATTTGTAATTTGTTATAAATAAATTTCAACAATATATTATAACAATATTTTTAAATTTTGAAAAATTTTTTTGAAATATTTTTTTTATCATTAAATATGTTAATGAATATAATATAAATATAATTATTGCATAATTTTAGCTTATTCGAACTATTAAATATATAAAAGATTTTCAAATATAAGTAAAAATATAAGAATTCTCTCAAGATACTGTGACAATCATTTCATTTATCGATGATTTTATTTTTATTTCTTAATCTTAATAAATAATTGACACCATACAAAAGTTATAAATTATTTAATAAAAATATAATGTAGTCATTAAATGTAAAATTATTTTATTTACAGTGTTCTTTTTGATTATATATTATTTTTACAATGATCTACTATACTAATTCGGATTCAGCTGATAAAAATACGTTAATTAAATTTTATTATATACGGTAACATAAAGGTTTACGGATAACATTTGGCTATATGGCGCGATGTCTATAGTCAAGAATACCTATTTGTCCATTAAATTGCGTTTTCTCGGACCACAATCAAGCTAATTTAACGAAACAAAGTATACATTATTAACTAAGCTCTTGATAAAGATAATCCGATAAATTTTTTCTATATTACATCAGTGTAAACAATTTGATGGCCCAATAAACAAATTAACTTCGCTAATTTCATCGAATTTTTAAGCTTTATAGTCGATAGAGTAGTATTTATAACAATTTTAAAATATTTTTACTTACCTGTTCCGATAGTGTAAAGCTTCTTCTTTAAATTAAGATATCTTAAAGGTTGAAACTCCAAATAGAAGTAGAGATACAATGGAAATAGTGCGCGCAGAGCATTAAATAGCACATTTGTGCACCAAATTTGCAATATTTCGGGTTATAATTAACATTCTTTTAAAATTCAAAATGTCTCGTACTCGTTGTGAGAAATATAATCGCTTTAATTTAGTTTTAAGTTTTAAACTTTTATTGGTTACGTTTTATAGCCATTTAAACAATTAAATTGTTAATAACAAATTATCTGCCATCTTTTCGATAATCCACCCTCGAAATTCATATTCAGCGGGCAAAAATACATTAGAAAAGCCTGGTTGCAGCCATCCGAATTGAAAAGCCGACGGGAACCTACCTGGCTCCTACACTAGATCAGATTTGGCGCGCAAAAGAATCACGAGGAATTCGCGTATGCAGTGGCCTTTCATTCTCTCCCCGCATAAAGCCTAGCTAAGTAGCTGCTACAACTTTCAACAGAGTTTTCATGTGCATCACTCCTTTGCACATAGCCCTTTTCGATCAGCTTTCTTTTTCTCTAAGCAAACTGCATTTAGGCGAAGTATTTACCTTGGAATATTGCGAGAGAAACCAATCCCCGTGATCCTCCGACAGATTAATCAGGGGAGAAACAAGATCAAAACAGCTACAGGTATACTAGATACATAGTCGTACGGCTGTATGAGGCTATTGTGACTAAATGAACGAAAGAGCTGGAGAATTGTTACTTACATTCTACAGCTACCGCTATCCGATTTTGAAA
Organism: Philotrypesis tridentata; assembly: GCA_018906965.1. Taxonomy (NCBI): domain Eukaryota; kingdom Metazoa; phylum Arthropoda; class Insecta; order Hymenoptera; family Pteromalidae; genus Philotrypesis; species Philotrypesis tridentata. The sequence goes on along the minus strand of JACCIB010000015.1, from coordinate 987,377 downwards.
TTCAACCCGTATCCTCCGAAGTAAAGCTACCGCAGAGTCTACCTTGATATTATCCTCTCCTTCTCGGCCGCTCTCTGCTGAGCCTTAGTTTACGAAGTAAAACATTAATGACCCTCTGCTGCTTCTTCTCGAGAGTTTCCATTGCGTGTCTTGCCCATCGTAATCCACAGCAAGCTTTGATTGCCTTGTTAATGCACCCTGATGAATACGTGCTCCTGGCTCTACGCTCCATTGTGCAGTTTTCCTCATCCGGCACCATTGTCTTTAAACTTTAAAGAGTTCATCGTGAAAAATGAAAAATTTATCTCTGTCTCGCGTTGCTGCTCTATTCGTAAAAAGTAATTAAAGTTGCATTTACCGCAAAAAAACAGCCGTTTTAATCGGCGTGTCTTAATTTTATTTTATTACTATAGCGACTGCAAATGCATCACTATAGCTCTTTTTAACTCTAGAAATTCATAATTATACATGCAAATGCATGCAAAGTACTAAACATAGAAGAATTAATTTTATTCTTGTTCCTTGATTCCTCAGTACTCATATCAGATATATTTATTGGGAATGTTATATTTTCCAAGGCAATGCAGAATTAGAATAAAACAAAATTTACTCAACTTTTTTTATCCTTCACCGTTTCGACGTTGTCGACCTCATTCAGAAGACTTTTTTTCAATACACATTTCTATAACATATTTTTATCTTCTACATTGTATCCAACATGTTCTCTTTCAAAGCTTCTGAAAAAGAAAGCAAGCTCTCGAAGTAAACTTTATTACTCTTTTGAAAAATTCAATTTTATATCACTTTGGAAAGAATGACAATTCCCAATGCTGACAGTATCAAACGCCAACTGAACAATTCCTTGCTTGACATAATTTTAAATAGTTCTATGTGAATTATATATCATCTAGTATTTATATATATATATGTATATTGCAGCACATGTCAATCAAAATGTTTAATCGAGTTGAGCAAGCTGAGAACTTCGGCATCCGTTAGAAAGTTCTAGTAGAAATATCCGCCATACGTAGGATTGATCAAACTATTTCGGTTTTCTGTGCTGACTTCTCAATTTAATAATTAACAAATGAACATATGTAGTGACGCGATGTTATAATTCTAAAAAAAAAAACAGAAAAATAAATAAAAACAAAAAAACTGAGCGTTCGAACAGTTACTCAGTAATGAGCTTGGTATAATTATGTGCAGCGATAGCCAAATATGGCTGAGCTGTCGTCGATACGAATGCATCCTCGTATGCATCTCGATACTTTTCAATCAAAAAAGAAACAAAAAATTCCTCGAGCTATTGACCTGAATTCGTCGCGTCCATCAGAGCTCAGCCGAGCGTGTCTCCATAAAATTAGTCGCGACCGCTTGCCAAAAAAAGTAAAAGGTATGCGTGTAAAAAAAAAGAACACCGCCTAGTAGTACTGTAGCTACCGTGTAGTTATGTACATTGCAGTGTAGTACTGAAGCTTGCCCTAATGCTCCTACCATTTACAGCCGCATCTATACAGCGTTCCCGGAACTGTTCCCCCCCATCTCTCTCTCTCTCTCTCTCTCTCTCTCTCTCTTGGGAGAACGGAGGGTGATAATTGCCGAGCCGTTAGTGTCGCTGCGCTATTGCCGCTCGAATCGAGGCTTGAATGCAAGCGCATGACCCAATGTCTGGAAGAGCCAGGGAGAGAGGGAGAGAGAGAAAGAAAGGGGGGGCGGAGATGCGCCTCTCGGAAAACTATATACGCGAAGACGACGCGCGCGGCACGTGAAGATCCTTTTGAGTGATAATGATGTTGCGAGTGTTCTAGTGAAGCTGGGTATATCGCGGAGGAGGGAACGCCGCTCGGTTTAATGACACTTCTTTTCACGTGTAAGATCATTCCTTACCCCGGCTTTATGGGGGTATGCCACGTTCTCGCGCGGTTTTCGCTTTGTTGTACAGCTTTATACTGCTCCGGAGCTCATGCAGGAAATTCACCGGGAAAAGTCGCTCAACGCGCTCAACCTTTGTGTATTCGCGAGACACTCGTTACGCGATATTTGTCGAGGTCGCAACTGAATGACGTCGCCGCGCGCTACAAAATGCACAAAGATACCTTTTTTTCGGTTCGAGCTGTAGAGCGTGTAATGCCCCGAGCGAGCTGGATTTTACCGAGAAATTTGTGAGAAAATTCAATGAAAGTGTGAAATTTTAAAAGAATTTTGAAATCTTCATTGTACCTGCATACATAAAGCGAATTCTTTGCTGGCTCTACGTAGTGTATAATATTTATATGTGCTTAAGCTTACTTAATAAGTGTTCACTTATATACTACAACGTTGGATATAGGCGAAGATCAAAAAGTGTTAATCAAGTTTTTTACTGCCAGGATATCTAATTTAATCACAGCCAGAGTCAGGGCAGAGTCGCTCGCTTCATGCGTTTCATTAGCTCTAGTCATTCATTTTTTATGCCTGAATATCTTTATTCAGTTGAAAAGCGCATTAAAACATGTTCATCGGTAGACGCAGTGAATTCTTCAAAAATCAATTTCTTCAAATTTCACGTAATTTCGCACTTATGCATCGGTTAATAATAATCGCTTGAAGGCGGGGGAAATCGGAAAATGACATTTCAATCGTGTAAAGTGAAGAGTTCTCGAGAGAAAAGGAAGGAATAGTCGGCTGCAATAAGTCTGAGGCAGTAAAATGCGATTCGGATCAAAGGACAAAATGGTATAACCAGCAGAAGAAACGAAAGCGGGCGGTTGGTAAAAAGAAACAATCGAGAGTAAAACGTGACATCAGAAAAGAGCCGCACGGCAAAAGGAGGAACGCGTGGCGCGCAGAGAAAAGAGCTCTGGATACGATAATATAATTGGATGGATGAAAAAAGAGGCGATCTATTGTCTTTAAACGTACTTGTATAACTTCCGTGAAAGTATAGTACACACAAAGTGAGAGAAGAGAGGGAGAGAGAGAGAGAGAGAGTGGGAGATTCATTTATCCGCGAAAACAAACTATAACTTTGAAGCGCGCAATGCGACTGCAGACTGCACACTGTCGGAGGCGAGCGAGCGAGAGTAAGTACAAGAAATAAAGTGAGAGAGCGAGGAGCGCCGAGTCGATGTGGCGAATATAGAGACGCAGTGAGAAGGAGTCGAGAAAGCGAGTGAGAGGGGGGGGGGGAGGAGGAGGGGAGCTCGCGACACGAGGCAACAACCACAGGAGCAGCAGCATAGCGGCAGCAGCGGCAGCAGCAGCAGCAGCAGCAGCACACGCTCAAGGAAGCGATCTCACGTCATACTTAACGAGGGGCCCCACTCGGCCGCGAGAGAAAGAGCGAGAGGAGAGCTCCAAGCAGGAGAGAAAGAGTTGGCCTCTTATTCTTTACCCGGGTTATATACCCCCGTCAGCTCGTAGGCTCGATTCTCTGTTTATCTTTATCTCTTTTGGTTTGGTTTGTCGGCTCGCGGCTCGGCACTGTGATTACAGGGTACCTGGCACTCACCTCGGAACTCGGGTGGTCCACTGCCTTCCCTCCCTCCCTCCCCCTCTCTCTCTCTCTCTCTCTCTCTCGCGTCCCTCCTACTCCTCCTGCTCCTCCTCCTCCTCCTCCTTCCCGCCGGCCCTCGATCATTCTCAATCTTTCTCCTGCCGGTTCGGCGGCAGCGGTCGAGCGAGCGAGCGAGCGCGTGCGTGTGTGCGTGCTACGCGAACGAGCTGCTCACGCACACACCTCGAGGGACCCCCGCGCTCGCTCCCTTGCGCGCATATAACCTTCCGCGCGCACGCACACGGAGTCGCGCAGGGCCTTTATCTCCATCTCTCTCGGACTAACTACCTGCGGCTTATTAGCAATACAGTCGATGCGAAAAGCTTGTGCGGCTGCGAGAGGGAATGAGAGGTAGGTAGCGCGCGAGAGAGGGAGACTGATGTGTTAATCAGAGAATCAGCTGGACGCGCCGTGCGTACACTGCTATACATATATATATATATACATGCACACATACGCGCGCACGTGCCTTCTTGAAAATGATATTCCGCTTGTCACGAGAGAGATTGAGGCACTTGTCGCCCAGCAGGGTCGCGAAAGGAGATCGTGGGAGTCGTGTCTGCGGCGGCGGCGGCAAGAGAGAGAGAGAGAGAGAGAGAGAGAGAGAGAGAGAGAGAGACTCTGCACCGATCTGCGCGAGGAGTTTATTGATGGATTGGAGCTGCGTACGGCGCTGAGTGGCTTGTTGTGCCATCGCTTTTCGCCAAAAGGTTCTGCCTGCCTGCGCTCCGACGCGATCGTTTATTACGAGCGTTAATAAAATCGATGCTTTATATGAGACCGCTAATAAATTGGCATTTATTGACGTGAAGCGCGCTCTCGATTTTTCGGGGCTTTTACGCGAAAGCACACGCTTGCCGAATTTCTCGGCTGATTCTGGGTGGTCGAGATGCTCGATAACTCTCTCTTTCTCTCTCTCTCTCTCTCTCTCTCTCTCTCTTTCTTATTTCCCTCTTTAATATATTGTCTCGCGGAATTATACATTGTCGTTAGCTGGCTCTATACACTATTATCCAAGTCTTTGCGTGTACGAACCCTCCTGTAATAATCGATTGCAGATTCGTTTTCCCAGCGTCTGGCAGCGACTAATTTCAAATTCAGAAAACACGGAATAAAAAGAAATTGGGGACATCGATTCCAAGTGAAGATTAAAAAAGTTGGTGCGACAGCTCTCAACTCTGCTATGCTTTCCTGCCAATTGCAACCAAACTTCAAAATTAAATTTCGACTTCCGTGAATTTCTTTTGAACATCAGTCAGAGCTCTCTCTCTCTCTCTCTCTCTCTCTCTCTCTCTCTCCTCTCCCTCTCTCCCTTCTCGACATGCATAACCATGACTTCTTATGCACGAACGCATCAAACTCGACTTACGCGCCTTTGTCCATCAATCAACACTCGCCCATCAGGCGCGCGGCGGTGTTCCACTTTATGAATCGAAGAGTAAACATTTTGCTGCAATCATACTCCATATAGCTATACAGACAGCTGTCGACACGTTGCTACACGAAGCCGGCACTCTGTAAAAATAAAAGTACGCCTGCTGCCCGGCAGCAGCGTAGTAACAACCCACGCTGATTCCCCGAAAGGAACTGACTTTTCGTATTCGAAAACATCGAGAGTTGTTGTTACTATGGTTGCAACATACACAAGCGTGTACACACACACGCGCGCCACTCCTTTCTTCGACAGTCGTCGATGAAATGCTGGCCGCACCTGTGGTTCAAAAAAAGCGAGAACAGACGATGTGAGTTCGGAGATCCCCCGTGAGCTCTCGCGCGGATCGGCCACGATTCCATTACAACGAGCGAAACTGTGCGCGCCCGGTACAAGCGCCTGCAGGCCAATCTGAAATGATCTAATAAAAGCAAGACAGTAGAGAGAGAGAGAGAGAGAGAGAGAGAGAGAGAAAGAGAGAGGGAGAAAGAGAGAGAGAAAGAGAGAGAGAGAGAGTGAGAGAGAGAGAAAGAGAGAAGAGTGTGGTGAGAGATGCTGCTGCAGGCAAAACTGCATATAAGGAGAAGAAACGAGCGCGAAATAGTAGAGCCGCCGACGTTTTTGAACTCCAGCTCTCTTCTCTCATACAGAAAAGAATTTAGATAAACTGCTATTGTCTTTGTCTTGGCTACTGAAAACTTGTAGTGAGCTTGCTATCCTGTGTTTCATGCAGGCTCTCTGAAGTATATATATAGTCATGCTTTATTTAAACATTGCTCTACATATCGTTTCCGTCACTTCAATAGGACGTTGTGCATAGTGTGAGGAGAAGTCTGAAAACTTTATATACTCGGTTCGAAACTTAACCAGACGCTGTTCTGATGCATGCACTGAGAAAAATATATGAGTAAAAATTAACAAAATCTGGGTAAAAATTACTATAATCTATAGTAGCTGGAGGACAGAACTATCAAAATATTAAAAAATTTTATGTCCACATAGTAATTTTTATAATCGAAAGACTCTAAAAATTGATATCGAACATAATAATTTTTGCAATCGAAAAGTTCTAAAAGTTGATAAAGACATAGCAATTTTTACTAAGAAATATAGCAATTTTTACTGTGGAACATAGCAATTTTTATTTTCAAATTTATCATATACATTGAAAAAAATTTGTTCAGTTTATTTAGAACGTTATTTTATATTTATTGCAATCCCGACATAGAACCTATAGAAGACATAGAACCTATATGGAAATTTTGATAACAGCATCTGGAGAAACTGAAATTTTTAATATGGTTTAAATTTAATTAAAACTTGTAGTAACTTAGTAATTATTAATCCTCGTCATTCTTATATCCAGAAAATATACAAATTTTACAACAGTGGGAGGAAATCCTTATTTGTTGGGAAAGGCTTATCCATATCACAACAATAATAACAACCATCTAATACTTCTGCAGTTGATCGTTGATTCTCGTCGGTGTCACATCACCATCTGGTGACACCGACGCTGTTACAAGCGTTCGGTCATTGCAATAACTGGCGTATTTTCTGTAAAATTTGGTGTGAATTATGTTTACATTAGTGTGATTTTTTATCAATTTTTAAGCCCTGATAAGGAATCGTAACGACTCGAAACGTCGGCAGATTTAATAAATACAGTGGCTCGAAGAGATGCGGGTAATTGTTCTTATTGATTATCCATAAAGCTCGAGCGATAGATTCATTTATTACAAATACATCTAATACTTCTCGGCAACGTTTCGTCCTCTAATGTGGGACCTTGTCAAGCCTGTTTTTATTCAACAAATAATAATGGAAATGTAAAAAATATATAAATATTCAACTTTTTTGATACAAATAATACACAATTATAAATAATTAGTTTAATGGTATTAATTTTTGTGTATTATTTGTATAAAAAAAGTTGAATATTTATATATTTTTTACATTTCCATTATTATTTGTTGAATAAAAACAGGCTTGACAAGGTCCCACATTAGAGGACGAAACATTGCTATTATTGTTGTGTTTGTTATTATTGTTGTGATATGAATAATTAGCCTTTCACAGCAAATAAGGGTTTCCTCCCACTGTTGTAAAATTTGTATATTTTCTGGTTATAGGGTTATAGGATTATAGGGTTATAGTAACTGATAGTAACGTATCCCTATTCTAAAGCTTATATACCAATCGAAATCTTATCCTAGCACTTACGAGTTTCATCACATGCCTCGTCGCCATTCGGATATATCACGCCCTTCATCCTCTATAACCTTACACGCACACATATTTTGATAATATAAATGTTTTCTTGATGCTGCCAAGTTGCCAATTCATTTTTTTTCTTAACATCAACAGCTCTGACGCGCGGAAGCGTTCGTGCATGCGCGCAACAAAAAGAGAATGATTTTTACTATGTTCCATATAGTAAAACATACTGTTACAGCATTGTGTAGAACATTTTTGGTAAAATCCCTCAGAATTCGATTCTGTAGCCCAGTTAATACAGATTATAGTAATTTTTAGCCGTATTTCGATAATTATTAATTACTGAGGGCACTATATATTTTATATTTAGCTTATTATTTAATATATAACGTATTTTGTACACAGATTTCGGAATCTAAATATATGATCTGTGAATGTTTTTAATTATGAAATTATTCTGAATCAGAGTCGGTAAAAAAGTTTATTCAATAAGATAATTCAGACATGCTCACATTGTTGTTTTATGAACATGCTAAAGAAAGATAAATGAAGATAAAGGGCATGTATGGACGAAACCAAACCTACAATTTTTCTGCAGGTTTGTAACAGTATTAATTTTGTATGCAAATAGGGATTTTGATTTAAATGAGTAGAATATTATTTAAACAATAAAAGATGAAACAAATTTCAAATAATTCTTTAATAATAATTTTTTCCACCTTTTATTGTTTATAAATGTTATTTTTGTAGGTGTTCCATTAAAATTAACTGTGAAATTTTCAAAATTATTTCTATTCAAGATTTCAAAGATGGCTTGTCTGGTTAAAACCAAAAGAGATGGGAAGGTAAGACAAAAAGAGGTACAAAAAATCATTAAAATTTCTAATACGGTCAAACATTTTTAGCGAAATATTGCAAAATTTACTAGGGACATTATGAAATTTATCCTATAATCGGTGGAAGATATTAAAATCTGTGCTCGTAAGTTTAAAAAGTTCGATTTTTATTTGTCAAATTAGAAGTTTTGTGAATTTCTTCATGTATAAGTACACACTTGTAACTAAATAAAACATCCAATTAATTTTCTAATTGTATAGTCGTAGCGGCTGCATCACCGATCTTGTGGAGAAGCTGATACACCGAAAAAAGTAGCCGCAGGCCAATAAGGCGCCATCCAGCTCGTTGGAATATATAAACCAAGCGCAAGCGGTGATGAGCTTGGGCGATAATTGCGTTTCCACGTAAGGTGGCGAGCGGTGCTAAAAGTCGAGAAAAAAAAAGTAAAAGTGGCACTGCTGTCGTTGTCGCCGAATAGAGCGCAACCTAGACAGTGCCGAATTGCCGTGTGTGGTCGCAGCTTCTTCCCTCCTTCCCCTTGCCATCAAATCTTCTCCCTCTCCTCTCTCTCTCTCTCTCTCTCTCTCTCTCTCTCTCTCTCTCTCTCTCTCTCTCTCTCTCTCTCGCCGAGGCCGATTTAAATATCAAAGGCGGCCTATAGGGTCTGACCTATAGCACCACTGAATCATGTTACCTGTGGTCCGCTGCCGCTTCCTTCGACCTTCTCCTCGACTCTATATGTATGTCTGCTCTGTACTGTATAGTTGCTCTCTCGCTTGCTCCTAAGAGATTTACGAAACACAATTTCGTATCTCGCTGGCTTAGCTGGTGTTGACCGAGGCGCTAACATCGTCTCGGACAAAGGCGGATATCACTCGCGGCTGTACCCTGTTCCTACAGCGTGATATAACGCCCTCTTGCTCCTGTGTATAGCCTTGGGCCACTGCAGCAGAGGAGCTTGGAAATACAGCAGTAAACTCCCCGTTGGAAGCGTTTAGCTCTATACTCTCTGGAGAGGAAAAATTTGTCGCGTGTAGCGTACGCACAAAAAAAAGTTTACACCAACGACTGTTTGCAGGATTTAGTCACAGGATTGACGGCACGACTATAAGTCGTTTTCGTTTGTTACCATAGACATTTCCAACGTTCCAATGGCATTTTTAATGTATGTATGGAATGTTATACCGAGGCGCGGTGATTGCTTTTTTACTCCGATTTTTTTTCCGAGAAAATAAAACTGAAAAAAACTTTTCCTGAAAATTTTGAAATAATTGAATCATTCCCTGGGATTCGCGAAAACGCAACGTGAAAGCCTCTGAACTTTATAAAAAGTAACTTTTGATTGCTACAGTAAAAAAGTATTTGATAAATATGAAAAATGTAATACACTTTATTGAAAGCCATGGTCTATGTGTTAATTAAATATTATGCATAATAGTTTGCATTGGCAGTTTGATTAATTTTTTATACATCCTTCAATCAGAATAAAACAATTTAGTTATTGTGAATTACTATTTGAAAAAAGTTCATTGTTATAATACGTTTAATATTTTACAATTATGATATGGTAATTTATTTAAAATGTATATACCTTAAAAACAAGTAAAATCAAAATTATTTCATTCTGTAAAAATGATGAATATTTGTATTTTGACAATAAAAAAAATTTAATTTTGTTATATGTATATATGAAGTATTATTCAATTCTCATTGCATCGATTCGATTGGTAAACAATTCTACACAGATAGAAAGGCTATGTTGACTCAAAGTTTTCGCGGCTTTGAAAACTAATTTTTTCATGGTGTATTTGACATAAAGGAATATGCCTTAGCATTGAAGACATATTTCTTAATAGTTAATGCGCGATCGTCTTGGACTTCAAGACTACCATACTGTATTATAAAGTAGTCGCGGCTTTACAAATACTTGTACTTTGTAAAGCACATCATATAGTAAATACATATTTGTACTTATAAATAATTGCAAGAAGTAGGTTTCACTTAATATTATTCGCACGAAAAAAATCTATCGTTTGATATACCCGTATACCTGGTAATATATTTGATGTAATTTGTGAATACTCTTGTAAACGCGTTAAGGAGGTTAGGTTAGTTCGCGACACGTGCATTGGCTGCGCATCAGATCTCGTATCGGACTCTCGGTTCTTCATCGATTGCACCATAGATGTTTTGTAAATATAATTGAGGAATTGCAATACTTATTCAGCGAAGGTGTAAGTATACAAATAGGAAAAGAAACTTTTAAGATACATTTAATGCAAAGGAAAGTATTAAAATCGAAGTTACGTGTATTTGTCTCAAACCATGGCTTATTTATTAAGAAACAACGCATTAGCGATTGGCTATTTTCAAGACTTCATAATTAATGCACTATTTCTTTAAATCTAAACCCTATATGCCTTTTGCTTATATCAAAAGCGCACTGTTTTAATGCAAACGCGCTGACTTTGGGTTAAAGTATCTTTTCTACCTGTGTATGATTCAATGAAAATTGAATGCAGAAAGATACGGTGCCAAATAAGAATTCGTTAGTTGGTACTCAATAAGTAAAAGATCAAAACTGGCAGTATGTAAATCTGGATCCTATAATTTCAATCAGTGCCACACAGCAGAATAATTTTCTCTTAAGCTTAATAGCTTCCCCAAGGCGAAGTGTGTTGACCGGTGAGCAAAAATCTTTTGACGAATACTGTACCTTATTTGCTGATAATGACGAGTCGATTGGTTGGACGAGGCGAGGGAGCCGCTCTCTTTCGTGCGCCAGGCCGATGGCTATTTTAGTGGGTGGAAAATTATACGGCGGCAGCTGCTACAAATTCTAAGATGAGCAGCTCTTCGGTTAGGCACTATAATAATCATTTCGGCAGCGACGGCGGCGGCTGCGCCGGTGGATCTGGCCCTCGTCCCTGCGCGTGTGCAAAACACACAGAAAGAGAGAGAGAGAGAGAGATATGAATTCAGTTCGCTCTCTCTCTCTTTCTCCTCTGTAGCCGAACACAGCAGTGTTTACTACTTCTATAAAGCTAACATCCCAGGTGGAACACGGCGCTTGTCAACATATTTACCAGCTCGTTAACGCGCCCATGTGGGGAGAGAGAGAGAGAGAGAGAGAGAGACTCTATCCCCTTTGGCCGACCATGACCGCCGAATTCGTGTACTCGTTAGCTTCAAAATCATGGAATCGCAACATTGCAGGATTTGCAATATCTATTTTGGCGAATACACAGTCGACGCGGTACTCAAACGAAATTCGGCTAGAAGATCAATCTTAATATATATTCAATCTCTATGCTAGGGCAAACCCCCCACGGTTGGCGTAAATCGCAGCTCTGCATCTCTCTCTCTCTCTCCCTCTCTTTGACCGTCTCGCTCCTATATATATATATATATAAAGCATATAGAGATGTCGATTAACGAGATGCCGAGTAAGCCTGGCGATTAGATGTCCACCCCAGGCGATGAAAATCCGTCAACAACAGCAAAAAACTACGGAGAAGTCAATTGCGCGGATAGAGTCATGATTGCAAATTCACTTGCTGTGCGCGAGTAAGTGGATGAGTAAAAGGCTTCAGTAGTGTACCACTGGGAGAGAAGAGAGCATTAGCTCCTTGTAATTGAAGTGTATTCTCGTGGAAATTGCCATGGCATTCTACCTCTAAAGTGTGTGTACAGCGTGACTGCAAAGTCGGAGTAGCTGCTGCTGCAACATTGCGCGATCAACGCGGTCGCGAATGAGAGATGGACAGAGGAAGAGGAGCGAGAGAGAGAGAGAGAGAGAGAGAGAGAGAGAGAGAGAAAGCGAACGGTGGCTCGACCAATACATTATCGACCTCCGCGAGCCACCAGAAGAGAGACCCTCCACGAAAGACTCGCTCGGTGATTTTTTACGTTTTACTTGCTTTTGATTGGCGCGGGAAGGGGAATACAGCGACCGAGAGAGAGAGAGAGAGAGGGGGGGGGGCAGCTGTAGACGGGAGAGGGCTATAAAAGACTGCCGAAAAATAAGACTCCTCTGCATCCAAGACTTCCTCCTCCTTCAGCGCTGGTCAGGCATCAGAGCGAGCGAGAAAGCTGCGGACGCGCCAGGCAGAGAGACGGAGAAAACGAGCGAGAGACGAAGTTTGGCCTCGGCCGTTCAGCCGAAAGAGAAGGAAAGAGGGGTAGAGAAAAAAGAAGGCACAGGGTGGCACGAAACGGCCTAAGGTATAAGGAGAAGAGAGGGAGAGAGGAGCAGGAGAAGGTGGAGGGAGTCAACCGTGCGGCTCGGAGCGGCCAGTGTGTAATTTTGCGCCGACTTAGGAAAACACGGCGGCCACCCGCGTGTCTTGCCAATGCATTTAAAAATAAAAGGGGAGGGGAGGGCGACGGCAAAATGCGAAAGAGAGTGTAGAGAGAGAGAGAGAGAGAGAGAGAGAGAGAGAGAGAGCGCGGGCTTGAGGATTCTCTCGCGGCGTAGATCGTTATTCTTTATCTCCTCTCTTCTCTCCTCATGTCTTCATTTCGCCGATGACTTATGTAGAAGTTAGACTACCAATGCGGTCCTCCTGCTTTTTTTACGACTCCCCCCCCCCTCTCCCTTTTGGTCTTCGTCTTTCTCTTATTCTACTCTACTCTCCGTCTCTCTCTTCTGTCCTTCCTCTACGCTCCTTTTAATACTTTGCCAGTCCTCGATTCTCGCCTCGGCTTTTCGAGGTATGAAACAGCTCCTTATCGCGCGAAAAAATCTTCATTCCGTTCACGACTAGTATTCAAAGATAAAAGCCTCTCGCGGTTCCTGTGACTATGCTACTATTCTCCCCTCCACTGATTTTCTTCTCTTCCCTTTTTATCCGAGCTCCTGTTCTCCTCTCTCCCTCTCTTTCCCCTTCTTTCGCGTCTTTAGTTTTCTTTTTATGGCTCTTCTATCGCGACCAACTTGTCTCCCCACAGATTACGAGCATCTCGATATCGAAGCTGCGAGAGAAAGAGTATAAGAATCTTGTTGGAGAGGAACGAGAGGAAAAGAGAGATTACATTATCAGCAACACAGCCTTGTATAGAGAAATATATAAGAAGGCATATACAGCTTTGCTCTCGGCCGCTAGCTTTCTCCTTTTTTTCAGGCACTTATCTTGACACTGCGATCTTATTATATTCAAAAAATCGTAGTTCTCTTCCATCGAGATGGATTTCATGGGGTGAGGGGGTGGCACGCACGCGCTGCCTATCTTTCTTTCAGATACGGAACAGATACAAAGAATTAAGATACTATCGGGAATTCACCAAAGCTTTAGAAATATATTTGTAAAGTTATTATAGAATTCCCTATATGTAAGGGGAATTCAAGAAAAATATCCAGATTATTATTTGGAAAATCTTTAAAAATGATTTTGTGCTAAGCCTCTAGGATAGCATTTGTCTTCTTACAGAACGGTAACTTTTCCTTTTCGGACTCGGGGCATCATTTTATTAGATCGTGCGTCACTAATAATTAGAAAATCTGCGACAATCCCTACGCCGTATCGACAATGTAAGCATCGAGAGAAATTCCCATTATTTTTTTCGACGTTCATCGATCTCAGAGATGTCATCTCTGTATATCCGTATCCAGGGCAGCACAGATTATCGAAATTACGGTAAGAATATATAAATTTAACAACAGTGGGAAACCCTTATTTGTTGTGAAAGGCTAATTATCCATATCACAACAATAATAACAATTATTGTTCACAATAAATGAGGGTTTCCTCCCACTGTTATGAAATTTGTATATTTTTGTCATATAAGAATGGCGAGAATTAATAATAACCGCGGTAAGAATATATATATATATACTTGCATTTAGACTCAATACATATATTTTTTTTATTTGTATAGAACTTAACATAACTTTTACAGTGTGGATTTTAAAAACATTACTTTTACACATTGCATTGTTCTCGAGAAATAAAACATTTTTCACGCACAATCACTATTTAGTACGGAAAGAGAGCTTTAATTGGAGCTATAGAGCATTAAAATCGGATTGCTAATTATAGAGTTATTGAAACATGAACAATTTGATCAATTCTCAAAACTCCTCAAAAACTTTTACCTTGCAAAATCGAAAAATTGCTAACCAATCATCTGAACATTTTTTGTAGAATTTCCCATATGTGTGTTTAGATCAGGAATTTTATGTAAACTATAGTGGCATAGTTTTATGTGTGTCGATATAAAAAGCCAATAATTGCTTAAAAAATCTTTACTTAATGTATTAAGTATTAAAATTTTCTCGTTTTCTTAACCAGTTATGAATAATAAACTTATTTAACTCGTAGAGATTTAATAATAGTTATAACCATGACTAACTAGTAAATCATTAAAACTTTTTCCTAAATCGGTAGGAATTTCTAGTTCCTAGTTTGCGTAATTTATTATCCTTATTTTACTATATTTACTATTACTATATTTACTAACTATATTTACTACTTATCATCCTTATTTTACTACTAATATGAGCAGTGTTTGGTTGAACATTGCCAGGAAACGGCACGAACCATTGTGACAATAATCTATTTTGAATTGAATTGTACAAAACTTATCAACAATTGATAAGAACCATTCGAGCCTGGTATTGCCATAAGGCATAATATTAACTGTTTACAAATACAAAATTAGTTGTTGCATTCTTTTCTCATAATGAACCGATCGCCATGGGCAAAGTCATTTTGCAGTGCATGCGCGCGCACGAACACACATGCAGAAAAGAAGTAGTTAGCACACCCACCGTGCAGGAGCAGCAGCAAAATTGCGAAGCGTGCGCCGAATAAAGATATTCCAAATGCCTCTGCATTATTCGCGCGGCTTCATCAATCGCGCCTCTCATCTAACTCCGATACACAGATGCGCGCGCACACGCACACTGAAGCGCGTCCTCTTTTTCGGAATTCGCAGTAGTGTTTTCCCATAAAAAGCCCCGACGAGCGATAAATTGAAACCTAAGCATTTTTTACAGGGGGCAATGCTCGAGCGAATATGCAACGGGCCGGTCACTGTAGAGCGAAAGAGAGTGAGAGAAGAGAGAAAGAGAGAAGGTGGGGGTTGGGTTGGGTGGGGGGGGGGGGCGGCAGAGAACGTCGGCGGCGGGGCTCTCTTGATACCGGAGAGCGCACCGCCAACGTGGGTGAGCTAATGGCGCTACCGGACCGCCGACGCCGCTGCGGCTGCAGGAGCGCGCTAGCTGCAAACCCATTGTTGACGTCCTATATGCATTCTTTAGGCTGCAGGCACGTAAAAGATAAACGCGTCGCGCGTATAGCGTATAGCAGCGGTCCTTCCCTTCCTCCGATGCTTCTCTCCTCTCTCTCCTCTCTTTCTCGTTTGCCCTGTGCTGTACGTGTGTGTGTGTGTGTGTGTGTGTGTGTGTTGTGTATTTGTGAGTGTGTGTGCGCGTGAGTGCGTAATGCGGTGATGTGCGCGTGGGTCTGCATGTGCATAAGTAGAAGATAGAGAATTACTTGGGCACGTAGTGCATAAGATAGACACACTCAAAGTGGAAGACACACCGGATAAAAGTTATACACCTGCAGCTCGCGGGAAAATTGTCAAAAAGTTATGTGGCAGCCGAAGAGTTGAGCGAGCTCGCTGTCTTTCCTCTTTATTTGTGCACCTCCCCCCCCCCCCCTGCTAGCGAGCAAGCGGGTTATCATAAACTAGGACTCTCTTTTCGAGAGCCAAGTGTTGCTTCCACGCTGAATATGGGCCAACTTTTTATTGTCGCCGTAGCACACTTTGTATACGACTTCGCAAGGACCTAGGTCGGAAAAGCTTCTCAGTTGGATTCTACTTCAATAAAATGTTTATCCTCTCTCTCTCCCGCACTCGTGAGAATAAAGCCGATTAAGCGATATAGTACGAGCTCACTCCTCTCACCTGTTTCTCGTCAATTTTTCGGAACACTTGATCCTCCAGAAGTGAGGTGGCGCTAAGCAGGTTTGAGGCTTCCAACACATGTACCTCCGAAGTGAGCGCGCATGTGTGCGCTCTGTACAGTGTACACTGTAAAGTATGCAGTGTACAGTATACAGTGTACAGTGTACCAGGCTTCTCGGTACGTGACTGAGCGCGCGAGCGCTCCCTATACCGAATCTCATTGCCGAGAGCGGCCGAGGGAACTTTAAATATAATATACGAGACCCACTCAGTCTCGACTCATAACAATGCCCAAGGTCCGTGCTTGTAATTTGATCTAAAAAGGTCAAAGCTCCAATTTAGCACCCTTGCTGCTCTATTTTTTGCGAGAGCATCTCGAGCAACTGAATAACCAAATTCTTCGCTCGTGCATACACAAATTTTTGTAATTTACGACGCGCCAGACTAGACGTATTTGGCGAGTGGGAGGAATGCGAATGGGAGGAATGCGAATGAGGGCTGCAGGAGACAGGAGACTTCGCAAGTCTAGTCGAAGCTAAAAAATTTAATTGCAAGATTTTCTGGATAAACCGCGAAAATCCATACAGGTCATAAAGGTGCGGGCAAACTAAATGGAATTCATTTCACTGCGCGTTACATCGCTGCAACAAAATCGTTTGTTTTAAGCACCGCAAAGTCTCTTAAACTGACTTGAAATTATTTTGCCTGCGAATACCGCATCTCTCTCTCTCTCTCTCTCTCGTGAGCATATGCGCCGTCGCCTCAACTATTGCTGCTGCTACTGCTATACAACCGTCTTGTATAAAAGCACTGTCTTGTAAGTTTCGTGCTCGCCAGATATTCCCGCGCGCAGAAAATGTTTTAGCAACCACAGCCTTTGCAGGTCGGACTTTTCGGGAGCAGAGGAAAAATTTTTAGCTTTTTCTTACGGAGAAAAGTCGTCGTTTTAGAGAGAAGAAGTTCGCTAGCTACTGCGTCTCCTTTTAGTGCCGCGACTGTCTGAATGAGTCTCTACTTTCAAGTGTTTATTTTACGTCTTTTTTTACGGAGGGACTGTGTTTTAAGAACATTATTTTTAAATATGAATATACTTTCTGCTCTATAAGATTTTTATCGTTATAATTGACAAGTACCCGAACATCTTGAGCACCCATTTAGTCAGGGTGTCAGTTTCCAAGGTAAAGCACCGCACTGATCTATAAAAGACCTATGAAGTCAGAATATATAAGTATCTTAGATTGCAACTATTATTAAAGTAATTTACTGCTGTACACGAAGAAAAATGGATCACTAAATTTTACTAAAAAGTTCAGTCATGATCACAAACCCGCAAATAGAGATAGAAGATTCAACTTTTAGAATATAATAAAACAATCGACACATATAATTTCTTTTGAATGCTAAACGGTTATTATAACAGATAAAAGGTTTTGACAGCGACATTTTTCTCGATACAATTATTCTGCAAAGGGATTGCTCTGTTCAATTGTAACATCAAACGATATTTCAGCTTTCTGTATCTTTGCTAGTAATTATTTACATGCAAAAAAGAGAATATGTGTCGATTTCTTCTGTATTCTACATGACAGTCGATTGGAATAGATTATTACTTTTCAAGTGCGCTCTTATTTATTTTGATTATTGCGTACGCTATATTTTGATTATATGTGTATTACGGATATATGTGTTAATCCACGAAACAGTGGAAACAACTCTTTCAGTATGGTCTAAGGACCAGAAAACATAGATATAATAGGTGTGCCTTTAATAACAAATTTTGCAATTTTCTGAGGCCAGTTGTTTCCACTATTTCGTGGATTAGTACATATACGCGCAGTTTAGAAGCCGTTATATAATTGCGAACGTTCAATTTCAATGTATAAATATATGAGTCATGTTAATCTAATCATTTGACTCGCTATTCTATGATATAATAATATTACAATGAATTTTGTATATTTTCGATTCATTGCTGGAACAAAGATATCACTAATAGTTTTTGCCTAAATGAAAAATGTATAAATGATGTATTATTATTTCAGGTTTACGGAATGTGAGCGGTCAGAGTTGTGCAAAGAGGAAAAAGCACTGGTAAGAAATAGAAATGTATATGAAAATATAAAATGAATATAATTCGAAGTACACATCATCCCCGTTAGATATACCTGTCCGTACGTCATATAATTTTAATATATAGGAATGGTCTAGCGGTAGCTCTGAGAAAATAAAAGAAAAGCCCTGCGCACTCTCCACGAGGGGCATTAGAATAGCAATTAAGTTAACTCGCTCACGCACATATGCTTATCTTGGCTCACACGTCAGAGGCGCAAAGAGCGTTAAAAGCCGCGTCGTTCGCCGCGCGAATCCCCGCGATGTTTAAAGATTATTAGCTACGTCGTTAGGCGATACAAAGCGCGCGTGGCGGGCCAGAGGCGAGAAACATGAGTCACGTCGAAACGCAGCGCGGCTGCAGCGCGCTCGCAGAGCGGCGCTATTATACCGCAGTCGCTCGGCCCATATACATGCTTAGCGCGCGCGCGCGCGCGCCCGGAGAGAGCAAACGAGCCAAGAGCGTCACTTGTAAAGTGTAGCACCTGTAGGAGTTCTCTATCTCGGCCGGCAAGTCGAGGAAGAGGAAGGGGAGAGGAATGGCGGCGGGGGGGTGGAGAGAAAAAGCAAGAAAGAGCGCGCCGGCACGCTCTGCGCTCGCTCTGAGTCTATATAGTGGTATATGCGCGAGGAAAATAGTAGCGCGCCTGTATACAACTTCGAGATAAACGTTTATCGCCGTGGCGCGCGAGCCGAGGAGAGGACACGCGACGTAAGAATAAACGTCACTATTTTCCTGGGCTCTCTTTCTCTTTCTCTTGTCTGTATATAGGTATATGCGCAGCTCGCGCTGGCTGGGAAAACACGTTATCAGGCCTATATAGGCTGCAGCTGTAAAAACGCGGCGGCGCAGGCGTGCGCCCCTCGCCTCTCCATACAGCGATATAGCTCTCTTCAACGTGTGTCTTATGACAATAAATTACTCGCTTTATGCGGCTGCCTCGCCTTCAGCTGGGCAATAATCGCGCGCGTTACTTCGTTTCAGTAATTTAACTCTGCCGCGCATTAAAATCTTTTACAAAACGTGTCGGAGCATCTTTATGCTCGCAGCGCGTGGCCCCCGTTGGATAATATTGTACAGGCTTAATTCTATAAAATTCAATTTCGTCGATAAAACGCGCTAAAGGGAGGAGGGATACACCGCCGCCGCCAGCAGTCGACTTGAGTATGTTGTAAAGGATTTTTATTGTTTCTACTGCAGGCTTTTACGGCCGTTTCAAACTGGATCCGCGCGATGTAAATAAATTGAAAGATTTTGCGCAGTAAATTTTCAAGAGCTCAACTATTTCGGAAGCGGATCGATAATTTATAAGACGAATTCGCTTCCTACGCTTTAATGAGAGCGACCTGTCGTACGTCAAATTCAGCTGTATTACCAACAAAGTGAGACCATGAAAATTTATACCATGAATTGGTGTACAACAGCTTGCCTCACCCAGCGCCGGTACATTATTACGCCCGCAGTTCTATAACCATTGCTTTTAACCCGTATATCTTGTACTATAGCGATATACTTTACAAATTCAAAAGCTCTCGACCAACTAGAGTAAGTTACAAAGCAAAACCAACAGTAAATCCTTAATCCACGATAATTAAATAATTAAAAATTAATTCAGAGTATTAGGTAGATAAACATGTGTGTGTGTGTACGCGCGCATGTATTTGCGTGCGCGTGTGTGTTATGAGTCAAAAGGAGAAATATTCCACGCTGAAAATTGTAGAGCTTTTTTCAGACAAATTACTCATCTCTTTGTCCGACGAAGCTCACATCGCTTTTGATATTTTCGCAAAATTCTTTCATTATTTCATTTTCAATTAGTCTCTGAATAATATATGCTTAAAGCTTTTGATATTTTTCGGTTAAAAATTCTAGTTTAAATTAAAAATACTTCCGGTATATTCATAATAAATAAAAAGGAGTGCATTGAATACCGTATGAATATGAATTGGTATAGTTTAATTAGACAACTCTTTTTGTAAAGAGACTTATCATTTCAAAGTGAGTAGGCACAAGGAAGGGAATCACAGCGAGGTTCAAGCACGCGAATTCGCTATCGACAAGTGCTCTCGGCTTGGAACTTGCTGTGCTTGCGCGGCGGTACCCGCGAATACCAAGACAGTAAAAACATCCGGGCGAACATCGGGCTTTCGTATGCGCTCACGCAGCGCGTCCGATACAGTGTTGGCGAAATAGCGTCGTGCATGCAGCATGCACGTTGCAGGTACACGCGTAGCCATATCATGCTCGCGCAGTCGAGCAGATGTGTATATAGCTATGTACAGAGTATATGTAGGGAAATAAAAAAAAAAAAGAAAAAGAAAGAAAGTGCGGGGTAAGAAACGGAGAAAGCAGCAACACGGTGGCCGCTTGTCCCGATTAAAATGTTACTCACTGCGGGCGGTCCTATCAAAGGCATCGAACTACCAATCACACGTGGCTTTGCCGCTCTGCACGTAGTACCTTGCTAATTTCACGTTGTACGCGCTGCGTGTAAATTGTAAATCGTCGGGGATACCGCTGCCATTGCCGCTGCTGCCGGTGTGTATATGTGTGTCGCATAAATTTTTTGCGCGAATCTGTGATTATTCGGTGGGAGGGCCTGAATTTATCGCGATCGTACTGCCGATAGTGAGCTTGCAGCCAAGCGGCGATGAATTGAATGAATGGCGAGGATGGGAGGATGTTACCGAAGGCTCGATTTTGCAAATGAGCTTCTTTGGCAATTTAGAGAACTGGTCGATATCGATGCGATCGGAGCTGATGATGAACTTTTTGCATAATGCAGGCGAGTTACTTAATCAGATGTATGGTGCGTCGACTAGTGTTTTGTTAATTAGAGCTGGCGTGAAAATTTAATTCATTCGTTTTGCTTGTTTTCTTGAAATTCATTCCGACATCCGGAGCTACCCGTACGTTAATTAAGTGGGCTGTGTTGGCTGGCTGACGCTTGATGGAATACATTCCCGGACGACGGGCGATGCTGCGGCAATTATAAAAAGTGCATTTCGCCTGCATCATAAAGTAGGACGAACGCAATTTTCATTTTCATGTATTACGACTGCTGCGTAGTTTTTACATAAAGCTACGGCGGCTGTTATATCATTAAATTTATATCAGATAATTTTAGTTAGCTTTCTGTACTTTTTTGTCTTCTCAAACTCGCTTGCTACACCGTCTTAATGCTTTGCAAAATGTCTCAAAGTATAATCGGAATTCCTCGCAAAAACTCACAAGAACTTATCCGAAACTTGTTGACTTAAAAAACGAGACTGAATGTACAAAGATATTTTTAAGTATAAAAATACTTAGTAATAAATCATCTCAATTATTCGTATCAAATTTTTCGTAACTTTATTTCTCTTTGTAGATCTATTTCCCTTTTTCACGATTTTGCATTCAGCAATATCATACTTGCATATTTTTGTACAGTTTTATACAATCCCTCAGAATTTTGGGAAATCGGGGAGATTAAAAATAGTAAATGCAAATGCAGAATATTGTAAATAGCATTGTAAAATATTGATATTCCATTATCAATTATTGAATAAATAATAATCGGCTGTTGCAAAAAGTACAGCACGGCTGAATATTGAATACCAATACTATAGCGAACGCAGCGTAACTATGGTCCATATAACTTTTTATGGAAATGCATCTCTGGTGCACGAATTTTCAAAGTAAAAGGTAGGAAAAAATGAGCATCTTTGTAATAATGTATGAGTGAGAAAAGAGTTTGTCTGTCGGCGAAAATGCGCGCCGATAAATTGTTTCCCGCCGAGTGCGATTCCTCTCTTTCTCTCTCGCTCTCTCCCCTCTCTCTCCTTTTGCCCACATCGATTGCCGGCCCCTGCAGTACTTGCGGGCGCATAGACTGCGATAGCGGAGATGCACGCGTCAGGCAATACTGCCGGCGCTGCGCCCGTCTATATATTATAAATGCATTGCTATATTAGGAGTAACGTATTTAATTTAGTCTGATGCGCAGGCGTGTATACAGTGCAGCGGGCAACGCCACTCGATTACTGCATCGGTCAATACGCGCGATGTTGCTGTAGCATCGGCGTAGCGAAGAGAGGCAGAGAGAGAGAGAGAGAGGGGGGGGGGGGCGAGAGCTTGGCGAAACAACGAGCCATTAATTTGCTTCCGCGTGCACGTGTTTAGTCGTCGATGGGTAAATATCATCCCGCGGTCGCTGGCTCGTCCACTACTCGCTGCCTCTCTCTATATATTGCGGCAATACGTACTTGATGCTCGTCAGTGTACGGTTCCGTGGCTAGCCTAGACGATGTGATGCGGCGCTCTAGCCTTATACGATCGATTGAAGAGCTAGCCTCGCTTTACCTGCATATATATATATATATATACGACTGACGCTCCAGTATTTCAATCAGGATAGAGAAGGTCTATTACAGCTTTCATCATTCCTGTTTCTCGATCAAGTGACGCGCGAGCTTCGGCTAAGCTTTACCCTCGGCTCCCTACGCCGACGAACGTGGTACGAGCCATTGCTCTAATTGGACAAGCTTCTTTTCAAACTTGCAAAGTTCATTGAGCGATGGAAGATGTATTGAGAGTGCAAAATTAGCGCTGGGAAAAAGTTAGCGATGAAAAATCGTTACCGCGCCTCGCGCGGCTTCTTGCAAAATATTTGAAAAACAGTTAAGAAGAGTTTTGTGCAAAGTTTCAGCGGTATTTCATCATTATGTCTGCAAACAGCTCCTTCTCAAAACAAATGTATTTACACGTACAAATAGAAAGCCGACTTCTGCCGCTTTGGCTTTTAGTTTCGTTATGCGGTGGAGGAAAATAGCCGGCCAGTTTTTCATGGGCGTCAGTAGAAATGGCTAGGTACGGTACGACGTGCAGCTCAATTTATGTTGCTTTAAAAAATCTCTCCATGAAATTATCGATTAATCAGAAATTTATCGAGTTCTATTGTTGCGCCGTATTAATTAATTTCCGTGGGTAGCGCGTTGGCACATCAATTATAAGCTTTACAAACATATTCTATTTGAATTTAGCGCTGACAATTAAATTTGAATTCACATGATTTAAAGGAATAAGCATTGATAAATTCAGTAACTGCGCTCTTCGCACCGCAACATGAATATTTGATTGCAAATCATCATAAACATAATTATACCAGCTCGTCGATTATAATACTCTAAGCGTGTCATACAATAATTCGGCATTGACTTATTTATGTGTATTGCGGAAAATTCAAAGATTTATGCGCGCTATGGGGTGCAGTTGCGCAGTCGCTGATACCGCTTTGCAAACGGGATGAAAATAAAACGACTAACTTCCCCTCTGCGGGCGTCAATTCATCCATTTGATTTTAAAACTTTCCTCGTCGTCGGCTACCTACAACTCAAACATATCGCGCTTTCAATCCCGACGCTCAATATCACTTTCTGGTTAATTATGAGTCTCGCGCTAATATCCCTCTGCTTTCATATCCCTTTACTGGCCTTTAGCAATCAGCTGACACTTGCAGCCCTTCTTAATCGACGAAAAGTACGTGAGAAAAATAAATTGGCGTATTAT
Organism: Philotrypesis tridentata; assembly: GCA_018906965.1. Classification (NCBI taxonomy): domain Eukaryota; kingdom Metazoa; phylum Arthropoda; class Insecta; order Hymenoptera; family Pteromalidae; genus Philotrypesis; species Philotrypesis tridentata. The sequence goes on along the minus strand of JACCIB010000015.1, from coordinate 963,782 downwards.
TCAAAGGAAACCGGTAATATAGATCTTGGGTGAAAAAAAGAGGTTAGCAAAAGACGTTGGGATTTCCGGCGTAGGCGAGAGTAGCCGTAGAACGAGCGTAGGAAAAGGGAAAACTCGGTTATTCAGGTGTATGGCGACGAATACTAATTTGCTACATTAATCTCTTTGCACTTCGTTATCTGTCGCCTTCCGTCCAAGCAGTAGAGACCTTCAGATTTTTTCCCGTCTTATTCAGAAAGCGCGCGTCCACGATAAAATAAAGACAGTGATTAAGTATGTCGGTTATATTGAAATTCCGATTTTAATTTTTTATCGTCTAATGAGCAGTTGCTCATTTCTAGCGTATTTATTCTCATTTTGCCGGTACATCAGCTTAAGTTTTAGCAAAAACTTCGTTAAAGCTTGAAACGCATTAAAAAGCGCTGTTAAAAACTGTATTATGTGTGTAAAATGTATGCATCGCACAATCGTTTTATTGTACGAATCAAATACTTCTATGGAAATGTTGCAGATCTTTGTTTTATTCATAAATTGCGAGTTTACATGTGTGCATGTTACAGTGCAGCCAACACTAGGTGCAAGGATTACGTATTTCATGAAATGTAAAATCTATGTATTCTGCTGCAGTGGCGTGGTGCACGAGTAAGAAAGTTAAACAAAAAAAAGTTCCTCTTGAAGTCCGCAACTTTAGTCGAATAAAAACTAGCTCAGAATTATTAGGCAAACTATAGCAAAGGCTGCGCACAGCGGCAAGTTGAAAAATAATGTTAAAACTTGAGGGCGCAGAAGGACAAGGCAGGAGCGGGTGTTGCGCAACAATAGGGTAGGCACAAAAACCTTGTAATTGCGCGTAAGTTCTTTAATGAGATTGAAGTGCGATATGAATAAAGGCCGGTGGCAAATGAAAGCAGTATGAAAGAGGCGAGCGAGTAAAGTTCGCACCGATTATACGAAAGAAAGAGAAGAACGTAAATGACAGAATCCACCGACGAGACTGTCGGTGGGCGACGAAGAGACCGCAACAGGACTATGCCGCCGCGTCGTAGAGAGAGAGAGAGAGAGAAGGAGGAGAGGAAGAGGGAGAAAGATGGGCCGCGCACGGACGAGGAAACTTCAACGCCGAAGAAAGGAGTGGCGCTCGACTAATTAACATAATTGGAATCACTTTTGCCCATAACCGGCGAGACGCGGCGACAGCGACGACAAGAAAGTCCTTCTCTCACCGTCACTCCTCTTTCTTCTTCTGTCCAAACTGCAGCAGCTGCTGCTGCTGCCGCTGGGCTGAAAAAACTTTTTTAGGCAGTTATCATCGACTAATTTTTCTACGGCGAGGAAAACTTGCACGGAAATATGCGCTTACTGGCTAGTTACAGAATCACAGTCGCGACGAGTGCCTTTTATGACGGGCTAAACTTTCTGCGCCCGCGCAACACACCGCATCATCTTATATTAACGCGAAAATTGATTGTTCCCGACGAAAGTTTGAGAAAGTTCTCCCACGCGATTATGGCCTTTTTACAATTCGTTTTTCTAACACATCCTGCGCGAAATATGCTTTCGCTTTTTGCTTCCTCAAGAGTTTTATAAGGCTTTAACAGCGATATTTACTGTATACATATCATGGGCGGATTGTAAACTTACGTAGCCGACAATTGAATATTCAATTTATAATTTATTCTCTAATAATACTGAATTTTTCAGACTCATTTTCCGTTTTTTCATCGGTGATACGTTACCTTCACTGTACTCGTTTGGTTTCTCTCAGATAATGTTTCTGATTTTCAGAAAATTTTAATAAGTTTTATTAATAATGGTATAGAATTCTGTAGTAGTTAGTACCAACTTACTTTATCTTAAATAACTCGATAAAAGTATGAGTTTAGCACTGTTGTAATCATACAATTTTGGCATTTAATTAAATCACTTATAGCTTGAAGTTTATTTTGTAAAAAGAAAATTAAGTTCATTATAGACTTATTTAAGAATAACATTTCAAGACCAACTCCGTGAAAAGTGATTGACTGTGATTGGCTTAAAAACTGTTGGTAATACGTAACTTGAAATGCCGAAATCAGTCAGTTACAACAGTGAGCCCAGCAGTAGAGTGTATATCTCTTCAGTATACAAAAAGGACGCTTTTATCAATTTATTTAACAAAAATGTTGATATTAATAGCTGCAATACAAACATTTCTCTAGTATTATTAACAAAACTTTGTAATTCTAGTCTTTAAGTTTGTGACGAGTGGCACATCTCGTCACTGTATATGTTCATTTCATTATTCATTTGCTTTTGCAGAGAACCTGTAATTACCATCCTGGTAGAAGCTTAACGATAAATTAACTAATTCGTAACGAAATTAGCTAATTTATCGTTAAGTTTCTACCAGGGCAACTTCGTTCTCAAGTTCACTCTCACCAGTCGCCAAGGCTCTCAGTTCGCGTTTTCGCATTGCTGCTATTGTACTGGTTATGCATTTTTTATATTGATTTTATTATTGAACTTAGAGTTGAGAATAATATATGCAATAGCCTTTTACCTCTTAATTTGGCTTTTATTTATTGCAATTATTTTCCCTATAACTCCTAAAATTGAGAATCCCTTATTTTAGTGAGATGAGTTCTCACATATAACGTTCCTCGTTATTTATAACACAAGTTATACATAAAAATAATATACGTAGCAAGTGCTTGATACTGGCGATTTACGCACTAGTTGCATAATGATCCTTTTTAGCCACGACCGTGACACGGGACAGTCTTGTACGTTTTACGTTTAAAAAATTGTAAAATGCTTTAGCTCTTAATTGTTATATCGTTTTGAACGGAACAACTTTGGAAAGTACTCGTTTTGGAATTGATTCTACACATATAGTAATTACAGCAATTTTAAAAAACCTTTAAAAATGGTTTTCAAACAATAGCTTCGATTCCAAGTATTCTACAAAAAAAAGTTAAATAGAAAAGTTATACAGATTCTGATGAAACGTATTCTTTTTCGATTGATGTGAAAACTGGAAAAGATTACAATCTATTCAACGTTCCATAAATTAATTTTTAAATTGTAGATCATGTGGAAATACGATTTTTTTCTCTAATTATTCTCTAACAAGCTTGAAAATGCTTTTAAATTAACTTAACAGTTCAATATTGAAACATTGTTTTTCTCAAGAGCACGAAACATACAAGTATTCGGCGTATCGGGTGAGCGCGAAGTGCGGGGGAACGATGATCTAAAAAGCGAGAGTGAAGCGCGAGCTACGCGCGGTCGTATGCCTCATATGCAAAACGCGAGGCGTTTTGCATGTCTTCCATCGCTTCACTCTGCGAGACGCTCGTGGCGCGCTAGTTTTAATGGTTGTCATTAAAATATTTAATGTGCATTTTTAAAATCAAAATTCTGGACTAATTTGTTTTCCATGCAAATCGTCTGCTCCATTATTGATTGCCATTTCCAGGCTAAATTTTTGCCAGTAACGGTGACGGCAATATAATTATATTAGGTCATCATGCACTGACTCTGGATCGCATCAATATTCCAGTTAATTAACGATCCTCAGTAGCAGACGTCCTTTAGTAGGGACCTTCAAATTTCTGTTATTGCAACGTCGTTTCAGCGACAAGTAATACTGCGAGCTTTACTTTGAGAATATACACATTTGATTGGTATCGATGAACACGCACTGCATCTATGTACACGCTACGCGGTGCACTGTAATTTTGGTCTGATGTACTTTGAGGAGGTAGTTTAGATTAGTATTGATATGGACCTTGTTTGCAGGGGTGGGGCGTGTTAGACAGAGAATGTCTATCTCTACATTGTATATCGTCTCTTTGTATTAAATCAAGCTAAATATTGCGACGTTTCTCGCTTCAGATGTTAGCGAAAAATAAATACGAGAGTTATTTGTAAGAAACTATGCTCTATATCTTTATTAGAGTTGCAACTTTAACTACAATAGTTTTATTGATAACAGATTTCGAAATATCACATTAATTGTTACTTTGAATTGCCTCGCACAAAAATTAAATCCAAATATTCTTGCTCAAGCGTTTTCTTATAAAATAAATGTAATTCATACGACGAAAAAGGAAAAATATGATATCTTTGTTAAACTCTGAGTTACGATCTTCGACCTAACCACGGACGAAGTTTTTATGTCCATCAATATCGTCGAGTCGTGTTTATTATCGAGCATCGCTCGAAGATGTCAGCCATTAGCTCAGATAGAGCAGTATTTCTTTTTTAATGATGGTAATAATATGTCGATTGAAAATAATATCGTATGATTATTGATTTTCAAAATATAAATTGCTTTTCATAATTATTATTCTACGAATACATAGTTGGCATTATAGTCTGTATCTATAATATATGATTACCCATAAAGCATTACTATGCATCCAAGAGATGTAGAAATCTCATCACTAAATTGAATCGTAAAATATATGCAAGTAACAGTTTTACGCGCTTTATCATAAATCATAAGATAGACATTTATTGACGAAATGCTACTAATTCTTTCAACAAAGAGCACCGCTCCAAATGCATAGATCGCCAAATTCAGTTATTTATACATCTTTACCATGTAGAACATTCAGCTTATTTTAATACAATGTGTGTATAGATTAGTGTGTACACTATCTATCTTGAATTTATCCCTCGGTATTCTTTGATATTTGCGTGAGAAGACTCTATCGATCTCTCCGATGCAGATCTGCCTCGGGGAGACCGATAGAGTCTCCTCACACAATTATTGTAATACAATTAATGAGCCATACATACATCGAGTCACATAATACTAGTTATTGAATAAAAATCTTAATGGCCGTGACATTCACAGTCTCTTAGCTTCACTGATAGGGTGTTCGATAAGGGGTTCACGCGTTCGTTGTCCGGATGGGCTTTAGACTCGTAGTTCAACTGGGACTTTAAAGCCATAAACCCCGATTAGTTTGGTGAAGTGGTTTAGCGAGTCTTTGGGAATCACCGTCATAAAAATGTCTCCGTCGTTTAGTTTGCACGCGAATCTCGAGGTTTTGGTTGAGCCACCTAGTGTCGGTAGTTGTACTCCTCAGAAAAAAAGATTGAGAGAGAGAGAGAGAGAGAGAGAGAGAGAGAGAGAGAGAGAGAGAGTATATAAGAGAGAGAGCTTTATGATATTCCCTTAATTTTTCTTTCTATAAACTTTAGTTAAAATATACCTCCAAAAAATATCAGTTTTAAGTCATGTTTCTACATCTATTCTTACAAATAAATAACCTGCTTTATTAGGCTTTTATAGTTAGGCGCTTAGCTCTTTCTGTATACTTTTTGTACTAAAGTACAAAATCAAAACTTTGCTAAATTCAAAATAAGAAAACATATTATTACGCTTTTACTTTATAAAAAGTTGTGATAAACTTATACATGTTCGAGTACTAAACTCATAATTTCTAATGGGACGGGATGATTTATGATATGTTCGAATTAAAAGGAGTAATACGTTATTTTAAGACGATACAGTGAATCATTTTTATAACTGCATGCACCTGGAAAGTCTGTTAAGTCCTTGGCACAAATTTATTTGCAGGTTCTATAAATATAAGCTGTAGTACGTAATGTGTAAGCTATGTGTGAATGATAGCCCTAATCATGTCCAATAATAGCAATGATATTGTTCTTCTACTATGAAAGCAGCTGGTTCTGCTTATTAATTAGAGATCAACCTAGTTATACGATGTTCAATTAAGTCCATTATGAATTTGAAGTATTTGAAGAAAGGAAATTCATAGTATAATGAAAACAGAGATAGCGAGAGGGAAGGGGACATTGAGGTATAACAAATAGTGGATCACATCAGTGCTTCGTATACAACATTAAGATTTTTTTAAAGATGTCATGTTTAGTTTTTTTAAAGAATAAAAATATAGTAACTACTGACCATAACTCTCTATACCTACAATGTTCGAGCTAGATACAACGCGTTATATTCGCACACACGGAATATTTGAGAGTTCAGAAAATAAAGCAACTCGAAGCGTGGCTCGTGTTTTTGCACTTTCTTTTTTAAGGCTCAAGTCGTCGCCTCGTTGAGCGCCTAGGGTGCACTAGCCGAATATTTTTCCGTGTTATTTTAAGCGTTTGATCATTTGCATGAACGCCAAGTGATATGTTAATTTGAATGACGGGAATAAATTTGGAAACGGGGTTTCTGGGCAGGTCAATTATACTTTTTTTACGCTGCACGCGATATTATACTGCATAGATATAATAATAAAAAAGCATTGCAGTTCATCAATTATTTTGTAATTTTTTTTACCCATTGAAGAAGACTTTTCTTATTCTTTTTTTTATAAACCTGTGATTGTTTGTTACTGGTGTATTTCATAAAAATTTTCGATTTCTAAATTATTTAGCAGTAATTTCCCTTCATTCGGGCTTATCTAATAATGCATAATTAATGTGAGTGGGGGATGTTTCCCTCATAAATATAGAAGGTACGATGACGGTATATGCGCTCGCTGGGAATTTACATGTGAAGACGTTGCATTTCATCGTTGCATTCAGGTTTGAACGGGACGTACGTTGTTAAAAATTCAATAGTTCATTTATTAAAATAGAAATAATTACTTGTTCTAAAAAAACTATTATTGTACCCTACAATGCAATATAATAACGATACAGTAGAACAAAATATAAACATAATTAAGTTGAACGAAAGACTTATTTTATTTAAATAATCTTTTAAATTCTTAATGCATGAATATTTTTGTTTATACACTCCCCTACCCCTGAAATAGCCACTTTTTCCCTGAAAAGCGGGAGTAAAGTAACTTTTTTCCTGCTAATGTTCATAGTTCTATGTAAAAGCAGCTCCTTTGTACATGTGTATATATATATATATTAAAATGCATATTTAAAGAGTAAGTGAGTAGTAGCCGCTTTTCAAATTAAAAAAAGTGGCTCTATTTCGAGAGGGGAGAGTGTATAAAGAAATGTATAATGTACTATTGTACTTTATTGGATTGTTGGTAAGTATGATGTGAAAGTGACCGAGCTCTTGACAAAGTGACATTTACGATAAGTAAAGAATACATTTTTCAAATTATTGTCAGCTGAAAGTGCGCTGATTGAACCACCGAGTAAAAACTTGAAGCGAGAAAAACGATCAGTGACCATTCGCGAAAAAAAAAAACTTAATGCTCCCGCACGTTGAAATAAAAGCCGAAGTAACGAAAAGGGGGAAAAAGGGGAATCGCGTAAAAAAGAGGGAGTTTAACTCTGCGCGGAATGCCGGCAAAGTTCCAGTGCGAAAGTGGGAAAGAGCTCTCGGACATTATTCGAGACAATCGTAGCACTTCTACTAGGTGAGAGCTGCTGCATAGAATGGGAATGAAGGAGCGGTACAGGAGCCGAAATGAACGCGCTCACGCGACAATGCAGTTGCGAGCGGCCTCAAAGGTTCGCGCGGCGCCGTTTGATCGTAAACTTTGGATTTCCAAATCGACGCCAGGAGGGTCGATACGTGCCTGGAGAGAGGGGTGGGAGAGAGAGAGAGAGAGAGAAAGAGCCGAAGCAGTGCAGCAGAAAGGGGTTGACACCCGGCTCCCTTTATTCATCTGAAAAGTTGGCTCTTTTGCGAGCCCACCCCCTGAATGTAACCCACTCTCGCGCGGCGGTCATCACTCAACTCATTTCTTTTCTTTCAGCCTCGGGCTTTTTTTTGGTCTTGTTGGTCACGCAGAAGAGCAGCAACACAGCAGCAACAGCAGCATCAGCAGCAGCCGCTTCTTCTATGCGAGAGGAGCTCACAGACGTGGCAGTGACTAATTATTTAGGGTGCGCGCGCTCGCGATCTTCCACTCCTTTCCCACTCGCGCTCTTTCGCTCTCCACCTCTGTGTCCATTTCTTTCTCTTTCTGCACAGGTTCTCCTGGCCGTACCGCCGTATGGCGGCGTGTTTTCCTTGTTTATTTTTCCCCACGACTGCATTTCTGCGGAGAGCCAAATGAAACACTTATATGGACTTCGTCACCGCTTCGTTTCGTTCACCGGGTTATACCGCTATGCAGCCATTGTTTTACCACCGGTGTAGAGAAGAGCCGAGTGAACGAGAGAGAGAGAGAGAGAGAGAGAGAGAGAGAGAGAGAGAGAGAGAAGCAGAGAGAGAGAGGAGTCGTAGTCCGGCTCGGCTGCCCGGGCGGTGCGGCGCGCGTGCAGGGGCTATTAGCAATTCAAATTGGCGGCAATTTTTTGAGCGCATTTTTGACCTCCTGTATCGGCCTCCTCTTTGTGTCCTCGGACTCCCCGGCCGCTACTGCTACTACTGCGCGCCGGGGACCGCGAGCCGAAACCTCCGTCCTTATTAAGCCCACCCTCGCTACTATATACATACCTATACGCATATTCGCGAAGGACTTGCTACTTCTCTCTCTCTCTCTCTCTCTCTCTCTCTCTCTCTCTCTCTCTCTTTCTCTCCCTCCCCTTCCCCCTTCCAGCACGTGCTTTTGCTCTTGCAGTACAAAGTCAAGCGATAATAATTGGTCGGCTACTGCCTTTCACTAGTTATTATCGACGAGCTCGGCTCTGGAATTTTCTTCCTGGGTGAAAAACTCATATTTTGCGTTGTATAGCTACAGAGAGCAGTACGCGCTCGCGAGAGCTATGCACGTGCTTTCTTGCGAGCATCGTAAGAGAGCTCGCATGCGCGAGCATTGAAATCTGTTAATGCAGGCGAGTTTAAAATTCGAGACTATTGAATCATCGGAATTTCATGGACCTTTGCTCATGTTAAATTATAAATTAACAGCGCATAATTATCTCACTCATACATTTTGTGTACAATTAATATACGATTCGAGTACACAGTTGCATAGAGTTGTGCAATTTACAATCAATTATTTTACATGGTAACAGGCTTGTCGACTATCGTTAAGTGCGGAAGCGAATAACAACGCCGGTCATGCTCGAGTATAACGCATTTCCAATATTAATTATATAAATTAATCGGTAGGTCAATAAATCCGCTTAAGGATCATCTCTGAATTTCCATATATCAGGTGCTACAGACTGAGTGATTGCTCTTGCTGATTCTCCTACAACGCTTGGCGATTTAAAGTCTTATTGAAGATCCGCATTAGAATTCTAAATTGAAAAATCAAGTGTAATAACTATCTTTCAGTGTATATTAAAATTTTACACTTGGAAATATTTCTAAAAATTATTTTTTTCTTTACATATTTACTAATAACATATTAACATAACGTAACAACTCCGCACAACGTTCATGTGGAAACAACTTGAAATTATGATCACTTTTCTGTTTCCTTGACCTGAACACCAAATCAAAGTTGTGTCCAAGTAATCGCTGCTAAACTTTTCTCTTGACCAAAGTCATATATGATTTTTACATTTCTTTTTAAATTACCATATAATTCGATTTAAACATTTAGTTCAAATAAAAACAATAAATGTAAAGAAAATTCGATGGTGTGTAAAATACTATAGAATTTTGTAATAAAACAGTTAACTCTCATGTATATTTGAGATGACTAATTTTAATACGTTTTATAGTTGAACATTAAATTTTATACTATTAAATGGGCATATCTTTTTATAAGTTATTTTGTACTTTAAGTCATGACCTATTTCTAACCGTCTACAGTAGTTTTCTCAATATTTCTCTTGATAGTTTTCCTATCACGTCATTTCATCAGAAGCGCAGCATCATCAGCAGCTGTAGGCCGTCATCGCGCATATACACTTCGCTCTAAACTCCTCGAGAAGTCGGTAAATGCAAGTTTGGTTGCTGTAGCTTTCTTATTATACCGTCTTGACGTCCAGCAAAGTCGAAGCTCGTCGGACGAAATTCGATCGGTGTCAGTGTTATCGGCAGTCGTCGAACGATCTTTAATTAAGTTAAGCTTCGTAGCAGTAGTAGCATAGCAGCATCCGCCCCCGCGGCCTCACCCTTCGCTTGGCATCCCTCAAGCCGCAGCGAGACCTACCGGAGAAACTATCCTTGATTGCCTTGTTAAGCCAACAGGTTACCTAACCAGCGCGAGAGCGCACTTCCCATCGATCTACACACCAGGTCTCGACTTGATAAGGGTTGCGCCTCTCTGCCACTGACAGATTTATCGCAGTTCGATGTCGGACATCTCGGACGTCCGAAGGAATTGAACAGGTTCACGCGGCCGGGGCTATTGTAGCAATAGCACACCAGCGGCGCCACTACCGATGCTGTATGTACATTGTACAACAACATTGCTATTCTTCTTTTTTCTCTGGATGCTGTTGCTGCTGCTGTTGGTGCTTCTGATGAGACTGCTGTTGTTGTTACTCTAGCCCAAAACTTGCGTACGCTTTTTTTTGGCAGTTCTATCTTTCTCCCACGCGTATGGGGCTATAACCACTATTTCCCATTTAGAAAGTGTCGATAAAGCAAACGCTCCGGTGGAGGGACGAATTGAGAGGGTGACGCTGCGAGAAAAGAATTCCGACTTTGCGTGGGAGCGGCTCCTGATCGATAGACTACTCGGAAGTATTGAGAAAAAAGTGAAAAAGAAACGCGGATTTATCACTTATCAATCCACACCACTGTAGATCTAGATTAGTGATTAACCATGGAAAAGTGCCATTTCGCGAAGTTGTACATGATAAGCAAGTGACTGAATTACAAGATAGATTGATTTATTTGAACGTACATTCTTTTAGCATTTGCTCTAAAGAACAACGTGCATGCGGAGATATAGAGTATTTGTAATTAAGCGCATTCAATAACTCAGTTCTGATTTCATAACCTTAGTATAAAGTTACAAAAGTAAGATGGTTTAAATAATTCTCTCTCTCTCTCTCTCTCCCTTTCTATATATAAATAAATACGTTATCTGTATTTGACTATAAGTTATACAATATGAGTTCAATTTCATCAACGCAGGACTGTAAATTTATTAAGTAACATTAACATAGATGACTTTTGGGCAAAATACTTTGGTCAGATAAGATTGAGCTAAACCTTCAAAGTTGTTTTAAACGAAAAGTTTCGTTGCTTACTTTCAAATCTTCTTGTGTACATACATATGTTATATATAAAAGTTTCTATCTTCCTATAACGTGCGTCAGTCGAGTTGTTACGGTACTTGCAAAGTTTTAGAAATCTCACTACGTTGCTGCGACATTAATACCAGTTAGAAAACTTTGTTCAACATTTACATTCAGATAAAATTAAGAATTTTTATTCAGATTTGAAGTGCTTCTAAGCATAAAATCAGTACGGCAAAACTAAAAGAGACCAGTGCAGTGGCAAAGGTGGATTGAAAGATTGTCTTGCGTCGCGTAGGTTCGTATAGAGAGTTGGTACGAAAGTTTGCACTAGAGGAGATTTACGCAAGGCGATAGCAGTATGTCGAAGAATAAATAAAAAGCAAGTGTGTAGCATTCTAGCGGATAAACGTAGAAATAAGAAAACTGTCGATGTAAATCTGTCCTATGCATTTGGCAGTTAAGCATTTGGCGAGTTTGGAATGCTTTCCCTCCTTCGTCCAAATAATGTCCTATGCTCTTCATAGGCTGTAAACGGAGGGGGTAGGGGGGAGCGATAGGAGGAGGAGGTAGAGGACGCAAGAGACAACGACAGCCGGATGAGACGCTCGAGACAGACGGAGGAAAGAGTGTAGAGAAAGAAGGAAAAGAGATAAAACGAGAGCTGAACTGCTTCGCTCCCTTCTCTAAGAAGCACGACGATACGAGCGGCAGCGAAAGAAAGAGCGAGAGCTTTCCACGCCCGGGAGCTACACCTGCATAATGCAGCCAGCGTAGCTACTTTCCGAAATGAAAAATGGAGTAGCACCCGCGTACTGTAACTTTCGACGTTATGTTGGCAGCCGGTGTTACTTATTTAACTTCAGTTGCCCTTCTCTCTCTCTATCTCTCTCTCTCTCTCTCTCACTCTCTCTCTCTCTCCCTCCCTCCCTCTCTTACTTTGAGCAAGGGGACGCGACGCGGGCATGCCGGCTTACTATTTCTCTTTTCAGGCTCGAGAAGAAGCCCGAGGAATGAAACGAAGACGGACACCGTGTGTACCGTTTTCTCTGTCTCTCTCCTCGCTTCTGAGCGGAAATGCGAGAAGATGGAGAAAAGACGATGTAAATAGAATTACCCCTTCGCTTACTTACCCGTTTCGCGAACTCAGAGCTTTTTTTCCGCCGTGTATACTGCCGCTCGACCCCAACGACGATCTCTGGATGTTCTAAAGCGTATAACTTCAATCTTGGATTCCTTTTATCATTATTTCATGTAAGCCTCCATGTACACGATATTGAGACATAGAATTAGCAAGTAAGTCTCTGTATATGACTAAGTACCCCACGGTTGATTTTACGAATTTACGTGGACTCGTATCGGACTCGATTCTCGAATTCCGTTCGTCTGTATATTTTCTAATACGTCGAATAAGCCAGGCGTATTCCTTAGAGGCTTACCCTCATAAGTGCAAGCTTTCGATCGAGTTCTCTCACCGGGGAATTGTAGCCTCACCAATCCATTAGTCCGCTCAGTGTTTTTGGCTTCTCTATGATTCCACCTTTGCTCCTATATGCTTTGCTCTCGTGGAAATAGAATTTTCTTTCATTTCATTACTCATTCGATTCAACCTAACTTTTGGCATTTTCCAAAAATCAATCAGATTATCGCTAATTCAACATCCTGATCTTATTCGTAACAACTGTATCTATCTCACAGTTGAAAACGAATCGCATCGATGTATGTTGAAAAATAAAATTGAATCGAATCTGCGATTGTAATGTTCATTACTCATTGGCAGTGACGAGAGAAGGAATAGAAGCTCGACTTTAATCGCAAAACTCTCAACAAATAACAGAGCCGAAGCGGAATAGTTGTCGGAGAAAGGCTCGAAAGAAAGCTACTAAAGTTTCTCGTCGAGTCGAGCGCGCCGAGAACGAGAAGTCGGAATGTGCGATTCGAGGCATGGCTTTATCGCTTTCCTTTGTTACAGTTACTTTTATAGTCCAGCGAATCCCATCATAAAAACCATAAGAACGTTTCGCATACATATACACCGAGTCGCGCGAGTACTACCCTGAGCATATACATTCGAAATATGACATCATCTCTGCTATTCCATCCCCTTCAGAAGGGACTCTCTCCCTCCCCCCTCTCTCTTTCACTGTGTCTGTCTCTTTTCGTCTGCGGTTGCTGCCACTACTGAGCGAGTCATATAAAGAGGAAAAGGAGAAAAAATGTCATCTCGTTGAATCTGCGGAAAAAAGAGAGAGAGGGGGCAAGGGGAATCGATTTCGAGTTCTAGGCGTTCTATACAACGTTTTAGCGTAAAAAGTGGAAGCTGGGCGTTACTCTTTCTAGCGTCTCATCCGATGGGAATACGTTGTATTTCTCGATGTAATACATCCCCGTGGCATGAACACAAGCATTGGTCGTAAGCGAGTGCTGGTCACTCAAACGAGAGCTTCTGTACTCACACGACAGAGAATAGAAGAGCAAACAAAAAAAGGAGGGAAAGTGGAAAGGCGGAATTGAGTTGGTCATCGTAAAGAACGTTGGCGCCGATAAATGAAATCAGTTAAAGAGAGATGAATTATTTACCCCCTGGGAACAATAAAGTAGCATTGAACGGCAAAAACATAAAAGAAACCTAAATAAATGATTTTCTAAAAATTCAACGAGGATCTTAGTAAAAAAACAGCTATTATTTTTTTATATATTTTTACAGCCTTTTCAAGTCCTCATACGAGTCTTATATGGCTCTGTATTGCCTGCGCTTGTAAGTACTTAATTTCAGTGCATTGAGTCTACTGTTTTTAAGTACTCGCGCATAGCATGGGGACCTACAGTTTTATGTACAGTGAAAATATACACGATGTACACAGTGGAATCCAAAACACTGGAGCTCAGATTTATAGACACCTATATGTAACCAAAGAGATGTCCCCAAAATCGTCGAGAGTCAGGCTTGAACCCAGGATCTCTGGATTACTAGCCCGATACTTCTTTTTTTTTGATCAATTTTTTATTGTTTTAAAAATTTCGTTAATAGTTACAGCGTAAAAAAGTTACATCGAAAGAAAAAACCGCTAAGAGTATAAAGTAAATCATTAGAATGCCCAAGCCGCTGAGAATCAGTATTTTGCTTACATTTTACAATAGGCTATTGATTAGAGCCTTTTTTCATGTGGTTACAGTAATAAATAGTGCTGCGATAGACAAAACAGCTAAATGCCGAAAAAAACTGGCCATGATATACTAGCCCGATACTCTACCGATTGAGCCATCATCGCTCATGCTATTATGCAAAGGTATGCAGTAAACATCCGAAAGAGTACAAGTTTCAATTTAAAAGTCAAATTTGATCAGATAATAATGCATAACATTTTACTTAATGATATTTACATTAATCTTCCTTTTTAGAAGTATAAATAAATAAGTGAAAACATTTAACCTATTCTTGACTCTATCCCTTGCTGGTTGTTGTCATAACGTTTTAGAGACTTCATCGATCTTCCCGAAGTAATGGTACTTTTTATAATTAAATGTTTGATTCATTAAGGTTGAGTTAGTAATACGATATTTTTAAAAAATAATATAAATACTACCAAAGACGTTCGCGATTTATAGTACATTATAACGATACAAATGGCGTAAGTGGCACTTTGTGGCACGACGAGGTTAGATCATATATCATTCGTAACATCCAATCTCGCAGGACCAAATCTCAGCAACATTTCTTTTCATTTCTCAACATCAATAATATATGCATACACACTTACAAAAGTTTTTCTGGATCACATAAAATCATCTCTCATTATTTGCCTTACATGAGAAATCTAACTATACTTATTTAAACAATTCTTTACTTCATATTTTATACGTATAACTCAAAAACAAATAAATTATTTCGCAGCATCCCATTCCCTTGGACCATTTTCAAGATGATTTCTCGTTATCTCGCTTACATGAATAATATACCTATTTACGTATTTAAAAAAATTTTTTTCGCCTCATATTTCTGCTTACAACTCAAAACAGAGTAAAATCTCTCACAGCCTCCCATCGCTCTGGGCTACATGACAAAGTCATCTCTCATTGTCTCTCTTACAGGAATAATATACCTATCTACGTATTTTTAAAAAATTTTTTAGCTCATATTTTATGCATGTAAGTCAATACAGTTGACTAGTATTTGTTTTATGTATATAAGTCTATACCAAATAAAATCTCTCGATCCCCTTTGGGCTACATAATAAAATCATCTCTCATTCTCTTCGTTATATGAATAATGTACCTATATACGTATTTAAAAATTTTTACCAAATATTTTATGCATACAAATAAAAAACTAAAGTACATACATACGGGCGTACATCAGTTTCTTACCAATAACTCGAAGAAAACATTGTAATGATCAATTTTTTATTTTACTTGATTAATTGTTAATTCACAAAGAATCGATTGATATCTGTATTGCCATAGTTATCATGTAATAGATTTATCAGAAACAGAGTTACATGGACGTATAGAGGTTGTTTTTCTATATAACTTACAAAAATAATTTGAATGGACCAATTTTTTATGTGACAGAATAAAGAGCTAGTTTAAGGCGCATGGATTGACCATTTAAACTTTGATTTTTATAGTATACTTTGACAGTAGGGAGGGGGTCGGTTTCTACAGAACAAAATTGCAAGTCATCATTTAAGATTTTAATATAATGTGGATAAAAGGATCCACAATTTCGGTGAGGAAGAAAGTTTGACAAGCAATAACTTTGGCATAATTGTGATTTACCTTTCCAGGTAAATCAGTTATATTAAATGCAATATATTATTTGAATATACACTGAGCACACACTTGATGCACAGGTATAAGATATTTATGCATTTGTTTGACCTCGGAAATATGAAATTAAAAAATTATAAATTTATTAACTTTCTGATGTTAAAATCTGCATACGTATAATATGCTTATGGATAAAATATTCAGATAAGTGAAAAAAAGAAAACATTTTTAAGCTACACTTAAGGGACAGCATTTTTTTTTAGGGCACAGAAAATATTTAAAAAAATCATAATACTCCTCTAACAATAGTTGTGTGGTTTTGTTTATACAATTTTTTTTCATTTATGTGTATGAATTTCAAAGAGTGATAAAATGATTAAACAGCGCTAGCTTTGGGTTATATTTTGATTCAATATATCAATCACGAACTACGAATCCTAGTGACCATAATCATGTTTACCTAATCATCAATCGGAATTACCTATTAAATGCGCCACACAAAGCCATCACTTTTTTAAAAAAGATTCATGAAATAGTTTTTTAAACATTGCATAGTTCTTGAGTACCTAATTATTTTTCACGTATAGTTGTATTCTAGTATGGGAACAGAGCTTTAATTTGAGCTATTGTAGTTACACCAAAGCATAGCAATTATTGTGAATTTTTGTAAAAAATGAATCCTTTTCTTTACAAAACTGGTAACTTTAGAACAGAGTGGTTGTTTTCAACGAGCCAGAGGTTCAATTTAAACTTTCATTTTCTACGTTTACAATACAAAATTCCATTGTGAAAGCTTTGCTAACCGATGATACATGTTACGGTACTGACATACTATGGTATGCTTGAAAATTACTTAACGTTCAATCGGGTACCTGAAGATATCAAGCACAGAAATAGCTTTAATTTGACATAAACAGCGTTTCAATTATAGATATTAATTCACTAATATTTCTAAAAATTAATATAGCATGATTACTATTAATTATAATATAATAATGTGTAAATAATACCTTCAATGCATAGTATAATTTTAGGAAATCATGTAAATTGTGATTCCTTGAAAAAAAGCATCGCTTTGGGGGTATGATACCCATGGTGATGCATCATTAAACTTGCGGTAGAAAAATGTTTGCGTTTCAATAAAGAAAATCATTTACGCAGCATATTTGTTCATAAAAATGGTATCTTTGCGATTTTCTTGGGAGTTGTAGTCCGAATCAAAGTCTCTGTTTCACAAATATCATGATTTCAATGATATCTGAGATATTTATAATGTATACATGTCTGTAGTGAAAGTTATTTTCATGAGGAGCTACAAATTAATGAAAATAGGCAAAAAATCTTAAAATATCCTTAACATGATAATTTTGACCCTCTGTAACTCAAAGAAATGAGCTGGAAAAAACTGAAAAACTTCTAAGAGCGGATACGACTCAGTAGGTATAACATAGTAATTAGCCTTTTTTTAGACTCACATTGATTAGCTATTCCTAAATGTAAAATTACCATGTATTTTTGTGACAGTAGATGAATTAAAAAAATACTTAGTGGGTAGAGCGTTGGATTCGTAATTCAAAGATTTGGGGTTCGAGTCCGACTCTTGACTTTTTTGTCATTGAGATATCTCTATGTTTACATACACCTACATGTACATGCTTAAAGTGTCTTATAACGTTGAAGTTACAGTGGTTAGGATTATACTATACACAATCTGTACTCTGTAGGTCTAGTAACTCCGCCGAGATCACCTCCGCCAATTCATTTAGAAAAATGGCAACCTTTAGAACATATTATCACAGTTTAGAGGTAAACAAGATTTCCAAGTTTTGATTTTACGGAGAATTCCTTATATATAAATATCATACTTGTGAATGTTATAGTTGTGAAGATTCTGTCATTTTCTGTCATTTTTTCTTTTTCTTCAAAAGTTTAAAACTTTTGACAAAGCCTTCAGTGAGCTTTTTTCGGTTCGGATCAAAAGCTACCAGGATTTTAATAATGCAAAATAATCAATCATTTTTGGCAAATTTTCAGTCGTGTTTGTAATATATATTGAAGCTTAAGAAAAATTATTCATAAACCAAGCATATATACGTATAAAGACGTACTGAACCTAGATTTTCATCGTTATCGGAACAAACTTTTTTATGCTCAAATTGACTTTATATATATTAATTGTACAATAATAAAGATTTAAAGTTTTAATTTATTTATTTTGATATCTGTATCACTTTCCTTGTTTGCACTTTCCTTTTAGCTTCCTACAAGCTTTCCTTGCATTGTAAGATATAATGAAAGAGCTTTTCAGAAAATTTGATTGGCAGTATAAATGATCATATTGATTTGCGATAAGTTGAAAGCTTCGTATTATGCCCTAACTTCCAAGTATGTTTTTTAAGAGATTCTTGCTTTTAGTTCTGATTGTTTTTAGTTCTCATCTATACGGAAGCGTAACGATCCTACATTTTCTTCTGCCTCTTGGTATCGTTTACTTTCGTTGCGAGGTAAGCTCCCGAGTTGAGACAAATCACTTAAAGCAGAACAGCTGCAGTTTATATAAACCATAGCGGAGAAAGAAAAGCGGAGTCATTTTGCAATGCGATGAGCTGTTGAAATCTTTTCTGCTGTAAGCAGACAGAAATACTTTCCAGGCGTTCAAAACGTTTTCTCGGTTCGAGTGTCTTATTCACTGTTGTATATGATAAAAACTACTAACTTAATAATTACTTGATAACTCAATCCAATCACATTAATTGAAAGTTTTACTATTATTGATAGGTCACGAATTAATAATGATCTCAAACGTTGCAAATTTGATTATTTTAATGGTTGGATTGAGAATGAGTATGTTGATGGAAACGAAAACAGTGTCGTACATCGTGCTTGATTTAATTTAATGAAAATTTCAACGTATCTAGAATCACATGATTTTCTTGCGATAGGCTCTGACCTGGTAGGAATGTCATTTTGGTAGCCGGGACTAGTTTAGTACTATGAATGTTCACCATACCGCGAAAGTTTCCAACTCACGTTTGCAAATTCGTACATTAGTTTAACCTCACGCTTTCATACTTTGCATAATTAGCTTATATTCAAATTTTCACGTTATTCAAAAACCAGTAAAGCTTTTTATAAGTTCATAAGATATATATCTGTGGCTTGCAGGAAGAACCACTTAAGTGCACTGGTTTTTTTTTATTTTTGTGCGCGATACACCGTGTGGAGTACATTAATGCTGTGTAATATATATATACTTATAATTACCTATAGCAATATATCCACCGCATTTTTAAAATTAAAACAAAATTTTTTAATTTTTTAAAATTTTTCAAAGTGTCAATTTGCAAAAACAAAAAAATTGCTGGGATCGCTTTGATAAAATTCGTACGTATTCCTTAGTTGATTGTAAGAACTTATTATCCTTGACAATTTTTTCCAAAAGTGCGTGGTTTCTGAATAAAAAATTTGGAAAAGTCTTCGTAAAAAATTTTCAATGATAATGTGCGCCAGTTTGACCACTCCGAGGTTCAAAATCAACCCCCAAATCACGTATCTTTTAGGTTTGGACGTTTATTCTATTGGTTAGAGGGATTCCAGATACATTGCAAAAGAAAACGTTTTTGAAATCTTGAATTAAAAAGCAAATTGTGGAAAAACCATGCTTTTTTCATTCAAATCGTCTTTTGTCATTGTTAATAACAATTTTCGAAAATTTCAATTACACCATTGAAAAGGGCATGAGTTAAACTTTAAAAATATGCCACGCCAGAATTTTTCTAATTGCAAATTGCATTAGTTGCGAGCCTTGAAAAAAGTGACCGCATAACCACTTATCTGCAAAGTTCCCGCAGAACCACTTAACTCGAGTAATTTATTTAGCTTGCGCGTCGAGAAAGAAACTATTTACAAATGTAATTCTACGGTTGTATTCGTATTGGATATCTAATCAAATGAGTCAATACTTAGATCTTTTCTCTGAACATTTCAATCTTACGTATTATACAAACATTGAAATCGCTTTTTCTCGAAAAAACGACAAAGTCACTTAAGTGGTTCTTCCTGTAAGCCACAGATATAAACATGTCAATTATCGCTTAATATATTTTATGTTCGTAAATCCCTAAAATATAGAATGGAAGTCTTCTTGGAGGGTTTTACTCCGTAGTGAGATCAACACGTCGCCAATCACAGCCAGCTGCTGAGGTTTCACCACAGCGTTGGCTTGGGTGGAGAAAGTAGGCTACAGCAAACAACATAATATCAACAAAATTAGTTAGTCACAGGTCAAAGTTCGTCAAAACTACTAGAATTTATAAGTTCCCATGTAAGCCTAAATTTTTTTATTTTCGTATATATAAAAGGAACTTTTTTTCTGAATTTTTTTCTGAATGAGGTATAAAAATATTCAAGAGTTTCGCTATAAATGTCAATATGGGTGTACAACTGAAGTAGGACAAAAATTTGAATTAGTCAAAACGAATACGAGAACTCACTGAATTCACTTATGCACTTTCGGAGAAAATCTCACATGTTACAGGCATTATGCAAATCACGTCATCGCAAGCCGCGCGTGTTTGCCAACACCACCTTCTCCCCTCCCCCTTTCGCTTCTCTGCGTAAAATATCCCCACACGCATGAGATAATACCGTAAGACCTCCTGGCAGCTAGAATCGTGGTGATGCATCATCCTTGCAAAACAAGCCTCTCGAAGGTGGGCCAGCAGCGGCGGGAAGCTGGCGAGTGTTAAGGGTGTCTATTACCAAGGTCGAACTCGATGATTGAAGGTCTTCTTCACCTGATCGCAGCCGCAAGAGAGGCCCCGTGCATCGTTTGTAAACTCTCTGGCACGCACTAAAAGAGCCAAGTGGATACCGTTAACGAGGCCTTTACTTTCTACGTTGATGCTCGTAGGTGTACGCGCGTACATCAGCTCAGAATTCAATAATCTCTCCTCTGTTCCCTCCCTTCCTCCCCCTGTCTCTCATTTGCTCTCAGTTACTCGCAGTCCTCTCCCACGGCTACTGGGCCAGAGATCGGGCTCCTTTTTCGGACGGCGTATTCTCCGGGCTGAAAAAGCGGATTACTGCCTAAAAACCCTCGAGGGATCGACCGTATTAATATGGATATCGCGCACTTGACTCCATCTAAGGATCTACCGCGCGCGTGCCAAAAACTCGGTGTGCGCTCGCAGCAGCGTGAGAAGCGCGCCTGGACTTTCGGACTTCTCAACGCGCTGATGCTGACGCGCGTCTTGCCGTCGCGGCCGCAGCCGTATAGCCACAGCCGCGAAGGAGAAAGAGAGAAGAAGAGGCAAGGCTCGAGAAGCGGTTTTTCAAGCGACCCTCCTAAACGGGCGAAGTTAAGGTTGCCTCTAAATGGCTATCCCCCGCCTGCAGTGCACACGCGCTCAAGAGTCAGAGAATAGCAAGGCTCTTGTCGTGGACACACGCAGAGAAAGAAGAGGAGACCAGGCCAGATGATGCGAAACGCGCGGGATATATCTCGCCCACCGCCGCTGTTGCTGTCGCCGCCGCTGATGCTACAGAGTGCATGTGTGGCTGCGGCTGTGGACGCCCAGGAATTCGGCCTGGCATTTCATTGCTTTATTATCGGTAATGGGGACTTTAAATTTGCAATAGAATTATTATTCCAATACGAACTTGTGGTATAAAATAAGTTCGCGTTCTGATCATAAAAGATATTAGCTGATTATGATATGAAGTACAGCAATCATTTTTTGACTAACAATTAAGGGGATATCGGAGCCAGCGTGACGGTTATGACTGCGGCTGTTTTCATTTTTTGTTGAGCACATGCTTAATATCATCAAAAATGAAATTGATAATTGTTCGTAAACGTAATCATGTAGGTTTATTTTTCTCATTCAATAACTAAAATTGTTTAGCAATATGTTATTAAAGTGCATTTTTTGTAAAAATTATGAATATATACAGAAATCTAAGACTCAGTAAATATTATTAATTATAATAACTACCTCGGAATACTGTGCTTTCGTACAATGAACAAGAGTATGTACTTGCTATTTATGATCGAATACAATTTTTGAGATTACGTAATCCTTCAATTAACTTGTATGGCTCCGACCTCTCCTTAATAAGTTATTATGAATGTAATATGTGTTAAATTAAATTAAAATGGCCATAATTGAATTAAAATATTTATTGTATATTATAATGAAAGCTATTCCGAAAATTCGGTGCATACACTAAAGTATTTTGCAAGAGTACAATTTTCAAAAGAAAAGGTATTATATTTTTTGTATATTTTGGTATAAAGTAAACTTTATTTCTTATACAGTTAATAAATTAATTTCTGTACATCGAGGAGTTTGAAAATTTTGAAAGGAAGGTGTAACTGGATACTATGTGTAGATTCAGCATTTTGGATTGGTGGAAGGTTTTTTATAAGGCGTGAATAAATAAATAAATAAAGTACAAAGAGTACGGTTGAGGATTCAAAGCAGACAGAGAGGGTCATTATGAAAGAGACCCAGTAATTATTGGATCGGAGAAAATCAAAGGAGGTAAGTATTGTTGAAGTTTCTTCGTATCTAAATGCGTAATGTTCTAATTTTTTAGGACATTTTTTCCAGTTTAAAAAAAATATAGTTTTAATGTGATATATATATATATATATATATATATATATGTTATAGTATAGTTTAAAATAAAATAAATTTAGAATTTAAATTTTGTCTTGTAATATCTTAATCAAATTTATAAAGCAGTAAAAAAACATGTGTACAAATTTAAATTACCGCCTGAAAACATGGCACCTTGTACATACAGCATATGAAAAAGTAAGTCACTGTTTTACCGACCCACACGAGTTTTCTATCAGAAAGCTGTTTCGTCTGCTGTCTGTAGTTTAAAGCTGAATGTTATACTGTAGTGATTACTTTTGAGTCTCACAAGTGTTTAAATTTAGATAAGTATTTTGGACTATAAACAATATATTATTTTTTAAGAACCTGTTCTTTGTGAGTGTGTTCTTTATTTTTAGATATACGGACTAAATTTCATGTGTACAGGAAGATGCCTGTGTGTTAGATGTTCTCAAAGTGTACTGCAGTTGTTAACCAACCTGTAAAATAATGGGTAAGCAGTGGCAATATTTATATTTATGTATAATATATTTACTGTGAATATGTATCGCTAACTTATATTTCAATTTCAGCTTATCATACTCGTATATCAAAATGTGCAGGACCCGGGTCCCAATATATCCCATAATATACGGGTATTTTATGCCCAAACATAAAAAAAATATGCCGAACAGTTCATGTAAGTACTATCCGATAAACATATATCAATTTCTTATATAAACTTTAAATGCTGTTTTCTCAAGTTTTGAATTTTTATGATTTTAGGTCAGTTGCCGCAGGATTTCTCAGGAACCATAAGTCCAATCAAGCTGAAATTTTTTATACAGCTCCAGGAAACCCTTCTGCACTGCTTAAGTGGAGCAAAATTGGCAAAGATACGTTTAAAGTGAATGTTATATGTTATAACTTATATGTTACTAATTATTGAAAATTTGTATTTTTCAGAAATGCCTTCCGCTTAAGCTGAGGAGAGGCATATTTAAAAGAAATTCCATCCAGCTTGGTTTGGATTCATCACCCGGATGATGAGAAATCATGCGGCAAAGGAGAAAAAGTACTCAAATTTAATGCTTCACACATGAGATTGTTTAAACAGTAAGTATAGATATATCATGCATTAAAAATATGCAAAATTACAATGAATATGTATGCATGAACTACAAAAAAGATTTTTTATGATACTACTTATATATAATTTTTTTTTGCCTATTAACTGATGATTTATTTTTTTTTTCAGGTTTAACTCAGGCATAACCCCTTAGTTCACTCTTTCGAATAACTTTAGAGAACGATTGTACATTATAAAACTTTCAGAGCAAAAGCTGTAATGTAATATATAAACTTTGTTGAAAATTATTTTTATAAATTTTGTATTTAAACCAATTTTTATATAAGTGAAATTAATCACTCAAATTAGATTTGAGGAATAAGCTATGTACCAAGAACTTGGCAGCAATTTTTTTGTAGACCTTTTTACAAAGTGATATGCGGCGCTTGGTGAAAATGACACATTCATTATACAAGTATTATAGAAATTAAATAAATAAATTTAAGTATCGAATTCATTAAATTTATTTATTTAATTTCTATAATACTTGTATAATGAATGTGTCATTTTCACCAAGCGCATTTTCAAAAGTATCGAATTCATTTTAAAAAAGCCAACCTGGTTTAACGGTAGTTATACGCGATATACCAGTATGATATACTACTAAGGATCATCTTGAGCCCATTTAGGAAAAACAGTTTATCGTTTATGAAGACATATTTGACAATATAAATGTTCTATTCATAAATTTGTACATATATTTCGATTTTTTCAATTTCAACGAAAAGCCCCAAGCGTAAAATTGTAATAAAATAGGCAAAACTTTTTAACGATATAAAGTATCATTTTTGCTTTCAGCACTAAATCAACTTCAATATTGAAGTAATAACTTCATTAATGAATCTGGTTGCTCAACTTTATAGTTCGCTATCTCATCTAAAATAAGTTTTATAAAATTTATGCATCGTCAAATACATCGAATTTCATCTTCATGAAAGTAAAAATTAGTAATAAACGGTTTACTAAAAGCTTAATTGCTATTGTAAAAAAAACCGTGTCGTTTTGCAAACACGGATTTTATTACGCTCAGTCGACATTGAGGACAACATTATTACCGGCGTAAATTGATTAAACACGCGCTTACCACACACGTGTGCAGATACCATCGACGGGAGAATCCACGCAGACTACACTGCTTTCCTCTATACATGGACATTGTTCTATTACTCGTACACATAAGCGAACGAACGCCACAGCCGTTGCTCGTTCGTCGAATTCCCAGATTAACGTAAACGCATCAATTATAGAAGCAAGTTAGGATGCGCACGCATACTGTCGTTCGTGTGTTCATTTGTTTGGGTGTTTATGTGTATTGGTACACAAACACTATACAGGTATGCATTGTACATGTATGTATATACATGCATGTGTGTGTATGTATATGTGAATAAGATGATGCAAGTTCGATGTCCCTTTACCCCTCTCAAAGAGTTACGGAACTTGCGAGATGCGGAACATTGCTTTCGACTCCGCCCCAAATGCCCCTTGAGAGAGCAAGAGAGAGAGAGAGTATGAAAGAGGATTTCTAATATATAAGAGAACGAACAAGGCAGGGACTTTTTAATTTCGAAAGATTCTCCCTGGGCTCGCATTACTGAGGACTACTGAGAGTCAATCATTTTTGAGGACTTCCAATGGAGATATTAAATTACGCTAAATATCTCGTTATCTAACTATTCAGCTATACTTCGTTATCATCGTGAAAAAAGGAGCTCTCGATTTTTTATGCGCTTTTTCGATACGTAAATACTTAAGGATGTCCCCTGGTGACACGAATTAAACAAATAAATGGAAGCTTTGTAAATATATTCGTTTAAAGTATTTGAACTGTTTTCCATTTTTTTCAACATTTATTATCGACCATAATTCGATAATATTTAACTTTAAAGTTTGCAGGTTATACATGGGTTTTGAGAAAGGCAATAAAAAACAGTCGAGTACAATATTTTTAACATGAATATGAACATGTGCATCAGAACCTTAAAAAGCTATGCGCAAAACTTGAGTGTCAAGTTTGGTGTCTGCATGGCATGACATGAAGTGGTGTGCGGTCAAAGGGAAGTTGATATGTGGTGCAGGAGACACTTATTCTTTACCCTTCTTTTACGACAGCTTAGATCACTCTTAAACAAAAATAGTATAAATCTTTTCCTCGCACTGCGCCGACAATATCAACTTTTATCTCGCGCACCTGGAGATTTTCCTGGAGATACTGTATATAATTTAATATAATACTGATGCATACATAATCTTATGCATATACGCGCTTACACATATGTGTATTATTTTGTTTTTATATTATTAATATAAACTATAAACAAATTAGAACAGGAATCACGATTTTTCGTTTTCAAAAAATGTTCATGTACGTTGTACCATGACTATACATAAATAACTTTTGAATTTTACAATAAAGAACTTTCTCTAAATATTCTTATTATGTTATTAGTTCTACATATTATGTATTGAAATATTACAATATTTTTTTGCTTAAAAAATGATATTTGAATATCGATATAAAACTATGACATCTGTACATGTTATATTGAAGTTGCTGTAAGGGTAGCTCGACATGGGGTAACATAATACATAATGCATTTAAACGTAAATCGTTAGAAGAGGGGGATATACCCAGCGATTTTGGTACATGTAGCAAAAGCGCTCTGAGGATAACTTAGCAACTAGTGTTGCTGCAGAAGTCCAACTAAAGGATATTTTACCGTCCGAGTAAATGGCTTACAAAAATGTTTACCATCCATGGGGAATTAATTGATTCCGACGTTGTTTATGTCAGACATTGTAATGTTAAATGCTACTTACAGTATTACAACAAAATAGTAAAATAGATGGGCTTGAAATATTTATAAATTTGCTTTGATAATTATTTTCTACAATTGTAATTAATGTTCTAGAATTTAAATAAAATTAAAAAAGTATAAACAAATGTTTATGATTTGAAAGAGCGTGTATTAGTTAATATAAATAATATTTAAAAAAAAGTAAAAAATGTATTATAACATAATAAATTATAAAAAAATATTATATAAAAAGAATGCGTATGTATTATGAATGGATGCATAAACGAAATATACATTTTAATTATGATTTAAGCTTTTTGCGATTTTTCTACATTGGCGAAACTTTTATAATTTTACCATTATCCCTTAACTCAGTGATGACATACAACTGGAATAAGAACGGTCGAAAAAAGAACACTCGCATTATTCAAATTTTATATTCGATTATGCAAATTAATGTGAGTCGCATAAAAATGTCTGTCCCTTACTGTTCTCTGGATTTTACGTCGCGTGCAAGTGATTTTTATGATTCTTCGGAAACAAAAGTCTGTCGCGGCGCCGCGTTTCCTATCGCTCCTTTCATTCAAATGTGTATACTATTGCATTCAATCAAAAAATTCTGTGTATTTATCCAACTCAATACATCATTAATGGAGTTGTGTAGACGTTGTATTCTTTAATATTTTGACAAAAGAACTGTTGCAAACTTATAATAATTTAGTTATTTGTTAGTTACATAATAATAATAATAATAATAATAATAATAATAATAATAATAATAATAATAATAACAACAACAACAACAAAAACAGAAACAAGGACAAAAAACAACAGCAACAACAATAATAACTAGTAATAATAATAATGATAATAATAATGATAATAATGACAATTATAATTGTAATTGTCAACACAATATTATTATCAAAGAGTATACAAGCTTTTATTGTAATGATACCGCGATAGTGACATTGTAACAGCTTCCGTACTGGAATTATCTCATCGCCCTAGCTCGGGCAAAAGGACTTAAGTGGAATCTATACATATTTTAACACCGACAAAACCATACCACAAAGTTGGTTTGTCTGATATGCATAGCTGATTTTGTATGTTTACCCACAGGTTTATTCGGGAGATGCAACTACACAGATCTCTGCAATTTTAGCAATTCTTTTTTTTTCTTTAAGTTTTAACAGCTTTTTACTACAAATATAGTTCTAAAACTTGAAAATTATGAGTCATGTTACAGATTTACATATATTTTTGTACAATCATGTGTTATCAATAAATCGATTCTAATAATAATTTTTAGGATTTAAAAAAAAAATAAAAATAGATAAATAGAGGAAAGTCCTTGAAATCAGCTGCAAAAAAGTAGTATATAAAAAAATATTTCTTTTGAAATATGTGGTGGCTTCCGTTGTTTATAATAACTTTTATTTGCTTTCAAAATATTTGTACTTTATTATAGAAAAAATAATAATTATTTTGTTTTATTGATTTTTTTGTAATCTAATGTATTTTATTTGTTATGAAGTTCAAAAAGTAATTATCAGATATATGCCTAAAACTTAAGAGAAGCACTTTTTTACTAAAAATTTTCTTTCTATATTTTCAAACGAATTAATGTAATTTTTTTTAAATAATTGAAATGAATTCGTAAAAAATTACATAAACTCGTTTGAAAAAATGAAGAAAAAAAATTTAGTAAAAAAGTGCTGCTTTTAAGTTTTAGTGAAGGTTTTAAGGTGTCAAACGTTTATTTGGTTAACTCTAAAGCTCTAAATAATAGTGCACACAGTAGAAAAATTTTAGTAGAAATGCATTCAAATGGTAATAGATTTATGCAACGAAAAATTAATATTTTTAATAGCTTAAATTGAGAGTCTGAATAATCACTTTAAAATAAAACAATTTAGAAAACTTTTAGAAAACTTCTTTTTTCGACTATTAACCCTCTTACAACCCCTCAAATCATCTTAATACGTACTGTATTTGAAATGTGCAAAAATATAAGTATCGATTTCTTGATGTTCATGTATATGAATACATTCTGAACAATTGAAAAAAAACGCAGGGGAGAATTCATTTTTCCACTACTCGTCTATATCATATACTGCAAGATATAAGCCTGCGAATTAAAAAAAATGTGCATAATAAGAGGTACATTCTTTATTAAATATACGTAGATAAGAGAATGCACTATATCTATTCGACTCTATCAGATTGTTCAGTAATCTTCTTGAAAATATTTAATTTAAAAAACTCTTTTCCTATTAAATGTTTTTTAACCTCTTTCCAAAATTATTACCTCGGGGAGATCGATGAATTCTTCCAACAAGGTTATATTTTTTATTGTAAAAGAAAGTGTACTTATATTACACTATGCTTACTGAAATATAATACGTATAAATAATAAAAAATAATGTTATAAAATGAATTAGTGCTGTAAAATGAATTTGTTACTCTAACTTAAAAATCTCAACTTTGACATGATTTTTCATCTCTCGTGGCATAAAATACGGTTCGATTCTAGTGCGTAAGGTGATTTTTACCTTACATGACTTGCTTCGCTCGTGCGAAAAGTATCATGAGGGAAATATTTATCTTCCACACTCGTATCGAAATGTGCTATATTTCTTTACGATCATGCTTAAAAGTAAATACTTTTCATGATAATTTTTTCTATTTACTATGTATAAATTGAAATGCATCGAACATTCAGTTTTTTTTCAAATTTGCATCTTTTCATTCTGCTGTCGTATTACAGTTATTAGTAGAGCTCAATTGTTAAGACCTACATTTACAAATGAATTGAGAAGCACATGGAATATTAGGAAAAGGAAAAAACACGTAAGCTTATGTATAAGTGTATCGATTTTTCATGTTCTTTTTTCCAGCGTATGCAGTACGGAAGAATCAATATAGCTCCAGGCGCGAAAATACATAATAACCTTAGCGGCCTTTCGGTCTAGAGCTGCTTTTTCGGCAATTCGTTCAAGTAGCGGATTGGCTCGCGAGAAGGCATATTTAATACATAAATCAAAACGCGGGAGGTTTCCGCCGCCGGCATTGCTGCACTGCTGCTGTTGGAGCGGTAGAGCTTTACACTATGTATGCAAATGTATACGTGCGCGGCGGTAAGGTATATATAAGTTGATCAGGCGCGCGTATGTATGTATCTATAGCAACGCCATCTTGACCGTGCAGGATGGCGCTTCTGAAAGATGGTAGCGCGCTTTTCCCGTGCTATGTATATAAATCTTCTATCAATTTCAATAGGGCAAGTATCGACATTGGAATTCCCGCTTCGAAATATTCTGCATTGTAGTTTCGAGGAAGTAAAATAAAGATTTTCGATATAGGGCTTCTATTCAAAGTCGAGAATATTATGCAATCTCGAAATTCGTATAGCAAGCGATGCTATTTATCCGTATAAAGGAAAAAGAATGCAGTTTTGCTTTGAAAATTGAGAGCATAAGAATTTTGAAAGGAAGCCCAGCAATGCACCTCGCGAAATCTGCGGCTCTGATAGGAGCAATTACAAAAGCGGAGCGGCAATGATCTCGTCAGATGCAGACATCCAGATAACATTTCGCTTAATTAGAGAAGCGAATCTTGGTGGCGCTCGCTTCGTCATTTGAGGCGTGCTGCTGCTGCTGCTAGCATCGTTTCACGTGGAAGAAGCCAGAAACGCCCCGCTGGAAAGTGGAAGCAGATGACACGTTCGCCAGGAGTGCGCTGATAAGGGAATGTCTACCATAACACGCTTTGCGAAGATGCCCGCATTACGAAACATCAAGAAACGGCGGCGGCAGCGCCGCCAGCACCAGGGCAATCGTCTTTACGACGCTGTGATACAGCCGTAAGCGCTTCTACGTAGCGTGCATAACAAGAGGCGAAGAGAGCTGAGAAGCCAAGCCCTTCGACGAAGCCACGCGCGGCACGACAACTTTAATTGAATGTTTGCCTTGCGCTTTCTTGCCTTGCTCGACGGTCCCCAGGCCAATCTTCTCCCTGTCTCTGCGCTACCGCGGCTGCGACGACTGCGATACTCGGCACTTTTTGCTTTTTGTTTACTGCACTATTAAAGCACGGAATCGCAGTTCTTCTGCATAATGCAGTTCTGCGCTGTAATCGGAAAATTCATTTCAATTTTCATTTCGACCCTTGGGCAATATCGTAATGGTAAAAGTTTCGAGATTTATAATTCACGACAATTTGCACTGCATCTTCGTATCCGCGATAGCTCGGAAAATAAAATCTACAACCCGCAGGGGAGAATTCATTTGGCGCACGACAATCAAATTTCAAGAGTGGCAAACCGCTTTTAAAATCGAGCAGCAATACCTGCATAATCGGTTCAAGCGCGCAGTCGTTATAATCCCTTGTACCGTGGCCTGTCAACTAAGCAATGGAAAACGCCGGGCGGGCTGTGAATCGCACACTAGATGGGAGTCCAAAACAAATAGCTATTTCCATTTTTCATCAGCGCCCAAGCGCTTCTGGTATAATGGAAGCAGGAGTAAGAGAGACAGAGAGAGAGAGAGAGAGAGAGGGGGGGGGGGGGAGGGAGGGAGGTAGCCGCGGGCTTCACGAGGAGGGCGTGTTGTATAAAATCGCTCGCGACATTACCTCCAATATTCGCAAAACGGATTCTCTCGCGTACCGCTGCCGCCCCTCGGGCCGCGGTAATGAGGTGGTTTCGATTCCAACCCTGGGGCAACTCGTTCCGCCACCGCACGCCCTCTTGTACTCTCGGTCTGATATCTTGCACGAGGAGTAGCTGCTGCTGCTACGGTACAGGGGACTACGACTAGCATGTAGATCCAACGTGTTCGAGGCACTTAAAACAAGAAGCGATGAGAAGAGAAATGAAGGAAATTAGGTGTAACACTGCGGTTTACTTCGGTACACGATTGTAATTGGATCTAATATTACCTCTTGTCTTTAATTCTCCGTCGCGATTAAACGTATATTAAATTGCAATAAAAGCGATTCAACATTGAGTAAGCAAGAACAAGGCATTTTAAAATGCTCTATGAAATTTTTGACGTAAGTACACGAAAACCATTTATTGCCGATGAAAAATTCATGCCAAAGTCAAACTTTCCACTCGGAAGACTGCAGTTGAAGATTTGAGCGAGCGGCGTGGAAATTAACAAAGAACCATCGGCAAGCGAATAATAAGCCCGCGAGGCAATAGAGCGCGACAGGAAAGTTGGGCGAGCGCGCCGAGGGGTTATCAGTTTTACGTCCCGCGCTACGACGCTGGATCCCTGACATATAAATCGCAAAGGCGTTGCGGCTGGTAATTTAAACTAGCACAGTTTGGATAACTAGTTCCCTGGATTGTTCGCCACCGTCACAACCCCATCGACGCTCCGTTGTAAAACGATTCGCAGTAAACCGACGAATGGCTTTATTGCGCTTATTGGCGACAAAGCCAGCAGAAGTATGAGCGCTAAAACGAGAACGGTATACTGCTCCTCGTTCGCGTCGACGTCGTTGTTATCGAGGGCTATCTACTCTCTTTCTCTCTCTCTCTCTCTCTCTCTCTCTCACTCTCTGACCAATATGCGAAGTCAAGTTTCACGGGTGAACATGCGCGCATTTTCAGATTGCATACAACAGCTTCATAAGAAGCTAACTTGCGCATACAATTTATTGAGTCAAAATTACAGGGATGAGAGCTCACGTATATGACTTCTTTACTCGATGGGCGTAGGCTACTCAATTTTTCTGAGAAAGGAATCATTTTATGTTCTTGAAATTTCTAACGACCTATGTCACGTGCAGTCTAAAGAAAAACTTGTGTGCTAAAGTGTTTTCTCCGGTAAGTGGGAAAATTGCTTTTTATGTAGCCGTACAGTCTTCATATAATTCGATATTTCACCCTAGAAACTTACAAACGAGAAAACCTCTTAGCGATTAAAGTCGTGTATCTATCGCATTTGAGTTATATAGAGTTCAGTTTCTACTACTGGTCATAAAAGGCTAGTAAAGCTTTCAAACTTGCTGTGTGCTCAAGATCGTGATAACGTATATTCAAGAATTCCCAGCAATACTTTGAAGATTTTATATCTTTACATTAGATTTTCTTAAACTATAGAAAATTATGTAATTAATACGGTCGTGTGTATTCATTGTCCCGTAAATTAAGAAGGGCAATAAAAAATATCATTCAACTAAAATAATAGGTGGAGCGTACAGCTGATGATCGATGAACCCGTAGATTTGATAGTTTTATAATTAGTTAGGAAAGCGCAGTCCTAGGAATAGCGCGTCCATTAATTGAAATTCAGTTTATTATCGCGAATTTCTGGATGATTGGATTGGGCAAGAAGTCGAAGGAGGACTGAAAAGTTTAGATATCAATTGAAATCTGAGGAAAGTCAATTTGTGAAGTCGACTACTACTCGGGTCCAGGCGCAGTCTGGGGTTATTTTCAGAAGAGGATCATATAAATTCCTCGGAACAAAACGCTATTTTCTTCAGTGTATATAGGTTTACGTTGAAAAAGTAAATAATGTTGAGTCGAGGAAAGACCTGGCACATTAGAAGAGGAGAAAACTATTGAATTTTCGGTAAAAATAAAAGTGAGCCTTATAAAGCACTTATCATATTTCAGAGAAGCTTCCGGCCAATAAAACGGACGTTTATTGGCACAGCTTCGTGAAAAAAAGTAATTCGAGTTTTAGAGCCGCGCGAACAAAATCGCGGAGACTCGTCGCACCGGGAGACGACGGATATTTCTTCGGCTGCCTATATGCGATTACAGTGATTCCCCTCCAGCCTCCACATTGTCGCCTGTACCCCGGCTCCTCTTGCAGCAGCAGTAGCAAAGAGTCGGGGCAACTCGTCGAGAAGGCGCAAGTAGTATTTTCTCAGATTGAAAAGCTTTCGCGATGATATACGAGCGGGGCAGAGTTGGCGGCGGTGGCTCGGCGCTGCAACCCTTCTGTGCTTTAATGGAATTAGTATTTAATAGTTTGCAGCGATGCCTCGGCTATACACTCGCTCCTAAGCCCTTACGCCGGCAAAAAAAAAAGAAACTAACAAAGTGGATAAGCGCCCGGCAATATTTCACTTAATAGCTTTCTCATTCATCACGCGTTGTATACGCCAGGGCGAGGCGAAGTGTTGCATGCATCGCGATTCACCGAAGAGGCGGTAAGAACGGAAAACTTAAACGAATGGCTGTGTCTCTCGTTGCTCGGTCGTATGCGAAAATTGACATAAGTAATTGGCGCTTTCAGTCCAAGATTTTAAGTTATTAGGCAACGCCAGCCAGCTTCCATTCTCTGTCGATTTTCGTTATCGATACAGTGTATCGTTCGCTTTTTGGAGAACGAGTCCTGAACAAGTTACGTTTGTTCTTCGCTAAACGAAAAGTTTCGAGTAGCAGAGCGCGACAAAATTTCAATCTCAAAAATCATTTCACTTCAGTCTGACGATGCCTCATACGTTCTTTCTTTTGCACACGGTGAACGGCTGGCGTTCGCACCCTATTGCATCTAACATGAACGACTCAATTAATTGTGTACAAGGCGAGAGCGGAGTTGATAGAGCGGTCGGTCATAAATATGAATTATCCGCGGTAAACGCTCCCTCGAGAGAGAGAGAGAGAGAGAAAACGAAGCGGGAAATGCTGCAGCTAAAGAGCTGCCGCCAAGTAATGCTTTTTTATCTTTTATCGATTTTTTTGTTGTTCTGACCAGTCCTCCGCCTGATATATTACCTACATTTTTAAGTTATGACCAAATTTGAATATACGAACTGATCCTCGCGAATTCAAATGAACTTCGTCACTGGAAAAATTACAATCCTGCGGTTACGTGCAATTTGAATTAAGCGACGTACGTAACGTATAATATACGCAATAAGCTTAGTTTTTGTGTGGGACTAGGAATTGAATGCTGCTCTTTTTGCTGGCGCACACGGCCATTGCCGGTATAACGTATGCGCGTGCACTCTCATTCACCGCTAATGGAAACAAATTATAATTAAGTGCTTTGCTGAGTTCGGCAGATTGCCGGTGACAGCGGCGCAGTTTCGCAAATGAAAGATGGCAAATGCTCCGCGCGACTTCGCTGCGCGGGGATGGCGTATTTTTGCGAAAATCGTTCCAACGGAAGTGCGTCGCGCGCAGCCCGCCTTTTATTTTGCGCGCATTAATACTCATAATGCGAGCTCGCGATGGATTAATCACGAGATAGTAAAATATCGCGAGGGCACGTCTTTTTTTTTGCGAACTTCCAAAAGTTTTACGCCAGCATTGCCTCGCGCGAGCATTCGTTAAGAACATTACAGTGATTCAACGGCTTAGACTCGGTTATAAATCCGGGCTCTCGAAACGGCACGTATAAGTACAGCCAAAAGCCGCGCGCCCCCTGGCGCTATCCTAGTGGACTTGTCAGTTCCGGTATCCCGGTTTCACTTTAACAATAGTCACGCGCGCGAATCCCGCTAACCAGTTTGTTTAAATAGCTCCGCAGCCAGGCGCTCGGGGTAATATGTAGGCATAATAATCCAGCTCTCCGCCTACGCAGTTCCAGCAAACGTATATATACACGCTTCCTTCCGCGCTACTCGCCTCGCGCGAATAGAAGCGACAATTCTCTCTCTGCGAGTGTGTGACTGTTCGCCCAGGAAGCGTGTGCTTTGCTAACGATGATAAACGAGCCCGCTCTAAGACGCCATATTTATGCTAATCTAGCCGCGCTCCGCCCTTATATGCCTCCCTTCCATACTCGCGTCCGATGTCTCTTTCACCCTCGCGCTGCTCCGCGTATACTCTTTTACGCGTGGGCGTCCGTATATCACTTTCCGAGCGAGACCCTCGCGAGTTTCCCCGGTTTTTGGAATACAAAGTGCAATGTGGCCCAAAGTCGCAATCTACGCATGAGTATATCTGCCGATAAGGGAGTATACTATGGCGTTGCTCGTTCTCTTCGTGCTTTCTCTCTCTCTCTCTCTCTCTCTCTCTCTCTCTCTCTCTCTCTCTCTCTCTCTACGCGCATTGTGCAGCTTTAATTTAGGGCTCTGGATTGTGCAAATGTATTTATTGTGCTCCACCGGCTTTGACTTCGGCTTTGGTTTTGGCTTTGTTGCGAGAGTGAAAGAATGTGATAAATTTATGCTATGCGGCTACTGCTGTTTTTTTCGGCGGGGCTTGAATTGATATGAATTTTCATTTAGCATGCATGTATGATGTGGCTCGATGAGAGAATGCGAGGAAGTGCTTTGTATGCGCGAGATTGATAAATGCCCTCGCTATTATTTTCTCAATGCTGAGTACTCATAGAGTACATGAGGGTAAAGAGTCCCACTCGGACGGTGAATTATTTCACTTTGAAAAGTAGTCTCGGCTGTGCGCGAGGGAAAAAGAAAAGTCCGGTTTAATGTCGATCCGATAAACCTAAGTCGATATGAGAATCGCCTGTGCAGAGCTATTCTCTTAGACAAAGTTTTCACGAAACTCTGCAACAAGCAGCATACGCGTCGAATCTGGGCGAGCGCGGGCTCCTCGGCCCAGAAAAACTCAGCAATAATAATATATAAAAAGCGACGTCGAACGGACGATGCCTCGCATAATCCGGCAATAGTGCGTCCAGTCCGGAAGAGATTTCTCTCCTTTTTCCTTGGCGTTCCTTCTTCTTTCTCTCCTCGAAAGCGCGCGGAGCACATCCGGCGACAATATTTAGCCGGAGCGACTGGAAATTGGCCGAGCTGCCATATGTAGCCCGGGGAGAGCCCGGCGCCCTCTCCGCTCGCATTACAAATTTAATCTTACAAATGGATCCGAAAACTTGGAAACAATGGAATATATGAAATGCGGCCGCGTATATCACGCGCTCGCGCGCACGCGGCAATATTGTCGCAAGGCCGATTCTGCGAGGATTTTTCGAACACGCGGAGCGGGATGAGGGAAAGAGTCGTCGTCTGCCTGCTCGCCTTTCGAGAAGAGTAGAAGAGAAGATGCAGCTTGGGTCGCGAGGTACGTACGCTCGCTGTCCTATTCTCGCTTGCGAAAACTCCGCTGGAAATCTGCTCGAGGACTGTATACACGAGGACTCGTCGATTTTCTTTGGACGAGAGCTATACAAGCGCGGGCGGCGACGGTGACTGTTTTATGGCGATGGACGCGGCTGACGCATATTTCGCCCATAGTTTTTACGAGTTTACTTCGACCTCAAGCGAGTTTATAGCGATCTTTTGTGGTCGAGAGGAGGTTCGCTCGAATTTTTCGATTCCCTTATGCTCGTTCCTGCGCATATGACTGAGTGCTACTTTTCTCGTTCGACGCAGTTTCGAATGAATCACGAGATAAAATGCGTCGTATGTATATTTGAATTTTATTTCGGCTCCGAATACTTGTTCGGCTGACCAAGTTTTTAGCTGCAATTCACAAATATTTATCGCAGTTACCATACACGAAATGCTACGAATTTTTTTTTTTTTTTTTTTTTTAATAAAAAAAATGCAATAACCCTGCGAATCAGTAAAAGCCTACAGTTGGCATCTCTTCTTCTTCTGTCATTGCGGTACAGACTCTCCAGTTTGGACTTGGAATTTTTGATCGGATTCCTTGCAAGCCATGCATAAATGACTGCGAAATTCATGGCGCATCGCTCGGTCATTCATCATGTGGATCAACGACAGCTTTTCATTTGCAGTATGTTGTTAAGTGACAGAGAGAAAGAGAGAAAGGGGAGCAAACAGAGAGTAGAGCACACACAGAGCCCGAGAACAACAAGCTTGCAAAGCCGTGGCGTGCAGAGTCATCGGTCAAACCGATGAGTTCCCAATAATCGCGACGGCCGCGCTGAGCTTTGAAAAGTTTCATAAATTTCGTCACAGTGCTCAGCCAAATGGCTTCCGGTCCAGCGGTCGGACATTGTCGATAACGGGAACGTGCTCGCCTGTGCCGGGCACCGGGGGCGAATTCAATATCGCATTCGCGCCGCCAGCAGCTAGCGCGGTTCTCACTCTCTCTCTCTCTCGTTGCGACATTGTCCCTCGTATTGTTCCAAAAGTTTTCGGCCGAGCTGCGCTTGAATTACCATATGAATTAAAGTAATGTGAAATACGGCGCGAGAATAGCAAGTGCGAGCCGTTCAGCTTTCTCGAGGCCT
Source organism: Philotrypesis tridentata (assembly GCA_018906965.1). Classification (NCBI taxonomy): domain Eukaryota; kingdom Metazoa; phylum Arthropoda; class Insecta; order Hymenoptera; family Pteromalidae; genus Philotrypesis; species Philotrypesis tridentata. The sequence goes on along the minus strand of JACCIB010000015.1, from coordinate 926,317 downwards.
CGCGAGAAGATAGAGAAATCTATATATACTATACAAGAAGCTCTGTTTGTCATTGCGCGTTATTCGCCGGATATTCGCATGCTGCTTATCTTTGAATCTGCTTGCCTGCGCTCCATTCTTTTCCATATCATACGATATCACAACGGAGTTCGACGCGATCAGCTCGTTGAGCATCGGTTTGCAAAGGCTACTGAAAAATAATCTCGGCAAAACATGTTTATATACCTAAACATATAGTCTTGTACTTTTTTTAAACTCCCAGTTATATAAGAATCTGCAGGATGTGCGGAATGGTGACATTTTAAAAAATGTAAAAGAATCTTATGTACGGATAATAAAGCTTTTTTATCAATAACGAACGAGACGTTCGTTTATATAGGGCGAATAGAGCGCGGAACGTGCGTGAAAAATGCTACTTCGCATCGAGTGGAAGCATACTCCGGTTCTGCCAGTGCATGCACAGAGCTGGAGAAGGAGGGGGTTGGGGGGTGGGGGTTGGGATGGGGGGTAAAGAGGGGTGGCTTCGATTTTTACATTCCAAACCGCGGAGCAGTATCAGTTCAACGCCACACGCTAGACATGCGCTTCTGCACTTTCTGACTATCCAATCTAGATGGCAATAAATTCACATTAAACTATCTGCCCAAGAGCGATCGCGCTCTCGTGCTTGCGCTCGCACGGATTTCGCGCTCCCGACCACCCGTCGGGTGTTATAATCGCCCGCATGTCGACTTTGATTACACTATAATTATTCCGTTTGCGTAAATCACTCTTTTTTTATGGCTTTTTGTTTTTCGTATCGATTGAAACTTTGAAAACTATGATCCAGTAAAATGGAAGATTGTCGTTTGCATTGGAAAATCCGACGTGTATAGTTGCACGCGCAGCGGCGTATAATGAAATTGTATTTACGTTGCTTTGATACGCAGCTTATTTGAGTACTCCGGATTTAATCGAATATGTGGGGGGAAATTTCATCAACTAATGTTTCTACATCGCAGTCGTGACTCAGAACTCGCGCGTATAGGCAGCCACTCGCGCGTCGAGCGCTGCGGACGAGTCGCTACGCGAAATCGAAAATGAAAGTATCAGCTTACTCGTATGCCTCATGTGCGCGGCTCGTAATTCGCCGAGCATTATTTAGCGATGAAAAATCCGGCAGAAAGGAAGTATTTTATTCGCAACGCGTGAAATCAGGTGTGCGCGCGCGGCCGTTTTTCGTCGAAATCCGCGCATACGTGAAAACTCTGATACAATAGCCTGTGGAGAATGTGTATAGCCGCAGTGCGTTAAAGTAGGTAGCGACGCATTTATTTCTATAGTAATTATCAGAGGTGTAATTCACTCGCGGAGGGTCCTGGGTCGCGTCCGGGCTCGGCCCGTCCCGTGTTAACACCGTTGTTATGCCCCATTATATTGTCCCGTATACCGGCGGCGGCAGTGTCCTGCGGCCAACGTGCACTTACACAGACAACGGCTTTTCCTCCGTCCCTCCCTCTCCCTCACTGTTTGCGTGTACCATGTACACAGTCGGAATGCAGGCAAAAATGCTAATGGTCATCTTGCGACGACGCATCTTGTTTCGCGACCTCGAGCTGTCTCGCTCACTTCTGGCTTATTCGACGCATTACTCGACTCTGATTCACGCCGCATTGTTTTGAATGAAAATCTAATTTTTAATTTTTCTGATTAATTTACAATACAAGCAATCGCCTCACCTTGCATCCAACAAAAGTTAACTCGATCCAAGTCTGCTCGTAAAGAATCCAGACAATTTCTAGTCGCGTTTAAATCGAATTTGAAAAAATTTACGACGCGTTCTCTATCCCGAGCTCCCGTTGTATTCTCATCGTATAGGTCATTCGCCGAAACGCTTCCCATAATACAAGCCGTAGCGCACTATCGCCTTCCGAGTGTATACGTGACGTACCCCCTGTGGCGAACGCATCATCGCGCAAATATAAATATATATATGGCAATTAGTCTGCGGATAATGCCGCGAGATTAGAAAGTCTCCCCCGGCGGAGATCGGTGCGCGCGCGTGGTCTGCATATTGAGAGAGCGCGCAGCGGGATACGGCGACGGCAGCGGCGGCCGACGCGTGTGCGACGAATCGCCGCGAAAATTGATAAAACGTTATTTAATCCGAGAGAGAGAGAGAGAGAGAGAGAGAGAGAGAGAGAGAGAGAGCGCAGAAATAGAGCGAGGTTTTTGAAAGCGCGCGGCCGCAGATAAGAGTTACTAATTTATTTAAATGGACTTATCTTTCCGAAGCTCCCGATAGGAATGTAAATTGCTCGTCGCTGCCGTACGTCCCCTCCTACCTAGTCTCTCCGCTCTTTACGAATCAACCGCACGCCGCGGCTGCCGGGGCTAATGGTATGGGTTAGATAAAGATATTTTATTGCGAACTGCTGGGACATATTTAAGTAGGGTTGCAAGTCTGGACTCGGGCAGTTTTTAAGCCGCGCAGCCCGCCTTCTCCGACCGATTCCGACAACTCGCTCAACGTCTCTCTCCCAGATACAGTCGATTCCCCCGGCAAAACGCACGCGGAAGCTCGGGACTCGCGAGCGCTCTTCTAAAGTTATGAAGTCGCGGTCGAGCAGCGGGGAAAAAGCTGCAGGGACGGCTCTGCTTGCGCACGCACGCACACACACACACACACACACACATGGCCGCACACTACCTTTATATTTATGGAGTCACGCGGGTGATTAAAGCCGCGGAAGAACTCTTCTCTCACTCTGCTCGCGTGGCCGCGAGAGCAGCAGCTTGATTTACTGGGCGATATTTCGTCGACGATGGCTGGCCTGGGCGAGTTGTTCGTTCTCTCGCGCGCGTCGAGCACCGGCAGCCGCGACAATGGCGCTGTCGCTTGACACTTCCTTTCGAATTATTGCAGCAGCCAGAGAGTCGGAGTGCGAGAGAGAGAGAGAGAGAGAGAAAGAGGCTTTTCTATAGCGCAGTATCTCCTGCCGCCGCCGCCGCCGTTTCACCAGCGAAGCTCTTTTTATTATTAGCAAACTTGCGTTTCATTATGTATACAGTGTGTGGACTGTACATGCACACGGACGAGCACACGTAAATACACGTAGCCTATTTTCACGGTTCTTTTGTCGTCCGGTTCCTGCGCTGTTTCACGCACGTCGTGCGCCGCTCTCCACTCGTGTACATTTGAAATTTTCATCGCGCGATTATTTATAGGGACGTGCGGCACTGCCGTGCTGGTGTCGACTCTTTGCTCGAGCAGCCTCATAACGGAAGCGAGAGCTTGTTCCCGTTGCAAGGTGCTCCACTGGAATGCGCGAATAAAGCAGATTATCCTCGATGCTAATTATAGTGTCCTTTATTAATCCTCACTCTATATTGCAACGATCTATATTCAATCTACCTTTACCTTTTCTCGCTCTATAACTGATTAGAGTGTTTCTGTTTTTTTTTTACTCCGAGTCAAGCTATAAGAATTCGACAGTACGCCTAGAAAACATATTCATTCGGATCACATAAATACTTGAATCGAGCCGACGCTATATACGATTAAAAGTAAATAAAAGAGCGATAGCCGCGGAAATTCGTTACGAGGCAAATAGCGTTTGCATTAGCAACGCCTCGTTGTCAGTTAAATCCAAGCCAGGGGCTTATCGTGAGACCGATGTTAGCCGCTTGTTCGCAGTCGCAGTCACTTTTACTAAGCGAGTTCTACTTTGTCCCCGAAGACCGAGACGAATCGCATTTCGGGGTCGCTGCCGGAGCGCGTCGCTCCGCACTGCAGTAGTCAACGCGCTCGCCGCCGCTACGTATTTCTCTCTTTGTGTGCGTGCATGTGTACAAGATTTTAGTTCGAGATGTGTCAGGAATTTTTCGAAGGGCTGTGCATACATGGAACTCCGAAGAAAATTACACGTTCATGTTTTTCAGCCTCCTCGCTCTTGCACTTGCGCAGAAAAGTTCTTCTTATTGTCGATTGTTGTGACTCCCGTAATGTTGTGGATCTTATGCATTCTACGTAGAAGTGATTAAAGCTGTTATGCTGTTACATTCAAACGTATATGTAGTATTGAAACACTGAAATTTTATAAAAATTTTCACGAAATTCCAGCACGCTTCTATAACCTGCGAAATCAATACCGCAAACACATCAAAATTCAAATCCGATATCTCTAAAAACACCCCTCTAAAATATCGAACGCAACCATAAATTCTCGGCGTAAACTCTCCAAATTTACATTTGACGGTCTGTCTTAAATCACATCTCTTATCCGCGAGCAGCCAAACTTATTTCAATAGAGAATCTATTAGAAAAAAAAAAGAAAAACGAAACAGACGACTCCGACGTACGGCAGTAATTCCAGTGGCGCACATCTATATCGTCGATCGGGAGGGCGCGCGACAAGGGCGAGAACTCGTCCCGAGATCGGAACTTAATGTCTTGGAACGGACGCCATATTAGCATGTCCGCGTCCAATCGTCGCCCACGTGGCAGTCGCGCTGTGGCGAATCGTGCAGCATGCCTTGCCGCTCTATGACATTGTCATTATTTCTCTGACAGGACAAGCATGCGCTCTAACTCGCGCTTTCTCCGCTTCCAGAATTTCACCCTCTGCAGCCTCAAGTATATATATATACATGTATATATATCTGTATATATGCGTGTCACGCTAACGAGGGTGGGAAGATGTGGAGAGGAAGAGAATAAGAGAAGGTCAGCGAGAAAGATGGGATAGATGACATAGCCGCTGTTAAATGACGCTTGGAAAAACGATTTATTTAGACTTTTGAATAAGTTTCGTCTTTATTAAATTATGATTTTTACCTATTGCTCAGCTAGATTAGAGTACGGTAAACTGTGAAAATTTTCAATTTTTTACAGTTTATATACGTTTTATAGAGGGAAATTGTAGCTAGCGTTAAGAGATGAAAATGACGACGAAGAAGAGGAGAGAAACGCTAAAAATGAGGGTGAAGGAAAGCTTTTTTCAAAAGAGGAGATGAAGAAGGCGAAGGAGAAAAATTCGCGAGGGGGTCGTGATTGTTAAGGGATACCACCACCGCTACAGGGTGCTTCGTGTTATTTATCTTTATGGACCTCGGGCAGAGGGTAAGTACACTTATTCGGCCGGGGGCACACTTAAGCCGTCGAGGGCTCGGTAAGAGATTGTTTGTCGTATTGGCTGCGGTTCCACAGCAGCTCCTGAAGCTTACGTATTATCCGTTTAAGGGACGCAGGAGAGGGGTCTAAGGCTCTAAGGCTTTGCGGTGAACGTGATTTCACTTACGAAATGCTCGATAACATCAACGCTGCTCTCATCTACCCTGATGAATGATTCTCGCACGTATTGCTACAGAGTGTACAATGATTTTTTTTAATTTCCTTTTTCATAGTACACTTCAACTCTAGACTAACGCATTTTTTATTACTTGTATAAATATATGCAGTTTACTTTGCTTAAAATCTAAGCAGCTTAAAAAAAGAGATCAAGTTGCCATTAAAATATTACTAAATGCCGAGAAGGATGTTCACAAATTTATAATTTATTTCTGCCCAAAAATAAAAATTTTTTCACAATTCGTGATAAAAATAAAAGTGCTTTAGAGGGATCACTTTTAATTCAGGGTCACAGCCATTCTTGTTATTTATGGAATCAATAGATTAAAAATCTTTCATCCCTCATTTGACCATTTTAAAGTCAGTAAGCTATACATTTTAAACTATTTTATGATTTGTACCTTCACAAGCTTTAAAGAAATTTGAGTGCAGGAGTAAGGTGTGATAACTACATTATTTATAGACTTAAATAATGTGCAATCATTAATCACTCACGGTACAGATAAATCATACATTTCACAGTTTTAATACAGCATTGATGAAGCTGTGTTAATCAATAAAATATTTTTCTTATTAATACATAAGAAATACCTTGAGTACATAAATTTTCAAATGTACATTATTCAGGCCTAAATGACGATAATCATCAATTACTCATTTTCACCTTAATGCAGGAGATACTGGCTTAAAAAGATGTCTTTTCACTAATCAATAAAAAGCAATGGTCTAAAGCGTAGAAAGAGTTGGCAAAGGACTCTGACGTGCTCACGGCAGGGGTTTGGGAGCGCTCGTCGGGGTGACGATATTCTTAATGCGTATATATATCTGAAGTCGTGGAAGGGACAAGCAAGAGAGACTGGCCTACCTATAGGAGTCCTCGACGTCCAGAAAAATTAATCTGTTGGCTCGTAATCGGCTTTCGGTGATTTACCGTCGATCTTTTGCAAGAAGGACAGAAGATGTCCACCACAAACGGCAAAAGAAGTATCAACCGCATGGATGAATCTATCTGAGGCTTTTGCGGAAAGTTTTATCGGCGCGCGACCATACTGCTGGCTCAAATCAAATTATAGATGTGTGCGATAGCTGAGCATCTTCTTCTGACTCGTTTATTGTTCTGTGCCTAAAGAGAGAAGGAAGTTGACGGCTATAATGGTAGGAGTTCAGAAAGTGCTTCGGAGAGCGAAAGCAAAGTTTTGGTATTGATTCTATTTCGAAGTCCTTACCGGATATATATGTATAGCGAGAGAAAGAGAGAGAGAGAGAGAGAGAGAGAGAGAGAGAGAGAGAGAGAGAGAGAGACAGACAGACAGAGAGTTGTGGTTGGGCTTGAATTATCATAACAAGAGTATTTATTCGAGAATTTTCCGATTCTACTGCACTGACTCAGATTCATTGTATGTGTAAGGTAAAAAAACAAAATTTTAATAATAATTATAAATAAACACATAGTTTGAACAATAACTATGTTTTTAAGTAGTTCATGCATGGAAGAGGGAGTTACGTTAAATGATCAATGTCCATTAGATTGGAATTTCATTTATTAATAACAACAATTTTAAATACGTACATTACAATTATTATGAAATATATACAGGTGCAGTATTTACATCGATGCAGTATAACAATATTTATATATAACTATATAGAAGATATTAACAATTTAATGCAATAATAAATAATTTTATTTAACAAAACAGAATAAAAGTTTTGCTTTAATTGTAAATTATGACTTTCGAAGAGTTACTTAGATATTTAATATCATACAATATATTATTTCTTTTCTAAAACTATCCTGCATTGGATTCGTTTAATGATTGAACGTCTTTTAACGAAAGCTTAAAAGTAAACGATGACATAGTTACGTTTAGAATTTATGATAATATTTCGTGCGGGCTATTCTTTAAAAGACATTCAAGCACTTGTGCTTCTATGTTTCTAGGGCATAGATGATTTCGATAAGGTTTACGTATTATTAAAGTGCTTAAAAATATTTGCCTTGACATCAATATCATTGACGAGTGTGCGCAAAAAAAGTCTGCAACAGTATATGCCGGTCGAAGTTATTTACAGGACAAACCGTTGGTCGCGATCCTTCTATGCAAGTCTTATTCAACAGTTTCCATGAGGAAGCGTGAATTCCCGCGGCAATTTATATCGCAAACATTAAAGCTCTCCGCTCGGCGACGCTCGTTTCAATTTCCACGAAAGAGTCCGCGGCAAACGAGCTCGCGGTCGAAAAGGTGAAATCTGGGCGGCACAATTTCGCTCTCAGCATTAATGCAAATAATAAACCTTATTGCTCCGGTGCACGCTCTGTTCGCGGCGAGCCAACATTACCCCCTCCCGAGAAAGACAGATCGACTGCGTCTCCACAGCGGCGGCGGTAGCATCATCGGCTATTTAAAACTCGGCGGCGGCTGTGCTCTGCGCGCCGTCTGATTCAGTGTTTGAAGTTAAATGGAGTGTAAATGGCAGATAACAAACCAGTACTGTTTCCGATTACGGCATTCATTGTTTCCTACCATTATGCGCGCTCCGACGGTTCGCCGCGGCTCCCGGTTATGGTTTACGATCTATTTATTGCCACCGCGAGCGCGCGATCCGACGGTTTACGCCGTGTCGTCGGCCTATCCGCTGTCCTCCCACGCTTAGTCCGATACCCCCCCCCCCCCTCCCACCCCACCCTTCGCCGCCACCGTCCTCTCGCTCTAGCACCCGAGGGTCGAGCCGACCTGTGCGCGCCGACGTTTCGGGTTATTCATTGTCCTTTGATATGAGTGTTGCTGTCGTCGCAGTTGTTGAACTAGTTCGGGATACTGCTTAACCGTTTTATTGCACTCGGGTCTTTATCGCATTGAAAACGATTGAATCTTTATTTTAGTTTTGACGCTGAAAAAATTTAGAAGCCGCATTTTTATTTTCTTCGATAAACGGATCGTGGAACGTGTTATGCTGCACGAGAGACGGCCTGTTTAAGAATGCCTTTAGCTGCGTTCGTGATTATCATGCGAGTGAAGGAGACTGATTAAAATTTTAATCGCATTCAGATAAACACTTACAAGTTGTTCGATGAACTTGCTACATTTTCCAAAGCTATTACAAGCATTGTATTTATATATATATGTTTGTCATTTAGATCGTAGGATATCACCTTTAGCGCATTACTTGTATTTTTTCGCAGATCGCGAAAAACAGTCGAGCCTTTGCGCTGAATTACTATGTACAATTGTTTATCGCATTCTTATACCTAATATTGACTAGACGGGATAGGCCTCTCGAAGAGGGTCCATATTTGTCTTAGATTCCGAAGATGCTTAATTTCGTTTACCTACGGTTGAATAAACACTGAGGAATAGGTTGTAAAGAAATGAAAAAGAAAAAGCAAGTTCTCAGTGGAAATTGGTATCCCGGTATTTGGCGAAAGTGAAAAGAGGGCGAGTCTTACTCGGAAAAGCATTTAGTTGCAGAGCGGAGTCAGTTATCGAAGGCCTGCTCGAACTGTCCAAGCTGCTGAAAGGAGCCGGTTATAGGCTGCTTTCTGCGTCACTTGCCGTGCACGAGGGTCGCGGCCGCCGAGCGCCTCTTGATCTCCACCTGATCGACCACCGCGTCGCTCTCCTTGTCCTGGTGGGCGGTCATGTGTCTCGTCAGATGATGTCTTTCGCGGAAGCTCTCGTCGCACACGGGACAGCGGAGCTTCTCCTCGCGGCGCCGGCGAGCCGCCTCGCCGGCGCTCTCGTTCTTGTGGTGGGAGCGCATGTGGTAGACGAGGTCGGACGTCATGCGGAACGACAGGTTGCACTTGGCGCAGACGTTCTGAGCGGGCAGAGCGAGCGCGGCGAAGGACGAGGGCAGAAGACCGGCGGCCAGGAACCGCGGCTGACGCGCGAGGGCGTCACCGATAGGCGGGAAAACCGCGGAGAGCGGGTTGTACGGCAGACTCGGATAGACGGCTGACGGGAGCTCCGGTCGGAAGTTGGCGGTGCCGCTGCCGCCGCCGCCACCACTGCTCCCCGGCGTCTTGGCAGTGGGAATCTTTGTCGGCGACTGCGACGAGGCGGCCAGTTGCTGGCTCAGCTTGAGATTGTCGAAGAGAGCGCTTGGCTGGGAGTCGGGCGATATGAGGAAGGGGTAGGGCATCTTGCCGGGAAAGGAGGCCGAGTACTTGGAGTTGAAGGGACTCGGCGTCGCCGTCGCCGCGGTGCTGCTGTTGGAGGGAGGTCCGATTGGCGGACTGAGACTGTTCTGGTAGGCGACGACGTCGGGAGATATCGACGATCTGGGCGATCCAGTTCCGTCCTCGAAATTCACACTGCTCGAGCCGGGGCTGACTCCTATGAGGGCGCTCCTTTGAACGGCCAAATTGACCTTGGTGAAAGCGCTCCGAGAGTCGCCGTGCAGTCGGTCGGGACAGGATATGCTGTCGCAACTGTTTTTCCCGCGCACCGCCGCCAAACCCAAGCTCTGCTCGACGGCCCGGTCGCTGCTGTTCTCGTCGCTGAACATTTTCCGAGTGGGCAGAGCTCTGTGAAATATGCTCGGTGGACTGGGGCTCTTCTGAGCGCGCAGCGAGTTCGCGTAGACGTGCGCAGGTGGTTCCGGGGACAGACCCGCCGACGTTGGTGTGAGCCTTCGCTTGGGTGATATGTACGGTGGCAAAGCAGCCTGGAGATCCTCCGTGCGTCTCATCTTGTACTTGGACGCCTCGAGACTCTCGAAATGCTTGATCGTCATGTTTTGGGGTATTCGATCGTTTTGCTCGTACTCACGCGAATCGTCATTGCAGTCTTCGACGGCTGTTGACTCCTGATATCTGCTCACTTCGTTCATCAAACGGCTCGTGCAGAACTGCAGGTTGACCAGCTTCTCGTTCTGGCGCTTGATCAGCTTCTCGTCGGGCGCCACGAGAAACGCTACGTCGAAGGATCGCTTGCTTGTGCGCTGGAGGGGATATGACGCGTCCGTCGTTAGCTCGCATGCTTTCGCCTTGAGGTTATTGGGACTGTTGGAGGAAGTTATCGTGGCACCGGTTGAGATAACTGGAGTGCCATCCTCGATGCCGCTGGAGCGTTCTTCCATTGTCATCGTGCTGGCTTGGGCTTTAATGATTGTGTCCTTATAGCCCAGCCTCTGTTTTTCAGTCTATACGAACAGACGGTAATAATATATCGTTAGATGGCTTCTACTAGTGCGGTGCTATTAATCTCAGTGAGAGTAGAAACGTTCGTGCGGATGAAACAATGAAGCATTGAGAAATCGTACTTACAAGAAATTATTTGGAGCGCTGCCCTTCGCAAATGATCTCCTCACAACAACTCGACGCAAGTACAGTAGAAACACTGGTTGGCGGTCTGCTCGAGCGCACTGCTGCACATGTTAACACACCGGCGTGTCCGACCGTCCGTCGACTACTATCACTGACTGCGATCGTCGGCGCACTGCCGTACGGCTAGCGGCAGAATAACAAGCGGGAGAATCCAGAGACAGAAGGAAAAGAGAGAGAGAGAGAGAGAGAGAGAGAGCAGGCAGGAGAGGCTGCGAGTGCGCGCGCAGCAGTGTTAGAGCGCGAGTGGCGTTTCACGTCCGAGTGAGCTCTCGCTCGCGCGCGTCCCCGTATTTAGGGGTTAACTCCGTGGCCCAGTGGCGGCCGGCAGGTGGAGACGACTCGGCGCCGCCAATGGCACATCGTTGGGGGTGGAGCTGGAGCTCGCGCGGGCCGAACATATTCCGTCGCCGCGCGTTGCGTCTGCTGCCGAAGGATAGCGCGCCAGGCCACGCCTACATATTTTAAGGTTCGACACATGTGTATATACGCGCGCGCGCGCGCGCGGGGGGGCGCAAAACCCTATGAAGCTGCTCCTTGGCCTGTCGAAGCCTGCTACGCGCGCGCTCTATACACGCGCGCGGGCCCAGCAGAAGCGTGCGCGCGCGGATTCGCGTAAATTCTGCGCTGAGCTACGATCTTCAATGTATTTTTAAGGCCACGCTCCGCCTCTGTCCCCTGCACTCGTGCTCCTGCTTTTACGACGAGGTTGCGCGCTCTTCCCTTTTTTCTTTTCTCTATTTTTCGCGCCGAGGAGAGTTTAGCGCGCTCGATTGCCTATTAGACCGAGTTGCCGAGTGGCGCTTTCATATAGGTGCACTGGATAAATTATGCGGCTACTGCATTTCTGGCCAAACTTAACAGAGGGGAATTGTTTACGCAATAACGAGGCATAAGGGGACGATACGCAATAACAATTTCTTGAAGATACAGAAGAAAGGCATCGGAAAGAGACGAGAGCGTTATGAAGTGGAACCAATAGGTGATCAATCATAAGCGGACTAGCTCGCCGCAAGCTATCTATTTTTCTGGGCATGTGAGAGCCGTCGACTTTTTCATCTGGACCTGGAAATCCCTGCCGTAGAATCCTTCTGGGGCTTCGTCAAGGGTCGAAGGACATTAACTTCTTGATAGGATCGACAAAAAGTTGTAATGACTTTTTGAGTGCTCGGCAGTTGATTCGCCCGCAGGGATTTACACCTGTATATCAATAACAAAGAACTTTTGATTAAACGTCACATTTTTCGTTTTAAAAGTGCGATCGACGTAAGAGTGGAGCTTGCTCAACTCAATATTCATGGGGTGAATGAGCTTTCGGTGTTCTCTGCTCTTTTTTCCAATGCATAAGAAAAAGAATCTGGCAGCACATTTCATTTTTCGAGGAAAATAAGGCAGCGGTCCGTGAGAAATAGATGTTTCTACTTCTTTGGGAAGTGAAGATCATTAATCAAGGAAGCGTTAATGCATATTTGATAAACGGCTCTTTCCCTTAATACTTTGCATACGTACCATCGCCGCTTCTTTGTGCGCTCTTAATTTAAAACTCGCTCGCAATAGTAGTACTCTCTCTTTTGCGAAATAATATTATTTCCGAATATTGTTTAAATAACTTTTTTTATAGTTTCAACCTTTTGAACAAGTAGTATGCGTATTATTTTCTGCTGTAATATACCACCTGGAGGTCTCTGTCTGCGAGGAAAATGAGACAGAATAACCGCTACTTCAGTCGGTGACAAATTGAACGCGTCACAATTTCACTGGAGCTACTGAAATAAGAAGCTGCCGTTTTATTATACGCTTCGTAATAAATTTTCCAATTCATACCCGTCGTATCTTAATAAGAAGAATAATAATAGTAGTAGTAATAATAATAATAATAATAATAATAATAATAATATAATAATAATAATAATAATAATAATGTAAGCATTATTGCCATTCCACCGATTCCAATAAACAAATTATTTGCACTGTGCGCCGAAACAGGCATGATTCACAAGCCGCAGCATTAAATTGTTATTACAATTAGTGCCACGTATGCATAACAGAGTAAAAGCAGCATTAGCAGGCTAAGCAGTCGAAATTGCTTTATTAATACTACAGCTACCCCCCTCCCCCCCCCCGTCTCTCTGGTAGGGCGTTCTATTCCAAGTTGTTGGTAGTAGGCAAAAGCGTTTCGGTAAGATATTCACGTAACACATAAGCGCGACTCCGCCGCGCAGTCACCGTGTGCACAGAGATAACGCACTCGCGGAACGAGAGGCGCTTGCAGAGAGAAGTCAGCATCTTAGTCGGCGCGATACCCACTTGGAATATAATTCGCCGCGGCAGGCTTCTCTCGCGCCCCTTTATGCTAGACGTTCGCGATAAGCATCATTGGCAAATAAGCCAAATGAACTTTACTGCAGCCGCCGTTATACATATTTCTCGGAAATATTTCAGCGCGCTGAACCTTCGCCCGCGCTTTAGATTTTATTAAGCATTTGCATGCGTCGCGGGCCGCCGCTCCCGAAAGAGCGATGCGCGCCCCTTGCTCGAGAAATTAAAATTAATTTTATTGCCGTCGTTGAAATATGCTCCTCTGCCTTTTATCGAGCTCATGCGAAACGTTGTTATTCGAACGGTGAGTTCGGTATCGCGGACTGTCCCGCTGCATAGCGAAAATTTATATTTTACGCAACAAACGCCATTGTATCCTTGCGGCGTACGTGCCCTTGGTCATGAGCAAGCGCACGTTTACACGGGCCTCCGAGCTAAGTGGAAATCAAGTGCTGCTTGAATAACGATAGGACCGGCCCTTCCGTATCCTAAACAGTCGCGCTGCAGCCGGCGCTATTACACCGGAATGACAAATACGCACGTTCGCACCGAGTTAACGACGCGCCTAAATAGGCATACTCCATCCATCACGGTGATGACTGGCACTGGTGTACAGGCTGCCGCTGCCGCTGCCGCTGCTCCTGCAGGCATTCAAGCGTTTCGAGTGCCGCGCGCTCCCGCCACATTAGGCCTGATCTTCTGTCTCGTGATTTCGCGTTTACTTTAGTTGAAAAAACGTCGGATTGATTTCCCCGGCATGCTCTTCACGACGAGCGCACGAAGCTCGTGAGAAGGGAGCCGTGAATCAGATTCTCTTGTTTTCGTGGAAAAATTGTACTGACTCGCCGCAAGAAAAATGTGCACGGAGAGCGCTGAATATTTGACGCGTTTGAAAACTCGAGCGCGAGCGCGAATTTTCAAACGCGTCGAGAACTCTTGCCCCGTCTCTGCTGGCAGGCTTCTATTATCCTATAAAAAAATGTAATGAGGATAAAAGAAAGGTCGCATAAAGCGCAGGCAAGCAGATCGGCTTGAAAGCGCGCGCGCGTATAACGAAAGCTCGTGCGGTAGTGGCGGCTATAGACACACGCTCATGGAGCGCAGAGCTGGGAGGGGAGGGCAAAAGAGGAAGTGGCAAAGTTATTAGAATGGTCCGGAAAAGATGGCGTGGAGACGCTCCGTATTTTTCTACTGTATGGCCGCTGCTTTGCATAATCCCGCACTTAGCTCGTGCTCGCGGAGGAGATGCTCCGACGAGTCTCGGCGCTCCCCGCGATTTTCAACTGGCGGATACTGGAGAGCCAAAACTGGCGCTCGCGATTCATCGCCTCGCAGGAAAAGACGAACAATGCCGAAATGTAAATTCGCGCGCGCTACTGCAGCGCGAACTAGTGCCCTCTACGTGTCTTGTATGCGAGTGTGCGCGCGCGCGCGCGCGTGGGAGATATGGCGCTCTATCGATCGAGCCGTCGATCAACGTCGCTTTATATTCCACTGAATATTGCTTGAAATATCGGCGCTATTGCCCTGTCGCGACGACAAAAAAGGGACATCTGTATTATGCTGTAGTTTTTCGCTAGCGCGCTGCAGAAACGCTCGATTATACTTCCCGCTGAAATTTCTTTCGCGTATAAAGCTGTACTTATGTTTCTTACTTCAGTTTTTGCTTTTTATTCCCATCGCGGTTTCCCTGAAAAGTGCAATAAATTCATATTGAATAAACGAATGCAGTGCGCAATCGAGTGCTGCAACATTCGCTCAGTAGAGCCGAGTAAGAATAGAAGCGTGGACTGTGCGGAGGAGCCCTTGTGCTCACGAGAAGAAATACAAAAGGCGCGACACCTCATCGATCTTGGTGCGTTGGGAAGGAGAGGCGAGCCGGAATCACAGATGTGACTTTGATTTCTCTCTTTCGGAATCCCCATGAGAAGCTTCCGTAGATTAAGTTCTTGCCTGGTAATTTGTCGTGAATTCGATTCTCCGACGATCCTCTCGACGTTGCTGTACGACGTGCGAAGCGGAACGGCACCTGAGCTCCCGCAAACTGCAAACTGGCCCCTCAGCATATTACATCTCGAGCGGAACAATGAATTAAGAAGAGCAATCTTTGTCTCGTTCTTTTTACCTAATTATCGAACGAGAAAGCATATTATACGCACTCCTGATAACTGCAGGTAAAGCAATGGGAGAACGTTACTGCACTGGTAGCGCTCATTGCCGTAAGCCAACTGGCACAGACTTAACGCTCCGCCCCTATGTATACATAATACGATCATGCAATATGCAAGGGTGCGTATTTGTTATACTTTTTGGAAAGTAGTATCCCGTAAAATCCGGAGCGCACGAGCAAGATTTCGCGAGTACGTCGTTTAATTTATGCAGCCGTGCTCTCGCAGCAGGAGGAGAAAACAGTGAGCGCGCACAAGCCGTACGCGCAGCGAGTCCGAATGAGAGGAAAGGAGAGAAACTTCGGTGCTCTCTCTCTCTCTCTCTCTCTCGCTCGGTCTCTCTGGAACATAAAACCCCTGGGCCGTTGCGGGGAGGACTTCGCGGCGAGGAATACAAGTGGAATAAGCACGCGAAAAGCGAGGAAACGGCGCGACGAGAGGAGAGCGGCAAAGGGGAGAAAGAAGGAGCGAGAAGCGCAGCTCTGTGTTGCAAAGATGCAGAGTTGGCTACTGTCGGCGTAGCCGAGGAAGAGCAGAGAGGGAGAGAGTATCCGGAAAAGAGAGCGCACAATCAGAGCATACCTTAGTTGTCCGCTCGTAAAGCAACCCCGTATGTCCGGAATACCGCGCGCACGTACCGCTACTGCTCTTTCTCTCGACGTACAAGCAGTCCACAGTCTCGGCCCGCTTCTCCGGAGGAATATGCATGAGAGAAAGCAGCCCACGGAGTTATGCTACGCTGATCTTAATGGCGCGCACGCGGTAACTTGACTACGCGAATATGCGAGTGTACCGAGGTCTGCGGCAGAAATGTGTATAACTATACGTATCTGTGTGTGTAATGTGTATGCGTCCACGCTGCGAGTACGGCTGCTTCGTATACGATCATTGCCAAGGAAGCGAATGACGACTTTTGGGAAGTCAGCCGGTCGGACAGATTGCTCTGGCCAACTTGGGGACACGTGTCTCGCGCACGTGCTCGGAGATTGCGTCCAATCTGATAAACCGATGCGCGGCTCTTCGACGCCAAGAGTTGTCATATGGACACACTGTGGTCACGACGTTTCATGACGATTGATTTTCGCGGCAGTTTATGTGGATTAAGAAAGTTAAACCAATTTGCAAACCGCAACCCCAGAGCACATCGTGACTATATAGGCGACGATTGGCAGTGGCGATAAGAGCAAACCGTCCATATATCGCGATAGCCATCGAGAACGCGTCTCTCCCGAGTCAAACTCACGCATTTCGCGCATGGTCGGCTTATCTTCCTAGCTTTGGCTCCTGATCTAAGTCCCGGAAAAGGGAACGAGAAGACATACGCGGGTGGGGGGGGGGGCAGAGAGAGAGAGAGAGCGTCGTGTGGGGTAAACGCGAAAATATTGCCGCTTGCCCGACGCCTTTATACACATCCACGTGCGGAGCGCGCGCGTACGCGGGACATATGGTAGTTGGCACAGGCGGTTCGGCCCCCGATCGTATACTGCTATACACACGCGCGGGCAGGCGCTGCAGAACCTGCGCTAGACTAAAGCCCCTTTTTTCCGGGGATACGATCTAGCGGCGCAGCAAGTGTCCTCATGAGTTTTCAATGAGATTAGCAGCCCATCTGTGCTGCAGCCCCCGGTAGTCATCATCGTGCCTCGAACACAATACCCGAGAGCCAGTCAACCTGCTTCAGCTCTCTCTCTCTCTCTCTCTCTCTCTCGCTCTCCCGCTCTTTTTCTCTCTCCATCTCCACCCTTGTGTATGTACTGGTTATAGTACTTTTCTGCGATGATGCATGCGTATGGGTAAAGCCCGTAGTGCACTTGTTGGTCGCTTCGATCCGTATGTGGAGAGAGAAAGCGAGAGTTTTTCTTGCCGATGGGTCGGCTGTTTCGTTGTTATTCATGACTTTGACGCGAGTATTTATCTGCTGTAGATTGAATGCCGGTTAGAAAAAGTCCTCGCGCTGCTCTATTGCTTTTTTTCACCCAACGGGCTTTCCACGCTTAAATTCGATTGTATATTACGTTACTCTGCAGCGCTCTTAGAATAGAATAGGAATATGCAAAATATGAGCAATCTCGGTTTGTCAACTACTATAGATGGAAAGTTAATTTTTGATGCATCGATGCAACTCGCACAGGTACAACAACACTTGAATTCGAGAAAACATGAAGAGTTGATTGCGCTCGACAGGCAGCTAAACGCATGAACCCCAACGCTGCTAATAATAACCAACGAAATCATTCCGTCGGAAAGCTATTCATCTCCCCAGCGCCCAGCACTCCCAGCAGCTCTCGTGAGCGTGACTAAAGTCCTATGAGGATGAATATTGCATAGGTCCTTCTAACCGACAAGCCGATCGGAGTCGTCGACTTGCTGCATCGTAAGAGCGAACCCTCGCAGTGCCCGGAGGCCATAAGTATAGCTCCGTACGAAAATACTCGGAAAGCTGTTCGATCAACAAGCGAGCTAGCGTATACGAATCGATCGGTGCATGCGGTCGACCAAAGCATGCCTTCTCGGTCCCCTGCAATGCTCCGCGGATCGAGTCTGTGAAGGATGGCGAGGCGGGCATATAGGTCGGCTAGAGTGCGTGATGCCCCATATGGAGACTGCCCGCGCATATGTTGCGACGTGCCACTAACGACCTGCTTTAGGCCCCTGACATGCTAAACTGTGCTGCTTCCTCCACTGCACTAGCTTCTTTTTCCCCCAGGACGTTGGATAGCTAACCATACGATTGCCATTGCCGGGATGATCAGGCTAGCCCGAGCGCGAGAAAAAAAAACCATTATACCTTCTTTTATGGGGCTGACACTGTAATCGCGAACTTGGCTATTCATTTGTTTCGATATAGCCTTGACTGGGGGGCGTTCTTCCACTGACGGATTTGACAAGAGGCAGCGAGATACTTATTATCCATGATTCCCTCGTATCGAACGTGCTTCTTAATTTGGTTTTGATCTCAACCTAGAACCTCAATGAAGTGCCGAGAAAAAATTAACGTTCTTTCCAGAACGTTTTTCCCCACAGCTTGCCGCAGAATGAACTGCATCAAAGAGGGGTGCTACAGTTGCTCGACGATGGATCGATAAAAATAAGAGGAAGTTGCAGCCTTGGAGCAAGAATAGCAGCAGCAGCAATACTGGTCGAGGTAAGGAATAAGAAGCTTAGCGCTCTAAAATAGTTAAACCGTATAGCAAGTGGGTCTCACTGCGCTCACGAGTGTGCAACAGAACGGTCAAACGAAGCCTGCTTATGTGAGTACTTTTTTGTGAACCTGCAAAACTAAATGAGATCCGTATTGTGCTCAGCTTGCACCCCTCCCCCTCCCCCGAACCAGCACAAATACATGCGCAGATACACAGAGCCTAAATGCGTCAAGCCACATATACACACATACGTGCACAAGCAGAACCGAAGCAACCCTCCCTCGGCGCACCATGTTGTATTCCGGCTCTCGGCCATCTGGCGGGCTATTACACCAGCATTTTAATTTAATTAACTCCGCGTAAAGCGCGAATTCGATCGATATTATCAGCTCTTTCGGTCGGATTAAGCGTGTTTGCGGGGTTAGCTGAACTGCTTTCTGCCGCTCTCTCTCTCTCTCTCTCTCTCTCTCTCTCTCTCTCTCTCTCTCTCTCGTTCGCCGAATATGAATTTCACGGATACGTCGCCAATGCGAGAAGAGCCGTGCTTCGCGGGAGGTTTAATTAGGATTTCGGATGATCGTTTGACGAACAGATTCCCAATGAAACGCTTTGGATCAGAAATCGGAGGGACGAGTGATCGCGCAGTGCGCCGGAAAAATCGATCTAGCAGAATGGTAACTATTATTCCGATTGGATTCGAGAAGCATTTATGGATATTAAATTCTTTGTTGGCCAGATTGCGGTGGATTGCGTGTGAGTCATTCGATGAATCGAAAAATTAATCCACATAATACTACGCTGGAATATCGATTCGCGGAAAAGTATGCTCCTGCACTATTCCGCATATTGCTCATGAATATTTTATCACAGAATTAAAAAAAACAACAACGAGGGCAGAGAGAGAGAGAGAGAGAGAGAGAGAGAGAGAGAGTTCGAATTAAAGCATCAACCCAATCGGTCGTAAAACTGTGAATATTGATAATCATTGTAGAATGGAATTTTTGGCAATGCGTACAATTGCGCTTAAAAAAATTTGGATTGCCCAGAAACTTATTTCTAAAGTTTTTCAAATTTTTAATGCAGCATAAGTGTTATACCTCGACTTTCCGACCTATTTTCGTACCTAATATATTGTAAATATACTATAAAATATTTGACTACTTTTGTATAATAAATCATCGCTACAAGGATAAGCTTCCAGTCAGAGTACGAATCATTTAATATCTGCACTGCTCTATAACACCAGCAGTTTCATGAAGTCTACAACTAAGCCTGCCGATTAATGCTGCATAGCTTCTCGTTATTTATTGGGCATTTGCGGCAACGTGAACATGTCTCTTTGTCGTCAAACGAACAGATTTTCGTCGATGACGCTCAAGTGCGCGCTCACCCCGAGAGAAGAGAAAAACATCATTGCCGCAAAAGCGAGACGACTAAGGGTAGCTCTCGTGGCAGTGGCAGTGTAGTGGGGGTAAAGAGAAATAAGACAGAGCGGCATTGTGCTCGTTTTCGGGGTCACATTGAACGTATGTACGCTGGTACCCTCGTCTCTCAAATGCTCTTGTGTGTTACACCTCCCCCCAGTCGGACTTGTGCATCTGTCCTCAATCAGCTCTTCGCGAAAACGATGTATACAGGTCCGCCACCCTCAAAGAATTATTACCCCCGACAATGTTTTACAAAAGCGACGAAAAGGCAGCCAAGCAATTTTTGAAAAAAGACGAAGAATAATAGGTGAATGAGGCCATTGTTTAGAATGAAAGCAATATACTTTATGGAGAAGCGCCTAATTCTTCATTTAATTTTAATTTGCCCTTTCGACTGGTCTTGAATACTAATCTTCTTAACTGTTTGAATTATAATGATTCAAAGATTGCACATTTTCGATTCATAAAATAATACAAACTCTCTGTAAGATTCATGACAAATAATATTACAAGTAAAATTTATCTTGAATATCTAATATCCATATAAATCTTGAATGACTCGAAAATAAGTTAAACGCACGAATCGCCAGAAACAGCTTGATGTCGTTCCTGCTCTACAGATGCCGATAAGATTTTTCTCAAATTTCCACGAAGCATATGGTCGGTCGCATTCGAGAAGTATTGATTTTAAGCCCCGACACAGTACACAACTGAGCGGAGCAGTCCCTGCAGCAGAACAGCATCCTGTTCTAGATCGGCACATACGGGATGCGGCATCAAAGAGCCGAGTTAGCAGTGTCAAAAATACATGCCCACCCGCTAGTTGACCGCGTCAAGGTTTTTCCGCTCTCGAGGAGAGGGTGACGACGATGATCAAACGAAGGGTCTAAGCAGCTCGCCTGTGCGCACTTAACTCCCCTGATACGTCTCCGATGTCTGCGTGTAGGTGTGCCTCTGCATGCATATGTGGATGTTTGATCGGTATTATGCATCAGCATGTGGCTGCTGCCAGTCCTTATTAGACTCGAGGCGAATGAGATGCTTTGCGAGCGCATAAGGGCCATTCATCGGCTCATTCAACGCGCCCAACCTGTCTCTCGTTTATCAGGGATCAGAGAGACGAGGCGCTCAAGTCTATTCCAAGAGCTTCTGTTCCGCTATTGTTCGGCTGAAACGTTACGGAAGGGGAAGGCAGACAGGTACACTGGACATTTTTTAGAGGTTTTGTAAACAAAAGGGAGAAACATTCTGCAATTTCGACAAGAACTATACAACCGATGCGACAATTCTTTTTTGAACATGTCATTAATCAAGGATTTTGTAATTTATATGTCTTAAAATTTCACCTTCATATTGAAAGAACTTGCATATCCGTACTGTAAGCAATAATACTTTGCGAGAGGGCACATCTATTTGACCACTTATTTCTGGTTTTTCAGAGTAGATACCCTTAATATAACACTGTACTTGTTTCGAATTGATCACCTGTAAAACTACTTTTCTGAGTACTTTTGGTAAAAAAAAAATGTTAAAAAAGAAAAAGATTATAAAACTAAATATACAGAATACTTTTTTTCTAGAAATATTTTGTACAAGTCAAAAGTATTTTTTTCCAAAGTCATAGATACTTTTTTTTAAAAATTAAAAACATTAAAAATGTTAAGTGCTATTTTGAAAGCATTGCAAATACTTTTATGCTGCAAAAAGGTTTCTCCACGAATTTTTTGATAAAAGAATTGGAGACGTTAATATTACTTTAAATAAGTACTTTTTTGAGTACACCGAAAATTTTTTGTAAAGTATATCTAATGTATTTTTTATGAAATATACTTTCTTCTAATATTACAAATTAATGAAAAATTGGCAAAAAGGGAAAAGATTTTCAAAATGCCAACTTTAATCCTTCATAACTCGAAAAAAAGTGATAAATCACTGTAATCCAATTGCATTATTTCAATTAGGAGTAGTATATTACGTATACCCGGAGAGAAAAAAAACTTAGATAGTCCATATCTTGTATGAATTCTCGCCTTCGGCTCGGGTGGCAAACAAGAGTTATGGATTAATCGAATGCACTCCCGTCAAGTATACGTATACTATTTTTCCTTACACTAGCGCCAAAATTACGTACTTCTCTCCAGGTTCCCGGAAGAGAAAGTAGTACTTTCGGTGTAGTGTGAGGAATTAATATATTATTCAACTAGGGACTAAAGTCGCTGGTTATTTCCGAGGAGGAGGTTTAGCGCTCGAACAAAATGAAGGAATCACCCAAAGGAACAATCGACTTTACTCCCGAGTTACAAATAGTGCTTTATTCGCATTCCAATTAACCGAGAGAAAACTGCATTTTTATTTTGAAAAACGGGAATTAAACACTCATTCTTAATATGTTTTACTCATATAATTATACGTATTTATAATATTTTAAGTTGAAATTATTAAAGAACAGTTATTATTAATCCTCGCCATTCTTTTATACAGAAAATATACAAATTTTATAACAGTGGGAGGAAACCCTTATTTGTTGTGAAAACCAACCACAACCAATAGTAATAACAACCATCTAATACTTTTCGGTAACGTTTCGTCCTCTAATGTGGGACCTTGTCAAGCCATTAAACATACATACTTACTGATAAGCACATGGTTATGACAAGAGGTTTTTAATCTCTTTATTTATAATGTCTTAGTAATTTATAATTAGTTTAATGGCTTGACAAGGTCCCACATTAGAGGACGAAACGTTGCCGAAAAGTATTAGATGGTTCTTATTATTGTTGTGATATCGATAATTAGCCTCTCACAACAAATAAGGGTTTCCTCCCACTGTTGTAAAATTTGTGTATTATTAAAGAACAAAAAATGTTGTTTATTTATAATTATATATAAAATACATTCGTAAAAAAGTAAACAAATGAAAAAATGTATAATAAAATGATTCTAATATTGTTTTATAGCATGAAAATAGGATGTATATATATGTACGTGTGTATGTGCGTGTGCGTAGATAAATGTAGCTATGAAAATCAGCGGGAGAAAAGTGGCATATAACTATCTAGGGAGTAATTTTGGAAAAAATTAAAAGACAATTTTTTTAGCGAGAATAAAAATTGAAAAAAAACTACTGTAGTCTCGCTTTTTAGGGGAAAAAGTAGCTTTCGGGGGGTGTGAAAAAAACAATTAGCAAGCAATAAATATGAGCTGACAGAACTGATTGAGTGTTCCAGACTCTCGCAAAGGAACCAGAAAAAAAAAAATGGTCCGTTAGGTGCGCCTTTTTGAAAAATTTTTCGACCAAGATTCAGTATAGTTTCCACATCAACGTGAACTAGTACTCATAAAACGATTCAGTTTAGATTGTAAAGTCGAAATGATCCGAGCCGAATTCGAGTATACATTGCTATTCCTGGAAACCTGGCGAATAAGCCCGAGTTCGTTGCATCTTGCGTTTCTCCAAGCAGTACTAGGAGTCTGCATGTTGTAGCCGTCCTCCCAGGTCGTATCAATATTCATCAGCTTCCTATGTTCGGCTGACTCGAATTCGGAGGATTAGCCAAGGAGAAACTTCCCCATCGTATATACGCGTGATATGTATGTATCTCGCTCGTGGCGAGAACTCCTGCTGCTGCGGCATTCTAATCCAGCGGGACGTGACGTCATATTGCATAACAATTAATCAACGGGCGATAACAGCTAGGCTAGAGATTTCGTGCCTGCGGCTGTGCCGCGAGACAGAGAAGAGGAAGAGCGAGAAGAGGAGGAGGTGGAGGAGGAGCAGTAGAAGCAGGAGGATGTATAGAGTGGGAAAGCCCGATAATCATTTCAGCGGGCAGCTTAAAGTGCCACTAGTTAACGCTAAGCCGATTTAAAAGCGGTTTAATATCCCGAATGTTATACCTGTAGGCGTTATACAACCGCTCGGGCTCGTACACCTCGCTCCGACAGACCGCGCTCACGGCGAGCCGGCTACACGCTGCACCAGACACGAGCGGGGATGGGATAGGAGTATCATCCGCTTCCGCAAACTTGCGAATCTTTTTTCACCCTCGTCGTTGCTGCTGCTAGCACTGCTCTTGCTCTTCTTGTTCTCTCGATTCTTTCACTGCTTTGCGTTTCTTTTTCTTGCTTTATTTTCTTCTACCGAGTGGTTATTTTTTCTCAGCTGTTCTTTTCTCTTTTCTATTTCGTCAGGACAAAACATTTTTTTTATGTCATGTTTACTGACTATTTCTGTTCCGTCGGCGCGCTCTGGTTTATCTTACTCATTTCGCTCGACGCTGCTATTCCACTTGTCAGTTATTACTGTGTTCTCTTTTACTGCACGTAGACAACTATCTTTTTTATATGCGAAGATTATGTTTACGAATTAAAAGCGTTAAAACGGAATGACTTGCTTGTCCTTCGTTCGCGCGGAATGAGAATACAGTGGCAGTGACAGTTTTAGTTTCAGCTTCAATCGTATTCATCGAATACGTGGACCTCATCGGAAAGGGCCAATTTGCATAGGGCATTTGACTGTGACCCCATACAGCCATACATACGGCTTGTAGTTTCTGATGCCGAAGTAACGAGATATTCGAAAGCGCATATTGCACTCGTGGCCTTGGCCCCTTCTCTTCGTGTGCACATATCAAAGAATCAATAAACGTGCAAGCCATAATACATCCGATAAGAAAGAAACAGAGTGCATCCGATAAATTAATAGAACAAAAGAAGATTTAAATGGGTGAAGGCTGAGTTAGCCGGCGGCGAATCGGCATAACAACTTCCGTTCTCCGACTTATTACCATATTTCATATTTCCGCAGAGGATTCGGTACGCTCGTAGATAAAATGCTTTACGGCGCGGGGAAATTAACCCTTGATTTCCGCGCATTATTCTCTTAGCGAGCCTCCTGAGATAAAGAAGGGTTGTTCCTTCCTATCTCAAGTATATGTAATGGCCAAAGCGAGGGGAAAGGGGGTGGCGGAAGATGTACAAGTTACGGAGAGCAACGCCGCCGAGCGTGACGACGCTCTACTGCAGTACCACTCTGTATACCTTGCCGCGCGCAGAATTTATCATTTCTTTTATTTCGAGAGGCTTTCTTGCACAACCATTCGCCCTCGAAGAAAAGAGAGAGAGAGAGAGAGAGAGAGAAATCTTCGGTGCTCCATTTCCGACTAATCTCTTTGAAATATAACTGCGAGGATGATTCTTTTTGTCTCTTATATTAAGGGGGCGGTTCTTTTCTCTCGCTTAACTTTCATTATCATAGAAACATGTTCCCCCTTAAGAATACCCGGTTTTATACGGATTTTCGTACGATAATTTTTACCTGTTATCTATAAGTGTACGAAAATAGTCCTGCAATTCACCTGCGATTGCTTATTTTATGCCGCAGAATATAAAATATACATATATAACCTAGTCTCAAGCCCTTTTTACAGCGCTTCCGATAAATAAATTCAGAGAAAATTCACCGGCCGAGCTCGGCAAAATATTTATTCACTTTGCTGTAAAAACATTGCGAATATGACGTCTATTTCAGATTACGAAAAATACTTAAAACGCGCCACATTAAAGTAGGCGATTGCTGCTGCACCAACGCGCTCTTGCGCAACCGCTCGAATTCCCGACATAAAACGAGAATATAATTTCCTCGGTAGGGCAATTTTCAATAAGCTACGTTCTATCGCGCGCTCCGAGCAAATCCACATTTACGAGTCTCCCGAGTGCGCGAAACAGAGGCAAGCGATCTGTCGACAGAGGATTTCGCTACTCTATGTAGCAAAAAGTTATGGACGACACCTTACGCGCTCTATATCTATATATACAGAGTACGGCTTGCAGTCAAGCTCGCTGCAAGAAAAGCCAGGAGACGAGAGCGAGAATAAGCGGCTATAGAAGAGGGGGTGTGAAAAACGGAAAGGGGGATCTACGGGGTCACTATATGTGTATATATATACATATAATATATATACACAGGGAGACGGTACGGTTCCCGCTCGACACCTGATCCCTCCTAAAGATGTTATCGGGAAAATTGGATTCTCTCTCTCGCTCTCTTTGCGGGGTGACCGCTCAAACGTATAAGCAGCTCATAAAATATTTTTTAGCGCTCGAACGCGTCGCTTGGCCGCGATTGGATTTATTTTATTTTACGGCTAGATAACGATCTCAGGGCTGCGACTCTTAACTTTCCAGCTTTGGTTCTCGCAAAAAAAATCATCAACACACGAGTACATTATATGTATCTATAGCAAATCCATCGCCATTGCTTGCAAAATGCCGCTAAAAATTTGAGTCACCATACATATATGGGCTGACGGTCGGACTTATGCTCAGTAAATAGTAACTTGCGTTTAGCGCAAAGCGATTTTTTAGTCACTGCGAAAAACGAGTCTTTTTCGCAGCGCACGAAGGCTCCGACTCCCCCTTTCTTCTAGCCCATTGTAGATCACAAGGCTATCTCGACGTTCACGAGGAAGGAAGGTCGCGTAAGTGACAAAATATAACAGAGATGCTTTTTTTCTCGCGCTCGTTCTCATCAACTTTTAAAAGCCATTCTCACGGGGACAAGCTATACTGGGTCAATTCCGGTCAGCGAATTGCCTTATTGACTGGCGCTTGCGAGCCCTCGGGGAGGAAAATTTCGGCTTCTCAGATGGAAGGAAAAATCAAATTTCGCGAGGACGAGGCGTGCTGGCGGCTACTGCGACGGCGCTATCGCCCTGGCAATAAGCAGCCAAAGGCCATATACTCGCCTTTAGCGACTGCAGACACGAAGCTCAATTGACACAGCCCTAAAGCCATTTTGCGACATCCTCTCCTGCACTACAAGCTCGTCTTGTGCGAGCATCTTCCGAAACTTATATATACGTACGGTAGGACGATGCGTAACATTATACAAGACTGAAGCTTTTGTTATTATGGTTTTAAGCAGAAAAATGAAGAAATTTTTTTAAAACATTTATCTCAACAGATTTTTTTAACCAAACCTTGTTTAACATGCATTGGATTCTGCAAGGAAAACTCGTTCAAACGGTTCTGCCCCAGACTAGTGGGCAAGGAAAAAAATCGATAATAAAGTATAAAGACGTTTATCTGCTCGGACAGAAGTGAAGTGACCGAGCCAACGAGATCGCGTAGCTTGGCCACACGCTGTTTGGTCCAATAAAAGATAGAGGCACTTCTCTTCTCGTGTATTCGTCTTGCGTGAGGTATTCGCAACATTTCGTCCCTCAGCGTTTTTGTTCCATTCAAAACGCAGCTATGCTAGATGCTGTTGATTTTTCATGTACCTAATAAAATCGTTATAATTCTTTCATACTATAATTTTTAATTTTTTTTTTAGTTATGTCTTTAATTTTCCATCGAATCACCTTCTCACGGGCGTTTCCGTGACCACGAGCACTCTCTCAAATCCCGTCACTGTAATTATAATAATCGCCGCTGATGCGCTTGCCCGGTTCGCCGTGTCAAGCGAACCAGAAATTACGGCGGCTCGCAGAAAAGGCGCATCGGAATCGCCGTGAGAAAATTCAGCCAGTCGTCTCTCCTTGTTTACAGCTGTGTCCTCGGTCGTCGGCGCCGGAGTAAAGTATTCGCGGCAGCTCCTTCTCCTCGCTGCCGATGCCGTCAGCAGCGGAGAGAGAGGAGAGAAACGAATAATAAGGGTGGCTGTGTCCGGGCTGAGCGCCCGCGCCGTCCGATATAATCTGCGTTTGATCAGCTTACACGTTATACAGAATGCGCTGGCCCGAAACCGCGCGCCCGATGCGGATGTGCTGTTGCTGCTGCTGCCGCTGTCGCCGCCTCTGCCGCTGCCGCTGCTGCTGCTGCTGCTGCTGCTGCTGCTGCTACTGCTGTTGCCCCGGGGATCCGGATGAAAGAGGCTCAGACGCACCACGCCGTAAAATAACATTGTCCCGCGGACCGCGAAGGTGCTGGACCATGCCACGTTGTTGTTGCGTTGTGCTGCGTTGTACACAGTATAGCCAGACAACTCTCGTTACCGCGAAGCTTCTAGCTATGCTCGGCTTGGGATTACGAACCAAGAGCTGCGCCACAGGTCGAGTTAACTTTAACCTTCTCTTTTTTTTTTCGCTAAACTTTTCGAAAGCCTAATGCATTCGCACGCTGTCCTTCATTTCAACAAGATATTCAGATTCTGTGCTACTGGAATGAATAACAAATATGTAAGCTGTGGATATAATTTTTAATCGTGCTGAAATCTGGTCGTGCTTCGTATTGTGTTTTTTGCTTCATTAATAAGTATGCCGAAAAGAAACTTACGGAATCCAAATTGTAACAAGGCAAAATCCCGACAATAAGAATTGTACGCGTATATTTCTCCAGTCCATGGCCGTGCGCAAAGCCGATTAGACCACACGCGGTGAACAACTCGTTGTTCTCGCATAACTCCTCTCCCTTTGCGCAATACGCACATCCTTCACGACGTTGCAGTTCTGTAGTTTTAACAGAATTTAAAGCTTTATTATAGTCAGGTTCTATTAATTACATAAAGTGCAATAACTTTAGTACATATGGTGAACTAAGATAAAGAGTCCAAATAATTAAACTTTGATAATCTGAAATTAAATTGCACTCGGTATAATTCTTCTTTTTCCATTAGTAATTGAAATACGGATTCCTATTACTTAATTATTAGCTATAAAGTATACTGGAATTCAATATACGCTACTCTTTTCTCAGAATCAATTCTCCATTGAATTTTTAAATATAGAAACTTATTATTTCAAATAAAATCTGAACTCTAAGAAAAAGAAATAATGAAACGATCATTTTAGTATGAAACCGTTTGCAAACTTCATTGGTGGTTATTCTAATAAACGTATCGCAGAAAGTTAAAACTCTTTTATACTTTTCATCAACTCGTCGATGCACAGAGCTCACACAGTATGTGCAAATTCATGAAAATTTCTGAAGCCATAAAAAAGCGTCGTTCGATGTTTTTACGCGATTCATTCGTTAGTATATCATAAAGTCGAGAAGCCATTTTTCAGCTGCTCTGTAGTGTTATAAGCCGCCCCAGAGCGCGTCGTCGCTAGTTGCCACGAAAGAAAGGAGGAAATCTCTCTCTCTTTTTCAAGCTCGCGGGCGAAAAGTGCGAGCCAAGAGTTGCGGCGAAACTCTTATTTTGATCGGGAAAGACGCATATATTTTCATATTCGAACGAGCGCACCAGGAATATTGTAATTTGCATCGGAGACGGCGGAAAGAAGTAAGTCAAAGATGGTACACCAGGAGGGGGAGAGGAGGGACTTGCGAAGCCATTGAAATCGGCAGAGTATGCAAATCCACGCGCAGCCGCAATTGAAAAATGCGACGATGCCTTGACTTATACTGGACTCACATTATTTATTGCACCTCTCTCTCTCTCTCTCTCTCACGCTTTCTTTCTCTCTAGGGGATGGCCAACGCCCGAAATTATTTACGTTTATATGAGCATTCATTTTTCGGGAAAATTACAGTTTTCCTGATTTAGCGTCTGCATATTATATTATGGTACACGGGGTGCACTGATAGGCGAACAGATTCGGTCGACGGCACAAAATGGACATTTCCTTGTTTTCCTCGGAGAGAGCAAGTAAATAGGAATATTAGTTATACGCGCGACGATAAAAACGATAATTCATGCGAGTTTCCAGGGAAAAGGAGGAAAATTATGTGTCAATAGTCGTGAACATCCACTTATGCATGCATTATTGAATACGCTCTGACAAGCACGCTTTACGCGGAATCAACGAATTCAATAAAGGGTGAATAATGCCTTCGGATTTACTGTGAATAACTGCGCGGCATTCTACCCAAAAACAGTGTGGAACTTGCTCTGCTTCGAATGCATGTATTCGGGCTAATTTCTGCTGATTTCGACTGCCTATGCATAGGCAAACTAAACTGACTTGAAAACTTGTCGCAATATTTCTTCTTTGATATTATTTAGACGAATGGAATTCATATATCAATGTCATAAAAAAAAGAAAAAAAAATTGTAATCAATTGATTTCATGAGCTACCCTAAGGGTTTCACCAAAACATTAAAAAATTCTACTTTTTTTTCAAAATTTCAAGTGTGTGTAAAAGTTATTTTATACGCGTAATTTTCGGTCGTAGAAAAATTTTCTTTTGCAGTTTTCGATAAAACTAATAGACAGAACAACTCTGTTTTGCATGATTTGAAACAAAACTTTAAAAAGAGGAAGGCCAATAATCGAATTTCTTTTGTAAAAAAAAAATTGACACAGTCTGTGAGCACTTATAGTGAGTTCACGCGATAACGATACCTGCACCGACGATAACAACAACAACAATAATATCTGCCAACGAGCTTTCGTCAACTCGAAAGCGCGGAAAGCGCGACTCCGGCGGCGGCGACGACAGCGCAAGCCGATCAACCGTGCGCTCGCAAAACGGTCCAGGGAGCACTGATAAATCCGATCCCGCGGCGCGCGCGCGACTAACGCAATAAATCAATTATAATATTCCACGGTTCGCTAGGGGTATTGGTTATTAGTAAAACCCGTCGGCGCTCGCTCCGGAAGGCACTGCTCGTATATCTACGAGTGTTTCTCTCTATTACGAATTTTGCATTTTCCCTGCCCCTCGCGACGCTCTTCCTCTGGCTCTGGCTGCTACCCTCGGGGGAGGGACGGCGGGGGGATGAACCGATTCCAGGGTGAGTGGCGGAGTAGGGGGGTTACTCGTGTCTGCTGTGGCTGGTCTGTGTATCTATACGTCGCGGCGTCGCACCGCGTGAACTCGCTCTTTTCTGCACGCGGTGCTGACACTTCTCTGCCCATTCGGAAGGGTGGTGTGTTTGCTCCTCTTTGTACTGAGCAAGTGTTTCGTTTCTTTTATTTCTGAATATAGTAAGCTGCATATAGTAGTCGGTTTGTGAAGCCGATGAATTCTTTCATTAATAATATACAAGGTTCTGATCGTTCTCTGAGAAAATTGTATTAAAGAAAATTTTATTGTGTTTGAACTAATTTTATTATTCGTAAAATGCGCAGTTCAAACAATTATGAAATTAGTGCATAATTATGACCGATTTATAACACGATTGATTGTTTTTTTAATTGCTGTTTTTCGGCTTACATTAGCCTATTTATCGACTAAAAAAGATTCACTAAAAGATTCTACTAAAAAGTATTCAATCGGTGTTTTTTGTTGACTCTGTGCATGAATGAAAAGGGTTATTTATCAGAAATGAGGTAACCAACTATTTTCGATGGCTTAATCTTTTTCGCAGAGTGCTTGTTAATCTCTTTTTTCTTTGCAATGATAATCATATATTTCTCTATACTACAGTTTAAAAAAAAGCATTGCAGGCTTAGTTCATTTAGAATTTCAGCGTGATAATTCTTGTGAAAGTTAGCGCACCGCTATATCGAGTGCAAGTGCTTAAATGAAAAGCTCGCTTACGAAGGCTAAAAGGCGGATGCAATTGATGGAGCGCGGGTGCAGAAGGCGACGGAATGAGCAACTGTGTTGACGTTGAAAACTAGTATACAGAGGCCTCGAGCATAGCACTTTTGGCGCGGTGGCGAACAAGAAAGGGTTCACGATAAATTTAAATGAAGGGGGAGTTCGCAATCTGTGATTCAGCGCCATTAAACACGGAATCTTTTAAAGACACTCTGGCGCGCTTAGCCATGAGATAGCGCGTATCCGGCCGGTAGAGCAGCTTGATACTACGCACACAGCCCGAAACCCAAAACTTACCTTGATTGTTGAGTTATGAACTGCGCGGCCGGTTGGACAGAGTGGAAAAAACACGAGTCGCGTATGAATAACAGCTTGTCTACAATTCCCGAGGTTATCCGTTGCGCTGAAGAGAGGGAACGCTCTAGTCATGAAATTTCAGTCACAGTTTTCACGTTTTCATCTTCGATGAGCATCCTTTATGCTTGCGACGAAGCCGAAGGATTATTTATGTTGCAGTTGATAAGAGTGTGCTTGCATGGTTTTCCAGTAGTAAACAGAGATTTGTCAAGATTTTTCTGCAGCAATTTCGTCTCCTCGTCTTCTCTACAGCTTCATTCGCCATTATGGCTTTTGCACTGTTCGAGCGACGCCTCGTTATCTGTAACGAGGCAGAAAAAAGCAAATACGTCCGCTTACCTATACAGTGATAAAGTGTGTAAGAAAGCTCTGATTTATATCGCAGCTCGGTATTTTTCGCAAGTCTCAGTGTTTCTTAATTCGAGGTTTCTACTGGCTAGCAACAGACGGGGTAATTTGATTTCTTGCTAAATCGGTTGGAAGTAAATCAGGGTACAGTCAGCAGCACAAGTGTTGCAGCGTCTGTCTTTTCTCTTAATGTTGGATCTGAGTGCTCATCTCTATTACGGTGCGAGTGTCTCCCAAATTTGTTTATTTAGAATGCTCTTTCGAAAGCGCTCTAAATCTCCAGAATTTTCTTAAAAAAATCATTTTCTTTTCATAATATTAAAGAAAGCAGAGAAAAAACAAACAGTGAGAAATCGCCTGTCACAAGAGCTTTCCAAGAAACTTAAAGAGCCAGAAAAAGTCGCTTTCCGAAAGACGGAGAGTAGAAAAAAAACGACAGCCGAAAAAGCCAAAAGACGTCTACGAGGGAAAAAGTTGTCTGCCGAGCTCTCTTCAGTATTCCGGGAGCAGGACGCCTCGCGCGGAAGCCGCAAGTTTTGCAAGTTCCGTGCAAAGGTGTCTCCTGCGCGACGATCACTTCGCAAATCCGTCTGGCCAGTAGCGCTGCGTCCTGCACGGAATAGCAATGGGCAATTCGCGCGGGCATATCGACGAGGCACTCGAGCGCAAGCGTGACGCAAATGCCAGATGCAATCAGCGAAGTGATGTGCAGAGGCGCTTAGGCCGACGCGACAACATCTTCCGCGTCCTCCTATTATCGCTCTCGCTCAGCTGATGGCTTCGGGACTGCAATCTGGCTTAATCTCGAGTGTCTCTATATGTCTGCTCTCGAAACGTCTATATATGCGTGTGCGCTGCTCTCCGCAGCAGTGTAAGTCTTGGGCTGTTGTGTGTGGAAGCGAGACACAGAAAGAGAGAAAAGAGTTTGCAGATGCGGGAGATGAAGGATGGGCCGGAGCGCGTGGCCAATATGGAGATAAACGTAGGGCCGTGACAGTTTTACTTATTCGGGAAAACGTATTCTTTCGAGTTTATGTGTTTTCTTCGCTCACGCGAGCACTCTTTCATTATAAGCGAGAAAACTTCTGTCTGCTCGCCCGATACTTACTTTTCCAAATTCCTCTTTCTGTTTATTTTCCTCGTCATTCAACCAGTACGTTTCCACTTATCTTCGCCTTATTTTCTTTTATTGGTAAACACATTGTTGACATCCTATTTGAAAATTTGTCGCATGCCGAGGCGAGTGAGATTATTGGGAGTGAGAGTTTTTTTTAATCAAAATGGAAACCAATATAGGGTAGGTGTTGCTCTTCATAGAATTAACAGTACGTACTTATGCGTCATCGCACGCGATAGAGAAGCGACTTCCAGAAGGATACACATATGACGCCTCAATCACTTATGGCCTTTAGTTATATTTATGAAACGATTGAGGGCTCAACGACATCAGGAGAGCTCGCGCGAATTTTCTCGGTGGGCATCCCCCTCGGGCTACTAACTCGGCTCGGGCAAAGAGAAGATGAATAAAGATAAGCTTTTACTATGATACCATTGGGGAGAAGGAACTCCAATGGAATTCATCAATGCATACGTACAATTTGTATTATCCGCACAAATAATTCGAGGTCTGCTTCCGACTATCAGAAAATATGCCCGTCATCGATTTTTTCCTCTCGTCCATTACGTGGCAGCACTTGACGCTGCGACTCTCCCATATACGCACTGATGATTAATTCGGGAAATAGCGCGAATGCTCTTACATCTTACACTGACTGATCATGCACTATTCGTTTGATTAAAAGTTAGGCGACGAAATAAAGTGGTTATCATTTGTAGAATGTTCGCCTCGTAATCAGAACAGTGGACTGTGCAGCCTGTAGGCTATGAAAGCTTTCCATAATATTTTAAGCGGCACAAACAACAGAAACCTTATCATTCGATCTATTAACTGCACGAAGAGCTAATAAAAAAAATTTAACCAGCAAAAAATTTTCTTTTATAGTTGATGCTAATTGTATGCCAGAGACATTATATCAGCGTATATACAATTATATATATATATATCTGCGGCGACGAATTGTAACAAGAGATGTAAATGCTTACACTTTCGCATCGAGTATACGGCGCAATAACAGTTAAAAATTACACTTAATCGTCTTGCTCCCTCGTCTGGCGCTACATAAAATCCGTCTCCCCCATTGAAATTTTTTCGCTTGATTCTCGTATATATACAGGGCTCCTGCGGCGAGAGGCAAATCGCTCGACGATCGCGCGCGCGACGGTACAGCGAGACAATAAAAAGCCGGAGCTATACTCGTCGGCGAGCGCTCAAAGTGTCCCTGAGCGATGAAATATCTGGCTTCCGCGTGTATGCTGAGACGAAAGGAAGCCAAACTCCGTAAGACGGAAACCGCGTAAAAAGAATCTTTCCCAAAGTTGAGCGAGGAGAGGGAAATTACGTCGAAAGTCCCGAGAATTTATCGGTGCACTTTTAAAACTCCACCTTCTCGGGATTAGCATATTATTCTATGAAAGCGGAGGCTGTCGTAGAAAAAAAAGGAAGTCTCCGCGGAGACGTGGAGGGAGACGTGGAACGAAGTTACCGGCGCCTTTTTCTCCATGTATGTCTGTACGTATACATTGTAGAGTGTACATGTGCACAGGCAAATCGCACGGGGTGGGCTAAGGGGGGAGGGGGGGGGGGGAAGCGCATGCATGTAGGCGCGGGAGCATATCAAATATGTTGATAAATGATCCCTTTGAGCGATGAATAGGCTGCCACTGGCTCTATACTTCGCCTTTTACTTCGGAGAGAAGAGGAAAACTTGCGAGAAACTGATGCGGAAGCTGCGCGGGAAAGAGAAAGAGATGATTCTTTCGGCAAAAGCCACGAGACGCCGGGCTATTTGAATGTCAGAGGATCGGGGAAAGCGGATGAGGCGGAAAGGAAAGAGGATGTGCCGCTGCAAATGACTAGTGGTGTGCTGCTCCTCGCACTGGCAATAATCGGAAGTGGCAGCTTTTTAGAACTGTGCCTCCTATATTCCCGAACGTATATCTATTATTCATGACTATGTGGCGGATTAGTACCGTTTCCCCATTTTATATTCTGTTCACTGAGGCTACGACCACCTGCTTCGTACTTCTAGAGATGTCACGATGATTTGCTAAAAATTAGTATTTTTGTTTAGGCTGGTAAACAACATTTTTATCGTACAAAAATGTAAATATTTTTGAATTCAAAAGAATTTTCACAGTGTAATTTTATTGTATACTTTACGTACACATCATTGATATACTATATTTTTGTTTATTATAATTCAATAAAGTATAATTTAATTTACAAAGCTTTTGTATCATTCAAAACGCATCTATAAAGCCTTTTATTTGCCATTTTCATGTGCCAACATTTTTATATTACCATACAGAGTAGAATCAGGTGAAAGATGAAACGTCCAACATCTCTACAAGAGTCAATTCAAGTCAGTTCAATCAGCCGAACTTCCGGCAAACCAATCACCAGTGACCTCTTGTCAGGTTACTTGATTCCTACTTTACATTTCTTTACAGTTTATGACTTATGGATGTCTTTGACACTGTTCCACAATTTTTATTTTCATTTCAAAAATTAAGTTGGCAATCGTTTGGAAAAATACCTTGAAAGTTATTTTGAATCTCGAAATAATGGCTAACAATAATATCGATCGAGCATTACATATCTGTCGAGAGGATATACAAATATATATATTTTGTACGATATGTGCCAAACAACATTACAAATAATTTCACATTAAAATGTGCAAAACATTGTTATTTTCTGTAATTATATTGAATCTCTTTAAAAAATTAAACATTTCCAGTACGTTTATCCATACACGATAAAGCGATTCTAATGTATTGCACCCACTTAGCCATTG
This sequence comes from Philotrypesis tridentata, assembly GCA_018906965.1. Taxonomy (NCBI): domain Eukaryota; kingdom Metazoa; phylum Arthropoda; class Insecta; order Hymenoptera; family Pteromalidae; genus Philotrypesis; species Philotrypesis tridentata. The sequence continues at coordinate 890,550 of JACCIB010000015.1, read as the reverse complement.
TACTGTGTCTGTCATCTTCTGTCGGTAATATTTATCATCTGCATGTAAAAATTGTAACTGGTAGGTCGATCATTTACCGACTACCAAAGAAGGATACATTATCGGCTGAGTCTGAACTGCTTTCATTCTAACATTTCATCAGTGGGTAGTACCGCCATCTACAACTCTAGCACTAATGGTATCAAGTTTCAGTATGCGATTAAAACGGAATCTATATAAGTATAGATACTACGTGAGTCTATGCTTTGAGGCCGATCGTCCATAAAGGAAGAAAAAAAATGTCGATATATTATCCATATGTTTTTTAAAATTTTTAATTTAACAAACTTAAATTCGATGTCCAGTATTGTGTTCTTGAAAATAATTGAATTGTGTAAATATAATTAGATGTTATTGCTGAACATTCATAAAGTATTTTTAATATTAAAAATGTGTTTACAAACAAATTATACTTCATTACTCACGAAAAGTCCAAGATTTCTATCTTGCTTTTAACACACCAATGGCTATATAGTGGTGAATCCAAATTCACCGTCTTCCTAAAAACACTACTTGCTTTCCATATCCAAAAATCTGTTTATATATGGTATAAACTTCCTGTGGAAGCTTTGTTCTCTATCATTATGGAAACCGAATCGATAAAACAAGAGCCATGCGCGCACCATTCATGTTTTTGAACACGCAAACCGTTACACATATATCATGGTCAATTATTCATTACATATTACGGATAACGTAGCTCATGTCGCGCGAACAATTGTGTCTAGGTGTTGACGGCTCGCGATAGAATCTGTACGACTCGATCTTTTATTTGCAATGGGGTTCGTATAACTGTAATTTGTACGATCGATGAACGAAGGTTTCGGTTTCAATGGTGCTTTCCAGGAACGGTATTAGGGTAGAATTCATGAAGGGGCAACGATTATTAAAAAAAATAATCTCATGTCAAAGAAATAATAATGTAGCTGTAATTTTAGCGAAAAATGAAATCCCGTTAAACAGAGTACTTGAAATAGTTACTGTAATTCGCATTTTTATCCGAGTTTTTGTGTTATTTGTTGCAAATGCATGCGTTTCATTGCAGGCAGAGAGCTGCATCATATAATTAGTGGAAGTGTTGAATTCAAAAACCAGTTTTATCAGAAAAAGCGAGAAGATAATTAGCGATAACTACCTCGTCAGTTCAGTCTATTTCAGGTAAAAGCAGCGCAGGCAGTATAATTCTTCATTAGTTATGACAGTGTACCACTAAAAATAACACCCCTGTCACGTCTTATGATTCAGAAGTATGTTAATTTCGGCTTTCTTAAAGAGAAAGCTTTGTGCAAACAGCGACGTGTGCAATACGCGGGCATGTACGCAAACGTTATTGGCGGAGGCCGCGCGCTTTCGTAATTTTATTTATTGCCGAGTGACAGAGGCGAGACTGGAAAAATTCCTTAGCCCTGCGATAACGTCTGTTATCATTAATTGCAATTATGATCTTGATTTTGCAGATGGCTGTCTTACAGCGGCTTTTACAAGCATCTCGAAAGAAACGTAAGTATTTCAGGTTTATAGTTGCAGTCGCTGTATGGTCCGCAGTTTCAGGTAACATGCAGATTTGCTTTATTTTCAACCACCGTTATTAGGCTTAATAAGTGCGCTCGTTATGCAAATGAACTATAACGCATCGCGAAAATGGAAAAAAAAGGCTCGGAAAAGTAGCGAAGCTCCGAGAAGGCCTAAATCATTGCGTAACGGCGAAACCCTGAAAAATCAATGCCGACCCCACGTCGAAGCTATAGGGTCCACTTAGAGAGCACCGCGTAAACGAACGAAAAAAAACCGGTTGCATCTCCCCTTTCTGGACGAGGTATATATAAGTAAGAGCGGAGCGCAAATTACAGCTCGGCAACACTTGCCTCCCGCCGGCAGCAGCCTTTAAAGTACCTTATACAAGTCGACGGCGACGCCGGGCGTCATCGACACTGGCCGCGCGTCGAGGCGAGGCATGTATTTCTATATAGATCAATCGGCTTCCCCGCGTACACGCTGTTTCTGCACGCGCAGCAGTGTGTGCGGTCTAAAGCGGCAAGGAGTGTATACGCGCGGGTTCGGCTGCGGGGGCACGTACACAAATTCTCTCTCTCTCTCTCTCTCTTTCTCTCGCTCTCGCTCTCTCGTCGCTCGCTCCTGGAACACATGCCGCTAATGTGGACATTACCGGGCTGGTGCGCGGCGCAGCCGGTCCACCGCCTCGGGCCGTTGCCACCGACGCCTTACCCCTTTTTGAGGCCAAGACAGATAGCCCTCGCGGCCGTAAACTCGACGTAATTGACGTTTACGCTTATGTCTTTGTTCCGAATAATGGAAAACAGGCCCGCTCTCCGCGCTAAACTCGCTTGTGTATATCGCGTATACACGTATTCACGCTGCTGCAGTGTATACGCGTTTTTTCGAGACACGCCCGTCGGCGAGCTCGCTCTGCGTAATGACGAAAATGACTCACACGTGCTTTCGAGGGTGAGTCTATTGCCGCCGCGCATACGTATGCGCGCGGGGAGCCGAGAGGGCGAGGAACTGCGTACATAACGCTGCGAGCTGTTAGCGCTCGGAGACTAGTTCGGCTCTTAAAAGCGCGGTTCGGATTTCGCCTTATTATTAATTTCTCATGCGCAGTCGTCGCTTTTCTTCTTTCCTGCTTTCCCCGAGCTTTTTAACGATATCATCTCGTGCTTTTCGCCGTTTCTTTCGAATATCGCCCGCGGCTGCTATCAAAGGTCGTGAAAAATGTACACGAGTCGTTAAGCGCCGAAGCGCAGCGTTTCAATGCGGAGGAGGCTACAGTACAGACCGCCTCGATAATCGTTCTTCGGAGTATTCAAGGGCTTTTTAAGCGCTGCCAGATGGCGCGTGGAGCGGAGACTGCTCTCTGCACCGCGGCTATTCCTGATTAATTCCAACCAGTTCGGCTTATTTGGGTCTCGAGCACGCGCAAGCCTTTGAATGGCCCCAGCTGATTGTTTTGATGCGAGTGAGACTTTCGTAATTTCTTCGTGAATAATTATATTCTTTTTTAGCTCGCAAACAACATGTGCGGCTCGAGGGCTTGAGAATTTCTGACGAAATATCTTTGGGGGGAATCGACGACGCCTTCCCGCACCTGCCTACTTTTTCCAAATGACACTTATTTCTTCGTGATTGCATGGTAGGCGCATACACGCCTTGAAGCGAGGGCAAAAGAAAAAAATTTGTATTTCGTTCTCGGAAAGTCCCGAACGCTTTATCTGGCGAGAGGCTAGGTACACGCGGTGATACCCGTTGAAAACATTGGGCTTTATTGTTGCTCTAAAGAAAGGCCGAAAATGAATCGCACACGCTTAAGCTGTGCATTTCCGAACGCTGAATCATCGTTCACTCGCAGAAACCTGAAACTGATTAGCATACGTGATGATCGCTTAGCTGCCCGCTTCTCATTTTACCCGCCTGCAGCCGGGCTAATGTTCTCCTTGCACAACGCCTGATTCGTTGAACGCTTTATAGTATAGGGAATTCAAAATACATTATTCAATAATATTTTCATATCGCGAGAGTATGCACTTAGTCGTGCGCGCTGAAACTTTGATGGAGATTGTTTATAATGATATGATATAAATATAGATTTGGAATTTATAAAGCTGCTCGAGGCTGAAAACTTGTTGTTGTTTGTATTGAGCGGCGCGCCAACGGAAATCCATATTTTGCCCTTTTCTACGATCAGCTATTTCCACAACATTAACTTTACTGGATATAACGCACACAGCGTTCTGTTTATCTTCGTAGACTACGCCATAAAAATGCCTCTTAATGCGAAAAAATGAGAAGCTTTTAGTAATCCATGACACTATCTGAAAACAGTCGGGATCCGTAGTCGAAGAAATATAAAACCGAAAGCCGTAAATGTAACTTACGATGACATTCGCTTTTGAATCACTTTGATCGAATATTCAGATAGAACGTTCCATCTGCATTTGCAAAAAGAAGGTTGCGATTCCAGTCTGCAAAAAGAAAACTCATTCGGCCCGACAGCTTAAAACTAAGAGATCGCCGAAAGAGACAGTCGCACAATATGTTGTTATTATTTCTTTTTGTCTGAGTTACGGCCGAGAAAAAAGAAATGAGAGCAAAAGTAGCGGCATGAAAAGAGGAAGGATCTTCGAAAATATAAGCAGAGCGATAAGCTGGGCTAGAATCGGGTCAAAGCTCGTGGTCTCGTAAAACGAGAGAAAAGGCGAAATCACAGTCGCGCACGCGCGCGCTGCACTCGACTATAGTTATTTATCCGTGAATTATCGCGGTGTATAATCCCGGTAAGAGAGCAGAGCATACCTCAGCCTTATACAATAGCCAAAGAGACGGAGAGAGAAAGAGCGAGATAGTAGCATAAGTGCCGTGCCATTCGGTCGAGTGGCTGGGGTAGCAGCAGCAGCAGCAGCAGCAGCAGCAGCAGAATCCACGGTCTGGTATTTTTCTACTTTGCCCTTAAAAAACTGCTCGCAGAAGTTCTCCCTCTCTTTTGTTATACACTCGAGCAAGGCTGCGGCTGGCGCTAGTACTGTTGCAGGAAGCTAGAGCTCGCGCTCGAGAGGAAGTAGACTGTCTGGCGCAGGCACGTATAAATATGTGTGTGACTGTGTGTGCACTGTGCACGTGCATTTGTGCGTATGAGCCGGCTCTGTATACCTATAGCTCTGCTGCGCGCACTGTAACCCTGCATATACGTGAATATAGTGTATACATATAAGCATACCTATATATATGCGACACACACATTACGCGAAGAGCGAATCTCTGGGCACTGTGGCAGGGCCGGGACGCTGTCTGCGGCAGGAAAACTCGAGCGCGAGAGAAGGGTGTGCTTAAATCGCTCGCGCTGCTGATGCCGCTGGCGCGGCCGCTGCGCCATGAAGAAGCAGTGGCAGGGCGGAATGCATAAATTCGGCGCAGAGGTGGGCTGCAATTGGCGCGCGAATACTTTTACAATTCAAATTATGGAAATGCGTACAGGGCGAAACACGTTGAGGCACTCGCGCGTCGATCGCTTCTCACGGCGAGTCCTACTCGCGCTCCTATCGCGCCTCGCTGATACGCGTAGGCCCATGCATATATTACATATATATACATATGCGCGAGCCTGGGGGCGCGCAGGCGGGTCCTCCACCCACGGTCCTTTCAAGCCTTCTTTCTTCTCCTCGCTCTCGCGCCGCGCCGCGCTATCGCGTTCGCGCACGAGCGAGTACCTGGCCGCGTGATTTTCGGAGGATGTATCGGGCGGGACCATTCGAAAGGGCAATCAGCGCGGCAGCCCGTCGGCTCGCTTTTGACGCACGGCGGATGCGGGCTGCGATTAACTTTTTATACTGGCGGAAAAAAAATCAAGTGTGTCCCCAGTGTACAGTATCCCTAATACCCTGGCACGACCGCGTGTGCGCGCACACTACCGTTTGTAGGAGAAGAGGAAGAGGGAGGGAGCTCGCGTTTGTTTGAGAGGAAGGGAGGAAAGTCACTTGCTCGCCGGCAAAGCTCGTGCGCGCTGGAATGGGGAAAGCTTTGTTTTACGGATTTTGGAGGTTGACCCAACTCTCTGCGCAATCTAGATATGCACACAGCTATACGAGCTCGCTTTGCGTACGTGGCATTCTGGAAATTAAAACCTTTCGGAGATAAGACTTTTGCATTATGCGACATTCACTGCACATAGTTTTTTTCTGTTCGCTAGAATTTTTTCGACGAGCTAAAATTGCTTCAATCCATTACCATCGTTCCGTGAAGCTTATTTTCCCTAATCACGGCGTATGATAGCAATTGATTAACTCGGTAAATCTAGCCGTTTAATTGATACCTACACCGAACGATAATTTCTATCACAGTAAACAATAATAACACACCTATACGAACCTGACGGATATGTTATATTGGTAATCGTTGCAACTTTCACGATAAATCGAAGAAGATTGCAAAGGTAAGTGGGGAATCGCTGAAATTAATATACCTCTGTTGGCTATAGCTTGAGGTAAATTATGTACGTGCATAAAGCTCGGAGAAACAATTAGTAATAACGGCTTATACACGCGCAGTTTGAGACCATAATGTTCGATCAAAGTGTGAAACTTTAATTATCCAAAGAATCGCCAATTGGTAAAGTGATTAAATTTTATTTTCTGCACAATGCTGTTGTTGAATGAATTTTAATTAAAACTCGCCCATCGCGTTCGAACTGCAAAAATCAAGGTTGTTATGCTAACAAATATATTCAAAGGAAATTGACGAGTGCTACGCGAATAGCCATTTTGTTCCAAAAATCAATTTAACCGGTCACTTGAATATCGAAATTGCCTCGTTTTAAATGCAAAGCGAGGACTACGAAGTTACACTCATATAAAGTTTATAGTCTGGCATAATTAAAAATATCAATTAAAACATAATAGAATAACAATTACATATTTATCATTCACAGGAAAATTATATAAAATTAATCATATATTCACTTCGTGAATAAGTAAAAATTAGTAAGTATTATTTCCAATTTCATTTGTATGAGTGGTTTCTCTGAAACGACATGCGGTCAATTTTTCAAACCCCTCCAATGTATTTTCATTCTAAAGCATTTTTTCAGATTCTTTAAATCAAGTACATTCGGGGTTGAAAGGGTCAAAATTCCTTAAATCAGAATTTTATTTTTTGCTAATTTTTATGCATAAGATTGCTTTTAGGAAATTTCGCTTTTCAATATGTGTTAATTTCCAAAGTTTTATGTGTACTTTATAAGTCTTTTGACTAGAAGGACAATTTTAACTTCAAAATCAATGACACTGAAATTTTGATTTCTGAAGTCCTACAATCAGTAAATTCTAAACGAGACATTTTTTTAATTCAAAAGAATGTTCATAGTTTTCGGCCAGAAAACATACTCAAGTCTTAAACTTTATATGAAAAATTTTTAGAAAACAAAATATTATGAAATTTTTCATAATTTTGCTTTCTCACTAAGCAATAAAACAATTTATAAAAGTTGAATTTCGATATAAAATATATCATAAACTTTTATTTCAATGAGGAAAATTTGTGAAAAACGCCCCATCAGAATACTGTTTTCTTCGATTTTTTTAATAATACTTTCACTTTATGTTTTATGGAATTTGTAAATATATTTTTTAAACTTTTACAACACGCTTTAGATATATTTCTTGAGATTAGGAATGAAAACTTTCACATGAATTTTATAATTCTTAGACTGAATTGAGACGGAAATTTTATATTCGCATTCATTTAAAGTTAAAGTTATCCATCAAATACTTTTAATGTACTGTATAGGATTTTAAAATAAGATATAGAACTATATAATTATTTTTATTGAGATTTTATAAAAAAACTCTACACATGCTTATGGTAAAAAATACATATATAAAAATAGAACATTTGCTTATTTATTTACTGATATTTATTTACTTATATTTATCTATTAATATATTTATTTATCTATTTATTTATTGATTTACACACTTATTTATATGAGTATGTCTAGGAAATTTTGGAAATAACTCGGACGGAAAAGTTGCAAAAAATTTTCTTGAAGGCACACCTACCAGACCTGTTTTTTTTTCGTTCCTTAGATGATTCTGAAAGAGAAAAAGTTCGCATGCATGGCCGATCGTAGGGTATACTTTTTTCCGGAGCAAAACCGATTCGAAAAAACGAGAAATAATTAACAAAAAGATAATTCATAGATTTTTTTCTCTAAAACTATGGACTTTTATAAAGATTTCATTAAAACAAAAATGCCTTTGCGTTCATCAAAAAATTCTCTGAAATTTTTTCAGATTGATCCGATACAATTTTTCGAAAATCCAAGAAAATAGAAATTTCGGAAAACGTCATAAAAAGTCTGAAAAAATTTAAGAGCATTCTTTGATGAATTTTAGAACATTTTTGCTCTAATGAAATACTTTTAAAAATAGTTCTCAAGAAAAAAAATCTATGAATTCTCGTTTTTTAATTATTTCTCATTTTTAGAGTCGTTTTTGCCCCGGAAAAAAGTATACCCTACGATCGGCCATGAACGCGAGCTTTTTCTCTGTCAGAATGATTTAAGGAACGAGAAAAAACAGTTCTGGTAGGTGTGCCTTCAAGAAAATTTCCTGGACATACTCATATATTTATTCTAGCCTACCAAAATTCCATTTTTAATCTTATATGTGATACTTCATATATTATTTACAATATAATACCTGCTCAATAAGTAATATTATTATATTAAATAAGGTTCCCTAAACAGTGAAATTTGAACCATTATGCAATAAAGTTACATACTTATATTGCATGAATAACGACAGAGGTGTCGCAAAAAATCCAAGAGTTAGGCTCGATTGTATGACTCGTGTATTAATAAATCCATCACTTAGCTTAGCGATGAACCAACGCTAATCTTTTATTCATTATCAATTTAACATTTTATTTTATACATCAAGCCCTTTGAAAAAATATTTTTTTATCTGTGGGTCCAAGTATATTATTATGTTGTTGATATTTTCTAAAGTATAAATTACCTTTAATGAAAATACATATACACAGAATCTATTTATTTCATCAGCATCAAAGAAGAATGGATGAATGTAGATTAAAAAACTGAAAGCGATTGATCAGCACCGCACGTTTACAGAATACCAACTGGCATTTAAATAGTAACAATAACCAAATATTCTCCATCGCGTTCCATCTGAAATCTTATCTAAAGAGCTGGCGGTACACATAAATAGCAGCGAGTATTGTCTCCGGGGCGTCCGAATTAAATAACCGGGGCTCGTTCTTGTCGGCAGTACCACTATAAGGCAACGGATTCCAAGGGCCACAAAACAGATTTATACCTACCGCCAGATAGATTTCCTACACACGTGAACAGCGTACCGCCGCCGCCGCCGCCGCCGCCGCCGCCGCCGCCACTGCACAGATATATATCTGCGCTGCAGTCGCTGCGCGCGGATTCGTGTGCATGTCAGCGATAAAAGGATAGTCGTCGGCTCGTTCTCCCTTCGCATTACGGGCTCGCGCACTACAATCGGATCGAATGGGATCAGTTCTGATCGGGCATCGCTAGTCTGCGCCTCCCTGTCTGCATGTAGAGAGGGAGAGGAGAGGGAGAGAGGGAGAGAGAGAGAGAGAGAGAGAGAGAGAGAGAGAGATCCGCACCACGATGCCGAGAGCGTCGAGAGACTCTAATTCTGCAATTTCATGAGTACGACCGCCCTATTGCTTAAGCTATAGATACAGTGCGGTGGGTAAAAGTACTCCGAATAGCAGCAGCGGCTCTGTGCGAGATATGCGAATAGAAGGGACAGAGAGATACTGCAACGCGAGGATACATAACTGCACACGCGAAAGAGAGAGAGAGAGAGAGAGAGAGAGAGAGAGAGAGAGAGAGAGAGAGAGAGCGATCGCCCGATACATACGTGTCGCGTGTGCACTTTGGCTTAGCTAGCCTGGCACGTGTGTCTGCGCGCAGATGTCGGGAAGAAACTTAAGGAGGCAGTAACGTTATGCTCTCCCGAGTCGACGACGTCTCGCCTTTATGGTTATAGAGATACGCTTAGGAAAAAATTCGTCGGTTTCGCACACGGCACGTCATGCTCCAGGAAAAGACATTTCGTTCTCAGGCTTTTGTTTGCCGAGTTTTCACTTACACGGCGAGTCTTTCGATGATAAAGATTTTCCTCTTACTGAAAACAGTCAGTCGCGCAGTGCCTTGGATTTCATTGATTTTTCACAAAATGGAAAATAAGAGAATACTCTATACTGCGAAATATTGATGTCCCATTGAAGAGAAGCTCGCATTCGCGATTTACTTGTAAATACAATTTCTAAGCTGACATTATTTATAAAGATCATATTCTTCAGTTCTCGACGTGCATTTTCAATTACCTCGCTTTAATTAGAAAAAAATGCATTCCCATTCTAACGACCGCTTTTACAACGCACTCTCCTCAACTCTGACCATCCTCCAATACTCGTATTTTCTTCAATACACCATGACAAGCTCACTTTCACACAAATATTCGTTAAAATAGAGAGAGAGAGAGTGAGAGAGAGACAGAGACAGAGAGAGAGACTGAGAGAGACAGAGGGAGACAGAGACGGAGAGAGACAGAGAGAGGCAGAGAGAGACAGAGACAGAGAGAGGTAGAGAGAGACAGAGACAGAGAGAGACAGAGAGACAGCTGCAACGGTCGCAGCTTTTCTTAAAAACATTACTTTTATCGCATGTAAATGCACTCATCGACTCGTTTCAGCCTGCTTTAAATTAGCACACACGCATCCATTATATTTCGCGAGATCCTAAAACACGTCTGCATAGACTTACATGCGTGTAGTGCGGAAAAAGAGAGACAGATTTGGAGACCGATGAGTATACATGCAGTACTATGCACCCGTTCCGTTTAAACTTTTTTGCTTTCACTGCCGAACTGCGTGAAACGCAGAGAGAAGAGAAATATCGGAGCAGAGGAATAGAGAGAACGAGGGTGTCTGCAACGCAGAGTCGTTAAAGTTTAACAAGCTCGCGTGTATAAAAACCGTCGATTTCGATTTATTTATTTCTCTCGTCGCGCATTTTACTTTTTTTTCAAAACTATAGCACGCGGTGTTTGACGCGGTGAGTACGTTGTACGTTATTGTGTCGCTCGCCGTCGTTACATTCATTTTTCCCGCCAGAGTTATGGAAATAACGAATCTCAGTATTTTTGACGACCGATATGACTTTTAACAAACCCACGTTTTTTTTAATCGCGCAGCTATGCTATGCTCTATGGGATAGAGTCAGATGTACACTGTAGCAATTATACGACTTGGACTACCGCGGGGACTTTCCGAATACAAAATTGGATTCAGAAATTGCTAATGATTACCCACGATATATATATATATATATATATATATATATATATGTGTGTGTGTGTGTGTGTGTGTGTGTGTGTGTGTGTGTGTGTGTGTGTATCGGGATATTTCGGTGAAAGAAGTTATTGGTAAAGTGACGTAACTCAGCTTTTTTATAGATTAAGTATTGGAATTCGGTGCTGTATATTAGCGTGAAATTCTCGCATGACTGCGACACATTGAAAATTTCATGGAGAATATTCGTATCGTGTGTTAAAATAAACTTTTATTAGCTTCATTTTACTCAACGTAGAATATCATTTTTATGTCTAACAGGGGAAAGAATTTTTGCTTTTTTTTTTCAAACTACGTAATAATTGGCGCAAAACTGATGCAAGGTAATCTACCCGTAATCTCGCAGAAACTTTGCAGAATAACTGCTGCATAATTTGTTACGAAAGTAGTTACAATTGTTATACTTATTTTAAGTGCAATGTAGTCGAAAGCTTCTACCGCATTATCATACTAACGAGGCTCTACTGGCAACTATTCCAACACGCTCCTTGTACAACTCTTGAAGTCTGAAAACTTAACTAGTTCTTCTGATTAAAAAAAATCATCAATAATATACATTGGGGCATGGATTCCTCTAGGTACTGATGGGATTATTTTTGATATTCATTAATTTACTGTTCGATGAAACAATGAGGCCATAACTTAATCATAAGTCACTCAATTTTTCAGCGAAAGCGCTCTTATACCATAGACATTGATCGCGACGTACAGTTGACAAAGAAAATAATAGGAACCCCCGTGCTCTCCCACGCATAATCGAGGCTTTATCGAATTACGCGGTTGTAAGAGTCCCATTAAAGCGCTCCTATACCGCTTAAGCTGTAACGTCTGCTAAATCAATATGTTCTCGGTCGCTTCCCGTGTGTCATATAGTTGACGAGCTATTGTACATATATATGTACAATAATTCTGTAGTGTGCTCTTCTGTATAACCGCTCAGCTCTACAAAGCCACGTAATATTCGATTACTCGGAAGCTGCGACTACACAACGAACCTCCGCCCGACAAACCGCGGGGGTTCATTCCAAGGCGAAAAGCGGACGCAGTTATTAATGAATTGAGCGTGCCTGCAGGCCACTGTTTTCGACGAAACCTATACATAATAATAGCATTAAAAACTGCAGCGGATCGTTACGCTATGCAGTGCATATATGTGTATTGTGTACATATATATAAGAATGTAGTCGACTCTGCAATGCAGTTTCTCATTGTACTTTATTGGCTCATAGAGAATACACGCTAGCGGAGTTCATTCTTCCTTGTGGAACATAAGAAGGTCTGCCCACTACTGCTGTGCGGTGAAGTCGTTGAAAAATTCGCTTGCTCTACGATGTGGTCGGCAAATGCTTGCGCGATGATGATGTGATTTGACGGATTTTGCGGAGGAGAACGCTGCGGTGGTGAGTATGATATTACCCGGCGGTGGTTTTCTTTTTCTGAATATATATTACTTAGTTTTTTAATATTATTTATAAAGCGCTTAAAAATTATGTTAAATTCTCTAGCAAGACTATTTTTGGTAAACTTACTTCATTACAATTAGATTTGGCTAAAAAGATTAGCTCTCTACAAAGAAGGATACGGTGAGAGCGAGAAACAGAGACGTATTGCCTCACGTATTGCGCAGCATCGACTGCCTTTCACACCAACTTTTTGTATTAAATATAAAGGACAGAACTCAGGTTACAACATAAATTTAGAAACAAATTCAATAAAAACTAGTGCGATGATGCGTATTCTGCATTTCAGGCACGAGAGCACAGCTCACGATGAGCGCAATACACTCGCACCTGATTACCTACTGATACTCATGTTTGATTTTAATTTAAACGTCAAGAAAGATTCGAAACTAAATAAATGTTGTTATTAGCGAGAAACAAAAAAATGATTGTAATTTATATGAAAATTGACGTTTCAAAGTTAAAATTTGAATTACATGATTTAATTGATTAAGGAAACCTAATCATCTAAGAATTTCGAATCTACTGATGGTATGATTTACTAACATGTTAATTCTACTTAGGGTTTTAATACAAAGTTCCTTTTTTTTTATTAAATTATGCTATAAAAATTGTTAAATACATGTACATGTATTAAACTAAAATATTTTTTAACAATTTTTACAGCATGATATTTAATAAAAAATCGAAATTTTTTATTTTAATCCCAAATAGAATTAAAATATTATAGCAAATCATGCTATAATTAGATGTTAGAATCATGTTAGAACTAGGAAAACGAGAAGGAATCGCCTTTTTTTATTGTTTACGGCGGGTCTTTTTGAAATTTTTTTGAATGATAAAACTAAAAGGCTGCCCCGTATTATCATCATTGCCATAGACGATACCATAGCTATAAGAAGAAACTGATATTTGGTAGATTTATAGGAATCTTAAATTAATTGCTAAATCTTGAATAAGAATATTTCTGCAAGTATTCCTGCAAATCTTAAGCCAAACGGGCTACCTTTCATATCATCAAACACAAAATTATGTTTCATTAGCTAAAAGAAGGTCACCCGTCAAAGCTTCAATACTCTCTCTCTCTCTCTCTCTCTCTCTCTCTCTCTCTCTCTGTCTTTGTATGTCTGTCTGTCTGTCTGTCTGTCTCTCTCTCTCTCTCTTCCTTTCTCTATTAGTGGCCTCTCGAGTCGGCGTACACAAGTTGAACGATGACTTCTGCGAAGACAACATCAAATGGTCAACTAAAAGATTAGTGCTTTCGAGCTGCTCGGCCATTCCGAGTAAGGCAGATTTTCGCAATCGCGCGTGTAAGTAGACAGAGAGACCGCGTGTGGAACACGCTCGTTAAAGAGCGGCGCGATTCTGCAGGCAAAGCAGCGAGCTGCGCGCCCAATAGCTTGCTCTTTCTCTTTTCGCAGAATTTTTTCGCACTCAGGTTATTCTCCCCTGCGCATATACAATACAGCAGTGAGCGCGGAGCGAGAGAAAAACGACGACAGTGACTAGCGTATCGGGGCCCCGCGATCGTCACGCGCCGATTCGATATAAATAAAAGGACGTGGACGTTTAATTAAAAGATAATCGAGCGGATTACGCTCTCGAGCGTGCCGCTAATGTCGCCCCGCGAGCTCTACACATGCACATAAAAGGCAGCATATATACTAGATATGTATATATGTATAGGTGCGCTTGCGGCAAGGATAGAAAGGGAGATGCGGTGCAACTAGCTCCTTCTCTCTCTCTCTCTCTCTCTCTCTCTCTCTCTCTCTGTCCCTGCGTTTGTGGCTAGAGCACGACAGACAAAGAGTATAGCTAGTATAGCGCGTACCAAGGAAACAACGACTGGTCACGGGACGCGTGACAGAGTCTGTGTACTCTATATTATACAGGCAGAGTGAGCGAGAAAAAGAGAGGGGCGAGGGACAGGTAGGGCAGATACAGTTTCAGATTTATTTATGCTCCGAGCATAAGAGTGGAAAACGGATAGTGGGTTTATATTCTCCTGCGCGGGAATGTGATTATTACGACATTATATAATACGCTTGTGATTTATACTGTGTGCGCCTCCGCAGTCAGCGGGAAGGAAAACTTGGAGAGGAGGCGGTAAAAACGCGTGTGCAGGAGACCATCGATTTTAATTTTATTGATCCATAAAGGTACCGAAATTGACGTGTCAAGCGCGAGCGAGCGAGCAAAAGGCAGGGCCAGAGAGAAAGAGAGAGAAAGGACATATACGAGGAAAGAGAGTAGTGACTGTAGTAAATGCCGCGTCGAACTGCCTTATATTTTATAGCTTATTAGCATTTGGAAATTTTTTTGTTTACAAAAACGTATATTATAATGGCGGCGCGCACGTACAATGCGCGCATTTTATGGATTACTTTATTCAAATCTGCAGTTAATCAAGGTTCGTAAAGTCCGCCTGCGCTCTTGTGTATGTTGAACGTCTATATATTCCTTTTTTGTGAGAACAGACGCCGTTACTCGCTTACACACGGATTAATGTATTTTCTCTCTCCCTCAATCCCCCCCCTTCTCCCTCTCTGTAGACGTATAGACATTGCGAATATAAAATGTAACATTAACGCGGTGATTTCCGATAAATCATCGCGGATTTGATCATAGGGCAGAATACCTAGATACATAGAAGCAGCTATAACTGAAACATCAAAAGACCTATTCTGATTCCCGACCACATGGGGAAAATTTTCCCAGGGCTTGTCGCTGACGAATCTAAACACCAGACTGTTTCTTATCTTTTATTTGTACAAAGTAAATGATATCGAAAAATATATATAATGTGTAGCCGGGCTTCGTTGACGCTAATAAGAACGTTACGGAAAAAAAGAATTGGGGTGAACGCCCCCCTCCTACCCTCGAGTAATCCTCGAGCGATCTGGAACGTGACAAACGGAGCTGCCCTTCCCCGCGCGTTTCCGTCCCGAGAAAATGAGTCTTGTGGACAGTAAGCATACCTGCATGTGCGACATGCACACCTCGTCGTGCAATGTCCGGATGAGCTGTAATTAATAAAAATCGAGACACGAACCATTCAATAAAGACATACGTGTTCAGTACTATGCATCTGCATTTACGCAGACTGTACAGCGTACATTGTACAATTCATAAATAGATCTGAGAAACGGCCCTCGAATATGTATAGCTGCGCACGGGCGTGCGCGCGTATATCTAGATAAGGAGAAGGAGATAAAGGGAACGGACGACGAGGTGAGCAGCGCAGCTAGCCAGCCGCATAGCCTTTCAAGATATAGCTTGGGCGTGCATTATATAGAACAGCGTCGGTGGTGCACAATCGGCGGGGTGCGCTTTATGCATATTACGCGAGAGAGAGAGAGAGAGAGAGAGAGAGAGAGAGAGAGCCACCCGCTCACACTGCACGCGCATGCACGCGTGTCACTTGGGTTTACAAGGATATAAATTCCCACCGCGCCGTGCCGCCCGTATAATCGTCGACCGCATTGTAGTATACGCGCAGTCTATCTGCCATATACCGAATATATATAATATACAATATACATATTATACGCGAGTGTAGACACAAGCGCGCGCGACTTGCTTTTTTCACCGGCCGCGCGTAATGTATACGATGAAGTTTGCGTAACGGCACGTGCGCGTATTTCGGACAGCCCCGTGTACGCGAGCTTGTTTGGTGGCGTAATCGATCTCTTGACGCGAAAGGGGGGAACTAAGGAGAGAGAGAGAGAGAGAGAGTGGGCCCGAGCTCCGGGGTGTGCACTGTGTATACAGACGACGTGTATCGGTCCGGAGCATCGTCGATCACTCATCTTTCCCCGTGTGCGAGCTTCAAGCCACTAATTAAGCGTGAAACTCCGTTTCGCCGAGCTCTCTCTCTCTCTCTCTCTCTCTCTCTTTCGCTCTCTCTCTTTCACTTTCTCTCTGTCTCTCTCTAGAGATGCATTTGTATTAATTACGCGGATAATGAAGTGTCACGCGGTGTTCGGTGCTTTTTTATTGAATACACTGCGAGAGAGGGGAAAGACAAAATCGAGTGCTCGACTCTGGAGGCACGTGTGCATCAGCCGCTGAGACGACGCCGAAATAAAAGGATGAATTTACTGCAATGAACGCAATGATTTATGATGGTACTGAGAGAGGAGCGGGAATGGGATGTGTGTTGTCGCAGCTTGAACCGACGTTTTCGACTTTTTCGTAACTTTTGGAAATTAGATTGTCTTGGATAAGATTAGAAGTGAAAGACCCCTAGTCAATATATTATGCTGGGCATTTCTTTTTTAAATTATATTTTCAATAATCCAAAAGTATATTGATTAAAGAACTACCAATTTCACATTGTACTTACAATTAGAAAACATTTATATATAGTTAGTATTATTTTCTGTTTACGATTATGAATAATTGAAGACATTATTTTCGAAAGTACAAGTTCATAGACTGGAAATATCGATTTGCTCGCTTGATATGTTAGATTGAAAAAGTATACTGAAATTTTGTTTCAGTTGAAACAGATGCATCGAATATTTATGAGCTCTAGTTATAAACGTTTCATTGTTTGAAACATCGTTACAGTGTGTATTATGCATATCGATATCGTTTTTATGCCATTATTGATCTGCTATAAATACATAATATGCAATGGTTCCCAGAATTGTATTATAAAACATAAGGCAGCGCAACTAAAACCTATCAAAAATTTACGAAGTATATAACAATTAAAGAAAGCGTGGATAAAAGCTGGCTAGATAGTTTTAAAAATAATTAATCTTAAACAAAATGTAAAAAGTTTGATTACCATCGTGAACGTGTGTATATAGGGTATTATAAAACTGTAGAAATTCAACAAATGTATTGCATTCAATTCGTTTAATTTTTTTTATTTATTTAAGCTATAATTTTTATATGAAATAATTAAAAAATAAAATACAATGGATTATTAATTTTAAAGAATGATATAACGCCATAAATGTTTTATGATGTTCTTTTATGCATGAGTTTAATTTTCAATGGAAACAAATACTCATGTAAATAACGGAATGTAGCTCAATAAAAGTTAGAAATCAATAGCACATCAATGCGAACTTGGTTACATTATTGGCAAAACATTAATAAACAAACAGAATGTAACTCTGCAGAGCGTCTTCATACTAGCGTCTTACTCCAGTTTACCTTACGAGCCGGAGTTTCAGCTTCTCTAATTGGATTAGAGCGAAACCTTATTATGAGAGGGAGAGCAAGTAATTTTAAACTGACAAAAGACGAGTCTATTTATCACCCTAATTCTTCGAGATTAAAAGCGCCCTCATTTCCAAATCTAGCGCAAACTGTTGTGACTGTGTAGTATTCCTACTGCCTACTATTAGTTTTCGAAAAGCAATCTTGATGTGTAGGCGGGAAAACGTACAATTGAATCAACACTCGATTATCGACACCGGAATACGGATAACAGAGGCAAGCAGAAGAGAGAGAGAGAGAGAGAGAGAGAGAGAGAGAGAGAGAGAGAGAGCTGTTCGCCCCAAAAAATTAGGAAAACTGCAGCGTATCGTTGCTTTAAGGCTGATTCAGTATGAATCGGCATTATCGCACGACAACGGAGATATACGCTCGTATATCAACGTAAAAAGCGCATTAGATTCAGAAAGCATTATGGACGAGGAGGCGAATGAGAGAAAGCTCATATATACTTCTTTTGATCGCGCGCTCCCAATGTAAATAAGGATCACGGCCTTGAAAATTGCATTAGTCGAGGGAGTAATCCGAGTACCTTTCCAACTACTCTGCTCGCTCCCTCTCTCTCTCTCTCTCTCTCTCTCGCGCGCGCGCGCGCGATGATTCCATCATCCACCTCCGCCTCCTTTTTCCCTCTGTAAAAGAACGCGCGTGCCATTGTCCTCGCGTCCGGCGATTCCAGCGAATCGACCATAAAACTATATTATCCTCCCCCTTTCCGCCTGCGACTATTCATCTTCAGCGCGTACACGTTGCTGGCAAATTAAAGCGAGAGAGCTCGCGGATCCTTGGATTCCTCGACCAGCGAGCCTCTGACAAAGAGCTGCTACGAGGTAACAGTACGCACACGTGGTCGAGCAGCGCATCTCAGGAATGAATGGTTAATTGTTCGGGCTTCGGCATCCGCTGACGTGTGGCTGGAAGCCCGGCGCTCGCGTGTCTCAAGCGAGAATTCTCGCTCGCGAGCACGTTCCCAAAAGTCTCGGGTTACCCACCGCGCTCCAAGATGCGGGCATAATGCACGGGACGGGCGCGCGCTCGTCGCTCTTCTTTTTTTCCATTCTCCGCCGCTCTTCTCTTCTGCTGCGAGCGAGGGAGGCCTTGAGGGAGGGCCGAAGCTTAGCGGGAGCCGAGGAGCTGGGGCAGAGAGAAAGAGAGAGAAAGACAGAAAATTGCCCACGCGGAGATATTGACGATAACGAATGCTAATCGGTCGGATGAATTAATTTACCTTCATTAATTAATCTCCCTCGGAGTCCTGAGCGGCTTTCGTCCGCATACACGACGCGCTGATGAGGATGACGCATCCGTCATTGCGCAGACGGGATTCGTAATTATTGTTGCGGGGATATACTCGCCGGACGGCGGCTCTTGTCCGAGTACATTACCGGCGCGTGTGTGCGAGCCGACCACCACGGGGTTGAAGCAATTGCCGGTTACACTCGGCAGCGCGGGCGGCTTCTCAGTTTGAATTATATTACGGCGGCCGGCGAGAGAGCAAGGCGCGCACGCCTGTGTGTGCGCGAGGGTGTCTGTCCACGGACTGTATCGATTTTCTATTATTCAAAGACGAGAGAAGAGGGCAGCGCTCGTCGTTCTGGAAAAAAAAGGAAAGAAAGTTGCGGCAGATCCATTAAAGATGCATCTCTTTTGACCCCCTGTTCTTATTTTTTCTCCCTCTGCGGCCTGTTTTTTCTACCGCTGCTGTACTTCTTCTTCTTTCTGCCTCTTCTTTTTCGTAATGATACGCTTTCGCTGATTCATGTGCGAAAGTTTGTGTGTGTGCGCGCGAGCGCGCGCCGTTGTTTTATTTACGCCGGGGCCGCAGTGCAGAGAGATGCACGCCGAGGGAAAACTGTTTATGACAAGGGGAGGTATAGAGAGCATGATGTATGTGCTCTTCTAGTTAGCGCTGTTTTCTGCATCGACAGGACATGGTTTTCAGGACTAAGTTTGTGTGATATGTTACGGATGGCGCTTGTGTTTTTATTATTGTATGTAATTATATGGTGAGTACTTTCGTTTTTTCGCGCTTAGAACGACTTGATTTCAACAAGTTTTTAATTAAATAAAAATAATTTAACTAAAGTATTGTATTTTGGACTTTATATAAATGGATTAAAAATTATCTGAAATTGTTCAAAGTTATAAACTCATTTCTATATTCAATATTTAAAATTTTCAAAAATCGAATTGATGAATTTGTTATTTGGTAGATTCAATGTTTGCAAACGGACGCTAATAGTTGTTTAATTAAAATAACTCTATGTTAGATTCGGTCGCACGAATATATAATGAAACACGATATTTAGACTGGGATCATTGGCATCTAATAAGATAAAATTCAATCCGAGAGTTCTAATTGATTTATCATAGTGTTATCCTTCTCGATTTTAGGTAGATAATTAAATCATCTCGTCCACCAGCAATATTCGATAATCCTAGATAGGTAAAATTATAAATCAGTATTAACGAAGATAATTTTCTTATTCCTTGAACGGTCCAAGACTTTTATATACATACATATAGATAGATAGGTAGAATGCATATTTGATGAAAAATCTTATCAGCACCAATCGATTCTCTCAAAATGTGTAGATATCGAAGAACTTAGATTGATTAATGAGCAAAATGCTCTCTATTTTAACTCATTAATGTATTAATGATTAAGCGCATTGAAATAAAATACAATTATTTTGTTTCTCATTCAAGCGATTTGTGATCAACATATCTATAACCATTTCTTCTAGAAAAATGCACTTTTCGGGGGTCCAGAAATCGAAAATTTTTTTTAAAGCTAAAGTTTTTGGACCGATGAGACTTTTTTCTGTAAGCCAAAAGATAGTTAAAAGTGCAGAGAAACATAGGAGAAGTTACTAATAACTATATTGCTGAACCATTTTACGTTTTTTTTTACAAAAAATTAATGCATCGAAATATGGGAATAATAACAACTACAAATGTACTGTAAAGTACAACAAAAATGTTCCATGTTTCCCAGATTCATCAGCATTTCTGACCATCTTTCAGCTTACAGAAGAAAGTCTGATCGTTCCGAAACCTCTAGCTTAAAAAAAAATTTCAGTTTCTGGACCCCCAAAAAGTGCATATTTCCAGGAGAATTGATCATATACGTGGAGTAATTATATATGCTATACCAAGAGCTTTTTCCGCTTTATTCCTTTTCACGACCAACAGAATTTCATTATTAAGAAGCTGGAGTTTCCAAACTCAGTTCGATCTGAATTTGCTGCACATAATAATTCTTGTTCATAAATACTAGCCGGGAGATCAATAACGCTTTGAAAGTCCTTTTCGTTGAAGTTTAGGCAGTGAAGTGGGCCGAAAAAAGAGGAAAAATTAATAAGAGAAAAGTTGCGGAGCGATGCAAAGAGAAATTTATTTGACTATAGCCAACCTGGTCATGCGCACCCTTTCATCCTGCGCAAGA
This sequence comes from Philotrypesis tridentata, assembly GCA_018906965.1. Lineage (NCBI taxonomy): Eukaryota > Metazoa > Arthropoda > Insecta > Hymenoptera > Pteromalidae > Philotrypesis > Philotrypesis tridentata. Next base: position 869,448 of record JACCIB010000015.1, on the reverse strand, counting down.
AAAATCGCCTAGCCCCGCGGCGATTCTAGCTCTGAGTTTCCTCGAGGAATTAAATCAGCAAGTCGGCCGGCCCGATAAATCATAATCTCATTATTAAAGTCAGAAAATTAGTCGTGAAAAATATTTTCCTTGTCCGTAACCCTCTACCGTGTCCTCTATATTCGCGCGTCCCCCCCCCCCCCCCCCCCCCGGTAATTGCTATTGACTCACGGAAATTGCATTCCTCCATTTAAACTTTGGTCTTCAAAGCACCGCCTACAGGCAGAGAGGCGCAAGTATGCTTACGCCAGCAGCTCTTCTCATTCTCTATATCTCAGTCTCTGAGCTCTCAGCTCTCTCCCTCTCGCTCCCTCTCACTCCACCTCATTTGGCGGTGCGCGGCATGTACTCGCGTGAGACACGGCCGGGAGAAAAGCCCGCAAGACGTCGGCTTGCGCCGAGCTAAGAGAGGGAGAGAGAGAGCGCGAGATGGTATTTTGCTGAATCAAACGGCCCGTCCGCCTCCACTTAGGTATCCTCGGCGGGACCTCCCGAACTCGGTAATATGAAGAGATTCCCTGGACATAATGTGCGCGCCACTGGCCGCGTCGTATATATAGGTATCCGAAGCGAGTGCCCGTTATGGGTTTTATATGCATGCACGCTATATAGCGGTATACATAAACGTTCTCTGGGGGGACGTTCTCCGCTCGCACTTTAAACACATACAGAGACGGCGGTGACGAAGGAAGCGCGGTCCGCGTGGTCGCGCATTATCACCCGGTAACTGGTCGATAAAGTCCTAGAGCTTCCCACAAAGAGACGTCGGACCTTACCTCAGAGAAGGCTCCACCAAAGACTCGTCGGAACTTCAGTGCCAGAGCGAAGAAGATATACATCAGAGAAGCTGCGCTATATATTCCCGCACGATATAGATAGGGAGGAGGGCACACCGACGAAATGGCTTGCGAGAATGCCTCTTAAAACGTCGAAATTAAATTCCGACGGTGCGTCGTCGATTTAAAGTCTCTCTCTCTCTCTCCTCTCTCTCTCTCTCTCGCTCATCTCTCTCGGCGAGACTCCCTTTCAGCGCTTGCACCGGATCCGCACTACTTACTTCCCACGATTCTTATTACTTAGCTGGCCGTGTTGCTGCTCTTTATCTCTCCCCCCCCCTCTACTTTTTTCGGAGCCACCTCCTCGCTGCGTAATAACAGCTGGCTCGTATTCCATTATGTCGCCGTTTCCCCCCGCGGATTGCACATCGCTAGACCGTCGGCGACGCAAAAAACGCCCCTGGGATGCTACGGCTATACACTCCCGTCGCTTTCTCTTTCTTTCTCTCCTTCTCTCCTCTTTTCTCTCTCTCTCTCTCTCTCTCTCGTCTCTCTTCTATTGAGCCGCTATCGGAATCATATCTGACCGACGCAAAAAACACTTTCCGTCGCCGCAGAGAATGTATGCGTGTACGCGGCGCACCAAGTGAAGAGCGACGAAAGAGAGGAAAAAAGTCCGTCCGCGTTTCTCTTATTCTATCGAGTGGGGTATGCAGACACAGCACACTACGCTGGCTAAGATATATAGGTGCGATGGAACGGACTGGAGTGGAGTTATATATAGAGGGGGGTTCGATTTTGATTTGCCAAAGGTTCGACGACGCGACCGGCGGCAGGGGCGGGGGAGGGGGGGAGGAGGTCAGGCATTGACGTGTCCTTTAAATGGGCATTTTCCACGCTGACGCACGATAATACTCTTCTTTCCGTTCGCCCGCTCTCTCTCTCTCTCTCTCTCGTTCTCTCCCTTTCTCCACTCGATCCGCACCCTATCTCTCCTCGCGCATCTTCTTTTTCATGGCTTTATTATTTGTTGTGCCAGAGCTTCAATTAAAGGCTTCTTACGCGGCCGTCTGCAGAGTCGACTGCTGCTGCGCTGTTGTTTTTTTGTTTATTTTTACGTATGAGGATCGAGTAGTTTTAATTGATTTTAAATACGAGGCAATTAATGGACTGGAGTCGGGCTGAATCATCGGTGTACAGAGAGAAGGATAAGCTGATAGAGATAATTGGACGATGATATGGAATTGAGCTTTGATTCTTCTTTTACCTTTTAATATTTTATCGTATAGATGGCGAACGGGAAAAACTCGTATCGAAACGTTTTCGATATATGCTCTGAAAACAGCCAACTAGCAGTTTCTACGAAAGACCAGTAAACAATAAAACTAGTTACCGCAAGTATTGCTAATCGTATTACTCTTGTAAAGGGATGATTATCATCTACAATTTACTTACCTTTTTCATTATAATTAAACAATCAATAGTGGTTATTGCATAGATAAATTCTTTAAAAATTTATGGTTTGAAGTATTTAATAGGTGAATGTGATTGATTACTAAAATTAAATAGTGCATTTTAAGAAAATAAGTTATGTACCGAGAAGTGCGCGAGTAGATTTTATATTTCATTTCTGCAGTGTAAAATTCACGTTGACGAAACAATAGCGTCGGCTCGCAGTGAGCCATAGCCGTTCATTTTTCACGAACGCCCACCGCAATTTTGCATTTCCTACATACACTCGAGGCCGACGTGTCCTCTCGATTCTGCAATTTCTCGCATTAATGCAATTTCCAAATGAATGTGCCTCTCGCACGCAGATACGGTACGCCAGCCGTAATACTATATACACGCGCGCGCGCGCAGGCACTAATTTACGCAGGATGGTATGGCCGATCGAAAATTGAAAATAGAGTGGTCGTCGGCACTGGCGGTGGCTTTCCAACGCTTCATGGACGATAAATTCGAGTGCCGAAAATCCGAGAAATAAAAAACACTCGACTCTCGGAAATTTCAGCGAGTTGGAGCTTCAAGTGGCTGAACGCGATTAAATAGCGCGAGAGTCTCCTTCCAGCCGGCTGTTACGCTACATACCGATGTTCAATGTTTCTGCTTGGGTTAACGGAAAGTTATTTTCGTATACAGGCAGATCGACGAATATTAACCAGAGTGTACATCGTTGATCTCTCAATGGGTGGCTTGCGTGGGTACAGACCTACAGGAATTGAAAATCACCAGCGCGCTAAATATATTCCATTGATGATGAAAGAGTCGACGAGCGTTTATAATTACCTGTCAGCCACCAGAACATCATTGCACAATTTCATTAAAGCCCTCTGTGTAGCCCGGAGTCGAGGACTCTCTCTCACTCACTCACTCACTCACTCACTCACTCACTCAGTAGCCACGAACTCTTCTCGGGCTAACGAAGCGTGATAGCGGACACTTGGCCCCTTTGACCAGCTAGCGACGCGGAATCTCACGCTCGCCAAGCTGCCGCCGATTTTGGCAACGCCCCGGCAGCACATGAATGTCGCGCGTCAATGACTCGCTGCCATCTACCCCCCCTGGGCATCGGCTGTCGCCTCTAGTACAAAGGATCATGAGCTGCTGCCGCTGCCGCTGCTGCTTCCGTCCCTTTGGGGACAGACCGCCTGCGACACAGAGGGATGTATGTATATGCTCCATGCGCTCGTATATGATTTTAATTGACTGCAGCTCTTTGATTTTCTGCCCGGCGAGCGTCTACTTTTGCTCAGTCTTGACGGCTGACGTGTTATTAGGATTCAAAGGCGGAAGAGCGTGGAGAGAAATTGTCTCTGCACCGACCTATTGTATGTACTCTGGGCGTTGTAATAATCCACTGGATTGAAATACATTTTGATGCGCGAAACTGAAGGGAAGACTCCAGCACTAGTCTTGCCATGAATGCAAACTTTTGGGATAAGCAAACTGGAAAAACGAACGCTTGGGGACAATTTGATTTCATTAGCCTGAGGGGAGCCCTGCTTAGGAAAGGAGAAAAATATATTAAGTAGAATGAGTCCAGTCTGCCCAGACGGACGATATACAGATGTACTTACCGAAGGTAATTCAATCAACGCTAACTGAATTTTTTCCCCTTTTCCGCCTTGTTACAATCCTAGATGAAGATTTCGTGAACGACGACGGTAAGCTGGTCTTGGCGCGCGCGCGCGCGTGTGAGAGAGACAGACAGAGTACGTCTCAAGCAGCAGTTGCTCGCAGATTAAATTAAACGCTCACCCCAGCTGCATAAGTTATTTTTCTCGAAATAGCAGCAGCGCAGCGCTAAAGGCAAGTGGAAATGGCACACTGCAAGCTGCAACCGTAAAAGAATGACGTGTCTTGCAAAAAACGGTATATCTATATAGCCCCGGAAAATAATTGAGTCTCGATGAAGTCTCGACAATCACTGTACAGTGCGTATACAGAATGCGCCATTAATTATCCAGTGTTGTATTTCCATTATTCGGAGGGCTTCACGCGGCCCCGACAGGAATCAAATACAAAGCCGCGCGAAGATAAAATGATCAGGCTATGCAACAAGCAATTTGTCGGCTCGCACAGCCACCGCGTTATACCTCTATATCTTTCTCTTTTTCCTCTCTTCTCCAGCCATGTGCGCCGGGCTTATAACTATATACAATGTCTGCACGCGAGTGTCTGTATGTGCCGTGTATAGGAAGGATCGACGCAGCCGAATTTTTCAATCCTCCTTGCGCCTTTGTGCGAGCGACCGCAACGCATTGACTTATTCGTGTGCGCGACGTCGGCGAACCTTCCTTTCTTCGACGCGCGCGTCTGAGATTACAATCGCGTTACCACGCCACCTCTGCCTCTCTCTCGCTCTCCCCCATGCTTACACACGCTCGCGCATATACGTATACATGTACACGCGAGTACCGTAATATACGCATACAGTCGTTGCAAACAAACGCGTCTCAAAAGTGAATTATCGCCTTTTCTTTTTTTCCCTCCTCTATCCCGCTGCAGATAGAAAATACATATCCGAGAGTCGAGAGAGGATATACGGTGTAACGCGTCATTATACGTAGGCTCGACTGAATGAAGACCCCCCCTCGATAATTTGATGACGGGGTGTAATACGGGAGATCCGCGTGCGGGACGAGAAAGAGAGCCGGCATTGGAAAATGCGCATACAACGAATGCGCGCACACCGCACGAAACGAGGCTCTTATACTGAAATTGAAAGCTCCAATCTAGCGCTGATCTCTGGCCCTGTGTGCGTGTAATACAAAAGTATAACTGAAATGCCCGGTCTATTCAATCATGGAAAATGTGAGCAAGACAGAGTGTGTCTGTGTGTTTGTGTGTGTGTGTGTGTGTGCAGTGTATACCGACGAGGTATATAATAGAAAAAAGAGAGGCGGATGTTTTCATGCGAATGCGGAAGCACAGCATATATATATATATATATGCAAAACGCGGTCGCGCACGCTCTGATGAATGAAGCACTCGACGCTGATGCGCGAATTCTTGAATCGAGGATATATCAGCTGTTGCTTCGTCACAGTGTTTCAGCTTAATTTTTCCTGCAGCGAGCGTATGGCTCGTTCTTGATTAACCAGAGTGTGGATCCAGGATATGTGAAAATACATATACGGAGCGACGAGTTTCTTTGGGAAAATTTTACGATTTTCTGCGGGGCGATGCGCGAGTTTTTAATTTCAGAAGTTATCGCGCCACTCGAGTTTTAATCTTCATTAAATGTAATTAAAAATGTAGAACGAATTGCCAGCGTCGACGAGAGGCTTTGGGCGTCACGCGGTCGAGACGAAAAAAGTTGCAAAGTTTCGTTGATTAAGAAACGATAATTAGGTATACTGAAGTAGTGATCGCTATGTACTTATATACTCTTTTACCTCAGAATCTCGTTAGGGGCAAAGTTTTCATCGACAAGTCGCGGCAAAGTGTACCGCTCGCGCTCGCTGGGGCTATAGTTTTTGCTTCTCTCGACATCTTTTTTCTTAGGCCTGTAAAAGTCAAAAAAAAAAAAAAAAAAAATGCGAAACCAGGCTTTCGAAAATATCGGTTCGTAAATCACGGGGGAGGCAGCGAAAAAGCCTCAGCGAACAAAAACAACAAACCACTGATGCATCTCCATATTTTTCGCGTTTCCGTGCAGAGCTTCATAAAATAAATCTCCGCAGCAGCAGAAGAAACGCGCGCTCGGGCGCTATCGTAAACATTTATCCCCCATATCGAAGCGGCGTCGCGCTGCAGCGCATATACGCATAGTTCCAAGTATTTAGACTGAAATGGCACATCGTTTAATCGTTTTATTCGCGAAAACAGTGCGCGGCGGCGGCGGCTACGGCCGCAAGCTCGATCGAGCGGAGCCCAAATAGCCCTCTCCCTCCCGCGCCTATATACATAGCCGAATGCAGGCGGCCTGGGCCAAGTGTTTCGAGCCGCGGCGTTTGATTTTTTTACAGCGCGAGCTGTCAAACGTTACAAACCCTCCGCGGCAAACTCGATTAAACGAGCCAAATGAATATTGAAAAGCTGACGGCCTTTCCCTATACTGTCATTATGCAGGTATATCGCATACGTATAACTGGCCGTAACGCAGGGGTCATGTGCACGCGGCCTGCGTCGGTGTGCGGCTCGTTCATTCCTCGTGCTCTGCGTGCACGCTCTGCAATGTGTGTTACATACATGTACGAGACGGGGGTTGGGGGGGGGGGAGGTATTTTCATCACTTCATCCCTCTCTCCGCTGCTCCCACTGTCCGAAGTGGAAAGCTCTGCTATTGACACGCGAGCGTCGGCCATGAATACACTCGAGCGTGCAATATTTAATAAATGACGGAACCGACTGACTGGCTCTTGACTCCAGCAGCGTCGTGGCGCCAGTCTGATATCTCTTTCTCTCTCTCTCTCTCTCTCTCTCTCTCTGTCTGTGTGCATGCACGTCGCTGGCATCCAATGTCCTGACGAGTCGCTGTCTCCGCGAACTGCAGTCTATGGTGGTATTGTGAAGCTATATAGATATCGACGGAGGAGAGAGCCCGCGCGCCAGAGACAAAGAGCAGGAGACGACGGCAATTGCGCAGCTGCCGGAGACTATCGACACGTGATGGATCTTCGCGGGGAATTCGGAATCTCTCTCTGCTGTATAATGGAGCTAGATAGAGGAACGCATGTACGTCTGAGCTTGAGGAGGAAGAGGAAGCGACATAGCGGAGCGATGCACCTGAGGCATGCATAGCACAAGAATGGAGGTCCTCTACTCCCTAGTTCTCCCGCTCTCCAGTGCCTCTCGCTGTTTCTAGGCAGTCTCGACGTACGCCGGTAATAGGTATGCGCGGCCTCGTGCATAAACGGCGCGGCAAATGTCTGTGCGCAGGTAGAGGCGCGTCGGAGCTCGCGACGCCTCTGTCATGCGGCTCCTCGATAAAGCTGCTGGTGCTGCACCTGCGAACTAAGCGCGAGCGCGACTAAGCCGATTCTCCTCGGGAGCAACTGCGCGTGCCCGCAAGACTGGCCATGCAAGGATCTAAATTTTGCAGGTGTGCGCGCGCAATTGCGCCTGCTCGAGTGCAGCGGAGTGATTTGGAACGCGCATCGAGTGGCGGTGAATGTGCCTGGTTGGTATTGGTGCGTCTGCTATTGCGTCGTCGAAGCAGTCGACTCTCGAAATCCGAATGCGTGCTAGGTACTTCAGACGAGATGGAAGAGGTAATGCGCGAGCGCAGGGGGATAACCCTCGGCGAGGAAACAATGGATTCGCGAAATGCGTCGAGAGAGACAGAGCGAGAGATAGCCGGAGATCGTTGCGCAGTGCCGTATGTATAAGGAGAGAGGATCCGAAGCTCACTCCCGCAGCCCGCTCGAGAGCTCTGACGGAGCGCGTCAAAGTGCGACGCCATTGTCGCACAGTCACGGAAAGGATCGTTCGCTTGTTCGCTCGTGTATCAGCTCTCGCTCACACGCACATGTGCAGATATACTAACGCCTCCACATATATATACGCCTCACTACGTATGTACGGCGTATATGTATCGAAAGCTTTGCGCTCGCGCGACGGATAGCGCCAAAGAGACAGGAAAGCTCGGCTTTTCGTTTCGCGAGTAAATCGAAATTCGATTGTTTCGCTCCGGGCTTTAGAGGCGCGAGCATCGATCGCATGCAAATCGCTACTTTGCGGCTGGCTACGATATGCTATACGTAAATAGAGCAAGAGAAGGAGAGCGAGATCGAGTGAGCGAGTGCTGTGTGTGTCGCACAGTCCCGCACCGATTCCCCAGTGACGACTTTCGTTCGGCTCAACCCCCGACCCCGCCTCGCGGCTTCGACTCGCCTGCTCTCTGTCTCTAAATCTGTCCATCCATCTCTCTTTCACTTGCACGCATATAATACACATAGCAGCAGAGCGCAATGTCGACCTCTAAGGGGATGGTAATGCCGTCGGTTGCGGTTATGCCTGCCTAATGTAGCATATAGCCCGCCTCGGCGAAAAGTGGGTCGTAAATTTTCAATTTTAACTCGGAGCCCCGATTTCTGGGTTACGAACCACCCCGACTTGCGCTTATCGCGCGCCGCACTGTTTTTCGAGAATGCACGCAGGGATTTGCGCGAATTCGCTAATGCTCTCTCGCTCTTATCGCGCAACTTTGCCTCTCGCTCTGTATAATTTACGGCGCTGAAAACGTTTTTTTTTCGGCGCCCGTACGCGCATACACGCAGCGATCGGATAATTTATATACTTGGCGGGAATAATACGATCATTACGCAAGTGCGCAGCACTGCATACTCGTATTATATACGTGTGTAAGCCCAGCGAAATTCGCGAGCGTTATTTATGAAACAAAATGATTAAATGCTGGGCGTCGAAGAGTAATATGCAATACATATATACATATAGACATACGTATAATATAATTCGCGCAGGAATATCGATATGTTTCGAGTTTAAATCCGAGGATTTATTGCTTGGGAACATGATTATTGTGAGGTTAAGTCAAGTGCATGGTATCATTAAATGGTATACCCCCAAAGACGCAACAGCCAAATGGTTCTTACGTAATTTGGCCTTCTGAGTTCAAGTAACAAAGGTGAATTGTACAAGCCCAAAGTCATAAATAATTTATTGTCGAAATACATCGGATACTTTTTGTATACCAAGCGTTATTCAAATGATAATAAAGTATTTCTGAAAAGTCAAGCTTATTATTCACGTTGATAACAATGTTTGTTACATGTTTGTGAAATTCGAAGAAATCGTAAAAAAAATTCAATTATTTATGAAAAACAAAAATATGTGCAATATTATAAGAATTATTATACTTTAATATGCTTTTTTCATTAAACGCAAAAGATAGAATCTTCGATTCTATACTGATATTGTAACTAATGAAAATCAAATACTGATTAATAATCAAATCCGGAATCTCTGAACATTAACGTCGTAATAAAGCTTCAAATATCCCTGCAAACCGTCTTCTATCCCTCTCGCTTCTACTTTCTGCATCCGCAGCTAAATCCATCTCGGAGAAAAGTCGGGAACACGCCAAGCTCAGTAATCAAAGCTGACTTTCATAATCTCCCCGGGCACCGAGATATTTTCCGTTTATAAAGCAGCAGCAGCAGCAGCAGCCGCGCAGCAGCGACAGCAGTTAAATGCGAGCGCGTGCACGCGTATTCCATGTCAATCGATTTAAATTAAGCGAAGTTTCCGGTCGGTTGGAGCCAGAAATGTTAGTAAAGCAAACGCGATTCGCGCTGGGGAAGATCTTGTCAGGCTCAGGGCTCGAACTATTTACTGCTCCGATTCTACACGGTCCTCTCATCGCGCGCACGTGCTCAGTTATATGCCCGCTCTCTCTCTCTCTCTCTCTTTCTCTCTCTCTCACACATGCCAACCGCACCGCACGAGCGCGCGCGAGAACCGGCCCGCGCAATTCTGACTTATGTACCTGGCTTATTACGACCAGACATGCGCGCCTGCAGCAAACCTCGGGTTCACACCTTTGCTTCTGCTGCCGCCGCTGTTGCCGCTGTTGCTGCTGCTGTTGATTACGTAGAATTTTCTTTTCTTTACGACATGGCTTCGTATCGCTGCATGTCGCGCCGTGTATGCGCGTGCATTTGGGCGAGACCAGGGTCTTGGTCTTTTTTAATTAAAAGTCCTTTGGGGTATCGGGCTTCACGGATTTTATACCGGGCTTGTCGAATTTTTATTAAATCGTGTTCTTGACAGGTGTCTCCTGGCATTATTAAAAATACTTTTGAAAAATGAAACACAAAGAAAAATCAAGCTAGTACATATTATTTAGTCGATTTGTTGAAAGATATGTTTATTGAATAATGATTTAAATAGCGTTAAGCAGTAATGAGCGGAGACGGCTCAGTAGTGTCGGACTCGTGATCCAGAAGTTTTGGGTTCGATACCGACTCTCGGCTTTTCTGTCATTGGGAAACCTCTGTGTTTATATACTGCACCTGTATGTATATACTTAAGTGTCTTGTAAAATAGCTAAACTAGGTCCAGGTGCACATACATCCCGACTATAGGAAACCTCACTGGCCAGTACCACTGTATGGTATCGGGCAGTGGGATGAGCCGTATAAGACTCATAAAGAGGACTTGGGTAGGCTGTAATAAAAAAAAACATTAAGCATCGGTGTTACAGATATCTAAAATGCATTGATTATTCTAAAGTACTGTCTAATGTAATAAGCTTGAGTGTCAATGAACTCATAGACTCAGATAAAGCGATAGATGAATGGTTGCTGCATGCACCTGTTATGTCAAATCTGTACTGCGGAGTGATATTTGTAGGACTGTAACAAACACGGTATCACATATCAGCATCGCTATACAGTAATAGACATTTACTTCTACTTGTTGAGTTTTATCGCATTGAAACGTAGTGATTATCAGTAGTTTTCGTTTTGGATGGAGAAAGGATAAAGCCTATAATATTATTATAGTGTAACTGAGCTTTACTCACATCCTCAACAATAAAAGTTCAATCAAATTTTCGAAAATGGACGAAACCGAAGCAATAACGAAGCAATGGAAAGGAAGAAGAAGCTCGTATTATTTTTGGCTAGCATCGTCAGTGGCCACCTTGAATTCGCCCTATATCTTGTTTGTGCGTGCAGATAATTGGGTTTATCGCTTGTCAGCTTCCCGATACCCACACACCCCGAAGCATCGTCTCGCCTCCGTTTGCTTTCCTCTTCTTCCGCAAAACCAGAGCATTAGCGCACACTTGAAGCAGAGCGCTGCTCTCTCGCTCATCGATAAAAAATTTGAGCAGACCGGCGCAGAAAAAGTCAGACACCGTTTTGCGAATATCGAAATTCGATGCAACTCCTGCGCCTTATACTCGCGATTTGCACCGGTAGGAACAGCTTTTTCAATCCTATATAATGCCGGGGAGAAGACTCGTATATTTGTAAGGGTCCGGGCCAGTGAGCCATGAGCGCGCGAGGAAGGGATGACTCGGGGCTTTACTCGCTGGAGTCAGAGACTTTATGGTAAGCGACTTCGATTTCCCGTTAAGGCGCTCCTGCTCTCGTATACTATATATGCGTGCACAACGAAATGTGGATAATACATCCCGCACTGCGGCAGAGAGAAGGGGACTCGAGCTTTCGTCTCATTCGTTGTCTGGCTTGGATTTTCAAGGAATATGTACTTCGCGGCTTCTTACATCAGACTTCGAGGGGGTGCACGTTATGCGCACGCGGCATTTCTGACAATTCTTGAGAGCTACCCCACCCAAATTTTTTCTTTATTAGTCATGCTCGGGGATGCGCGGGGCTTCCTGCGCAAGCCTACTAGACACTTCTCAGGCTTCGTTTTCGGCAAGTTTTATTAAAGGGGCGTTACACGTGTGAGCGTATGCGCTTTGAGTCACCGTTCAATTGAGTCGGATTACATATCAATTACGTTCTTTACGAACAGTGTGCACGTATAGCTTTAACATTATATTAGTTATAGATATAATGAGTGAGGCGTCTGTGCCTATTTTCCACGACTTTATACACCTTGATACTATAATCTAGTGGGGCCGTGTGTACTGTTTTTAAATTATTCAAATTTATTTCGAATTATTATTCTATGCGTATAAATATTTTAAACATCCAAAATTGTATAGCTTTAATTTAAAATTAATTTTAAAAGATTATCCTGCCGTACTACAAATGTTTATAAAAGGATACGCGTGTGCAAACGAACATAATATATGTGCACAGAAGCGCACGTCGGTCACCATCACATGGCAATCAGATGCATTTTTTGTAATAATAATAGGCAATTATTATATTTAATAAATTAAAACAAATATATATTTGACGAACAATTCGAAAAATAAATCAATTTAATTTTCACTCACAAAAAAGTTAGTAAATCTTGTATAATTTTGTTAATTAAAAATTAATATCGTAGAACATGAATAAAATCGAATTTTTTTTCTGAATAGGTTTTTCTAAGCTAACTTCATGCTTGATAAACTGTTATCAATCATGAACGATTTTAAAATTTACAAAAATAAAAAATGGAATAAAACAAGCAATGGTTACACATCAATATAGCTATGCTATCAATCATCACATAACAGCAACGTAAAGTTGCATTTATGCGCATAAAGTCTTTCATTGTCATTTGATGTCATAGTTGAGGCTTTCTGAAAGCGATTAGACTTTATGACAAGAGACTCAAAGAGACTTTAATACCATCAAACCAATCAGAATTACTTTTGACCTATCCGTGAAATGATCCTGGATAAAATGCGTAAGAAATACATTGAAAGTCTCTGAACATGGCGTTCTTTAATTTCAATATAGCGTTACCTCCCTTCCCACCAATCATTTATTGTAGGATCAAAAGAGCCATTCTTAAAAATTCTCGGATATGAGGCCGACACCTCAACGAAAACCCACATATACTACAGAGTTGAGTTTGTTTGGCTGTAGCCGTAGAGAAAAGAAATGACATATTTAGAAACAACTTGAGCCACGAGTAAAACAGCGAGACGCAACGCGTCGGAACAGCTGACGCAATCCCAATATAAACATCCGACAGGCTCATAAAATTTAATTTTGAGGAGAGTCTCTCTAATATCGCTGCTATTTCAAGAGCTCACTCTCGCTTACGCGGAGGGCCGAGTGAGAGAACGACGCTTCGGTGTGTCAATCACTTGTCTTGACTCCAACTTTGGTTCTCTCTTTACAAAATTAACTCCATTCTAGAGGAAGGGGAGAGAGAGAGCGAGAGAGAGGAGGGGGGGGGGGTACGAAAGAGCAGTAGCCGCTCGACCTCTGGCGTCGCCGCGACGGTTTTCCGATACGAAGATTGCCACGTAATTCCTAAATGAAACGAAGCGTGCAGTCGAGCCCCCAGCAGCACTACTGTAACAGTATTATGTGCGAACGAATGAGAGTACAAATGGCGCAATTCAAAGTAACAGGACACAGCTACACACACATTGCAGCTAATTAGCTCAGACGTTATGACCGTTTTTTATTTTCTTGACCCCGTACGATACGTGCCGTTTAAACGAGAATTTTTAATTGCCGATTTTTCACCTGGTATATACACGTTTTTTACTGTATATTACATACGGTCTGGGCTACTATAAAATTTACAGAGACGGGTCATACTCAATCAAAGCCGGCTATGCGATCAGCAGTTGTAAAGAAAAACGAAATGCACAGAGTTGACGAGAGGTTGATTGCCCACATACCATCTATCTCTAGAGCGCAGACGAGAGACTTCCTTCTCAATAGCTTGTGAAAATTGCTTCGCATGGGCCGAACAGCTCATCCTCATTTTTCGCAGTCTCGCGGATACTTTAAATAAATAGCGGCCCGCAGTGGTGCTGTACGTAGGTAAAAAACAATTCTCCAGCAACCAGCAGATTCGAAAGGATATACGTATAATATGAGGAAGTCCTTCCTCGTATCAATAGCTGTATAATGGCAACCCTCGGAGCGAGAGAGCGAAGCAATGTAGCGTGGCTCCTACATCGGCGTCTCCGTTTTCGCATTCCCCCAACGAGGATTCGCGATTCAGCCGAGCGAAGGTCGTGCTTAGCGGCTTAGCAGGAATGCGAATCCTCCTTACGTATCGATGATTTAGTTTGAGCGCTAACTAGGTAACGCCCGTGAGTACGTAAATCTTGAGAGCCCGCGCGAGCGGAACTCCCGATATACTCTCTCTCTCTCTCTCTCTCTGCTCTTGTGTATGTAGAGGGTAGATTTAGTATGAGGCGTCGGGGGGGGGGGGGGCTCCGCCCAGAAACCGCGGAGTTTGAGTTAAATGGTTTATGCAAGAACGAACGAAGCGGTAATGAAGTTCTCCGCACTGCAGCCCAGCGAGCTAGGTACACACAGACTAGAGGTGGGGAAAATATAGGAGGGAATAATCGACGCGCCGATTTATCGTGGTCGCGCGCGCACGAGTGCAGGCCGAGACTAGGGTTAATACAGTTACGCCGGACACGAAGCCGCGCGTGTTTAACCTCGAAATTTACGGCGTACGCGATACTCCTCGAGCGAAAAATGCCCGACTGTACGTGCGAGTAAGTATCTCCTCAGCTTCAATAAATATCCGAAGATGAGTTTAAGGAGGCGTCCAACACAGGAGCAGCAACAGCACCACCAGCAGCTCTCGCGATAGAGTTGTATATCACCGCGTCGTCTTATGCGCGCGTTCTCTCTCTCTCTCTCTCTCTCTCTCAAGCTTTTTAATTGCAGCTACGAGAGACGCGAGACACGAGACGATATTTCCGAAGCCTTATTGGCGACGCCGGGATGGTAATAAAACAAGTTTGAGAATGCGCGCCCGCGCTCGAGAGTACAATCGCGGGAGCCTAGCCGTATATATACGCGTATAGGTATAGCCTGCGGGTTCCTTATTCGCACGCCCGTCGCCTTCGCGCTTAATTACTTTTGGCTATTCGCGCGACGACGCGACGCACCATCAATTATTTTGCGTTAATTTAAGCACGAGTGGCGCCGTTAATTACAAATCCGAGAAAACAGGTGCTTATTGTTCACTTGATTAAACTGCCATGGCGTTCGAATGACTATTGATTTACGAAAATCGTTACCTGTCTGGGAGTAATATGTTGAGAATAACACCGCACGCTCCATCTCTTTGTCCCAAATTCACGCCTCACAGACACTTTCTTCTCGAGTATTGAGGAAAACGCTGCAATGATTTCACATACCATTGATTTTCAAGTAAGTTTTATCGCAGTGATACGGAGGAGTCATGCGATGTGTAACTATGGTCTATTTTAAATTTTAAATCTAATGTGATTTAAATTACAAAAAGTGAACTTGGCTCAGCATGTATAAGAAAGAGAGAGAGAGAGAGAGAGAGAGAGAGGGACATGCAATGGTATACTTACATACACAACAATGATATGTACGTATATCTGATAAAAAGAAAGTATTTGATTATCTAAATAAACGACTCATATGCAAATGAAATAATGTCTGTATACGCCAAAATAACTGCATATGCTGACGGAAAAAATTGTGACCTGTGGCTGTTCTTCCTTTCTGTTCTGTCAGGACTGACACGTCCCTGCGTCGATTATACTTTCCTTTGTGGAGGTGCAATAAACGCCCGAGCTAGTGGACCTTTGCGTTCTAGCTTTTTATACATTTCTGTCTGCGCATAAGGTAACTGTCTGTTTGTATGAGTATCAGCATGTACACATTCTTGTCGAATACCAGAATCTCTGCGAATGCCAACTAAAAGAAAAATATTTTGGTTGAGCTCAAAGTGAAGAGTCAAAGTGAATTTTTTTAAAGGTATATGTGCTAATCCACGAAATAGTGGAAATAACTCACCTCAGAAAATTGCAAAACTTTTTATTGAAGGCACAACTACTAGACTTATGTTTTCTGATTTCTTATAGACCATACTGAAAAGAGAAAAAACTCTAATGAATTTTTTATAAAAGTCCGCAATTTTCGCGAAAAAAAATCTCTAAATTCTTTCTTTTGTGAATTATTTTTCGGATAAAAGTATATACCCTACGATTCTCCGTTCACGCGAGTTTTTTCTCTTTCAGTATGATCTAAGGAACGAGAAAAAATAGTTTAAGTAGGTGTGCCTTTAATAAACAATTTTGCAATTTTCTGAGGTGTGTTATTTCCACTATTTCGTGGATTAGCACATATAAGACTAATTCTCATAGGAAAATGTACTTTTCGGGGGTCCAGAAATCGAAATTTTATCTTTAAAGCTAGAGGTTTCGGACCGATGAGACTTTCTTCTGTAAGCCAAAAGATAGTCAACAGTGCAGAGGAACATGGGAAAAGTTACTAGTAACCATATTTCTGTGCCATTATACGTTTTTTTATAAAAAATTAATACGTCGAAATACTGGAATAATGACAACTACGAATGTTTCCGAGGCACAAATAAAATTTAAAATTACACTACAATTAAAGTACAACAAAAGAGCTATCCTTTAAAAAAAATATGCCCAGATTCGATGCTCTGATCAAAAGTTATATCCGTTTGGCAAAAAAAAGTAAATAAAAATCCAAATAGCCGATTTTCTTTTTTTCCATATATCTCCCCGTGTTAAATTCTAATGTTCCATGTTTTCCATGTTCCTCTGCATTTTTGACTATCTATCAGCTATAACAGAAGAAAGTTTGATTGGTCCGAAACCTCTAGCGTAAAAAAAAATTTTCTATTTCTGAACTCCCGAAAAGTGCATTTTTCTATGACAGTTGGTCATAAATGCAATAAGAAGGAACTAAATTATGGGAAACAAGTATTATTTTTTAAGTCTATAAAGTACATTAGAAATAAATTGATTAATATCTTTATAATATTAATAAGAATGTGAAAAAATTACATCAAATATCAAAAGCTTAACTAACATCGCGCCATTTAATCATGTTAATATGATATTTAAAGTATATGAAATGTCATGCTAATTATATATTATTAATACATAATTGAATTTTTATTTTTACTTCGAATTACAATTTAATATACACACACATTTGAAATTCCTAATAAATTACATTCGCATGAAATTTCAGGTAATTTCAATTGATTATACTATAATGTAATATTAATTAATATTAGTGAGTGTCAAACTTGTTTCTAACAGTGCTTATGTTTGTTATTGAATACGTTAAGCGAACCAGATGATTCTCATATATTCCATTGAAATTCAATATTTTTAGTAATATTTGCGCTCGTTTTATTCTTGATTTGGTTTACATTAGTAAAAATACAGGAAAAAGTGAAAAATTCGCGTCTTCGCGACAGGAAACTTGTTACTTGCGCATATGCGGTGTTTATATCGCACTTAGAGTCAATTCATTACGTGCGCGGAGCAGTCTTATTTTTACCCGCCGCTCGTATAACCGTCGGACATTCGCAACGCGGAGGCTCGCTTGTCGTTAAATCGACTCGTTAAGTCAAACGCATAAACTCGCCAACATGCGCTGATTGACCTTATTCCCTTGGGAGCGTTCTATGCTCGCATGATGCATTTCTTAATTTACGTCGTGATTTCTGCCTTAATTAGCCTGCGCGCCAGCGCAATTTTCGAAAGCCGAAGAATTATGTTCGTTCGCGCCGTCGAGAGCAATGTTGCGTACATCTTGCTTCGATATGCATCTCGAGATTGAGTAGACAACTACAACTCCTTCACGCGGAATTTTTCAGATGAAAGCATCGCTGCGATCGCGAGTGAGTAGCTGAGGAGATAAACAGTCTGAGACGAGAGATGATGAGATGAGAGAAAAAAGGCATCTGCTGGCAGCGACGTGTCGAACATAACGTTTAATGGCCAGACAATTTAGCCTTTAATCCAATTTCTACGGGCTCCTCAAGAACGTGCTTTATTGCAATTTCTTACACACTGTAATAGGCGCAAGCTATATACTGCTCTATTTTATATAGATATACATTTGTATACTCTGCAGCGCGAGCTCGTAAATTGATTATTTAATTTAGCCATTTTTCCTTAACTCTCTTAATCTTCAGTGCTTATTGACACTACTCATCGATTCCCATATACGCTCAACTCTCTGTCCTTCGCTTGTATAACCGCCGTAGCCTGGGGCAATCTTCTCCTCCGTAATAAGAGGACGAAGAAGCAAGACAAAGAGAAAGAGAGAGAGAGAGAGAGGGGGGAGAGAAAGAGAGTGCCGCCAACGAGTCTCTTATATAGGAATTCCCCCGTGTGGCGTAATCACGTAATTAGGCGCATTAAAAGGGACGCGAGGGCTTTAGCCTGCACTTTAATTCCCAAAATTCTCGGGCGTTCGCTATATTAGCTGGTTCGACTGCGCGCGCCGGTGTGGAAAAAGATCGAAGCTAGTACACACACATATACGCTTACACGTGCGTAGAGAGGGACGAGAGAGAGAGAGGTCTGTGCAATTCCGAGCCATTAGCGAAATTACGCCGGGAAACACGCGGTCCTCTCTCCCTCCTGACCATCGAGCGCGAGAGCGAGCCCCTGCACTAGAGAAGTTCTTCTGTTTTTATTTTTTCGCATTTTTGTTTCAACTTTTTTCGTTACGCGCCCGCTCTGTATATATATATATATATATGTATATATGTGTGTGTCCCGACGCTAGGTCATTTGTTAGGCTCGTCTGGCTATGAATTGTTTACGCACTCTTTTGCAGACTCTAGAACGCCGATCCGCGCGCGCGCGCGGCGGTGCAGCCTGCTTTTTTTCCCTTTTTAATGAGAGATATGCTCGGGGATCGCTGATTAATGCTTGGGGGATGAATTGGAAAATCTGCGTGCCGGCGTTTGGATTTATGGCCACGCTATTTGTTGTTGTTTGCTCGCTGGCTTCGCTGCTGCTATACTGCCCGTGCTCTCTGCCTGTGCCCCTCCCCCCTTTCTCTCTCTCTCTCTCTCTCTCTCTCTCTCTCTCTCTCTCTCTCTCCTTCGCGCCGCGCATGATTATGATATAGTTGTGGCGCGCGTGCGAGTCTGTTCAAAATAAATATCGACGATTTGCCGCGGAAATGCAGTGGAACAATAAAGCGCCGTTTCGTCAGATATTCCGAATGTTTTATAGGACCGGAATAGAAAGCGGAAAGAGGTGGAATCCAGTTTGCGGCCGCGGCGAACAAGCTGACAGTTGGAAACTGCCGATAGAGAATAAAAATATTTTACTGGTATTAAATATAAAATGTGTCTCGATCGCGCGGTCCGAGCTGTATTCGCGCTTCAATTTTTAAATTTGAATCTCGTTCGCGGAACTGCTGAAAATCGATCTTAAAAATTTTCGACTCTCTTTTTTCTTTCTCTCTCCTTCTCTGCATAAGGCAGACATAGCCGAGCGGAGCGACGACGGTGAAAGCCGTCTCATGCCTCGGACGTCCGTAAAACGTGCATCTGACATTGGAAATCCTCGGGCGCGGATAAGGCGCTCGCTCGTTCCTGCAACCGTGCGCCCCTGTCAATATTTCACGCTAGATAAGCCTTATTGCGATAAAGGAGCCAGTGTGCGAGTCGCTCTCGATGTTTGCCCACTACAGCTTGTTAAATAGGGTGGAAGTCGCTGTGTATATACAGCCTTACCTGCGTGACGAATGAAAATATTGATGCTTGAGATTTCGAGTAACACATGGCTTGCACTGTGGGAAACTAGTGCGTGTATGCGCGTTAACGGTGTGCGAGTTGTTTATTTTTCAATTAATATTCTTTGGAAAAAGTTGTTTTTTTTTTTGAAGTTTGAATATTAAAGTGAAAATACACGATCAGATCAAAATCTTTTGAATAATTTTGAAATTTGGCAGTATCCCAAGCGTACACGTCTAATATATGAATCAATCGAATAAGTAGAAGTTTTACTGGGCTTTAGAATATTCGGTCATCACTTTTTTCTAGAGTGTGATATAAATCGCGGATACCTACTCACATTTATATCTACACTGGAAAAGCTGAAAAAATTAACCGCGATTATTCTTATCGTTCGTTTGATCGACGTACTGATTGTATAAGTATCTCGGGATTTAACGAGATTACAGCTGCTATCGAAGGATTAAGATTAGTTTATTTTGCCAGCTAATCTACTGGGACTTAGGATGTAGCACTTCCTGAATTATTATGGATGTTTATTATTTCATGCTGATAGCGTTGTTGTGGCGAATCTTAAATTATATACTATATAGTTTTTTGCTGCTTCAACTTTTACGAGGATTCTTTTTTGTCCAGCAATATACACGGATTTTTAAAGATCCTAGAGGGTCAATTGAGTTAATAACTCAAGCTCCACTTTGTGCTCCAAAAGTTCCCATGCAGCCGAAGTAAAGATGTAGCATTAGATGGAAATCAGAATCTGCGGCTCCGTAATTTTCGGGTCGTGTCTGTCATCTCTGAAACCTGTTATTACGAAAAAAGCGCTTCTCACCGTCAGTCCACCTTTTATGCCTGCGCGTCTCTGTAAGAGCAGAGCGAAGAGGCAGAAGAGGCAGAAGAGGCAGAAGAAGGAGCAGAAGAGGACGAGGACGAGGACGAGGAAGAAGAAGCTATTACAAGCCTCGGATACACGCATAAAATATCCATTCCTCGTCGCTGTCGCTCTCGTCGACGAGCTTTATGGAAATATAAATCTTGTAAATTCAGCGTATTAGGAAAAACTGGGAAAGCCCGCCACTACATCACTCGTTCGGCGCACCGGTAAAACAACAGATAACAATCTACACGTAGTAAAAATCTTCATCCTCGCGCCGTGGCCATTAAACGGCAGCTATAGAGCCGAGAAATAAAAAGAGGAAAGGCCGTATCGTCGCGAGAGAGGACGACAATAAAATCTATCGGGCCGTAAGTGCAACATGCTGTACATCCAATATAGCAAGCGAAACGATATATAGAGAAGAAAGTGACGCGCAGCCTCGTCAGAAGGCCAAACACGTAGGCCAATAAAATATATCCCAACATGCAATCATAGCGTCACGATAGATTTAGTAATTCGAGTCGTGGGGGCAGCAGGGAATTATTATCCTCGAGTAGCCGACTGTATGTGCGCAGTTTATCCGCTCTCTCGTTTCTCTTTCTCTCTTTCTCGCTCTCTTAGTCTCGCGTTATGCCCGCGTCGTCGCTGCCGCGCGCGAGTTCGCACAATATATATATATATACAATATACATGTGTGCGGCTCCGCCGCGCGCCGCGGCAGTACATAAGCAGCGAGGAAAGAAAAAGTATGGGAGATCCGTTGTAGGCCGCCACCGCTAGACTCTTTTTCTCTCTCCGTCTCCCTCGCGCTACACGACTGCCTGCCACCCACACCCTCCTTATAGTTTCGTCGCGAGACTGTCACGTACAGGCTGCGGCGCGACTTCATCCCCGTCAACGTGCGAGATACAATTTCCGCTATTTTTACCCGAAAAGCTTCTTACGATGTCCTCGCAGCACGTTCCTCAAATAAACCCCTCTCGCGGCTTGCTACTTCTCTCTCCAACACACGCGGCGTTGCGTATGCCTCGTGTCTGCGTACACGCGCTGCATATGCGCGTATATACAGCGCAGTCGCCGTCCTTTCTCCCGCGCGCTTACTCCCTCTATTTCTCTTCCCCGCTCCTTCGAAATCTCCGTGTGGATAACTCTTTTTTTTTCCGGCTGCGCGAGGACGCGCTCTGTGTTTTCTGCCCCGAAAAAAGACGAGATGCG
The DNA here is from genome assembly GCA_018906965.1 of Philotrypesis tridentata. NCBI lineage: Eukaryota > Metazoa > Arthropoda > Insecta > Hymenoptera > Pteromalidae > Philotrypesis > Philotrypesis tridentata. The sequence goes on along the minus strand of JACCIB010000015.1, from coordinate 847,959 downwards.
TAATTTGTTCGCGATGCCAGACGAGCTTAGGCCCCTCATGCATGTTAAAGCGGTGTAATTTACTTTCGGGCGGAACGGATTGCGCATGTTAAGCAGCCCTGATGGAATAGAACGCGCGATTTCCGCGCAGAACGAGGTTATGCGCGGCAGAATGAAAGTTTTTATTTCGCGGAATCGGATAAGCCCCATCGCGCGCGCGCCGAGCGCTGCAATGTCTGCGCGGAATACACTTAACGCGCAAGGGAGTATCCGATCACGAAACACTTTCCAATGGCTTCCTTCGCCGCGCGAATCTTTCCCCGCAATTTTTCTCCGATCCTCGAAAATATCGAGCGCGAGGATTCTGAATTTCAAGCGGAAAATGGGATTTCGCGGCGTACTTGAGCGGAATACCAAACGAACAGTTGGCAGTACCGAATTCAAAAGAATTTGAATTTCTCCGCGGCGGAAAGCGCTTCACGACAGTCTCTCTCTTTCTCTCTCACTCTGTGCGTGCAGTATAATGTCATCCTATGGGAACTTCAACAGCCGAGATTATCAAGTGTATGGATGATGGATCGCTATGCGGTGTGTGTGGGAAAAATGAGGGAATTAATGATCGTGCAGCCCACAAGAACAAACGCTCTGCTGATTCCCCGACGATACACTTGTATCGGGCGCTCAAGCCGCTGGAATTTAAAATTGATGTTTGCGCAATGATAATCATGTTTGGCTAAATCAAAGCTAAAATCACGCCATCATCACATCGGCTACTCGAGGATCGTTATTCTCGAATAACATAATTCCGGCTGCATTCGGAGAGCGACTCCGTTGTCCGCACATATACATAGGCATATGTGAGCTGCGTCGGGCAGCAGCGGCTCGCCCCCTGCGCAAGCTCATAAGAAAATTCACTTAACCACATGAGATTATAGATTGAGAGTATCAGCTGGCCTCCCGTAGATGCGCATCCATCAAAGCCGGCTCATTTATCTATTTCCAGAGCCAAAAGGCAGAGACGCGTTCGGCGCGCCAACGTCTACCCCACACAGACGCGCGCGCGCGCGCGCACATCAGAAATAAGTCATGGCTCCTCGCGGCTTCGCTCTTTCGCCGCGCTTCTCCTTCTTCTCGAGATCATCGACAAAAGAGCCTGCGTATATATAATACAGCGCGCGCGGAATATAATACGCAGCGTCGCGCGTGTGTCGCCTTACGTGCGTGCATAATGCATATATATGCGCGACTCGCGCGCATGTACAATCTGTAGGTACATGCACGCACCGACGGAGAGACCGGCCACCGGCACTGCATATTATCATTAAACGTATACGCAAGGCGTGTATATATATATACGCGTATGTGTTTTACACAGGTATAATAACGCGCGGCTATTACTCGCTGTACGGTATCGCCTCCTGTGTATTTCACGCTGTGCAGCTCGGCTGTGCGTATATATCTGCTTGTGTATGCGCTATAATACAAGTGCGCGCGAGCTCCGCTCTGGGAGTCCGTGTCCGTTCGATCGGTCGCACAAAGTCTTTCTTTTCGCCGAGGCGGCGCTCAATCGGGCGCGATGAGTTCGCGAGTTTCACTGCCGCTTGTAATGACCGCACGCACAGCGGCGGCGACGGCGGCGTCTCGCCGCAGAGTCTTGCTCAGATCGCGCGCTCGGGCTATGTATATGTACAATGTACATATATATACAATATACATGTACGTATTGTGTGCGTACGAGCGTGCCAAGAGCAAGTTCGCGGATGGAGCGAGAAAGAGAAACGGAGAAGACTCCCTTCGCGAGGAGGGGGAACTTATCCGGGGAGGAAAGCCAGCGAGTATATACTTATGCCCTCTATGTCTATGTATCGACTTTTTAGCTGCGGAGAGTTGATGTATAGGTGAACGTAATTGCGTCTTTGTTGCGCGGCCGGCTGTACGTTGTTGGGGAAGCGGAGATAATTGTTACGGAGAATGATATATATACTGCGGAAATAATTTGAAGGGAGGTTCGTACTTACTATATTGTTATTTCTGTATAGAGCCGCTCTCTTCTCGCGAATGATGACAAGCGCAGCGGCCCCCATCCGATAAACCGTACTTTGCATTTTCATCGATTTCTATTTTTCGCTCATCGAGGTGCTGGACAGTAGCGCGACTCGTGCAATTATTTTAATCAACTGCGTAATTATACACGCTCCCGAGCAGTAACAGGTTCGACTCTGTAACGCGCGCGCAGTTTAATCGTCCATAAAAATAAAGTGTTCATTGTAATTGCTTAATATTTCACTGCGAGTCGTAGATTTTGCTCGAGCGAGCGTCACATAAAGTCAGATTAAAAGCGAATCATCGGCAGCTGCTAAGATTGCCTCCGAATTGAAATGTGAGCGAAACTCTTATGCGGAAATTCATGCTCGAAAATGTATCGCGAGGCGAGAGAAGAAAATAATAATTGCCGCTTAATACATAGTATAAACATTAAAATCCCTGTATAATCGGACTATAAGCGCGTAATCGCGATTCAGCGCAATGAATTAGCCGTAATTTTTTCTCACGGCACCGAGCTGCGACGCAGCGTCTAATAATTTCCGCGCTCCCGCTCGGTGAAGCACTTATACGCGCTTGAGCATCAGCGCACGATCTCTTATATTAAATTTCCTCGACGCGGCGCGCTCGCATGCGCGTGATCCATAACGAAAATTCCGATAAGGCAGGCTTCGCGTGCAGCTCGGTGTCGCTGCCGCCGCCGCCGCCGCCGCCGCCGCTGCGATCTCTCGTCCATCACGACTTTTGTATCATCGCAATAAAGCAGCGGAGCGAGAAAGCGAGGGAGAGGACGAGGAGGAGAAAAATGAAAGAGAGAGAGAGAGAGAGAGAAGTCGCGTTTAATCCGCGGCTCCGCGCTACTGTGTCTAATCACATTATTACAAGGCTTTTAAGCGAGCGCCCAGTCGCGGATCATTACTCGCAAGCGCGCCGCATCGTCGACGCGGCATAACGCACACGTGCGCAGCCAGTGTACTTTTATCTTTCGACGCCTGGCCGCGGCTGTACGGCTATTTTTGCACCGCGCTCCTTCCCGCGTATTTCATATACTATACGTGCAGTCTTTCTCAACTGATTCTCCATTGTACTCCTCGCCGTACTGGCCGGTGGAAATATTAAAAGGATTTTCGCGCTTTTATTGGATGTGTAATCCAGTTCTGCTCTTTTGCTCGCTCGGCAGATATCTCTCTCTCTCTTTCTTTCTCTCACTCTCGGCTTTTTTCGCCTTCCACATTCGCTCTCCTTCTCTCTCGGGCGGACTACCGAGTGCTACTGCACGCCACCAGCAGCAACGGCTGTTTAACGGGGATTACTTTGAAGTGGAGAAGAAAAAAAAATCATTAAGCGGACTCAGGAATGAGAATAGCTGGAACTAATTATGGGGTGAAAGGTGCCTGCTAAGAATGTGCGGCAAGCGCAGTACGCGCCAGCTTCTCTTATACACGCTCTCGCTCTCTCCCGAGGTTATAGCTTGCGAGCTTAAAAATAGGGTGCCGGGCCTGTTGTAAATGCTGAAAAACTACTACTCTGCTTTGCTTACTCTGCGCGGTTCACTATACTGTTGCAGAGCTATTTTTTTTAACTAACATAAGTACGTCACGCATACAGTAGTCTCGATCTACACATTTTATAGTGTGTATATGAATTTTTAAAAAAAATTTGAAACTATCTTTAAAATTGTCGTGTAACAATAATTTTCAACTTCTTATTGGTTTTCTTGCATAAAAATTGGATCCCATACTCTTACCTATCATTAAATAAAAAATAGTGCAGTATCTAATAAGGAAGGCGTGAGTATGTTATAAACTGCTCGATATACCTTATTCTACGTTAATACAAGTAACAATATCATTTCGAAAGTAGTTTAATAGAGGAATTATAAATAATAAATTTACCAACATGTCTAAACGAAAATGATGAAATTTTGATGAGTATAGTGGACTGCGAAAATTCCTAGTTTGGATCAAGTTTTAAGCAAAATAGCAATCAACACTATATTATGTGGATCCCATTTCTACCTTGATTGCGCCGTGAAAAGTTGTGATGAAGAAAAAAACCACTGCCAAATCCCTGGCCCTAAGCTTCCTCCTAAACAGTTTTTTTTCACATGCATAAATATATGTCAAACTGTACATTGAAATGTTAAAAATATAAAAACTAATTAATCTTCACATAATTACGGAGAAATTAAGCCGCTGATCATCGATAAATACCGATTATTTGCTGAGTTACGAATTTTTAAAAATTTATTAAAAAAAGAGAATGAACGTCAATATCTTGTATCCTAATAAGATTCATAAGTTGCATAAATTATACAGTTCAAGGTATGTCGATAATGTACTATTTTCTTAAATTTGAAATGCATCGAAGTATATTTTTACTCTTGTAATCGTTGGAGAACCGAAAAACGTTTTTTTCAATTTTGTAAATAACCATTCTGAGAAATGGCGTAAAATTTCCCAACAATATGTCTCTAAACATTCTACATTAACATCACTTTTTCAAAATAATTGGTTGATTATTTTCCGAATTAGAAGAGCTTTCGCAAAAAACACGATTTTTTGCAAAATTACTTTTAAAATGCATCAGTTAAAATTTTACGATAACATAAAATCGAAAATGGCTCAAAAAAGGAGTAGTAAAATGAAAAATGCTTTCTTTTGCCGCTATCGGACAAGTAAGACAAATGAAACACACCTCGTTGTAATGCAATCCAATAACCATAAGCTGAGACCTAGCAGTATACATACGTTCATATACTATTATAGTATTTTACTTCCAAACATCTTAATGAAAATCACTATCACAAAGCTTCCTCTTGGATTTCAAAAATCAGTATTATTCTCCGTTGGCGCTGAAGTTGCATGTTCCGAAAGCATAATGAGAAAACAAATTATCAGCGTCTGAAGTACTTTGAATTCTTGGTATAAGCACCGAGCCATTAAACTCCATCACTCTCCAAGCCAAATAGTTCCGAAACGCATCAATAATAACCTCGGCGTTCCCTCTGTCTCTTCCCCTCCTTCAGCAGTCTCGCGAGTTCTTCAACATTCCATCATCGCTCGAATCCGCGCGACAATAATAACTCAGCTCTCACTCGCGTCGCCGTCGCGGCGACAGCCCATAATCGCTGCCGCGCGTTACAAGGAAATCCAGTCCAGTGTCTCTCTCTCTCTCTCTCTCTCTCTCTCTCTCTCTCTCTCTCTCAGAGGATGCTGCATGTACAGCTCGCAATATTAGCGCGCAACGCTTGATTTATCTCGTTCCAAGCCGATAAATTGAGGGGAGCTTAATTGCGATCCCCAAGTTGTTTGTTACCTGCGGTAGTTTCGTAATTAGAAAATCAATTCGCTCGCGAAGAGCGTCGTTCCGTAACGTCGAGGCCCTCAGCAACCTCCTTCTGGTGGCTGCGCGTGGTGAGCATCAGCGCCTGGCGCACGCAGGAGCGAGGTGCGCGTAGAGCCAGAGGTGCGGAAAGTATCGAAAGCTCTTGCTCTCTCCTCCTCTCTCCTCGACATAGCTTCCTGTCTCTGCTGCACGTATACATATCGAGAGGTGGTAGCGCGGGCCAGCTCACACGCCACACCGTAGGTGGTAAGCAGATAGTGTCGATAACGCGAACGAGCGCGAGCGAACGCGGTCTGCTGGGCCATAACATAAATTCAGCGGGCTTTGTTCAACTGCTAACTTAGCTAGGACGGTTCGTCGACCCCCACAGTCTCTCTCTCGCTCTCTCTTATACTTGCGCGCATTCCCTCTCTCGAATCCGAGAAAACGGCGAACAGAGAGGCTCACCGCTTCCACAATGCAAAGCTGCACGAGCTCGCGTCGTCGCGACTCCACGCCGTCGTCGTGGTCTTCTTCTTGCTTGGCGCTGTCGTTGTCCCCTTCTTGCAGCTCTTTTTCTCCTCCTGCTGTTGCTGCTGCTGCTGCTGCTGCTGCTGCTGCTTCCACTGGGTTAGGGAGATGCAGGAATTCATTCGCCGCTGCTGTTGCTGTTGCTGCAGCTTGCGCAGTTATTCCTCAGATTTGCCGGAATTGCCGCGAGCTCTTATATTAGCTTCTATCTACACTCGGCGTATTTATGTGTGAAACTTTACAGTGCTATAGTCGTGGAATGGAAAAACGATTTCCTGCTCGTGTGTCTGTGAGTAGCGGAAACCGATTCTTTTTGGCACTCGGAGATATAGATAGCGGAATACTGTCGATCGTAAGGAAGAGAGAGGGGGGGAGTCGCTGGTAGTTGTTTTGACATTTTATTGGGAGGGTTTCAATTTTTCAAAGTGGATAGCTGCGAAAGTATAAGCGCTGCAAACTTTTCCTCGACGTGCCACGCCGCCGACTCTGCACAGCGAGTTATGGTTTCGAGTTTACGTTCGCGCTTGTCGCGAATCCACGAGGAGGGAGAAGATAAGGAAAGGATGAGATTATTATTGCGAGAGAAACTAGTTTAAGAGAGTGTAAAGAGGATAGCTACTAACTTAATGGCTTTTCCCAGATTAAATGTAATCTTGTCGATCAAAATTATTTTTAATGCAATAATCGGAAAGAGCTCTATAGGCAAGTAATTTTCATTTCTTTCCAACTGAAGAGTTATTAAAAATCATACAAAATTTTATAAATATGCTCTTCTTACGACTTTTGAATAATTCGCGTCTTGCCACGACCGACTTGTACTACTTAGAGGTTTTATACATTGTCATTCTACTCAACATGAAAATTTGAAAAAAAACTGTGTCATGCACAATTTCGCTGAATAATTGCAGTGTAGGTCAAAATAAAAAGCTGTGTTTTAGACCCTCTGAAGTTTCATTTAATTACTGCAAACCTAGTACTAAAACAAAAGTATCTCGATATACTTTTCACGATTGTCCTAAGCATTACAGTCTCTTGAAACATCAAATAGCAAGAGAGCACAATACAACTCGGAATTAAAAAATCTTTTATTAAAAGCACGACAAGAGAAAGAGTCCAGAGTATACTTATTACACTGTGAAAATTGCGGCGATAGTAGAACATTGCGGGCCAAAACATTGCACTGTCCCATTTACTTTTTCCAGCGCAAGTGCGCACATCAGAAACTGGCGGAGAAGAAAAGAAATCTGCAGAAACGAAGGCAAGAAAGAAAGAAAGAAAGAAAGAAGAGAGAAGCCTAGCAAGAAAAGTCGAGAGAGAGAGAGAGAGAGAGAGAGAGAGAGACAAAGAGAGAACGTCGACAGCAAGAAGCTAGCCGTTGAGAGCGCTACACAAGAAATTCGCTCGTTGTAGACTGACCCTTACACTTGGAGAGAGCTCGCAGCGAACCTCTTCTCGTTTGTTTTACGTTTTAGTTGCGCCGAGCAGCAGCAGCAGCAGCAGCAGCGGCAACAGCAGCAGCGACTCTCCTTCTCGTGGTACTCAGTCGAGAGAGAGAGAGAGAGAGAGAGAGAGAGAGAGAGAGAGAGAGAGAGAGACAGGGAGAAGGCGCGCACTCGAGAGAAGATGCCTCAGCGACGAATGGCCACCGCGACTCCCCCCGCATAGAATCACAGAGCGAAGAAGAGCAACGATGGAAGTAGAAGGCGAAGAGAAAGGAGGCCTTAAACCTCCGGCTTTTCGCAATATGCCGTATAATACGAGTATAGTCCTCTTCAAAGTTGACACGAGATAGACCGGAACCCCCTAAGCATTATTCTGCGCGAAAAGCTCCTGCTCGTATACACATATGGCTGCTCTATATACTTTATACACGTATGCAGCAGTGCCAGAATTAGTGGAGAGAGGAATGTGTGGAGATCGAGGCGAACGGCCGGCAGCGATAGAATGTAAGAACTCCCCGAGGAAACGTCGAGGGATACTCTACAGTAGAATATTAATGAAAAGATCGAAATGACATTCTGAAACGCTTAAGGGAAAGGGAGTGCGAGAATGTCAAACTTGGAGGGGTGCAAAGTCTTTGCGCGCTACCATCCTTCACCCCCCCCCCCTATTCTTTATCTTCTTTCTTTTCTTGGTTTTATTTTTTATATTCTTCCGACTTCGTTTCTGTACGGGTCTACCTATATATCGGTTGAAGAACGAGCGGAATGTCTTGCATTTTTTTCGCAGGCATGCGCCGCGATACGGCCATTCGTCTCGACTTCCTTTTACGGGATGGGAATGTCATTCTTTAAGGAGCGAGGAAAATATCATACTGCTCGCTTGACGTTCGACTTTTTTTCAATCGTCAAATCACTGAAGATGAAAGCGCTGCATATTGCCTCGTCGAATTCGTTTTGGTTTTTACTCCGAATTATGTAATTGCCTCGCGATGCGCCGCTCAAGTTTTTTTACCTCAAAAAGTTGCGCGCCACGATGCGCTAATGAAATAGTTTGCTCGCGACGCGTATCGACGAAAAACTTCCTGTCGGGATAACGTCAACGGCAGCTTTTCTCCTAGCCGTGCCGTTAAAATTATTTGAAATTTTTTTTCCTTGCATGGGTATAATTGGAAAAAACTTTTTAATTGCCAAACTTTTGCGCGCGATCCTCTATTGTTTTCATCAGGTATGACGCTTCTCTACTTTCTCATGGCGTACGAAAATATACATTTTTATTTCGCAAACTGGTTGGCCTTCGCAAAAGGTCAAATGGAATACGCATTGGTCCTTTGGCGGGGGACAAAGGAATTTTGTGCATTCGTTAGTGAAAGCAATAATCCCTTGACGAAAGAAACACATAAGCAAGATGTCATAAAAATATCAATTTTATCACCTCATTTTTCAACGATCACGACAATAAAGCCCCCTTACCCCCCGCTCAAATCGCACACACTCGTAACGAGCATAAAAGACACCGAAATCAACAATTCAATTTAACGGTCTCGGCCCCCCATATTGACCAGCTTCACACTTATGTATCACCCCAATAACAATCAAGCGTCGCGCACACTCGCGCCTCGTTCATATACAGCTGAGGCGCAATAACTGCCAAATCTTCATCATTGCGAGCGTAATTTTTAGAGGAGCGGCCTGCCGTATCGGCTTTCATTTTGCAATCAGAAAAAGAATACGCGTAACTAACGAGGTGCGCGCGGGCGACTGGCTAAAAAGCGCCTACGTAAAGTTGTTACTTATGCCGCACACGCGCACAGACACGCGCGTATCCACATATAGCTGCGCCGTAAATTTCGCAAGTCCGACGGATCCAAACTTTATCGCGCGCGGGGTAACATTTTGCGCCAGACCGCGCCAAACCACACTTTTAGCCTGATTATACCGGGCGCACCGCGCGCTGCTACGAAGTGATTTAAAATTGCGCGCGCCTCGCGCCCTTTTGACGAAAATCTCAATTATTCAAAACGCGGCCCCCGACAACTATCTAAATTATTTATCGTTACGCACCGGCGCTGGAATTTCGACGGAGCGCGTCCCTCTGTTGATTCAATTTGTTAGATCAATGCGCGAAATCGATGGGACTGTGCCGAGATGTATATAAACTATGCATGTATGCACTGGATGAATAGAGATGAGTTAGGAACAAATTAATTGCTGCAATGCGTCGTTATTCAGTGTAATCGCACATAATTTTGCTCGCTTCTGAATACCTTTTGGTGAATGAAGACTAGTCCAGAGAATCCCCCCCCCCCTCTCTCTCTCTCTCAACTCAATGCAGCTATTGCAGTTATTCACCGGGAGAGTGCGCTTGCTATATCAGGGATGTGTAATTTGTATACGTCACCTTTACAACATATTCCACTTCGATAATTGGCTGGTTGACGTATATGCATATGGATATTCTCCACTCTTCTTGAACAAATAATGGATAAGATGGCACACTCGGACTTGTTCTATTATGCCTCTATTATTTCTACAGGCACGACATATAAATCTGTTATATTTATAATTTTAATACTTCAGTAGTGTACTGTGATTGCTGTGGCTTGTTCATTATTTACGTACTATACGTTATTTGTGAAGTTTACAGACTACATATTTTTATATTTATGTTTTTGGTGAAACAAAACATAAAAATATTTGTGTACTAGCTGTTAAATGACAAGTTAAATATTTTAAAGTCTATATAGACTTCGATTTATTGACTGTATAACGGACTTTCATCGAGTGCATTCCACTGTTAAGAGGGTAACTCGTCAGCGGACATCGAGTGTACCTAATATGCATTAAAACTTGCAAGTCACAAATCATACGGGCGAAAACAAGGTATTCCTTTTGATTTTGAAGAAAATCAATTATACGGTCGTGACTGTTAGAGATCCCGCAGCTTCGTTAATTAAATTGCAGACTATAAATCGATAAAAAAAACATTTACGAGGTCAACATGAGTGCAACATGCAACAACAATAAATTCATTCTTTTTATGCTTGAAGTCTAAGCTTTTGAGAATTAATGAATATACGCGCTCATTAGTCCGACAATTTATTTTTACCTTTCAATGCGTATGCATTATTAATAAAATCGGCGAATTAATGAATTCAATCTCGTTGGCTTTGGCTCAGCTCATGTAGATGTACGTAAATCAACAATCTGATTCGAGCAAAAGAATTTCCCGTAACAATCAGCAAAGCCAGCGGAACGCATTACCATTCACGCCGTTCAATTAAATAACAAATCACGAAAGCCATCCATTGGCAGAATTTTTCCGAGCTTGGCGCAGTGATAGCCGTCCCTTGCAAGCGCATAAATCTCAGAAGCGCGCGCGAAGCAATATTAATGAGATAACCATCTCTCCCGCACCTTTGACAGTTATTTACATAGTGAAATTCTGGCACAGTCGCGTGATATAAAGAAGGGTAGCTGGCCCCGACTCGCAATTAATGATCACCAATCATATTTCACAATCTCTCTCTCTCTCTCTCGAAAAATCCCCATATATATACATAATATGTATTGAATATCACACTGCATGCACAGAAAATATATAGACTTAAATCAGCTAGGAGAGAGAGAGAGAGAAAGAGAGAAGATTCAATCGATTCTGGCTCGGTACCAATGCCAATCCGCGCAAGAGCGAGCCGTTAAACCCGGAAATCAGATTTCTTTATTCCGATACAGTAAATTGACGATAAATCAACGTCCCTCGCTTTCGCTCCTTCTCTCTCTCTCTCTCTCTCTCTCCCTTTCTTTCTCTCTCTCTCCCTCTCTCTCGCTCTCTCTCTCTCTCTCTCTCTCTCTCTCTCTTATTCTAGAGCCGAGCGTCACGCTCGTCTTACCGCTGCATCCAAGTGTGGGTGTATCGCTCGGCGGCCGTCGCCGCAGCAAGAGCTCGCGAATATACCAATGCAACCCTCGCACTGCGGTTTGCTTCAAAATTTGCACTTGGTGATTCTTTCGCACGAAGCAGACGCGTTATTTTACTGTCGCTGTTACGAGAACAAAGGATGAGACTACACTTTTCTAAATAATTGAAACTTTCGGAGCGATAAATTCTGCGCGCTTCTGAGACAGAAAGAGAGAGAGAGAGAGAGAGAGAGAGGGAGAGAGAGAGATGAAAGAGGAGGCTCTATGAATATTTCAGGGGAAAACGTTTGCATGATTGTTGAGAAGATTTGTGAGGATTCGAGCACGCGGCTGTCGCGTTCACACTCTGTATAATGATTCATTTCAAGATTTTTCGCGTTGTCGCGCCGCTGCTCCAGTGAAGTAAGGGAAGTTGCCAGTTCACGGCGGAATTTTTTAAGCACTCGAATGGCCATCGTATGGCAAGTAAATTGCACTGCAAAACGGTCCGTGCAGGCAAACAACAATTTCGTTTGATTAGACTCCTTTCAGTAAAATACATGCGGAACAGGAGGAGTATTTTGTGTAGAACGAGACTATTAAGCGCGAAATTCCTTAGACTGGCAGTAGGCGATGCCGCGGACTTCTAAAGAAATTGAAAAGCAATCGAAAAAGATGACTGGGCAATTTTTCCGCTATTCGATCGCATCGCCACTGTTGCGCGAAGCGTTGTTTACAAAACAACCTGATAAGAGATGTATATAGTGGATTCTTTTATGCATCGATTTCATCGGCAAATTTCCCACGCTGTGTTGAGCCCATCAAGTATCAGAATTCGTTACAAACGCCGAACGCGCATCTTATCAATAAGATGGGAAAAGGAGGGAATGGAAAAGAGAGAAAGCGGGAGAGAAAGAGAGAGAGAGAGAGAGCAGAGCAGGCAGCATCAAAAAAGCCGACGCGCCCACGTTGTCGAATCTCGCGCATATCCACGGCTTAAAGCTACGTCTCTTTTTGCTCCCTCTCGGATTGGTCATTTTCCTCGAGCGTCCACTAGCTGTATTTTTCGACGACGTTATCCGTCCGTGGCATCGGCACTCTCGCGCTCACTCGCATTCGAGTAAGAGTGATTCACTGTTCGCTCGTATACTCGGCAAGTATATAGGATAGCTCGCGTATACGACTCGTTTTCTCTCTCTCTCTCTCTCTCTCTCTCTCTCTCTCTCTCTCTCTCGCTCCTTCCCCTCTGTGCAGAGCGAACGATAAAGCGCGTCGGATTAATTTGTCAGACCAAAAGAAGCGCCGGCAAAGTGGCATTTCTCTCTTGGTCGTCCCTCTCGCTGTACACATACCGTATATATGCTATAGCTCGCTGATGTGTGCGTGTGTCGGTGCAATCGGTTTGTCGCGCAGGCTTGTACTATTTGTAAGGCAGTTTCATTGTCTCCGTCAGGGAAAGAGAGCGAGAGAGAGAGAGAGAGAGAGAGAGAGAGATGCAGAGACTCGGCTGACTGATAGTTCCGAAAGAAGTCAAGCCGGAACGCTGCGCGACGCGAGAGAGTGGAACGACTTGATCCAGCCGGAAAATAGAGAAAAAGGCGAAAGAGCGGGCGAAACGAGGTCGCGGCTCGCTGCTCTTGCCGCGCTACGTATATAGCACTCGCGCGGCGCGACAAGCAAAACAGCAGTAGCGTCTGACGTCTTATACAATCTTCTCTCTCTCTCTCTCTCTCTCTCTCACGCGAGAGAGAAGAAACGCAGGGGGAGTTAAAGCGAATCGCTCGGAAAAAAGAAGAGCTAAGCGCAACAGGGCTCCCTCTCGCGCGCGCGACGTTGTTTCCGGCAGACTCGGATCCGCCTTCGATAAGCACGCGCGCACCACCGCCGCCCATGCAGCTGCCGGATTGTCACGCCTAAACTGCAGCGGAGCGCGTGTGTTATAAAGCTCGAGAGAAAGAGAGAGAGAGAGCAGCGGGCGGCTCGGCGGCGGCAGCGCTATCGAGAGAAAGGGCTCGAGAATACTGCACGCTGCGGTGCGGTATTCCACGGGACTAGGCCCATTTGTCACCGGGAGCGCGCGCTGCTGCAGAGAGCGAGTCGCGCGCGCGCGCGCCCGCTGCCGCCGATATAAATAGGCCCGGCGCTGACAAACGACCGGCTTCACTGCGACAAAATAAGCAAACACACGCGCGTGCGTGCAGCGCGCACCGAAAGAGAGAGCGAGAGAGAGAGAGAGAGAAACTATCTACTGCGGGAGTGGATTGCGCGTACCATAGAGTGGCTTAACCTGCTCCCATATAGTAGTCTGCTGCGCGGCCGAGAAGAAAATCGCCGCTCTTCTTCCTCGCATTACACTGTCAATCCCCCAGCGGCCTCACTCGCTCGCGCGCGTATGTATGTATAATATATATAGCTGCGCGCTGAGAAATAGAGAAAGAGAGATCTTTTGCTGGAAGCTCTCTGTGGTGTACTCTCGCAGGGCGAGTTAGCTGCACCGCGAGATCCTCTTGCGACACGCTCGGCTGGACAGCGTCATTGGGGACTGCTCGAGCAGGAGCGGATTAGGCGATGATGGCTTTTTCCTTCTCGCTGCCGCCGCCACTGCAGCGATGCTCGCGCACACACTCTTTCTCCCTCTGTACATGCCGCAGTGCCCCGCCACTGCTGCTGCTGCTGCTGAGGATGCGACGCGACGATGGTTTTACCCGAGATTTTTCCGGCGCGATTGCCTTTTCCTTCGTCTCAGATTTCTCGAGCGAACCAAGGATTTTGAGCTGCTCCCACAACCCGCCACTGGATCTCGCTCTTATTTTCCTCTCCCCCTGTATATATCCTTACACACTTACCGGCCGCGCTCCGCACCTTCTTTTCGAGCGTTCGCCGCCGCGCTGCTGCACACGCGAGATGAAAGCCTGTTAAGCGAGTTCTCCGCGATTGTTTCATGCTTTTTCGCTCGGGCTCCCTTGTCTCCGCTGACGTGTCTCTTTTCCTCGTTCAGCCGTCGTCGTGTCCTATATGAAATTGAAAAAGTTATACCGCTCAATCAGATTTCGCGGCTCTGCGCAGTATTACCCCATATCCCAGCTCTGTGTCTCGAGAGCGACACGCGCTTTATGCTGCGCGCTTTGCTTACTTCTCGATCTCGATCGCACGTAATATCCGCTGTATAGAGCGAGCTATTAGAGTTTGCGCTCCATTGAAAAATTTAATTTCCAGCTGGTATAAATAAACGTTAGACGAGAACAACCTCGTCGGCATTACAAGTTGCGCGACTAACAGCGCGCGCGTATACTCGACGATACTTTCGAGAAATAGGAAAGTTAATAAATTTAGTTTCCCAGCGTGGTTCGCGTACGAGGACTTGTATAACGTGCCACTGGAAAACGCGTATATTTCACGCTGTAGTACCGGCTGGCCTCGTTTGCTTTTCAACAGGCCCTACACTCCCGCATTCATTAATACTAATTATATACCTGTCCCGAGCATCTTATTATGTTCCAATCTTTTTCCACGCACAATCTCGCGGGCGCAATTTAATACTAAACGCGCAGGGAACGATGGGGGAAAAAAGTTGGGATTCGAGCGACGTAAATTTGCATGTTTACGTATGCAGGTGCACGTTTTCACGGCCGATGCCGGCCACAATAACACTCGACGCGCGCATAAAGAGACTCGTCTCTCGAAATACAGTTAAAGGTGTCCAGGTCCGGATTATACGAACCTCTTATACATATTATTATGGTATATTTGGAGCTCGTCGTGTCTCGGCGGCGCTAGAGAGAAAATAGTCAAGGGAGCGAAAGAGAGCAGACACAAAAACTTTTGTCGCGCCCAGGCTTATGTATTCCAGACGAGCTAACACTCTCTCTCTCACTCGCTCGCTCGCTCTTTCTCTCTTTATAATCTCTCCGCGGTATAGCTACTTTCTCCGTCTTTCTCTTCCGGGACTCATCTTTGTTTTGCGCCACACAGGCACAGCCCCACGAACGAAGACACCGTTCTTCCGGAAGGGAGACTTTCTCAGCGGGGCGAGACGGCCGCATGCTTTATTGACGCATTATCATAAAACTTTCCTTGAGACGTAATCTACTTAGAAGCGCGCTCGCGACGAGTATATAGTGTTATGGCATCGTCACAGGGCGAGGGCAGCGACTCTGCGAAGGAGGCGACTTTTACGAGCTGCATTAAAACCGAGGACGATTGGGAGCAAATTTTTTTAAACGCCGACCCCGTCCACAGCTCTTGTCGTCGAAGCGCGAATAAATGCGCTCGCGGTCTACGCAACAAGGAGGCTCTTTCAGCAATTATTCAATTCCAGTCTTCTTTTTTCCTCGAGCGTTATCGTGCAACGGCTACGGCGCCCCGAGCAATTCATTCCGCGAACCGAGCCCTACACATTATATACGCCTGCCTCAGATGTCGGATTGCCGCTGGAATCCGATTTTTAGCGGCAAATGAAGATGAGGCTAGAGGTGACGAAGTCGAGTCATATAATTTTATAATGGTTATAAATTGGCTTGCGCGGAGGGAATTCTCCAGTGACTTGAGCGTATGTTAATTCAGCAAATTGTTAGTATTGCTGGGCGCTCCGAGCTTTTAAAGCTATATTTGATTTAGAAAGTCTAACCAACCTATTTCCTACAATTGTACAATCAAGTTGGACCTTATTGCTAACGATAACAATACACCAAAAAATCTTTTGTATGTAAAGGATTATAAAGATATATGCGTTTTCAGCTGAAAGAACTGGCTATTGTATTAAGTAGTGTACATACTTTTATTTTAACCTACTAAATCTCAATTTTGAAAATCTAAGCCATAGGTATTTCAGTACACAGCGGTTGCTTATATTTTCATCGATTTGTCTTCTGTTCATAGAATTACAAATTGGCCAATTAACTATTTTTTTTAATTTACACATCAATATTCGGTAAAAATGCTTCCATTTAATTAACATAATATTTACCAACCAAGTTAGCCTATTTTTTACCCATGTGAGAGAGAACACATAATTTACTTTAATAATAACTAACATATATTAATGTTGATTAAACATTTTTAACTTCCATTATTTATCTAAATAGAAGAATACGTGAAAAAATATTATTTATAGTATAAATAAATAGTTAATTTTAACTTCAAATTAAGCTTATAGACAGCTTATTTTCTGTTAATAGCGTAACTGTTAATAGCTTAAATATGCTATAAATCATTATTTTACGGAAGCTAATTGTTTTCAGCTTATGTTTTCTATCAAGGAACTCGAATTTAGAATACTTAAAATATAATCTTATGAGACTGAGTTTGAATATTAATCGCACTTATCCCGTATCCGCGTAGAACCTATTTATACTACACTAGACTATAGTTTCTGTACGTTTCAATATTTCAAAAACAGGGCTATTTTCCCTTCTTATCCTCTTGAACAAGTTTCTATCTAATTTCTAGAAGTCGAGACAACAATTTGATCAGACGTGAGGTTGAACTCAAACTGTATTGTTATTCTTACCTCTGAATGCATCGGGATAATGCACCTTGGAGAACGTTGATTATACGTGCTGAGAATCAGCTTCTATTTCGAGTCTCCACTACTCACGAATCAGTCTTGCAGGACAACGGCGCCGCGCGTCTACAAATTCTCGTAGTGCAACATACGGCAGTAGCTTTTGCTTGTTCAGTCCGCGAATGTAAGCACTTTTACAAAGCAGTACAAAGCCCGACGTATAGCAGGTACGGCGGGACTTAAACAATTTAAAAACGTCGCGCGTAAGATTTTTTATGGGTCGACGCGGTTATTTTTCGTTCCCGAAGAGCTTTAACAGAATTCCGGTGCGCGAGGTCGTACGTTTTCGTTACGACTGCGTTTATGCCCATTGTAAACTCGAGTTTAGCTTCGCATTGTACTATTTGTCGCTGACGGAATGAAAATACTGCGCGACACATTGTCCGACGCGCCACTATTTTCATTTTTCGCAGCTATTCTTATACTACTTGACTCGATCACGCACGGCCGGCAGCGCGCGAGACTTCAAAAAAATATGCGCCCGGTACGCCCGCGCTCCACTGTATACGACTATTTTTATCCATAAATTTGACACCCCGATGCACACACGGACTGTACGGCGCGTTTCGCTCACGTGCAGACGTCAAATACAAGCTCGGGAATGCGTTACGTTTTTTTGTATAACATGTCCACGCGCAAACATCTCTCTTGATGGCGCCAGGTGGTAAATTCATGATAACGCTTAACAATTTTTTTTTTCGAAAATTGCGTGTCGCGATTTTATTAAAGTTGATAGTCCCGGGATGAGAAAATTAAATACCGCGAGCCCGCCGCGTCTGGCAAAATTCCCTCGGTAAAGTTTCTCCGCCTTTAGTTTCTCTGTATCCGCTTCTTCTCAATTATAAATTCTTGTAACAGTCCACTCGTAAAAACAGCGGTAGTATCAGCAGTAGCATCACCTTTCTCTTTTATTATATGCAAAGCTCATTAAATCGTCAACGCGCTCGCGCAGTTGCGAATACATCACTCCGCGTGGATACTAAAGCTCTGGTCGAGAATAAGGGGTAGCCGTGATACAGCTTTTGCAGTTGTGTGATCATCTCGTCAGTAATAACCGACGACTCGATGACTCGATCGTTGTGTTCCAGCCATGTTTGAAAGTGGCTATCCACGAGTTTCTCGGTAGCGACATTCAGCCGTTTTCATGACGATACTCCGTAAGTTAGGAATGGAAACGGGGGAAAAAAGGAGAATTTTCGAGGAGACTGACTCACGCCATAACTGTACTTAAATTGAAATTCTCGTGATAAAGGATACAAGCACACGGCGATTCAGTTGAATTGGACAGCTCTTTCTTTTCGTATAAATCGCGAGTGGTGAGCGCAATTAGAATTACAAAGCATTATATATGAATAATGAATGTAAGTGATCGATCTCGTAACATCGAACTTTGATCTCCCTCCGCGCGTTGGAAATAATGGGCTATCAAAAATATTCGCTTTCGCCGAGTATTATAGATTAGTACTCGGCGAACTTTGAATAACACGTGTATGCATAATTTGAAGCAGAGGCAAACACAGAAGCCCGCGCACGAGACTCTCAACACGCGATCAGCAACGCTGCTTGCAGAGAGCCAGTCGTCGACTGGCTATTTCGATGTCGGTTCGCGCCTTTCGTCTTGCATGCCGTCAGTCATTACGTTTCTATTACACTCCCTGATATTGCGGCTTCCCCCTCTACTCCCCGTTTCTCGCATAACCGGCGTATGCATGTAGGTGTAGCATTAGTATGACGAGGCAACGGAGAGCGCGCGCAGTAGCAGCGCGACGCGAGTCTCTTTTGAAGTCCGCACAAAAGTCGCACTTCCTTCCCGAGAAAGGTGCTTGTCTCCTCGGAGCACGTCGCAGGAAGCGCTTTGTTTTCATACAAATACGAAGCACGGCGCCTCTCTCTCTCTCTCCTCTCTTACGCGAACGTATATGTATAACCCAAGAAGAAGCAGAAGAAACGGACAAGACAGGCTTGTCAAGTTGCCAGGGCTCTCTATATATCTCCCTTCTCCCGACGCCGCGCCGGCAGCTCGGAAAACGAGCTGCGATGCCCCCGAGCTTACTCATCGCGCCTCGCATTCCCCAAAGCTGCTGCTATGCTCTTTGCTCAGTTTCGCCGCTGCTTTTCCTTTGCCTTCTTGTTTCCGCCTCCGCGCTAAGTAAAAATCCGCTGCCTCTTTGCGGCGCGCGCATTGTTTTCCAATTACACATTCATTCCACGCAATCGCGTTTCGGCCGAGTACTGTTATCGTGCTTTATGCTGCCGCGCGCGAGATGAGGCGCTCCTACACAGCTTCTGATGCTGGGTTCCCCGCGCGCGGAGAAACATCAGACGTAGTGCTGTACACTTCTGAGTCGTTATGGTTACAAAGGAATGTCTGGCTTGGAAATGGTCTCTCGAGACCTTTTTCGGGCCAGGGGAGGGGAGCCCAAAGCCGAAGGATTCTCTCTGTATACGACTGCTTTGCGTGGGAAACAGTAATTATCGCGTGCGCGCAGAGCTTTGCTTTTCCCATTGATCATGTCCTCTTTTCTTCGCAGGCTCAAAAAAAGAAGAAAAAAAAAAGAAACCGTTTCTAGGCTGTACTTCTAATACATCTTCGAGTCAACACGAAATTGCGTATTGTACATACACGTAATTTGTGCAAGTTCGAATAACAAATAATTGAAATTTAAGCTTTTCTTCAACTATCTAATTGAACAATAAACGGCAATGGTGCTTAGCATTTCTGATCGAAAGACTATTTCAAGATGAAGTCGGTTATGAAAAATTAGGTAAATCACTCAAACTTCGGGTTCTCGTAAAACTGTTGGCGCTCGTTGCTCCAGAAGTGTGCGATGAGCGGTGGGTTATTTTGAGAGGTTTAAGCTTATTTAAGTCAACGCTATATACACACATATGGCTTTCTCTACACTTTTCTGACAAGCTTTGTAACGCTTTATGCATATCACGTTGGTTATGCGTGAAAACACGTTGAAATATCTTTTTTTAATAGTCTCTTTAGATACTCATAAAATCTTTGAAAAATGAAGAGCTTTGCTTACGACCAAACCGTGTAAAGATTTAAAGATGCAGGGGTGTCAATGTACTTAAGAATGCTAGATCAACTGCAGAATTATAATATAATGTTATCAATTCAATATGATTCCACATGAGGATGCATTTATCATTTTGATAACCATATACAATGACAAAGATTTAACGACTGGCACACATCATCAGGATGATATTAATGTTTCCTTGTGCAATATATCCCATATCTCCGACGTGTTTAAACAGGATTTTCGCAGCGGAAATCAATAAAAAGCAAAACACAATTTAGTAAAGCCGTACCGTTAAAAGAAGATCCCTCTTAACTTTTTTTCACTCTTACACATGTCATTCACGTGCGGAATTAGAACTCTAAGCTTTCTTTTTCGAGCGCCACTCGTAAAATGTGAACAAAGTATATAAATAGATATTAATATGGAGGAGAGCTGCGGAGCGCTTGCATGTGCTCGAGCTGTTGTGATATTTGCAAGGCTCACGTCGCACGTCATTATGGGCATGCTGCGTTGCATTGAATGTCATTCACGACAGCGCAAATCTATTTTGAATTTGAGACCAGCCTACGCGACATGTTATATTCGTATTATGTTTGTAACTATATGGAAGAATCACAGGCAACGCGTGTACATCTCGGTGTACACTGCGAGCGCATGGAATTTCAGTGGCTTGTTGAGTATTTAATATCTATGTCTGCCTAATCTACCTTATTAGAGATGCAATTGTCAGTTGGTATCGATGATTTGCAAAGCAACTGCTATTTTGAAATGCGTGCGTTAATTTTGATATTCCGTTTGGGCAAACTGATTTAAAACTTATTTGTCATCTCCATATTATACTATTGTTGTCAGAGGTGCTCCATGTATTCTTCTTCTGTTACATAGTCATTTAAAACGAGGGGAAGGGGTGGTGGGAGGTTGTTGTTGCATGTGGCCAAAAACAATTATATATTATACAGGGCTATATAATATATGCATGTGTATGTAAAATGTCTCTTTTAGATTAGTATAACCGACATCATATGGTGATAACGCAATAAACATTTACACCGTAACGTTTATGTACACAAGTTATGCATGCGAGGTTTAAGTACTTCATTAACCTCTGTGCTATAACGACGCAATGTACATCTCTCAATCTATTGTACACTGTGCTGGGCTTGTGCGGTATGAGTTATCTGATTAGCCAATTGAACGGACCTGAGTCAAACAACCAATTGCAAATGGAACAATTTCACTACCATAGCCTTTTTACAAATAGAACTATAAAGCTCTATGTAATAGGCGGAATGTACATCAGTATTCAAATCATCTCATTACAACTTTTGAATTTAATTAAAATATATAAGAAGATTAAGAGCCATAAAGTTTCCGGTCATGAAGTCGTGCTTATATTCTTAATAATGAATTTTTAAGTACAAAGGAAAACATACTGAATATTAAGTATAAAATGAAAAAGGAAAAATGCAACATGCTTTTTTAAAGAATGATTTACATTCATCTCTTTGGCGTACCTGATGTGCAACGCACGTAATCAAAGATAGCTCGATGGGTATAGATAGGTGCTTATGACGACGCCCCTCAAGAATTCATACTTACATTTTAAAAATCGAGATTATGGTCATTTTATTCTTCGAATTCGAGAGAAAGAAAATATATAATTGGCGAGTAAACAGCACTTACTACAGCAAGTGAGTCAATGCGCTGAATGCGAAATTGGCACACACTTTAACTGGTGCGAATATAGCTAATGATTTTCCGGTAACTGGGATAGTTGATTATTTTCATTTAATTATAATGTTTAAGAAAAAATAGATAAGGTGCCTCATTGATCTTGAAATGAAAAATCGAGGTCAAATATAAGGTTACTATGCAAAATGATTCCTTCTACATCCCAAAAACTTTTATAAAAAAATATATGAACATAATGATAACGCGGCTTTATATGATTCGACTGGTGCATATAAGCATATATAGGTACAAATGTTTCAAATATCTCAATAATATAATTTAAAAAATTTTAAAATCAATTTTTCAAACTAAAAATTTGCCAAGAAACTTATTATTACAATTATTTATATTGAAATGGTCTCTAATCATGTAATACGTGCTGTTCAACTATACTTCAACCGAAATTAATACATATACGAGAGGAAATGCGATTTTTTTCACCTGGGGAATTGTATAAAAATTGATTAATTTAAAAAAGTCATATGCTTCGATAAATTACCTTCTGAAACCTAATAACTTCTAAATTTAATATTTCGAGATAATCTATAAATTAAGACTTGAGTATTTACAGGGATCCAAAATTTGATTGACCTAATAATTTAGTTTTTCGGTAAAAGTAGTAAAGAAATTGTGCGACAAATGATTAAAATTAATTTTAGAAAATCAAAATGAGAAACGTCAATGATCAAAATAACTATTTAGATTGTTCTGAAAAAGTCGTACAGTCAGTTTATGTAATTATAAATAAAACTATCATAAAAAATATCCTGAAGATAAAAGATATACTGCTTAGTAAAAATGTAAATGACGTCGATAAACATTTAAAATTCATTCTTATTTATTAAAATATGCTTCAAACAATTCCGATAAAAATAAAAAAATACGTAAACGATTGTGATTTCTGACAAGTAATCGCATTATATTTAATCTAATTTCGACTGTTATTTTTTATAGATTTAATTTTTTATTTTTTTTTATTTTACAGGTATTTGAAATACTCATACGAGTCTTATATATATCTGCATTGCCTGCGCTTGTGAGTAATTATTAATTAGCATTAATGAATGTTTTATAATGTGTTTACATATATCTTATTGATAAACATACAAAAATAAGAGTCACTGATTAATTAACGTGGCAATGGACAATGCAACGTCTCCAAACCACTAACTAAGGTAGGATCAACTTTTCTTTACATTTTATATTAATTATTTTTTGGTACTGCCTTACATTTTGACAGCTGGAACAGGTAAAAAATTATAACAAAATATCTATAGCTGTGACAAAGGATCCCGATACTCTACTAGTGAGCTATCCTCACTCTTATGGATATAATTTATATTTTTAATGAGCAATACACTTTTCTTATTAAATAGTGACTATATTATATCTTTAAATCTTTAAAATAAAATGTAATAGTACCGGAATTCATAGCATAGTACCCATAAAAAAAATTTCACGATTTTTGAAACCCAGAAAAAGTGAATTGTTATAGTAGATTTGTTCATATACATATAAAACAGTAATTATTTTATTTAATTTTATATATAAAATTGAAAGTCAATATTCTCATGATCCATCCAGCAACCGTATTGTGTATCAATCCCTAGCTATGCAGGTGTTCAATACGCGTATATTTTAGCATTATTTGTGAAGAATCGTGAAAAATCAATTGATATAGAAGGGAGAAGGGCACGCATGGTTGAGAGCGCGGGGTTGAAGAATAAAAATTCATAACGACCAACTGACCATTGTACAAGCAAGGAAGAGATAGAGATGGAGAGAGAGAGAGAGAGAAAGAGAGAATGAAATTGTGTTGTCGCAGCGAGTGTCAATAGGAGATATAGCAAAGCTCCATAATCCTGCAGTACTCGAAATGCCATTCGCAGCGTGCACCGATTTATCGGGGAGAAAAATCATTAGCATTGTGTAACGTAGCGCACGTAATGCCTGCGTGCGTCCAACGCCGTACGCGCGCGCATTATCATAATTCCCATTGTATTACTCTCGGGGGTTTCTTTATTTTGCCGGCAGTGAGCTTACGAATGCGCGTGATTTTTTTTGCTACACCGCCGAGCACAAGAAGCGCGCGCGCTTACATCGAACCCGCATAAAGCTAAGGCTGTCCCTTTTGTCCGGCCTTTTCTTCGACACTCAACTTGTCATTAGTGAGTCATACGCACGGAAGTCTCGCACCCGCGCGCGAGGATTCTCCGAAGCCGAAAAGAAAAGAAGGAGTTGATGTGCGCGCGGTCGTTTCGATTTTCTGCAGAGAGACGGGCGCGGGCGAGGAAAATCGATAATGTACATATATATATTATCATGCAGACGCAGAGGCAGTAGCCGGCGACGGTCATCGGTGTACGTAAATTTAGGCAATTTGTTCCCGGTATGATGCGCGCATGGGGCTTACACCCTCCATCTAATACCTGATGTAAGATATTATCTTACAAGAAATAGTCTCCGCCGCAATGTATAGCCTTCGGACAGATAGGACGTATACGAGCTGCGGTGTATATATCGCGTGGGAGGATAAGAAGCTTGATTTACATGCGTCATCGTCTCCTACAGCGGTATTAAGTTCTAACTGGTAAACTCGTTGTTCGCCTATATCTTCAGCGTTGCATCGTGCGCCCGCGCGCAGAGTTCAAGCCGAGGCCAGTTCAGTCGAACGCGAAAGACTAATGGAAAATGCCCGGCGAGTCTCTGTCAACGACTCACTCTCGACGACCTCACCCTACTTTTCGGCTTTTCGATCACTATTTCCTATACTTATGTGCTATACGCGTATGACGAAGAGACCGAGGGTTATATACAGGGCGCGCACCATCCCCAGCGCGCAAGGAATCGCAGTTTAATGGTTCTGGCGACGCACAATGACGTTCTTCCCTTCTTCTCTGCATTGCAGGAGATATAGGCCTCGTCGAAAGTTTCTTCAGCTTGCGCAGACACACGCATGTATATAGCGCGCTGAGCGGAGAGCGGAACTCACGCGCGAGCGGTCCGGGAGATGAGTCAGATTCTGGCTGGAGATTTATGCCTTGCACACGCACACACATACACACACACACACACACTCTACTTTCTGTCTTTCGCGCTACACGACTTTATGTACACACGTACATTGCAGCAGGGCCGACAGCGAGCACCGAGAGATTTCCCTTTTCCACCCCCTCATCCGAGTCATCTTCCGGAGTTAGTTTCCCCCTTCTTATACGTCTGCAGCGCTCTATCTCCCGCGAAGAGTCGCGCGAGCGTAAAGCGCCACTGCACCATTCTATGTGTGTGAGTAGCATGTTAAACTGTACAGGAGCGAGAGTTGCGAGACTCGTATATAAACGCGTGTACTGTGCTCGCGCACGTGAGAGGGGCTGGACCGAAACGTCGCCGAATGATTAATCAGAGCGTGAGGTATCAGTTCCGCGGTGAGACAAGGTAAACAAGCGACTGAGAGCCTGAAGATATGTATATGAATGTCAACTACTTACGCGCGAGAAAGGAAAATCGTTGCGACGTCTTCACGGTACAATGTCGTCCACGAGATAGACGAGCTGTGAATGTACAGCGCTATTGCCAATGATAAGCATAAACACGAGAAGAGCAATATTTGTGTCGCGTGGGCGGATAATGCACGAGGGCGTGTGTGTTGAGAAAGAGCGAGAGGGATAGAGAGAGGGAGAGAGTGTGTGCGTTAGCTCCCTCTGTGTGATATTGATGTTCCTAGTCGCCTCGCACTTATACCTCTCGCGCGCGTTTATACGACTGTTTGTTCAATCGAGATTTATATGCTCGCTGATCGCCCGCGGTGTGATACTGTGAAAGAAAATGAGAGAGAGAGAAGGTGTAATTGGGATTTATTCTTAGGTCATTTTGTACTGTTGAGACTGTAGCTGCAGATTCTAAATGAAAGACTCCAATCGGAAAATTGACTTGGCCGCGAATTGAATCATGCAGAATCGCTGCTCCGTTACTTTACGCGATGTGATAGGGTTATCGCAAATTGAAGTGTTTCTAAGGATCTTAAAATTAAACTTCAGTGCTCGATCCGTATAACAACTTCCCGGAAGTCGAACCTATGAAATTATGTTGCATAGATAGTTAACTGAATTTTCCCAAGCTGATGCGAGACGAACCTAAGCTTTATGTGCAAGATATGTATAATGTATATGTATGTGCAATTACGTATACATACTTTAAACATGTACGCAGTTTTAACGCAGCAGGGAATCGCACAGCAAATATTTATTCGACGCACTTCGACTCTCGGTTACATTATGAAGTTTATATATTTTTCAATTATATAACTACACGATTTTTCAAGTTCGCCGAGTCATCTGTTCAATTAATTTCCGAGCGAGTACTCAATAATATCTCATTTCATTGCAAAGAGAATACCAGCGGGCTATCTATATACTTGTGCGATACGAATCAGAAAACTTCGGAGATGCATATACTTTTCTTTTTTCCTACCTTCTCGAAGAGATGCTTATTATTTATGAAATGTCCGCTCGCATGATAAATGTACAGCAATTTAAGTCGTAGCTTTTACAAATTGCCCGTGCGGCTTCCGATTAATTATGAAAGCTGCATTTTGGCGTACCAATCACTGGAATTTAAATAAACCGTTAAATCGTAGACCTCAATTGACTCGACTCCGTTATCGAGTACAAAGCTGCGTTAATATCCGCAAGCACGTGGCGCGCATCATCCGCACTGCGTATAGTGCCTGACCACTGAACAAAGACGTATACATCGTAGGAGGGTATGGCGAGGCATCATCAAGTGCGCAAAAAGATCACTGCAGAGCAGACCACTTCTCGCGTCTTTTCCGCGTCTAGGCTCGCACTGCATAGCGAGACGTCGCGGTCGGGTGGAATAAGCGCCAATTAAACGAGACGTCCGCCGCCCGCTTGATACGTGCGTGCGCTGCAGGCCCGGCGCGTTTCATAGAGAAGATTAACAGCTATTTTATTGGCTTTGTTGAGCTGAAACGCGCTAGCAGCTAATTAGGTCGATTCTCGCCCACTCCGTAATATCCCCGTTTTACGTTTCCGCGGGAACAAAGCGTGCGTGTCACGTCTTCATATTGTAGCTCTTGTGCATGTCTGTATGCATTTATACATGCAGAGGTGCACTGCCGCCGAGCTTTTTCACGGATGACTTAGAGGGAATTAAGACAAAGATTGCGTAGCGTCTCGCGTGAATGAATCTGAATTATCCGCGCGCGAAGCGGCTACAGTTCTTCTTGTCTTCGCGATCTTGTCTCTCTCTCTCTCTCTCTCTCTCTCTCTCTCTCTGCCTTGCTCCCACTTGAGCGTATCAGCATTATTTCTCTCGGACGTGTGTGTCCTGCGGGGCGATTTCTTCTCGCGTCGCTCCACTTTCTTCTTTGTTCCACCAGTGCTCTCCTCGTCGCCGTTTAGCCAAACGTTTTTACCGAGTTTCTTTGTCGCGCGCAAGCGCAAGTGCGGCATTTATCACATGGATTTCGCCAAAGTCACGCGAGATTATGAATGATGGTAATTACAGCTCGGTCCTTTTGGAATTTCAGAATGTTTGTTTAACAAGCGTGAATGCGAGATGGGACAGTATGGTCAACGCACACTGTATGTGTCACACTGAGCGCGGGAGGATGTTTTTTATAGTTTGTAAATTGGTCGTGAACGATGCTCTCTCTCTCTCTCTCTCTCTCTCTCTCTCTCTCTCTGCTTGTGTCTTTTCTCCAAAGAGAGAGAGCGAGAGAGAGAGAGAAAGGTTCTGCGTATTTTTTTTCCTCGTGTGTTCTCGCTTCGAGGAATTGAAATTTCGTTCGTGAGAAATGTACTGTCCCCGGCAGCTAAAGAATCGCCTCTTAAAATCTTGAGTATACGGTGCTTTTGATACCGAAGATAATGTAGACTTGCGTTTATTGCTTGTTCTTATTTTTAAAGGCAACTGAAATTTCCGATCGTTCCATGCTTGATTCTTCTCCGAGTTCTTCTCGAGCGTAGCTACAAGATAAGGGACAATTTGTCCCTTGTATAACAATCGGAAAGCTATATATTTCTGCATTTTCCTTCTGCCTCTCAATGTTCAACAGATAATATAGATTAACTTATATAAAACTTAACAAGTTTATAGATTCAAATTTGAAAATACAAACGTTGTAGATAAAAGCGAGGATATAAACGCGTATACTACAAGTTTCGTTGCAAACGACGACTGTAACGAATCGCATTAAATATTCATTCTATTCAATTGCATTATTCGTGTGATTGTCATCAGCTGAAGTAGAAGACTGAGTTGGATGACATAATAAACGCCGTCGCTTAAACCGTACCGTTTCACTTATTCTCGTTTGGCTTGAAAGGCCTCCGTTTAGTCGTTTCACGTAACAAATTGAGAACACGAAAGAAGCGAGAGCTGTGCACAGCGAGGAAGCTTCCGCGCTCGCGGGTAGGGGAGAAGGGGGGCAAGGGATAGAGAGAAAGGAGGGAAAAAAAGAAAGAAAGGGGGTGCGTAGTAGCGCAGCGCGCATCGCTGGAAAAGAAAGAAGAAATTCAATTTCGATCTTTTTGCGAAGTCGTCGCGCTGCGAGGCGGCCGCCGGGAACGAACGTCCAATTTACTCAAGCATTTCAGGGAACTCGAGCCTCCTTACACTTCTTCTTCCCACTCTGTCCTCTCTCACTCCTATAGCCAGCAGCAGCAGCGGCGGCGGTAACCACTTTTTACAAAATCGTAAGTGGCGAGTACATTCGTGAGCGCAGCGGTGCTTATTAAAGAATCAAATTTAGCGCAACCCCGCAGTCTCTGTCCGCACTTTGAGCGCACGGCTTTCTTGGATTTTCGAAGATTCATCGATGTAATTGAAGAAACTCGCCTGCGCATATAGCTGCGTATTATGTTTCAATTACGGCACGACACGCGAACGGGCCGTTTCTCCTGCACGGCCTCAGCTCATGCATATAAACTCTCCGTTCTCGCTACATTCGTCTCTCTCTCTCTCTCTCTATCTCGCTCTCTCGCTCTCGCTCCATCTCTCCCCTTTGAACATTCGCTTCTTCTGAACCCGAATATTATTCAATGAGTCGAAATGCTAACGAAATGCCCAGCCCCTGTACTCTTTGCATTCGCGAGCGCGATAAGCTCGCATGCGTGGGTGTGTGTACACATATAATATATGTATATATATATACCTGTACGTATACTATATAGTATATAAACGTCGTCGTCGTTTTTTCACCGTCCTGCCCGAGCCTGGTCATTATATGCGAAACGAGAGGGATAGAGGATGGAAAAAACAAAAGAAAACGGAGACGAGAGGGAAAGAGCCAAATCCCCAGGGAGAGACGCCGACTATGTACTCGCTAATGAAATCGGTTGGCCGCGGGCTGCGACGCTGACGACTTGCTCTGGAATTGATTTCAGCGAGCCTGACTGCGTGTATGCTCATGCGTTTGTGTGCGTGCGTGCGTGAGGTGAAAAAGAAAAAATACGGTGTAAATTTAGGGGAATCGGAGGAAGACGCGAGGAGAACACAGCCGTGGTTATCGAGCTATAAAGGGATCGCACGATGAAATACTTGTATCTTGATTCGATCTGATATTGATTTAGCGTGAATCTCCCGAGTCGCCCCGAGTAGTCATCCTCCACTCTTTTTATGAATAAACACGAAACTTTCTTCCTCTTTTGAATGCCTTACTTGTAATGCCCCTAAAATTAATTTTTACGCTCTCTTTCTCTCCCTTGCTGTCTCTCTCGCGGCGAATGCAGCGTGCAAGAGAATTAGCATAAAAGCCTGAACAAGCTGCGTATTTACAAGATCGTCGAATGGTTTATCCGGGCTACTCGCAGGCGCTCGTAAAACTCGAGGCTCCTTTTTCCACCTCAACCACACGAAGCTCGACAAAACCTGCAATATTTAAACTTGAGGAAAAAACGCTTACAATTTCAAAGCCCCGCTCCAGCCTGAGGGCTCCAGACAGTATATGTATGTATAAAGGGACATCGAAAAATCTTTCCAACGACTCTCGCTAAACACACTTTACCATTGCGTTCTCGTTATTCCACGAGAAAGATCGCCATCGTCGACGTCGTCGTCGTCGGCGTCACCTCTCGCTGCGAATAATACCTCGAATTTATACTTTCCTGACTCGTCGTGCGGGATAACGTTAACCTTCAATCTCTCGTAAATTGTCGCGCACACGCGTCCCTCTACACCCTCCTCCTCCTCCTCACCCCTCCCTTTTCGCTCTCTTTTCAGAGAGAAATACTCGCGCATTGAGCGAAATTTACGATTTTCCCGATAATCGCTCGACAAAACACGGGAAGCAGGGAAAGCTGATAATTTCCGGGCGACGACAGGCAGCTAAAACAAAGTTGTCAGCCGCAACGAGCACGCTGAGAGGCTAATGAAACTCGAGCAAAAAATTTAAGGGCCTCTGCGCCGCCGCCGCCGCCGCCGCTGATGCTGCTGCTGCGCTGGCTCTTTAAACTCCGGTCCCGGCGTTTTATGCTCCATGAGAATTTACCTGCGGCGCGTAGGCGCGTGCGCGCACACTTTGCTTTCGTGTAGCCAGTGGCGTCGTTTTCCCCCTTTTCGCATTATACGACATAGTTGTTGCGGGGTGACCGTCCGCTGGGCGATTAATTTCGTAATTTCGAGCTCGACGATTTCTGGCTATAGAAGGTAGGCCGTTTTCGATGCTCTCTCTCTCTCTCTCTCTCTCTTCCTCCCTGGTCCCCCTCTCTTTCACTCTCCGGGGTTTTTAGCCGTGCCGAGCCGTAAAAATTTTTGATACTAGTCATCGCCGCAAAGTTCATTAAATTAATGGCTTTCATAGTCTACTGCGTAATCCGATTTAATGATTAAAGCACGTTTTTGCTGAATTCTGTTTTATTTTTGAAAGAACTGAACAATCCTTTTAAAGAGTTAATTTGCATGGTCGCGAAAGTGTAGCTTAGTACACTTAGCACTCAAAAGTAGACTGTATATTTGGATATTCAAATCGTCGCAAGCTGCAAATATTTGCTATTCATATATTCAACATTGCGTCTCTCAATGCGATGTGGCTTTTCCGGCGTAACCTGCAGTAACAGTTGAGCCACTCGTGCCAAGTCGTAACGTCATTCGTCAACTTTATTTTGTTAAAATAGTAACAATCAATCAAGCTGTATTGCATAATACATCACGATTAATTTGCATTTAATAACGGAAGCGGTCAAACTGATTTCAAGCGAAAACTAGTTTGAATGCTGTTACCATTATGAAGTAAACGGAAACACAATTTTCCATAACTCAGCACATTTCACGTCTCGCCAGTCCAACATTCCCATAGATTTCAAATCACCGGTCAGTTAATTATGAATAATTCCCGACAAATCTCGACCATAACCATTTCAAATCAATTGCCTCAACTGTCACCGTCTCTCTCTTTTAGTCGTAGAGCTATCGGCGTTATACAGCCTTATATTTCACTTAAAGGCGCAGCGAGTTCCATTAAACCCTTGGCGCTGTAAGTTCCTCTAAATTTTTCTTGCGCAGTATTCTGCAAGTTGTCGGAGTTCTCTTTCTCCTCCTCCTCCCCCTCCCTCTCTCACGCAGCAGTAGCGGCCCACGCGCTCGTCCTCGACAGCTGCCCCCTTCTTCTCTACATGTATGTGCACATAGGCTGCAGTTGGAGCGCACGACGACAACGAGGAGTTCGCTAACGAGAATTAAGAGAACCGGTTTGCTGCTTCTGCTCGCTGAGTAGGCACGGTTAAATGCGAGCAGAAAGCGAACTTTCGGTTCGTTCGATCTTCGGCTGCGGTTCTTTGTTTACGAGCTCGCGCGCATCACACATACACACACATGTATAGAGAGAGAGAGAGAGAGAGAGGGACGAGGCCATTCGCGTCCGGCGGCCTCTGAATTCATACAAATGAACGTCGTCGATTTGCCTCTAATGAAGGCATCGCCGTCCAGACATCTCCTGAGATCGGGGTCCGTTCAACGATCAGCAATTAATATCCATTTACGGCGGTGCTGAGGAAAAACGAGCGGCGATTTCCCGCGCGTCAGTCCATCCCGTGCGTCGTTCTTTCCCTCCCGGTTTTTCCTTCGGCTTCCTCTTCCTCTTCCTTTTGCGACAAGGCTGCTCGGACGTGGACGCCCCCCATTTACAGTGACGCCATTAACATTGTAAAGGGTGATCAGAAAAAAAAGAGAGACTTTGATCCTGGATTTTTGCGACGCTCGTAGGGTAATTGAGGGAGATAGAGAAAGGGAAGAAAACACGCCGTTGGCCAGACTTCGTCGTATATATTGGTACGATGTATAGTGTATACACGTATAGTACAAAGTATTACGCATTATACCGACTCGCGACGCTACGCGCGCCTTTCCTCGCTCCTGGTAATTGTTTACTCGAACGAGGAAATTAGTTTTTTAATACCGGAAGCCTGGAGGACTTTAGTAACTTAGCCGAGAAATTCGCGCCGAGCTCGCTACTATGTAGATTGCAGAGTGTGTGCAGGCGCGGGATGAAATTCATCGGGCGCAGCCTGATTTATGTGCGTTTACATCCCAAGCCTTCTGCAAAAGGCTAATGTAGCACTGGCGTGAATGTCACTTTGTCAAATGTAAATCGTGTACTTTTACGGTAATAAATTAGGTTTGTTTAATTGAGCAATTTCTGTTATCAGAGCTGATTCCCTATTATCTGGGCATAAATTGCAGCCTGTGCCTACAGATCAAGCATTCTGCAGAGTTACATAACAAAAGCGATTTGCTTTAAGCTCTGTTCAATTAATGATGTTTACCGAAATTCATCGAAAAATCAAGATCGACCAGTACAGCGCAGGACTGCTGATGTGTTTTTATCGAAAGGTATTCATTCGATGAGTGATGAATACCGTCTCACTGCCCGGAGTAAACAGAATCTGTTTTCATTGCATTAAGTTGTTCTAATCTCTATTTCTGCATCGACTACACTCCTATCTCGAAATCATTCACAACCTCGTTCACAACCGTATTTAGTCTCTCTCTCTCTCTCTCTCTCTTACGTTACAAACGCAATTGAATATAGTTATCAGCTTGGCAGAAAAGAAGTATGAACAAAAAATATTCGTTTCTTTTTTTATAAATGCATATCCCATTCGCATAAGCCATTTTTCAAGCACCTTCCCGAACTCTCGCTCAAAACTGTCCGCCTGCCTATTAGACCATCTATCTCTGGTACTAGAACCGCGTGCGACCTATAGCGCAGTTCTCTTTCTCTAATCCGCCCACTGCGTCCGAACGAATCGTAATGGAGATAGTGGCGGCGGTGAGATTGACAAACGACGGGAAAGAAACCGCGCGTTGCATGCGGCGGGATGAGAGGCAGGACCGCGCGAGGGGACTGGAGAGATAGGCTTCGTTGGAGCCGATGCTGCCGCGGCGCTGTTGCTGCTGCTGCTGCTGCTGCTTTCAGCGGAAATGCCCTGTCTACGCATTGCGTGTCGTCTGTACGTATATACATATACATAGATAGATGCGTATACTGCGTAGGTATAGACAGCTGCACACTACAGTATAGACGTGCGTAGGCAGAATACCACAGCGCGAGGGCTGACAAACTGACAGAAAGGGCTGAACAGTGGCAAATCGATGAGAAATCCAGACCTCGCATGGCTATACACGCTGCAGCAGAGTCGCTTTTGGCGCTCGGAAATTGCGGGATATGCCTATAGCTCGAGCAGAGGCACGTCAAGTTCTAGTCCGCCATGGGGAAATGCGTCTCTCCCGCGCAGAGACGCATACGTATATACATGCAAATCTGTTGAAAAAAATTGTTAGCATGAAAAGCCACTTCATATGTACCAAACTTGGTTAGCTTTTTACTTAGTAGACTTTTCTGAATCTGAAAATATGCGTGTATGAGTACCATGTATAGATATCCAGTTCGTGGCATTCTTGATTAATAATTTAAACAATACTTTTTGCATTCGAGAAGTTTCTATGAACGAACATAAGAAGCCAAGTTAAAATTTCCATCTTTCAATCCTAAAAAAGCCTTCACTAGTTACCGGATTTGCACATATATACATAACACGCACATGTGTACATGCTGTATAGTAGTATGGGTAAACGAAAGGGTGTAGAGGAACCGTTGAATGAGGAGGGACGCCAGGAAAGTTAGAGGTTTCCGCGACGCTATAATATAGACCGGGTTATGCGTAGTTATTAGTTGATTAAGAATTCGCAGTGGGACGACTGTTAATCCAAGGGTTCGAGAAACCTATAATTAGTGACTCGTGAATTGATAAACCACGCGCCTTCGACGTATAAATAGCGTAATTTATACTTAGAAACTGCAACATCGATCGTACATAAAGCAATTACGTGTGCAATAAAATAAATTTTAATTTACAATCATTATGCATTTAATACTATATAATTGCAAACTCTTCAAGTATATCCTTTGAACTTTCGCTGTTTCAACGCATTTGACAGAACGGAAATATTTCGCGAATACCTGTACGCGTATAACGTGGGATGAGGATGAGGATGAAGAGGAGGAGGACTACATGCATGTTGTATCTCCCGTTTTTTTTTTCATCATTTTTTCTCGGGCGACGAAAAGTCGATTTGCGGGCTCCACAAGCGAGTATACACAGAATCCCGAGTGCGTGCGAGATAGATGCGCAACGATAGCCTGAAAAATTTCTGCTTCGTAGAGTTGCTTTCGATTCGTTTTGGCCGCAGCGTGACTCGTTTTTTCTCTACATCCTCTATTTTTTGCTGCCTCAGCCGGGCGTCGCTTCTCTCATATCATTTCTTTTCCTTTTTGAAGTATAGTTTTATCGCTCCCGCCCGCGCACATAGTCTATGCATTTCGACGGCGATAGCTCGGGGAATATTGTACTTTTGTTATCTCGTTTGTTATTTTGTTATTATATTGCCGATTCGCGTGAAATTGTTGTATCAATTCCAATGAGAGCGCTCGTCGACGTCGCAATAAAACGCGAGCAAGCACCGCGCGCTAGAAAAACATCGGGATTACACGCGCGAGCATGAAAGCCTTTCTATATCGACAAGTGGTACGAATTTGCTGGGCTCACGATTTCCTAGTTTTTCTTTTCGTAACTATATATGGTCGTATACGTCTGTAAAATATCTATTGTATATATGCCTCGTAATTGTATTGTGGCCGCACAGACAATTTATGCGCCAATGTGCAATAATGAATGCGTAAATAGAAATAGAATATATGACCCGAAGCTACATTGTTATTGTTGCACCACATATGCAAAGTTAATATCCGTTTAAATACTCGACTAAAGAGTGCTGTTCAAAAGTGACGAGGTAAAACAGAACGCGCTCCCTCGGGCTATAACGGCCGATTCTATCTCGACTCTTACAATGTGCTGTATTTTATTGTATCGTGTATCATCTTTGAGGGAAGACGCATTAA
The DNA here is from genome assembly GCA_018906965.1 of Philotrypesis tridentata. Taxonomy (NCBI): domain Eukaryota; kingdom Metazoa; phylum Arthropoda; class Insecta; order Hymenoptera; family Pteromalidae; genus Philotrypesis; species Philotrypesis tridentata. The sequence goes on along the minus strand of JACCIB010000015.1, from coordinate 812,991 downwards.
GATTCTTTATATGCGATTACTTTAAGTTAATCCCAAATTGACTGTTGAGTTATTGCCAATTAACTTTTTCTTCCTGAATCTTTCATATTTTTATCGCATATTATTATTGCGTGTAAAATACATTTTCTTTGTGCGCTGAATTATAATATCGCTATAATTTATAATCTTCAAAAAGCATGAAACATACACGTCAAAGTTAAATCAAAATTTATACGAATATTACTCGTAAATTTGGTACTTTTTTATTCACACTAGGTATGTAGATGTCGAATTCACCCCAGAGTATAAAAATATCGTAAAATAGTATGGTTCTAAAGCAATATGTTGGAGATAAATATCCAAAAGTAGAGGAGCATGGAAACTCAAAAAGACTCTTGAAAATATTGAAAATGGTATGTGTCTGCGTTTTGCTGAAAAGACTATAACCGAATCGATATCGGATTACTGTCCATGTCCATAATTTAAAAGCTCTGCTTGAGACGCGTTGCTATTCTCACTCGTTTGCTTGGCGCATATATGCGTTATGAATAACGAGCAGCAAAAAGGAGAAACGTGGAGAATGATAAAAAAACAAAGAGCTCTGGTTAAGAGTGACAAGTGGTAAATTATCGCTACTTTTGAAAGAAATCAGTCCTCTCCCCTTCGCGCTTTCGCGCGAGAGAGAACGAGAGAGAGAAAGAGAGAGAGAGAGAGAGAGAGAGAGAGAGAGAGAGAGAGAGAGAGAGAGAAAGAGAACAGCCGTCCACGCGGAGGAAGTAATAATTAATAACTCTTATCGAGTTAAAGTCGATATTTTCCATGCTCGCGTCGACACTCCTTCCGGCCACAAGTTTTCCCTCTCTCCTGCACTGGCTCTATGCTATAGATAGTACAAATCATCTCAAATTCAAAACCAGGAGTCTGGCTGTATTTTTAGCTCCTGAGGCATATAAGCTGAGAATAAGAGAGAGAGAGAGAGAGAGGAGAGGCTATTCTCCTTTGCGACTGGCTTGCACGCCGGAATGAACCTTATTCACGCTTCTAACGACGCGTTACGCCAGAGTCCTTTGGGCAAAATGAAAGCCACGGAAAATTCCTCGTATTCAAAGTATTTTCAAGTACAAAGTTTATGGCTTTGTGACCATGGAAAGTTGAGCAATAAATCGGTACTTTCGAGCGTGCGACGTATAGTGCGCGCATCGACACAAGCGCACACTACTGCAACTAATTATAATCTGCTAAGTGAATTATCGCATGGTATTTTTCTGCTCTGTAGGCTAATGTAAATCGTGCCGGTCGGCGCTCTTTGGTGATAATATATAATAGCTATAACTGCTTTATAACTCATAACTTGCGATGATTATTTTGCGAAAAAATGCGTAAAATACTGCCGGCGTTTTGGCCAAATAACAGCGCCTGTAAAATTCTTTGCCAAAAGCGAGAGCCCACCCAAGTCGACTGATAAATTCTCTTTTTTATATATCACTCAGCGCCTTTGGCTTGTACACAGGCAGGAGAGACGAAAAGAAACAAATTTCCTCTCCGACATAACTCTGCGCTGCAGCAGTGATGCAAATTATTTGACAGCTCGAATGCCGTGCCGTGAGCAAACACACAAAAGCAATTCCGCGAAAGCTGCGCGCGAAACTACGCGCGACTTAACATTAAAGTTGTATTTGAGCAGCGCTCGCGGTTCTTCATCCAAGTCACTTTCTACGCGTGTATATAAACAACACGATTCGAGGATCACGTCTGCCCCAGCTGTATACACATCTAACGCAGATCATTACATTCGATTCAATCTAATATTAATTGGGATGATACAATGAGATGCAGTACTATAGGTTGATTACAGTCCTCTGATCCGTCTTAACGGGTAAATAATGTCGGGGCATTAGCGGGACGACGCTTTGCCTAATAACACTAAGTCAAATAGCAATATAACACTGTAGGACTGGGCTGCAAAGAAACTCTCTTGCTCCCTCCAACCCTTGCTCTTCCTGCAATTTGTAACGCGGCAAAGAAACTGCGCTAATCCTAGCAGTATAACAGCGGCATTTGTCCCGGACACGTGCTAATCAGGCCAGCTGTTCTCGTCGCTCTTGTTAAACGCCGACTCGCTACAAGTAGAGCCATGCAAAAAGTTCTAAACACACGGCATAATGCCTCCGCTTGCACTGCAAGAGCGAACAAAACATCAGCGAGACGGAGATGGAGCACCGCTCGATACTCGAATTAATTGGGCCACGAGAGTGTAGAGAGGGGGTGGGGGGGGGGGGGGGGAGAGCGAGGACAAGCGAAAGCGCAATATACAGGGCGAGAGCCGATACCAATCAGAGCGGCGTCCGATCGGCAGGAGAGCTTCTGGCTGGGCTGCCTCTTCGGATGACAAACTCCTTTAATTACGGAAACGGAGCTCCGAGCAATTTCGGCCCTCCGGGCTCTACGTGCGCGCTCTCGTTGCCGCCATTACTGCAGAGCTGCAGAGCCTACACTCGACAGCAGAGAGCGGACGCAACACAGGCTAACCGGCTGCAGGAAGCTACTGCTACGCACGTGTATCATCGGTCAAACTGCTGCATAGTGTTCGATTGGCTCGTCTATGTGTTATATAGCTATCGGATATATACCACCTATGCATACATAGCGTGCGACTGCAGAGCTTGGCGCGCCGGCTGATGACCGTTTGTCGGGATGCCGCCGCGATGTATGAAATTATCGCGAGCGGGCTTTTGCGCCGCCGCCTCTCGCACCAAATCACACGGCTCGATTGGCCGCATGGGGTTGTTGTGCCATAGGAAATTGTCGTGCGTCACGGCTTTTGTCGAGCTTCTCGTTGACGCTCCGCTTTTTCCGCGCATGCATACTACCGCTGTATATCCTACGTGTATATATATAATATATATACGTATACGCGCGATAGACTAGTATTCGCGGCGTTAGGGGGGATTTCACGGGGCATTGAGGAGCGCGATGATTTTCGCTGAAACGCTACTATGGAGAGCGAGCGCAGGAAATGATAATGGAGAAATTGTTTATTGCCGCATAGGGCACCTTCTTCCTGGAAATGACAGACGAGTTTGGCTGATGCTGATGACGTTGCGGTCGCTTGGAAAAAAATCTGTGCTTTCGTCAAATCGAAGCTGTGTAAATATTAAGTGTACGCATATATTATATGTATAATTATGTACATATATGCTGTAATATATTTTGACACAGACCGAAGTGATGTTCGAATTTATCAATCATCTGTTCATGCAAGGCTGACTTTCACTCTTCGATCGGCTATATTTTTACTTATCTTTTTCTACCCATATTGGATCTCGCAATATGTACGGGCCCATAAAATAACGTACCGAGAGCATCAGTACAGCAGCGACACGATGGCAGGAGAGTGCTGCAGACAGTATATAGATCACCTATCGAAGATACCTATATACTTACGAAGTCGTTCGCTCGGGGATATTGATTACTAATGGCTGGGTAATTCTATTAAGCTAGCCGTGATGTCGTGGTCCACTGGGAAAGGGAATTTCGCTCTGCCGCCGTCACGCGTCACTGCCGCGGTCGCGTTCGCTCTGCTGCTCCGCTATAATACTCTGCGCGCTCATCTTCGGAATTTTATAGTGCAGCCACTTTTTTCCTTTCACGCATTTATTCCATGCACCCGGCGGTTTCGCTTATTTATCCGATAAAAGGAGCGCAGCCCATAATATACGCGCCCGGCTCGCAGGAGGAATTATTGATTTTTCCTTACTTATATACAGCTGGTCCTGAGCGCGGCGACGATTTTGTCGGTTGGGAGCATTGTCCGATAATCGTCGATTTTCATCAGTGTCCAATCATTATCGATGCGGAAGAACGTAAATAAATGGCAAAGGGTTGCAGTAAATAATCGATCGACGTGCGACGTAACTGCGAGAGCCGTAATAAAAATAAATAGCGCGACACGTACTCCAGCAGATTTATTGGACTTGCGCGTTAATTAACCCAAGTAAATAAATATGTAGATTGCTCGCGTCTAAATTTAGCGAGAAGCTGCACGCGGGCACGCGGACACGCGAATCTCCGAAGAATCGCGCCCTACAGCAATTGCCGGCTACGCTCAGAGAAGTTAATATTAAAAGCACGTAGTCAACACCTAATCAGCAAATTTGCTCGACTCCCCTCCCGGCTTATCCGCAGATATCTCGGTTTATAGAGTATAGAGAGTGACTAAAGCCTTGCTATCGGAGTCATCTCGGCGTGCACAATCCCGTCGTCGTGGCAGTCTCTCCCCGACAGCTCATTCGCCCATTCGCTCGCTCGCTTGTCAGGGCTGTCGAAGTCCACGCACAGCGGCAGCCGCGGGCGTCGCGTCGGAAGTCGCAGGGACAAAACGACACAAAACCCACAGAGTCGCGCTCTATATATCTCGGCTTCTCGCCCCTCGGGGCAGAGAAGAAACGCTCGCTGCGAAACGGCGCGGCGTCGCTCCCTCTCCCTGTCAATCAGCCGTTAAACAATGACGGAGCGCTCAACCCTCGCGCCAAACTGATTTCGCCGCCCGCGAAGCCGCATCCATTTCGAGTGTATATTACACACTTGTGAGTGCGCGCGCGTGTGCGTGTGTCTATATCGTAAGCAGAGCCGTCGCCTCTATTTACACCTAGGCAAATGTATCTCTCATCCAGCCGGAATTATACCAGTGTGTTTTCACCCCTCCGATCAAAGTGCCTGGCTATACGGGATTTCTGCTCTATACCCCATGGCCGGGACTCGCTGTCGACTTTTGTATATATCTCTCGTGAGTAGGGGGTAATGACGTTTGTACTGAGAGCCGCGCGTGCCATTGTTTTCCTCGATCGTGTGCGGATCGCTGTATTTGTTTTAGATGTCGACTATATATATTACCTATGCGCTCGCAATTCCATTGCTGTGTCGCTCTCCGTGCGTGTTTTGTTCTCCTTGACTGTCTCTGTAGGAGACTATTTTTTTCACTCACTGCAAATTCATATTTTCTTTCACTTCTATTTATAGACATTATCATTGGGAGAAATATTACGATCTTTTTTGCTCAGAAAAAACACTGATAGGGCAGAAAAATAGTTTTAATTTCGAGCAATAATAACGTCTGAAGTGTAGCAATTTTTTTTTTTTCGTTTTTCTCGACGCATTGTCCAGACGACGCGATGCTACATTTTCATCAAGATTTTTAATATTTTTAACGCAGCACAGATGTATTTATCGGGGTTATAATTTTAACTTCTCTGAGGCTCACCTTTTTCCGAGGGCTATAGTGTATATACTTGCATATACCTATATATGCGGCGGTGGCGTGAAACCGTTTTTTTACGCAAGCCTGGCGAAAATGGGCGAGTTCTTTTGACCAAAAATACTGCACTCACGCAAAGCCATATTTCACATAAAAAAATGTTGAAATTTTACGTCAGGGAATAACTAATTTTAAAAAATGTCTCTCTTCCTCTTCAAGAATGTCTCTGAAAATGATACGGAAAAAATTAGTTTTGTTATCTAGCTGTCGTACAACAATTACTCATGTAATATAAAAATTAAAAATTCAGTCTTTCATCGTAATATTGCCGCTGGACATGAAGCGGAAACTCATTCGACTGATGCACAAAGGGACTGATGGGAATTTACAATTTTTTACGCTTTGCTACTTCCAGCTTAATATGCATTTTATTGCTGCATTATTAAAAGAGCGTAACGCAGTTCCACGAAAATCCCGTGTGCATTAAAACAGAACAATAGCTAGCCGGGCGAGAGAAGTGTAAAAATATAACAATTAAAACGATTGTTAAAACGACGAAGTAAGCGAGGCGTGAAAATAAATTGGGTCATTTAATATACGGTATGGAAGCGAGTTTCGCTAATTTTTCAGTCTTGTAATTTCGTCAAAATGAAAAATAAGCGAGTGCGCTACGCGAACATAAACGTCCCTTGTCGTGTAAATCAAAGCAGTCATTTATCTGATCTCCGTCTCACGCACAGAAGCGATGGAAGGAATGTTTGTAAATAATTACTTGTCACACAATAGCTGTGACGGGGACTAGCGTGAATGTATCTGCGGAAAAAGAAGCAGTGAGAGAAGAAGCAGAAGAAGAAGAGGAAGCGTGAAAAAAAAGTGTAAGCCACGAACAAGGAGCCGAAGACAAACGATCTGCGGAAAGCCGTTTATTTTTCGCCGCTCCTTTTTTCAACGCGCATCTTTTTCCGTTTATTATCTTCGAAACATATCTTCCAAAAACGTCGTCTCTCCTCCCCCCCTTTTCATCTTTCTCTCATACACTCGGTCCTTCCTCGCGGCTGCTGCACGTCTGCTGCACACCTCGTCTTTTTATCTGATCATCAGGGGCTTCTTCTCTCGTTCGCTCGCTCGACACTCAGGAACGTCAAGCACTTGAAGGCGCGCGCGCGAGCGGGCGAGCACGTTTAAAAAGTGGGCAAAAAAACACCTCGCCGGCTGTTTCGTACACACGTACGAGGCTGCTACTGCTGCAGGGCACTGCAGCGGGTGGACGGGCATCGAATGCCCGTACGAACGACGGGCATGCGACGGCGCGACGACGCCGTAAGAGAGAGAGAGAGGGGAAGTAAGCGCTCGAGCTATTTTTATGGCACTTAGCCTTTCGACCAGCGCAACATGCTGGAGCACTCGAAAAACACTTGAACGCATTCCCCTGCGCTTACGCGCCGCCGACTATCGAGGCCTGCTCTTTCGAATTCGAGTAGTAGCTCTCGCACTCCCTCTCGCTCGTTCTTAATCGGTTTCTTAATATCTTGCGCGCAGACTCTCTCTGTCGGTCTCTCTCTCTCTCTCTCTCTCTCTCCTTTGCTCCCTAAAACGTACGCACGTACGTGCCCACTCATTTAACTCTGTTCTGATGCTTCTTTTTTGCACTCGCTCAAGCTGATTTGGACGCCTATGCTCCTTCTCCATATGCAATATTTTGCTTTCACTTCCGCTCGTGTACATCACATCTTTCCTGTTTAAATGAATTTCTAGGCATACACATTTTTTTCCATTAGATCATGAAAATAGCTCATATATTCACTTTCGAAAATTTCTTTTAAATCTTAAAAACATAGCATAAAAAAATCACTCGGAAAATCAATAAAAATTTTTGCTTAAGTGATTACAGTGGATAAGCCAGAATTAAATACGCATATTAGTAATTCGATTAATAAAGCGTATTTTGTATTCCCTAACTGTGACCCTCCTATAACTGTAAGCATTCGACATACGTGTTTTAAATCGCTTGACATGGGTTTTTGAGGCCAATTATTCATTTTTTTTACCAAACTAAACTTAAAATATGTTTTAGAATAGAACTATGAACTCCCTAGATCTCGTTTTTTAAGTATTTATTTTTTAACTATTAGACATATTTGTGTAAGGATACGCGTAGTAATAAGAATATAAATTATTTCAAAAAAGTGGTTCAAAAAGAGTCCGTAGTACTCTAAAGGAATACTTCTGTATTATTATATTATTATTCTTACTTAAACCAATTATATACTAGTATTTATTTCAGGTTTTTCTGAAGTTACTGACCGTGTGTGACTCTTTTCATCTGTCGATCTACTAAACAGTAGACCTTTTTTCCCTATTACACATCTCTTTTATATTTTAATACTTGGCTCGATACTTGGTTCAAAAGGACATATTAGTAGTCTAACGAAAATAAATTAATAAATAAAATCATATCCATATTTACTATTCATTTGTAGGTATTTTTGAACGAAAATTTTACTTTTCATAAAGTCAGCTCATAGAAAGGACTTGATGAGATCACCTCGGAAGTCACCGTGCGCTAATATAGCTATAGCTACACATTTTTACGATTCCTCGCGAAATTTCGCTAAGGAATGTATCAGTAGGTATTATTGTAATGACAATACCCATTGTAATTTTCCGATTTTCTTCTTTGAGTCACCATGTCCTTCCCTTTCGTCGTCACGACGATTACTCCGCCACGTCACCCTACCCTCTCAATCTTCAACATCTCTTACACACTTTCTTTCCCTCGCCCGCACTCTCTCTCTCTCTCTCTCTATATATATATATATATATATATATCCTCGCGTTAACATCAGGGGAGAGACGAGAAAATGCCGGAGTGTGCATTTATGTGCGTAGGTACGCGTATAGAGAGAGCAACCGAGGGGATGCGATGCACAGTAGAGACGATAAGACGAATGTTGAAACGAGCTTGCGCGACAGAAGAGAGAGAGAGAGAGAGAGAGAGAGAGAGAGAGAGCGAGAGAGAGAGCCGAGGAGAGAGCTTTAGCAGCAGAGAGTGTAAGGGGGTTGAAGAAAATCGGAAGTTGTGATCGACGTACACCCGCTGCAGGAACTGATGTGTCAAGGACAGCGGGAACAATGGTAGACCCAGTACAAAGCCGTTTTCTTCCTCCAGTGGCAGCTCCGTTGCTGTATAATAGCTGGGCGAAGAGTACTACCAGTCTCCCTCGCTGTTTTCGACGTGGCAACATTAATTTCGCTATCTTCATTTTTATACCGGCGGGGGACACGACGACAAGCGAGAGGAGGATACGATGCGCCGAGAGCACGCGTTCCTAATTTTTTATTCCCGATCGGCTGCCACTGCACAGACATACGGCCAGTCCCTTGGAGAAAGAAAGAGAGAGAGAGTGTGTGTGTGTGAGAGAGAGAGAGAGAGAGAGAGAGTAAGCGGGTCTATGGCCTCCCTGTGGTCGCTTGTGTATCAAACCTTTATAAAGGCCTCGGCATGCACAAGAGGGAGTAGAAAAGGAAAGCTGAGAAGTAGCCAAAGAGAAAAATCTAGGCCAGCCTTCATACATCACCGGAGACGAGATGCACCGCGTCGCAATAACATCACCGACTTTTTTCCTATCTTTTTTCTTCGCTCGAGCGAGAACGTATCAACAAACACACGAGCCATCGAAAAATAACTAATCTGTTTGTTTTACGAGGCCCTTAGGGGACTATAAAGCGGAACTCCTCAATGCCGGCTTTGTGTCGGGTCGAGTCACGCGTACGCCTTCGACATTCCATAGGAGAGGTGCAGCAATACTTATTTTCGGGCTTCTCTCTCCCTCTCTTATCACGAATACAGGGAATATGGAAAAATAATTATTGCTTGCGCGAGGAACAAAGAGAGAGAGAGAGAGAGAGAGAGAGAGAGAGAGAGAGAATCAAGTGGTGTTGCTTGCTGTACAAAGCTCGAGCTCTCCTTGGGCGTCGCTTTTTATAGCACGGATTTTTTATGGTCCTCGAAAAATTACTAGCCGAATCGCTCGTAAATTATCTTTATGTGACTATGAATTTATTTTGTTTGCTCCTTAACTGCAACGTAACGCGCGTTGCTGCTTCTGCTGCTTTTGAGGCTGCTTTCCTTTTTACAGCCCAGCGCTGGAATCAAATGCTTATTAATACGAAGGGGCTTCGAAATCTGCCCAATAAATGCCAGCGCAAGTCCGGATATGAATTTTTTGGCCTTTTATTCATTTAAAGTCCAAGAAAAGGTACGAATAGACCTGAATCTTACTTTTTCCATGTATTTCATTCAATTTCGTTGCATACAGGGTTTTGAGTGACAGCGGGACGGTTGACGAAGATGTAAAAAAGTTGTAACACACAACTTCATAGTTGGCAGGAGTTTCACCACAGTAGTTCATTAATTAATTTTTGTTGATGTCTAGAATTCCATTTAAAAAGGACAGATCAGATTTACTTTTTGCAAGAGAGTATTTTATTCACTTTTGTATAAATCCGAAAACAAAAGCATTGCTTAACCAACCATTAGCGATAATTATTGTTGACTGCTTGATTGCACATAGAAATCCATACGTTCAAATGCATTGTGCAAGTATTATATACAGCCGGATTAAAGAAAAGACCAGGACCTAGAATTCAAACTTCTTTTTAATTGACATCTAACGCAGACAGCCAATTAAAAGTTATAAATCCTCAGTCCTGCACAATACGGGGTACGGGCGTCGTAATGTCACATCCTAATTAACCTCTCGATCCTGCAAAAAAAGAAATGAATGAAATGTCATTCTTCACATTGTCTTGCAAAAAGCAAGAGTTCGATTTACCTCGTAACCTCGTCCGAAAAGAATTCGTATTCAGCAGAGTATTAAATTCAGCTCCTCGTAATGAAACAATTTTTACCCACGACCGGACGTCGAAACGAATCGAGTAACCATCCCAATCTTAGCAGACATATATATATGTATACTAAAAGGGAATTAGCGCAATCAGAGAACAATCGCGAGAGAGCGAGCGAGAGAACAAACGAGTATAAAGCCGGTGCTGAACCCTCCTCGAGGGAACAATTAACCGTCGTCCACGTCAACTCACTCAAAGAATCCCAATAAAACCGGCGTCGCGCTCCCGTGGTCGGAGAAAAAAACGCACCACATTCGGAAAATGATTTCCTACTGAAGAGCGAGAGAAAATGAAATAACGCGGATAGGCTATGCTGAGCGAATAAGAGAGAGGAAAAGAGAGGGAGAGAGAGAGAGAGAAGCCAAAACAGCGTAATAATCGTGCATGCACCCTGTGGTGAATCTAGCATCGAGGCTCAAACTTTCATTTTGCATCGCTTCTCGCTGCAGCCTTTAAACTCATTTCGAACTCATTCCACGTTTTATTACACAATGTGCGCCAGGTATATCGTTAACCGCCTAGACTCGCAGAATTGCTGCGTACTACTCGGTCTCTCTCTCTCTCTCTCTCTCTCTCTCTCTCCTCTCCCTCTCTCTCCTCTCCCTCTCTCTCACGCTCTGCATTTTCGTACTTGTGCGGGAAAGAGCCCGAAAAAAATACGGCGCATGCATGCGGGCGAGGGAGAAAGACGACAACAGCAGCTCGGTATCGACACTTGAAAATCGCTACGTTTCCAGCCCCATTGTTAAGCCCCCCCACCGCGATATATCCTTTCCGCAATCGCCCTCTTCAGGGGCTATATTCTCTCCTCCTCCTCCTATTGCTCGTCTTGGTTCTAAAGGAAGGAAGCGGGCGTTGTGCAATAGAGTGCGAGAAAAAGGGTCCGCGAAATATCGCGTGCGTGTGTGAATGCGCTCGTGGACGAAAAATAGGAGGAGCAGCAGAAGCAGCAGCGCCAGACGAGCCCGGAGTCTCATCTCTTATATTGCTATACGGAGAGAAAGAGAAAATAAGATAGCAAAAGTTTCTCCTCGCATTGATTCGTCTTTGCTATGCGCAGCGAAGCCCTTGCGCGAACAGCCGGCGAAGGAGAGTTTATGCTAATACGATACGTTGCTGAATATCTTGAAGCTTCTTTGAGTTAATGAGTTGAAGAAACCTTACGAACTAATTGGCTGCGGCGGTGTGAAAAGCTATTTCTCAACTTTTATTTTCAAGGGTTTATATTTGTCGAGCGCGGTATCCCGCAAGACCTCTTTTAAAAAAGTGATGGCCTTTGCTGTGAAACATTTAATACGAAATTCTGATTGGTTGCTAAATAAACATGACTATATGGTTACCATGATTTATAGTTCATGACTGATATATTGAGTGCAAAACATAACCCAAATTACGCGCGAAGTGTCCTCTTTAAAAAAATGAAGCTAAGTAAATTTGATTACGGCTAGCATAATTCATTGTTTATGATTGACATGTACATGGAGCCCAAAACGTAATCCGAATCGCGCGCGCTTAATTCCTTGTCTTAAGAGAAATTCATGAAATCGAAAAATACCTATAGATACGACAGTGAAGACAAAAGCTTGAATATTGGATCAGATTTTCACGAGCTCTTCTGATATACATTTAGTAATATACCTTTTCCGATTGCTCTCCGAAGTACTCCCTGTACAGAAGTTTGATCTAGCGTTGCCTTGCATACCGTACATCAAACTTTTATGAACTTTTTCACGTAACTTAATTCTGGATCCCGTTTTTTAAAATTCATCGATACTATTGACATTATGTCATTAAAAATGATATTTCCAAGAAACCAATTTATATTTAAAAATAAGTAAAAATAATTTATACTATAAATTTTATTGCCTTAGTACAACAAAAGATTTAGGTTTGTTTTGAGATTCTTTCATGTCAGACGAAAACATTCCGCGTCTTTATGCAACATGTTCCATCGCACCCTTTCTTTTGCTCACATTTTCTGCTCATTTCTTACCCCTCCAATAGCAACGGATACGACTGTCGAAACCAACATGAAATATTAAAAAAAATCTCGAAATCAGTGACCCCATTCTAAGAAATTGAAGTGTCAGACAAAAGTATGAAAACGTCTCGTGCAGTCAAGTTAAGCGCGGACTTGTCAAGAGATCCAATCCTTTGTAGCCCCATTGATAGCCGTTTCCGAGCGCAACCACCCAGTAGAGCAACAACACCAGCGCGTTACAAAGAAAGGCCATAAAAGAATGAAAAAACTGTATAAAAGTTGACAAAAAGAGAAACTCCGTGACGGGATACACGCATACATACGAAAGTGTCAAGTAGCTCTGCGCTCGAAGCGCGTGAAAAGAGAGAAAGAAAAAAGGGTGAGCGAGTACCGCTGCGAATTGTGCGCCTGAATGCTCGGTGTGCAGCCGAAAAATAGGAGGAGCACCGAGCACTCTGAGCAGTCAAGCCGCCTCTTGTACATAGTGTGACTGTGCCCGTGTACGTGTGCAGTGAGTCGCGACGGCAGACGGCTGCAGCTAAAGCGCGGTATAAGAAAGAGAGTGAAAAAAAGGCGAGAAAAAGGTGTACGCGTGTGGTGTATCCACCTATATACACATGTATACAGCGTACAAAGGGGAAAAAAGAATTGTGTGCAGGAGAGCAGGAAAGAGAAGGCTAGAAACTAGGCCCTGTATAGTGTATATATACACTCATTTCCTAGATAGCCAGTAGCAGTCTCTGCCGTAAGCTGCTTCTCCTGCAAACTGCAGAGTCCGCTCGTGTGTGGATACAACGTGAATCAATTCGCTTACCCCCCCCCCCCCTGCCGCCTGCTACCACACGTTCTAACTCCTTACACGCTCTCACATTTGCGACGAGCTCGCGCTTGCTGAGCTAGCCAAGAATTACCGCGCGCTATATTCCTTCTCTTATTAGATATAACGAAGCGGTGGGGAGAAAAAAATTCGCAACTCTGTCGACCGCTCGACGAGCCAAGTAAATCTATATAGGTATATTTGAAGCGAGCGCGGGGAATATTTTATTCGTCCGAGATAACAAATATGCTAATACGCGAGAGTTTCTGCGCATATTTTTGCTTGCCCTATACGTTGAAAGGAGCTCGTAGGAATGGGTATAGTCAGTGCTCCAGAGGAGAAGAGAATTCTTTTATCCGCGCGAGTTGTATAAGAAGAGGAATCGTACGTTAGGCTTTTTCCACGTAATGTAATATCGAATTCAAGCAGATTTCCGGAATCCCCAAAAATATTGTTTCACGATTCGATTTCCGAGCACACCTCGTTTGGACCCGGTATGTATATGGTATAACGGATAAGTCGCGAATAAGCCTGATCATACTTTCAATAGTTTTCGCAAGACAAAATTTTAGCACTTTTGTGAATACGAACGTGTTTCAATCAAACTGCTTTACTTTTTAAATAATCAAAAAACAATCGTGCGAAGCAACCCTGGATTCACGGAAAATAAATCCGTGAATAAAAATAAACAATGTCAACATCTTAAATTGCAATTCTTGGCAACGATTCGTATAGACATATGAAGGACACGTTGGCTGCTTTTCCAGCTTCACTCTAATGTGATTATTATTAATAATTTTGTACTAGCTTGATAAGGTCCGCACCAAAGGACAAAACGTTGCCAAGAATTGCAATTTTTCCGTGAATCAAGGGTTGCCTTCCACGATTGTTTTTTGATTATTAACCATGCTGGAGAAGAGTAATAGTGATAATCTGTTTTACTTTCTTCCTAGCAAAACTTGTGTGTAATAGTAATTATGGAGGTAGCTTAAAAATTTGACAGAAATATAGCAATCTGAGTCAAAACATAGTGTTTAAACATTTTTTTACGTTTAATGCACGTATAAGACATTTTTTGATGCACGAGAAGTAAATAAAAAATTGATTACTTTTCCATAGCACCAGAAAAAAATGCATCCCTAAAGAGGTAAACTTTTCTCCCAAGCGATTAATTTTTTCTGAACTATATATATAATTAAACATATATATAGTATTTATGCATACAATAAAGAACTTGAGACAAATGCATTACACAAATCTAATTTTTTTTCCACGTGGAAAAAAGCTTTATTCATGTACTCGTTACAAAAAGTACGATGTATACTTATACAATAAAGGGAGAAGTGGCTTTTCCAGACTCGGGTGAATATGTGAGCACTTGAAAAAGCCAATTTTCTTCCGTAGTTGCACAATATACGGCCATTAGTATGCTGTAACTCAAAAACTTAGAATTAAAATATCACGAAAAAAATAGTGATAATCCCTGATAGAAAATTAAACGAATTTACTGGCTTATATTTACAAGCAAGATTAATTTTTAATCAATAAATTTATAAAAATTTGGCTAAATGTAAATATGCATGTTCAAAAAAATTAAAATATCTTCAAAATTATTAAAATTTTTAAAATCACGAATTTTATGTAAAGGGCGAATACTTAGTCTGTGAGGAATAGAGGGTTAGATTTTATGAAAAAGATATAAAGAATTTTCATATGTCATGATCACTGCAGTAAAATTCTTGAAATCAAGTTTAAAGTTTAATTTATTTTTCAAACAAAAGATAAATTCGCACGAATGTTTCAAAATGTACATGAATGTTTATGAATACACGGAAAATTAAAAAGGCTTTCGTCAAACTCATATTTAGCTTTCAGTTAGCTTTGCTTTAATGTTTTGTATCGAAACCTTTTTATTAATTATAAAATTATTGTTTTACAATAACACAACTTACAAAATCCATTAATTAATTTGAGTGTTATAAGCTGTGTGCCCATGAACTGCGCAATGGTTTTTATTGAATATTTCACTTGCCTGCAGCTTTAACTTAAATCATGTGAATCTTGCAGCAGCTCAATTCATCGTACGGTTCTGTTTGTACTTTTGTATAAAATACAGCATATGTAGATTAAGAATGGACGTGAAAGTTTGATTTAAATTGTAAAATATTGTAAATCCTTCAATGAGAAAGATTTATAATTATAACATAAAATGCAGTAAAACATTTAGTTTTGTTTACCAGATCATATAAATATCGAAATATTTCATTTTCGTTTCAAAACAATGTTAAGAAGTAGTCAGAAAAAAACAGCTTTCTGTGAAGAAGCTGCGTTTGAATACATACATTGTATAGTATCTAGATGCTCGTCTTTTCATGCAATATTGCTTCGGAGCACTTGGTCAACTCAAAAAGAATCTTCATTTATTAAATCCACTGCAATATATTTTGAAAGTGTTTTAGAGTCTCAACTTATAAAAAAATCTCATGCAATTTAGGAAAGGATGAGTATAGTATGTGGAATAAAAAATGGGGAATGACGATTGTAAATTTCAGGTATACAAGAATATTTTATTCGTTTAAATATAACAAATATACAAATTTTAAGTTTCTTCTTTCGAATAACCAAAGATCTCGAGTAATAAAAATCAAGGAGAAGAAAGAAGAAGATAAAACACAATGAGCTTCTCAGCGAGCGTGCTCATTCTTTCGCGGAGCGTCGTCGCTCGCCGTCGCCGCACGCAGATCGTTCGTTGGCCTCGCTCGCTCGCGCACGTAATACGTTATGCGTACTCTGTGTCCGCTCGTTCTTCTCTCCCTTTTCCCTCGCTTGCATTTTAAATTGTATAATAGGCCGAGCGTTGAACGGACAGCTTTAAAAGCCCGCGGCGTATTAGTCGCGCGCTTACCTGCGTACCTACATGCGCGCACAAAAATTATATGCGAGGAAAAAAAAGAAACAAGCACCGCTTTACAGATACGTCAAAAAGAACTTTACGGTTAAACGAAGACGTGCGCGATTCATTGCTGGTCAAACAAATTTAAGGC
Organism: Philotrypesis tridentata; assembly: GCA_018906965.1. Taxonomy (NCBI): domain Eukaryota; kingdom Metazoa; phylum Arthropoda; class Insecta; order Hymenoptera; family Pteromalidae; genus Philotrypesis; species Philotrypesis tridentata. The sequence goes on along the minus strand of JACCIB010000015.1, from coordinate 797,008 downwards.
AAATTTAGTCGTTATGAATGCGCCTAATTCTCTCCTGGCCTTTGGAGAAATCGATGAAATTGAGTTCTGCGATCTTTTCGGCAGTGACTCATTGCTCAATAACTCTGATTGCTTTACTAATTATATTTACAACGAAAATTTTTTCAACGTATAATGCAACTATTAAAGCATGCTCATGGAAAGAAATCTTTCACTGGTTTTAATGCTATTTATCTTAAAATTTCAAACAAATTCATAATTTGTTTAAACATGACCGATTCATGTGTAGGTGTATCCTGATTAAATCTTAAAATTTACATTGATATATACAAAATTCGTCAAATTAATCATATTAATTTAATTTAAAAAGTAATTTTTTAAACAATCTGATAAATGAAAATTGAGTGGGACTTTTGCACAAAGTATAATACATCTTGTTGAGCATCTGCATGGTGCATTTTCACTTTAGATTCAAATTCATTTGACGGAATGTAAAGACCTATTCAGCAACGATTAAGACAGTGGCTTTTGTTCAAACGACCCTTTCTTTCAAAACATGAGCTACATTTAGACCGACAGTTAGGCTGAGTATGTTAATTGTAGTTCAAGTATTCGAGCCAAAAGTCACTTCATGCGAGAATTTCGCAGACCTCGAATATAATGGCGACGTATTGTCAATTTTTTTGGAAAATTGGCACAATCGGATCAATGAACGACTGGCGATGATAATTTTTAAGTTAGGTCTTGAATTATAACTTTACATTTACATAAGCTTAATAACGAATTCGTATAAGAATTTTTTTTCTTGGCACCGATCGCTTCAATTGTTTTTTTTTATTCGTCGTACAACAGTCTTTTTCTGCGTTACAATTATTAGCGTTTCGCATTTAGATATCGCGCCGGTGATAATCCTACAAAACTTATGCGATTCCTAATTAAAAAAAATGTTTACTCTATGTAAGATATCTGCATCTTTATGTCTCTTTCTCTCATTTGGATTATGACTTGTTTTATATTCTTGACGGGAAAACATTACATTTACAATAAGTTTTCCTAGTTATAAATATTTATAAACTTCAAAATTTTATACGTGTTTCGCCTTAGTTTTTGAGGTTATCACTTACATAGAGCCGTCATTTTTCCTCTGATGAACTGATCGAATAAGCAGCTTCGTAGGACGCATACACATGTTGTAAAACCACTCGAATATCTTTACATCTCGCACTACTCATCTTATTGTGTATCTCGTATCGAACGAAACCGTCGTTTTTCATATTTTTTTTAATAGTCAAAAATATCATATTTTCGTAAACATATCGTCATCGTATTATCAATGAATCAATCAAACGGTCAATCAACTAGGCACTGATGCTGATACTAGAACACGCGATTATTTTTTAGTTCCTTGTTATACTTCGAAATCTACATTATACAAACGTCAAGGATATGTCAATGAAAAAAAAAATTATTTCGTATTATACAGTGTAAGGAATTTCTGATAGTCATGCCGCGCGACTATATATAAAGCAAGCGGTATAAAGCAAGTTCAATAGGCTGGCAGTGCGACGTGGCAGTGAAACAATCGGATTTAGTGTCTTGTTCACATATTTGCATTTCGAAAGATATCCCCGTGGTTTCCTTGCTTTGAGCTTCAACACGCTACATCTTATGTATCTGCATTTAATTTTTTAGGCGCACCTTGTAAATCCTTTTATATATGTATAATACATAAATCCATATTCAAATGCATAATATACGCCTCCTCTTGCCTATACATCCATATACAACTGCATATATTTATATAAACTCTGATTACTGTCGGTATTATCCTTTATCATCACGTGTATACATAGTCTAAAAACGTTTTGACGATCGTTGTGAAATTGTTCATGAACACGAGGCTTCTGTATGCGCAGCGATAAGTAGAAAATAAAAAATTAAAGAGCGTTTCGCATTTAAAAAAATATCGAAAAATCCGCGAGAGTTCGAAATGATAACGAATAGACCCGTTCTCTGTGAAATTGTTCGTAAGGGAAGGTAAGAAATAAAAACACACAGTAGATTATGTAAAGTTAACACCGATTCACGTTCTTTCTTTCTCGAGTTGAATGTTTAGGTACAGGAATCGCGTCAGTTTTATATTGGGTTATAATCGACGTCGTCAACGTTCGATAGGATTAATGTTTACTATAGTACGAGCTTTTTTCTAGTTATCTCTTGTTTTCACTTTACTGTCAAAAATGTATATAAAGTTTGATAATGGGTAGTCGCTATACTTTAAAATCGATCGACGAGTCCTTCAGTCGGTGAACGTATTCGTTAAAGACAAAAGCATTTTGGCAATGGGAGCGTAGACGTATAAAAAATTCTATACATCGATTACGAAGCATTCTCATGTCCAGTCGAAATTCGCACTTACAGAAACATCGGCCGATCAATGGCGCCGACGTTAAGCAGTGTCAATTAATCTCCGCGCATTAATCATGTCACAGTGACTCGTGTAGCTACATAAATTTTATAAAATAAATAATATCTTACGAGAGTACTCATATAATGGCGCGAAGAAAATAAAAGAAAGAATGAGAAGGTGAAGAAGCGGCCGTCGGAAACTAACAAACGATCCTCTCCGCGCACATGTAATCTGTGTGTCCAGCTCGTTTACTCTACCTCCTTCCTCCTCTTTTTTCTCTTTTCGTTAATTTATTTTTGAATCGCCTCGCGCGCGGCGGCGATCGACACTTACAAGTCAACACAGTTAACAGCCTCGCTATTTATATTTACACAATCTCTCTCTGTCTCACTCTCTCTCTCTCTCTTTCTCTCACTCTCATTATCTCCCTTGCTTACCTCTCTTTTTCTCGTAATGTTCGATGCGTTTTTTAAAGACGTGCAACGTCAGGTCATATATTTTGTTATTCCGATGAATCATACCTCGTGCTTTCCCTCCTCTCTCCACGTGACACGTTGCAGATTTTATCTTAGGAATAGTATGAAGGAATTTACATACGCAGATTGCCGCCGCGACTCTCTTTCTCCCTCCGACGTATATAGCCTCTCTATACGTACAGCGTGTACGCATATCTGCAGATTCAGCGAGAAGACGTTCCGTTCCTTCTCGGCCTCTATATTCCCATCTATTCGTTTATACACCGCCGTGCGGCTCTATAGCGGTTTGGCGGTGCGTCACTCGCGTATTTTATTTCGAACATGGCACAGAACACACACTATGTTTACGTATACGCGTATAATGTACAGTCGCGTAGACACGTGCGTGCGTAGTCTATCATGACCGCGTGAGTATGCAGTCTCTATCTCTCTGCTGATTTTGCGGATACACGCTGCGAACGTGTACGGACAAACACAGATATCTCGCGCACTTTGCTCACTGTATATATTATGTGCACAGATTCCGTGGAGTTCGGATCGGCGTCAATCGGCTCCTCGTCCGATGACGTAGCCGACGATGGCGGCGATAATGATGATAATGAAGACGATGACGAGGATGATGGTGATGATGATGGTGGTGATGATGATGACGATGATGACGATAATGGTGGTGGTAGTGGTGGTGGTGGTGACGAGGGACGTGCTCGGAGCTTGTCGATTCAGAGCCAGGGTCCGAGCTGGGCCTCGAGGATGGTCGCCGCGTCGGTTCTTCCCATGACCCTCAGATGGTTGAGAAGATCGGTTACGGCCGTCGGCTCGCGGTGCCTCGCCTCCCACAGGTCCAAAATATGCTCGGTCGGACTGGCTTTCGTGGCGAAGTAATTGATGTATCTGCGGGCAAACGAGACTTTTTTTCTTTCTCTCCTTCTTGCTTGGCACGCCGCGCTGGTGCGCATGCATGATGAATAATAACAATAATTATTATCATAATAATAATAAGAAGAAGAAGGAAGGGAGGCCGCGGTAGATTCGCGAATCGCGATAAAAGCGGCATCAGGGAATATACATGTAAGCATATATATATATCCATAGTCGCGCATTACGAGGAGAGGCGCGAGATGCTTTTAATAGTTTATCTTCCCGGAACTTGAGCGCTTTCTATAAGAGATCTTTCTCTCTGAGCTCGGCTGTTGGAGCCGCTAGTGCTGCCGTAGCTGCAGCCGTGCGCTATGTGCATACATCGAGGATCAAAAGAGCGCGCGCCACACGGCTTATCTTTTTAGTGTTTTCATTTTTCGTGGCGACGCGCAGCATAAGCTTTCTGGAAAGTCTCAAGCTATGCGGGTTTGTCTTCACGCAAATTTTCTTTCGCCAATGAGGCATTACGCTTACCTTATATCGTTCGCGTAGCTGCGTTATATCACACACTTAACCCGCTGTGCCGTGTTTACCTTGCTGCGCTCGGTTATTGCGAGGAAAATTGACGATCGTGCGTGAAAGCAAAGAGGTCGCTCGCGCATTATTACATTTTTACGACGTGCGATGATGCTGGAGACGAGGGTTAACGCCGCGCTCTTTCGGCGGAACCGAGAAAATTGCCGTGCGCGGCGCAGCAAGAATCGAAGAAACGTTTGATACCGCCATGTTTATCGGGAATGACGTTTGATTAATATCTAATTTAAGCGCGGCGCTTGATTAACATGCGCGCTTTGGACTTTTTCCCGCGCGAAAACGAGTTTAATCCAATAAAACTATAAATTACTCGCGAATGAACTAATAGCGCAGAGCGTGATAACGATGGCATTTTGCTAATCGCGAAATTTCAATATATTTGTCCGGGAGAGTTTCCATGCATGCATGCGCAGACGGCGACTAGCTCGCGGCAGTTATAGGTGCGACATTTTTTCGCAGTTTAAAAGGATTATTTATTATATTGCCAAAGTAAATATCTTACTTAACACTATGAAAAGTTCGATTTAAGTATCTCACTGTATTTACATAAGGCTCAAAGGAAAGGCTGAAAGACCGCGATTTTCATAGGAATTCTGCATTACTAGGAAATGGAGGCTGGCTGCAGCGAAGCAAAATAAATGCAAATATTGCATACGATACTTTGTAATGAGTTACATGCGGCATACCGATGAGTTGCTATCATTAACATTCCACGACGTAGCGAGTATTTGCTTGCTCCCGTTACACGAGAGAGAATACGATAAATTAATTATTAACAACAATGTCAGCAAAATATCCTGATTCAGCAACATTTTATGCTGTTAGAAACAATATTTTGATAGGAATAAGTCGTATGATTAAAATTGAAGATAACAAATACACTGAGCGATAATTCATAAATATATATTTAACGAAAATTCAGCGGCCTGCGCAGCGCCTCGCTTCAATTCTTTTCCACGCCCTGCGCCAGGCACAAGCATCCCCAAAAGTTGTCGGGCTACGAGGGAAAAAGAGTATCATGCCCAAATGAAAGATTAAATGGATTACTCACCTATCGACGCGCAGCATCTGGGCGAGCATCCTCCAGTCGTTGCCGAGCGAGTTTGGCGGGTCCAGGCACTGGCACAGCTGTTTCCTGAGGGAGCGCGTGAAGCGGAACGGCCGCAGCGTCCTCGAGTCGGCTCCCGTTCCACTGGCGCTCCCGTGACCCGTGGCAACGCTGCTCACCACCGTCACTTCCCTCAGCGGCCTCGTCACGCTGCCCGACGAGATCAGCTGCTTCATGCCGTCGTAAATGATCCTGAAGACCTGGCGGGCGTCCGATCCCGTCGTCGTCGAGCTCTGGCAGATCTGCAGCTTGTAGGTGCGCGTCGCGCTCGAGCTGCTCGCGTCGAGCTCGAAGCTCACGTACTTGAGATTCTCGCGGCTGTTCCAGACCTCGGCGAAGCAGAGCTCCTGGCGCTCGGTCGGCGACTTGTTCTGCCACTCGTTGCCGACCTCCTCGAGGCTGATGAGCAGGGGCTCGCCGCTGTCCTCGAAGGGCAGCGTGCGCGGCTTGTCGAGGAGGCAGCCGCGGATCTGCGCCTCGCGATCGACCACCGCCTTGCTCGCCGCCTTGGTGTCTTCGAGCGCGTAGACGCGCAGGCAGCAGGTGCCACCCTGGTTCTGACTCGCGTACACGGCCAGTCTCAGTCGTTTCGTCGCCGTCGCTCCGTCGCAGCTCTTGCCGGCGAGAACGTAGGTCTTGAGCTGCTCGCTCACGAGGAACACCTCGGCGTGGTCGACCTGCGTGAAGAGCGGCGTGTTGATCGTCTCGTTGCCGAGGATCAGCAGCTTCGTCCAGAGGACGGGCTTGTCCTTGCCAAGAGCCCCGGGGTTGCAGGCGCTCTCGTCGACCTCGAGGTTCTCGCAGCACCAGACGCTCAACTCCCAGCTGGCCGGTGGCTGGAGCATGGCGCAGTGCTCGAATTGCAGGATTATGGGCTTGGCGAAGCTCGCCGTCGACGGGCCACAACTAACCACTGCCGATAGCTGCGTCGTGCCATCTGCGGTGGGACAGAAAGACGCCACGGGGATCATGACTGGCTGCTCTCTCTCTCTCTCTCTCTCTCTCTCATATACATATATATTGTACGCTTTGCGTGCGCACGGTGCTTTGCTCATCGAGTGCTTGCAACATAAGGTAGCGAGCGACTCTATGCGGATGGAGATGATTGAAAATTGTTTGAAAGAGAGGGAGGGCAAGGGGTAGGCAGGGAACAGCGGGGTGAACGTTATGCAAAATAGGTCTCTGCGAGTACTTTGATGCTGGGGAAAAAGCCCGAGCGAGGGAGCCCACTGGCTTAATTTCTTTTGGACCGGCGAGCTGTATCATGATTTTACAAGAACTGAAAAACAAATCGATGAATTAAACATGTGCGACACATTTGCATATTGTTTGAATTGCAAATCGATGCTTACACGCGCCCTGTCTAACTGCACAAATGGACAATTTCTACCATTACAGAGCAATGAATTCATTAATTCGAGTTGAAAATAGTTGCTATTAAAGGCTATAACGAAAGATACGATAAGACGTGCTGACGAAGCGCGGCACTTAACGCGCGCTCCTCCTGCGCCTTACAGCGTATTTATCACGCGTTGAAAGCCAACTTTCCAAACAGATACGCCCAAATGAGCTTATTAAAACAATAAACAGAAAGTCATGAGGATAAAAAGCTAAAAGTTCGAAAGGCGGAGATACAGCAAATATATCAGTCAGCGGCACGACAAAAAACTTGGAAGTTTAGAGGCGCAGCCCGATAGTTCCTACTATACGGACTACGAAGCCTAAATGAGAAAAAGATGAGGAGGCCAGATGAAGAAGTTTATAAGAAGGTGCCGAGTGATGAAGCAGTTTCGAACGGCGCTGCTGCGGTTATCTCTCGTTCCAGCTCCTCCGTCTCGCTCTGCTCCCAAATAAATTATCTCGACTAATATTTTGATGAAATAGTTTTTTCATCGAAATGCGATAGCGATATATAAATACATGTATAATACGCTCGTCGCGATGAGATGTAAGTCGAAATTTATGCACGCGGGCCGTCGCGCCGCCTCTTGCCGAATATAAGTCGAATATGGTAATTTGGTGCGCGCGCGCTATGTTTGCCTTTCCGCGAGCCTAATTAATGCCTCGCGGATTACCTTCCATTCAGCTGTGCTGTACGTGTGCGGCGCGTATCAAATCAATTTCCGTTTCGCCTTTCGGATCAGAGAAACGCACGCCCCGCTTTTTTGGCGAGCGAATCGAATCCTGGGAGGTCCGCCGACAATTACACGCTCGTAAATTTTGATCCGAAGAGCTGGTATGTGATATAATCGCTCATTGCCTCTCGCGTATGTATATATGTGCGCGCGGCACTGACTGCTGCGAGGCTTAAACAGACGCGGCGCTATACGCATAGGAAGTAGGCCAGCTTTATCGCGTCGGATTTCGACTTTACTTACGTAATCGCTCGTTGCAGGCGAAAGCGTAAATCATGGTTGAACGAATGAAAGTTGCAGAAATGATCAACGATCGATCCCTCGGGTTAAGCGACGTATCGAGAGCAGCTAATGGAACATCTATCATTCCACAGATAGGCAGATGATAAAAGTTTCCTCTATATACCTACTGGCGCATACGCGCAGAGTGCTATACGCGAGCAAGCTCCGAAGCAAGCTTGCGCAACTTGGACGGCAACGTTCTATCAGCTTCAAGAAGACTGGTGACGAAGGTGACTGCGCAGCATCTCGTTTATTAAATTTTGCGCGAAATCCACACTGGAAGCGAGCGAGCGAGAGAGAGCGAGAGAGAGAGAGAGCAAGAGCTGCTATTCGCATGCATTCCTCGCGTGGCGAAATAAGAGGCGCGCGGGGCTTGGAAAAGGAGACGAGGTGCGACTGAAAGAAAAAGGAGCGAGTCTCGCCGACACCTTCATTGGAAATTGATACAGGAGCACGAGTCTTGCGAGCGGGCGAGCGTAACCCGAGTATCGAGAAATCCCATCAATCGCTAAGTGCGAGCTTATGTAAAGAGGACGGAGCGAGAGGGAGAGCAGTGTGGAGGTATAGAGATTGAATCAGCTGGAGAGACAGACGGAAACGTGCGGGTGACAAGGAGGCAGTGTAATGTGTATATAGGTATATATACAATATACATGTAGCAGTGGGCTGCACAGACGACAGCGTAGATGTATTCTAATACTAACCTGGCAGCTGGGGTCTAAATCGATCTTCGTTGAGCACGGCGAGGTGTAGCTCTGTCCTCGAGGGTTTGGGCACCGCTCCCTCGGGTACGGACATGGTGATCCCGGAGTCCGGGAGTACGAGGAGGGCGCCCCGGTTGTTGACGTGGGCCCGGGCGACGTTCCCGGCCTCGAGCATCGGCAGCCTCACGCTGCCCGTCGCGACGTTGTACGTCGACTCGGTCGACGGATAGGAACTCGAGAGGCTGTTCTCGCTGCCCGAGAGCATCTGCTTGTCGCTGCTGCAGGACTCCTGGGTCGAGGTGCTGGGCGTCGGCGACATGGTCGAGGGCACGACCGAGGACGACTGGGGTCCCGAGTGCAGGGACAGATGCGGCACGTCGTAGTGATGCTCCGAGAGCGAGCGCGACATCGAGAGCTTCGGGTCGAAGGGGTACTCGTAGCAGGCGGGCACGATCGTCGCGGTCACGTCCGGCTGCAGACTAAGCTTCTTCTCCTGATCCGGATAGAACTCCGGCTGGAACTCTGCAAATCGAGGAAAAGACACGCGACTTGAGGTGTTGCTCTATGTAGCGCTGAGCCGAGCTTTTTGGATTGCACTTCGCCGCGCGCTGCAGCTCTTTTCCGGGCTTTCAGCCTGTACAACTTGTCTGGCTGAAACGCGATTTCAGCTCGAGCACGGGGATTTGGATTATGGCGCAAAGCTAGCTGAGTGGCAAATTGAGAAGCTACACCCGAGCCAGCTCGTGGATTTTCTAAGTCTTTATGCTCGTCTCGCGTGGCGCTGCACGAGAAAGCTATTTTCGCATAGAATAATCCAATCGCTTCGCCGATATAATCTACCGCGGCATCCGCACCGCGCTCCAATAAGCCGTCCAATCGGAAAAGTTCGCGTCGTCGTATGTGCACAATGAGAAACAGCTCCGTTGATTAACACGACGGCGTACGCGAAAAATCAGAGAAACACATCCATCCAAGCCTTTCAGCAAATCCGTAACGAGCGGAAAAAGTTTTCCGGAACACGCGATCCCGTATCTTTTGACTTTATACAGAAACAAAGCAGAACTTTCCGAGCCAGCCTTCCGCATCAACAACGCAGCCTATATATTTTCTACCATGAATCAGCGGATAGCTTTATCTCCGTCTCGTGGGGGGTTATGGCTTCCAATTTGGAAAAGTTTCTCCTTACTCGCTCTGTGTGTACTTATATCCTCCGACCAATCTCCCCGTTTGCTGCAATCAAATCAAAGACGGTCTTCGCGCTGCGTCCTTTCCTCTATCCGCGCTTAATGTTTCTTCCCCGTCTCGACGTCCTTTCTATACGACTTTTATACCTCGCTCAGCGGGGTGCATTTTTATTTTACGCGCTTATCAACAATCTGCGGAAGATCTTTTGTAGTCGGAGTAGCTCTCGGAGCAAGAAATCATGTATAGGACTCTAGTGAGCGAGAAGAAAGAAAACTCGGCATGTCAAGCTAATTCGCGCTGTTCAATAAAACGGCTTTACTGCCGCAGCCGCGTGTCAATAGTCCGTCATCGGTGATTTTTATTATCGGGAATCAGCAGTATTCCGCAGCGGCTTTCACCAAACTTTTTCCCCCCCGCGCGCGCTATGCGAAACAAGCAAGGACTCCCGCGCACACTCCATACATCACACCCCCCTCGTTAATGCTTCTTTCCAGTTTTGTCGCTCTTTGTGCTCTGCGGCACTACCGCGCGCATCATCGATCGATCAAGACGCTAAGTACACGGTACACACACGCATATGAATGGCGGCCCGTAAATTCAATATCTATACGTGCGGGGTAAAAGGGAGCATAACTTACCGCTCCGGGCCATCGAGTAGAGCGAGTGATCGCGACCCTTGCGCTGAACCAGTCTGGCCAGGAAAAAGCCGAGGCCGCCGATAACGATACAGGCGACCGTCAGTCCAACGTAGAGTGCAACGTCCATTTGTCGACTCGCTGCAAACAGACAAAGGGCCACAAGTGCTCACTACTCGGCTGTGCATGTACCTATATATGTTATACGTATGTATGCGCGATTCCGAAGAGAGGAAGAAAGAGAGGAAGCAAGAGCGGGGGCTGCAGCGACGACGGATCCTTCGCGGCTAATGAAGCTAATAAAAGCTACGAGCGGAAGTCATAAAATGCGCACACGCGGACACTTGGGCCAACCGTAATAACGGCGACGGCCGATTGAGACTTTCGCTTTTCGCGCGCAAGCTGCATTTGTCACGGGGATTGGGAGCGAGATAGATATGGCGGAGGACGGCGACGGGAAGCGGGTAAAGAAAAAGGGGGAGGCTTGATTGCGTCAACGGCGAAAATTGCCTGCGCTGACGAGTCGGTATCTCAAATAAAACGGCACTTACCCTCCTCGGTCAAGTGGGCTCCTCCGATTTTGGCGCTGTCTACTGAAAAATTTATGATTTCTTCATTATACGCATGAATTATACCGTTGCGCGCATGTTGGTGGCAACTACATGTGCGCGTCGCAGTTTAGGATTCGCTCTAATGAGCAGGAAGTTTTGAAAGAATGGATCTCGGCTCTTTTGTGCCTCGTGAGGTGCCTCGCTAAGAAAAGACGATGAATAAAAGATGCTGCGTGCGCGGTCTTTTTAACGCGCTCGGCCGCGCTTGCCGTCGATTTACCGCGAAAGCTGCCTCGTTCGTACTTTTTTGCGTCTATATTTAGATCTTAGGGGCACGCTTGACAAAGCCATTGAGTGACATTTAATAAATATTAAAAGCCGCATTACAAAAAAAGAAGCCGTACATATATTTCGCTCAGCTGGAAGACGTATGTTATTGTGTACCGATTAGATGCGTATACAACGCTAATGCTAATTTTTTTAAAACGCATTATTCATTCGAGTACGACGTTCGTGTACAGTTGTACACTGCCACGTACGATGTTGACGAATATCCTACCATGAAAAGCTTCAGCGCCTGCAGGTGGAGCGCCTGGAGGTCGGAGCGCGCTGCTTCGGAATTTCATGAAATCGAAGGCAAACACGAATCGCATTAGGACGAGGAGGCGTATGCAAATTCAAGATCCGGATAAAATAAAAACTGAACTTGAGCACTCGCAAAGCGCGCAGAAACTTTATGGAGATTATGCATTAACGAACGAACGAACGAACGAACGAACGAACGACGAGGACGACGACTTGGCAAAACATTAAAATTTATCAAATATGCTCGATGGGAATAGTTGGGAGAAACTTATCTCCCCTGAAACTTTTCACGAGCCATCAAGGAAGTTGAAAGGTAAACAAGCCGTTTCACGAAAATGTAAACGAAGAGCATCGGAGGTAGACCGAGCGTAACCGTTCGCGCGCGTAAAATCCAAACTTATCGGTAGAGCCCTAAAGCAAAAAAAAGGACGTTCCCGGGGAGGAAAGTCCGCCGTAAAAACAGCCAAATTACGGTAATATACGGGACGCGCGCGTGAAACTGGGCGGAGGCGGCGTCGGCGGCGAGCGAGAGAAGGGAAAAAAGAGAGGAGATTAAAGCTAGATAACAATAAAAATCCGCTGACCATTGCACATGCCTCCGGTGCAATTAGCCACGGCGACGTCCTTTCCCTGGCAGGGTCGTCCGCCTTGGCTGGGCAGCGGGTCGTCGCAAGTCCGCCGCCTGCTGTGGGTACAGTCGCTGCCGCAGGTCGACCACGCTGACCATCTGGACCAGCCTCCGTCTACTGCTGCAAAGCCGAGCGCTCGTGTTACGTGCGTATGAATTTATCGTTCGCCATAATTTTTCTTAAAAATACTGAGATGGCTTATTTATTGTGGAAAATATTTATACGCGAGGGCGGCGAGGCTCGTTATCATGCGGTTCGAGCCCTCGCACGTGCGCCAGTCTGGGACACACGTGTAATAAAGGGAAATGAATGAGCGTGAAAAAGAAAGTGGAATAAAAGAAATCATGGCGCTTTTTTCTGGTTTTTTCTTTTTTTTTTCTTTTTTTTTGGTGGTAGGTGGACATTGCACACAGAGAGGTACACGACACAGACACTGCATATGAAGAGACTGAACAAAGAGGACTCACCGATTGTGTTAGTGAACATTTCCATCTCCTCTGTTATTGTGAAAGCGTGCGTGATAAAAGGCATTGAGGACTTATTTACTGTTGGCTTTGCATGTATTATACATTTATAATATATATGATGAATATGATAGGAGGATCATGTAAGCGTCATCGATTGTGCACGCATCTGAATATGTATATGCGGATAAATACACTGTTGCGCATTAATGTATATACAGTATACTGATCAGACCGTGTGCGACTGCTTGAATCCAAGCTGATGATACATATTTTAAAGTATGTCACGCATGCATATTACGAACCATTAGTGCGCACGCGTACACCGTCTGTACGTAGTTACGAATAGCGATTGCGTCTATACGGCGGTCTACTAATTATACATGTGTAAATCGTTCCTTATTTCTAGATAACATTTGACTCTGCGATAGGGAGAAAGTCTTTTCAGCGCATTGTCGCACGGCATTAAAGTGAACATTATTCCACGCCAAGCACTGCAGTTTGCAGCAAAGTGGAGTCCGCGTAAGAATTTTGAGTGTCTCGCGACGGAAAATGTGCGGTAATACAAAATGACGCGATCCAATGTTCTTCGCACAGTAAGTGGCTCTCCATAAGAAAACAGGTCGAGAAAGAACAGGAGAAAAATATTCGCGCTCGGCGCGCGCATCGCCAATCTCGCGCATATCTGATAAACGATGCGCGACGAAAGCCACTCGTCGGCACTTTGTCGCGAAGCTTATATTCGAGATCCGAGCCGACCACTTTCCGCGCTATTCAGCAAGCCGGTCTTCTCCCTAGCTCGGTTCTTTGTCGGCGCTCGCGTCTCCCGCCTCCGGAAGAACGGCACTAGATCGCGGGAAAGCGCATCGAGCGTAACGAGAGAAAGAGAGCAGCACACGTCCACGTAGACGTATAACGTAAACGTTGTATACGTATAGACTCGCACACGCACACACACACACACACACACACACACACACACACAAAGGTAAGAGAGTAAAGAGAGCTGGAGAAGGAGAAATAAAGCGGCGGTAGCAACTCACCCGGTTGACAGTTGGTATTGCAGTCGTTTTTCTGCTGTGCCGGCCCGAGACACGGCTGCCCGCCGTTCATGGGCGCTGGGTTCGTGCAGGTTCGCGTCCTCTTTTGTCCCCCTTTGGCGCAGCGCGTGTGACACTCGGACCACGCCGACCAGGACGACCAACCTCCGTTAACTGTAAAATAGCAGACGCACACAGCGCACCTTTAGATTCGCTCTCTATACACGCTTAATATACATATACGTGTCTACTGTCTATGGACACTGTCTAGTGTCTATAGTACATCTACAGATATATATAGTTGCTGCGCGGGCTTTTCCGCACGTGCGCGTACAGATAGCCCTCGTTTGCGGTTTCGACGAGGCTGCCTCTCGCTCAAGACGTTTCCATTGGGGATCCCCATCATCTATGGGATTTGTGCGCGTCTCGACTTTGTCTGCTGTACGACCGAGGTGAATTAGCCGTTTGTGAGATCGTTTACAGCGCGTTATGCGCCGAGAGGAAAAATCTCGGTTTATGGACTTTTCAAAAATTACATACATCACGTTTATTGCCTTTCCGACGTGTTTATCGCCAATCGAACCTAAGTGTGCATAAGTGTCGAGTGTCGATAATACACCACGTTTATGCATACACGTGATATTTTCGAGCGCACCCTCTATACTCGCGAGGCGCGAGATAATTTATTTATACAATCGCCCGACAATAACGTGTTTTACAACGCGAATTAAAGGCCAGCCGAGAATCGATTCTCTCGAAATTTTTTTTCCTTCTTGGATCAAAATAAAGCCTATGGTTTTGCAATGCACGCACAAAGCGTGCATGGTCGCCGTGTGTGCAATGATAATTGCTAGTTGGCGATAAATCGTTTGTTTATCGCAGTCGAGCTCGCGTTTCGCTCGGGGCCAGTGTGCCGAGACGAAAGAGAAAAATAGTTGCTTTAACTAAGACTTAGCAAAGAGAACGATTTTCTTGTCGTCGCCGCGCGCGCTCGCAACTCCCCGATATTTATTGCATTCTCCGAACTCCCGGCGGCTTACGGAGAAAAATGTTTCAGCAAAAAGCGCGCAACCGGGCCTTCAATCAAGTTAATCGGCAGCGTCTCGCGGCGGAAGTGGCTAGTTCAACTGTACACACAGAGCTAGTGTACACACACGCGCCCGATGGATGCGTACACTCTTTTTCAAAAGTCATCGAATGAAATAAGAATTGATAATAAGAACGGCTTCGATTAACGAGCTATTATTTTTCTCGTTCGTTCGCTCGTCTACCCGCGCTCTCGAGTGCGGCTTTCTCTCAGCGGCTTCTCCTCTCCGGCGCAATGACTCGACACATGCGATCGTTCATCCTGTGCGCTCGTCGACAAAAAGGAAAAAAAAAATGAAGACGTCAGAAAACACTTCTCCTCTCCAACGATTTTTCCGAAATCGTAATCTGATTCGGTTCCACGGTATCCATCATCTCCAGTGACACTTCTCACCAGAAGAAAACTCTCTTCGCTAGACAGCTCGGGCCCGTCGTACACACTGTACATCAACACTTTTCTTCTGTACTAGTCTCGCGCGAGAAAGTCGATCCAAATCCGGCGACGTTCGCACGCTGGTTTCGAGTTGCGCGCGCGAAGTCTATACACCTATATATACAAGGAATATAAGGAGAAGAAAGGTACACTACACTACTCGCGTAATCTCCTTCGCGGAGGAAAAGTCGATATAGGGGATAAAAGGCGGTCTAATGCGCCTTAGCCTTGCGCTCCAAGGCCTCGGTCAAACATTTCTTTGTTCGGAGAGAAGAAAATTTTCAAGTGCCTCCCGTGTACAGCTGCAGGAGAGACGGAGAGAGAGAGAGAGAGAGAGGGCAGGTAAAGCGGCGTAGGACATGGAAAGGAAGACAAGAAAAAGCTCTCAATTAGAGGGAGCATCGTTATCGCGAGCCCGTGAAAATTCCTCCCGCTTTACCCGCATTAGACGCGCGCATCTGTCGAGTCGAGTCGAGTCGAGTGGAGATCGCGATGTACCCTCCGCAGCGGGGCGCTAAAAGAGTAGGTATATACGCAGCAAGTAGAAAGGAAGGAGAAAAGGAAGGCGGCTGAATTTAAACTCTGGGTGAAACTCACCGTAGACGGTAATGCTGGCGGGCTCGCTAGTCCTCTTGGCGGCGATGTTCTCAGCTACGCAGGTATAGTTGGCCTGATGCTGGAGCTTCGCCTGGCCAACGAGCAGATGGCCCTCGCTCGATACTAGAAGCGTGTCCGAGGCGTCGGTGTCGAGGGTCACGCCGTTCCTTAGCCAGTAGACCCGCGGCGGTGGTAGTCCTATCGGCGGCAGGCATCTCAGCTCGGTGCCCTGGCCGGTCTCGACCGACACGGAGTACGGCGGCGACTCGAATTGTTTCTTCAAATCTGAGGACAGACGGAGAAAGCGCAACCTCGCCGTCAGTGCACACGTATATAAAGTCTGTAGATTCATGCACACACACACACACACACACACACAGATCGCCGAGAGGAGGAGCAGATCGAACGCGTCGATTGCGCGCCGGGACGAGAAAGAGCGAGTGAGCGCGTGTGTGTAGGTATAACATACAAGAAGGAAGACGTGCCAGCGGTGCACCGCCGCCGGCTGCACGAAAGCTTGAAGGATTGCGATGATGCATCGCGCGATAGCTCGCACGTACTCGCCTTTCTGATTTACTCGTATTTGGGAAAGCACTTATCCCGAGATGCGCCTCTCATTTTATACAATAGTCGTTAAATCGTGTCGTTCGCACAAATTTTTTTTCTCCCCCCGCAGCTCTTGTTCAGCTCTCGTCGAAAGTTAAGTCGACCTCGTTCCGCAGTGTATTATTAATAAATGAGCGTTTAATAAGCCGTGCGGCGCTACACACTTTCTTCACTCCTGCATGCGGCGCGTGGATGAATTGTAACGTAAAGCTCTGATCACGGAGAAATATTGCGCCTGCGCTCGAGCGAGTTATGCCGCGCATTGAATATGACGCAACGGACTCGATGGACTTCGGGGGCCGCGGCCTCAAATTGTTTCTTCTGCAGATCTGGATAATAAGGGAATGCGCCGTGCCCGTTGCGATCCCGCGGCTATGCGCTCTGCACTTGTACACGTAAGCCGAGAGATTACCAATATTGATAGAGGAAATCGGATAATTTCTGAGCACTCAATATTCCGCGAGCGTCTCGCTCTCCCTACTATGCTGTATATACCCACAGCCAGGATATAGGCTGTACGCGGAGTGCGGACGGTCGCAGGGGAGATTCTTCGAGAGAGAAACAGAGAAGAAAGATCTTGTTACGGGAAAAATTACTCTCAGTGCAGAGGCGGCTCTCTATAGACGAGCAAGACCGTGGCCAGATGTGCGCCTGATTTCTCGAGAGCTTCTCAATGAAGTGTACGCGCTGAAACTCTAAGCTGCGCTCGGATCTTTCTCCTTCTTCTTTTTCCCTTCTCTCTCTCTCTCTCTCTCTCTCTCTGCACTCGCCGCCGTGGCTTATATTCTTTTTCCAGACGAAAAACTTGTTATCGAAGATATACTGTTTTTCGAGCGCGCTCTCTCTCTCTCTCTCTCTCTTTCTCTCTCCGAACAATACGGAAGAGTCGACAAAGAGCGCGGCGCAAATGGACTAGAAAAGTTGCGAAACTCAAGAGCGTAATACTATATTTTAGCGGTATATCTGATATCTATTATGCCAAGACTTTAACTACCTAAATCAGTCAAGAAAGTGGAAGCCCCCCGCTAGTACGGCACTCATGGCCGACTCTGTACTTTTAAAGTATAAGCCTACCGAAGCTTTAAGGATTGAAAAATAATTGCATTATATTATATCCGCGTTAAGACGGAGCTGTGGCCGGCTCTGGAAATTACTCTATAATCGGTTTAATATCGGTGTACGTGCGTGTACGCGCTGTGTATGCGGATCTAAAGACAATATCAACTCTGTATTTATCTGCCCCTGGAGATTCATCCCTTCGTGCAGTTTTCCATGGGGGTGACGGATAAGTAATTGATGAGGGTGCGGTTGCTCGCTTCTAGGCGATAAAATTTTAGAAAAATAATAACACGAATCTTCGAGATAGCGGATACCGAATCGATCAGTGTGCGTGTGATCACGAGTTAAACAATCGTGACAATAGTTCACCTATGACGCTACATCTATAAGTTTATTTACTTTGCTCTTTTATTCGCGGAAACGGTTTCGCCGCTGACGTCCCTATAGACAAGAGGTATCGCACTCGCCACGGCAGTACAATAGTGAATAATGCCTCTATTGTTCCGTGTATACTGTATATGTATATGCGCGGCTCTCGTTCGCTCACAGAAAGCGACGCTCCAAACGATCATTGGAAAACTGTCCCGTACACGTAAAAATAGAATGCGTTTGTGCGCACATCGCCCCCGTCAACGAGAGAGCGATAGAGAAGGAGAGAGAAAGTTTAATTGACAAATGAATATATGAAAAGGCACTTTTGCACGGCCGTTAATTTTTTCTGTTACAATCTATAAAGCTTATACGCGTCGATTTTCAATGAGTGCGCCATTAAAATTCACGATCCCTTGTTCGCACCGTTGAAATTGATTTTGCAAATGTAATCATTTGACCAATTGCCCTCTCGGACGAAACAGCGTAATTATACACTCGGTCGCGGTTGTAGCACTGTGTTTGTTTCGCGGCATCGCAGAATGCACGTTAAAGTAGTAGGCAAAGCGTAACCGCAGCAGCAGCAGCAAAAGCAGCAGCAGCAGCAACAGCAACATCGGAACAGCAAAGGAACCGCGAGTTAAATCCGAGAACTCGGCGTCTCGCGAGCGCGCAAAAGTCTCGAGTTTAAACGCTAATATAACGCGCTGCACTTCTCGTCTCTCTGAATAAAATTCAATGTATTTCGACAGAGGACCCGGCAGTTAAAATACTCTGGTTACAGCGCCGTGCAAACTACCTTCCTTCCTACCGCGCGAGCTCTCTTCTTGCCGACGTCCATTCACGAAACACAACTCGACAAACAGGCCTTTATTTTACTTGGCATGGCTCTGCGAGCCAGTCTCGCTCTCTCTCCCTCTCTTTACTCCGCATCGCACGCAGCACGAATGCGCTCAGAAATTCTCGACCTCCGAGCTCAGTGCGGTGTACGTGTGTACGATCTTAAGGTAGTCCCTTCGCGCGGTGTGGGCTTAATTATTGTACAAACACTCGTACGGCTTTTTCCCATGCTAATTACCCGTCATGCAAGCGTACACTGATTAAATGAAGTTTCGGCCCATATCTCTGAACTTTTATTCATTGCTCAGGCTCTCGTCGCGCGCACTCTTATCGAACCTGCGTCTCGTTAATTGGCGAAGTTATCGAAGCTAAACGTTGCTCGCAGCGCATTTCCCGTCGTAATTTCCGCGACTTATTAGTCTCGCGAGAAAAAAAACACTACGTTCTCCGCTGTGTTTTAAAGTATGCGCGTTGCGCAACCGATATAATATTACACTTGAATTATAAATGTTGCATCGAGCGACTATCTCTGCACGTGTGATTTCTAGTTATTTAAATGAATTAGCCGTATTATACTTAAAAAATGTCTACGCATCGTAAAATTATCTCGACCTCGGCCGGCCGGCGCATGCTTACGTGAAAATCAACATGAGTCGCTCGCGCGCGCGCGGAACGCTTTTCCACGAACGAAAGTTTCAAAACTTTACCAGCTCCTACATTATGCATGCAAAGCAGAGCGCGCTTAAGCTCGAAAAATTTGTATCAACTTTCCCTCATCCGTTCCCGCGACCCCCGAGTTGCCTGTATTACACTTATCTCCCGTGACAATAACGTGTAGATGCAGCGCACACGTGCAATTCTCTCCGAATCCATCACTATCGTACCGAGCTGTTTCGACAAGGAATAATTTGCTTTGAATTGCAAAAGACAGGCATTAGTTGTACTCACAGGCGACCTCGATGATAGCCGGCTGGCTCTTAATTTGACCGGAGCCCGACCACGCGATGCACTCGCACTTGAACTTGTTATTGCTGAAGTACTCCTCGATCTGGTTCCGAGTGATGTTGAGCTCGCTCTCGATGATGCGCGTGCCCGAGTGCGGGTCGACAAAGTCCTGCTGCAGGTCCTTGTCGATTTTCTGGCCGTTGCAACGGAAATGAACCAGGAGCGCGTTGGCGACCTTGCAGTGTAGCGTCGTCGGCTTGTTCTTCACGACGAACGAGCTGACCGGCTCGGCGAGGAAGACCGGCAGATTGCCGCCGTCGGGGATGAGCGGATCGCTGGCTATCGTTGCCGACTGCACCTCCTCGTCGTCCTCACCCGTGTAGCTGTCCTCGTCCTCCGAAGCAACATCCTCGTTCGCTGCAAGCGACAAAAGATCTTTTGCGGATTATTGAAGGGCTCCGTTCTGCTCTCAAGTTTTATCCCTGAATTTGCATAAAGAAGAACTTTCCACGACCGGGCATACGATCCTCACTGCTGCGCTATGCCATCATCTATATCATACGGTATGAAACGAGAAAGTAATCGGAATGCTTCCGCAGATTCGAATTCATATCGTTACACGACCGAGGAAATGAGAGAATCCTCCTCATTCCGGGAACTCGCTTATTTGTCATTACGTTACATGCAAATGACTTTAAAATGAAAACCGCATTTGCAGACTTCAAATTAGAAACTTTAATGAGAATATTTGGCCTTTCCTTCGTCGCTTCCACCGACACACGCGAATTCATTCCAATTTTCACAGCCTGGAATTTATTCTAAAGCAGCTTTTCGAGCTAAATTTTTCTCACCTTGAATCAGCAGTGAAAGAAGCAATGAAAGAATAATCGAAATTTCAAGGAACGGGCGAAATATTCTAAATTGAAAGAATTCAACGCTACAGAAACACTTTGTTAATTTTACGCGCTAAGATGTACTCCTTTTCTCGTCTTGTACGCTACTTTATTTTCGCGTTCGTTAGCCAAGTAATGAACTCATTTCAATGCAAATGCAATTGAAACACGGACTTTTTATTCTTCCTCGTTAGCATTTTACACGAAAATTTCCTCGACTTTTCGCCGACAAATATAAACGAAAACAAGATTTCGAACTTTTTTTCTGCAGCGCAGTAAGAGCTGATCTGAATAAATCGAAAATTTCACCGAGAGTCACAACCCAGATTTACTTTGAATTTTCCTATAAAAATAATCCCCTGGCTTGCGCTTGAATTTATATATCAATTTAAGAGGCGCATGCACCTTTTACTTTCGACGAACTTACTTATGGCCTGTCGACTGGCGAGGAAAACAAACTCGAGCCGCGAGAAATCCGCCGGCAAATAAACGAGCGATCTACATACAACTCCGCCCACAATTCGCACGACCCATTCGTCGCCGACACGCAAATCTCACGCCATTTATTGTCTTTGACAAGAACTGCTATTACCGCCTCATTACGCGATATGCGAAACCCTCGCGGATATTTCGAAACGAGGGTATTATCAGTAAGTCTCTTTCGCGGAAAGGAGATGACGAAGCTCCTCTGGGCGAGAGCAAAAAAAGCTCGAGAGGGAAAGAGAAGCGCTACCGCAGCTCGCTCTCGCTCTGCGCGTATGGAAACTCTTTTGCGAACTTTCTTTTGATAAAGCCGCAGCTCCGCAGAGAGTATGGTTCTCGTTCTGTCCTTTTTTACTCCCCCTCTTTGTATTAAAGTCGAGGAGGGGGGGGGGGATAAGGCGACTGTGGATTAACACATTCTCGTCGTGCGCTTTGAAGCGCGCAAAAGGAAATTTCTCACTTATAACGTCAAGCGATGATGCGATCGGCGACGAGGAAGAAAAAACAAAGCACTCGCACTTTCGTACAAATGAACGTGGTGGAAATTATGTTTATGCGATGCACAAGCACACCTCGGAGAAAGGAGACGTACAAATCTATTTCTGCTGTACAGAGATTACCGAGGGAAAAAATGGTTTTTTGCTTAGTTAGCGATGGCGCGAGCGTACTGTGGAGAGAGAAACTTTATTTGACGGCACTCCTTGCGCTTGTCTTCGCAATGAAAGTATTTGAATAACGCTGGTCGTACAAGTACTGGAAATAGATTTTTTCAAAACAACCGTAGAATTTATAACCGGCGACAGTGTGTTTTGAAACGTGCTCGTGAGAGCCATTCCGGTGGTAATATATACATTATACATCCTATATGCAATTGTGTATATAATCAACGCGATGCCCAAGTGTTTAAAAAAGAAGCTCTAAGCAAAACGCTTTCCATTAAGGCAAGCTTCCGATTTACACGCCGGTTTCCCAGTCGGATTAATAATTAACGGAAAGATATTCAATTATTAATGCGGTTAATTGCGTATATCTCAGAAATTGATTGACATGCATAACGAAACAAAAACAGTAAGGCAATGTGAGCGTATATTCATCGTGTTTCGCGTCGAATTAAAACCGTAATGCTGATGCAAGTTTGGGACGAACAACGACGAGTTGCTCTATTAAATTCATTGATTCTAATTAAAGCGATCGGGAATCTGCATTGGAATCAATTAGAATCGATTGAAATCAGCATTCGTTATAAGAAGACACTCACGAGCAATTTTATTGGCAAAGTAGTGCACGCGCAAATATCGAGCAATCGAGAGCAATGCGATGCGCGCATTGAATAACCACGGAATGAAGATATTTGCGCTGCCGATCGCGCTTATAGACTTTACATACACGCGAGATCCCGCCGTAAAAGTTTTCGAGAAGTTGCAAGTCCAGTAACGGTTTTGTATAGCTTGCAAAGTCTGAAATTAAAATAAATAAATTGATACGAAATTGCAGTAAAATCAGGCGCGAACGCCGCTCTTCATGCCGCGACGCATATACTTTGTCATTATATAAAACTCGAGAGGCTTGCAGGAAAAAATCTGTTGGCGCGTTAGTCGCATGGTGTACTGAGACTATCCGTACACATTCTAACAACTCAAAGTCTTTATTAACAGTAAACGTCGTGAGCCGGGGCGCATTTGAAGTAAAGTGATTCCGCGTCGTAAAACGAAAATCGCGCTGCGAAATTTATACAAGCTTGGATAATCGTTTTACCACTACCACGGTGGCGGTAAGCGAACGCTTCGCTGCAGAACGCGCGCACAGAAACTATAAAGTCATTAACGAGAAATCTCTCTCCCTCTCTTTCTCTCTCACTCTCCAAGCGAGACTATGGAAAAATGGCTTCTCCGCTGCACTTGACACGAAATAGGACGGGTGAAAAAAGAAGAAAAAAATATAGTCCCCGTAATTTACATTGTTATTTCTCCAGTCTCGGCAATCTCCCTAGCAGAAGCAATAATTATCTCATCTCTCTCTCAGGAAACTGAACTGAGAGCTGCTCAGATACTACTTGCTGCTGCTCTCCTCAGATCGATAAATTATTAGCGCCGGAACAGTGATAGACGCGCAGTGCCGGAGATAATTACGCAATACGTCATAAATACCGTTTCGCGCGGCGTGTCGTCGTAACCCCGTCAACTTCGACCTCTCCGGCCACTTTTTATTTCCGCCGGACTAGCTGCGCGACGACGAGCGCGCTCGAGCGTGATATGCGATATACGCGCGAGCGCTCGAAGCGATGACACGAGAAGAGAAACCCAGAGCTGAGGGTGTAATAATGCGTATGCCAGAGTGGAATGCACACAGCTGAAACTAAAATCAGAGACGCGCGGGCAGCGCGCTCGGGCTTTTGTTAAACAGCAGTGGAATATAGCGATGTCCGCAGCAGTCTGATGCTGGGCAGTCCGCGACCATTAAAAAGTGTAGTAAAACCAGAAGCCTAAAAAGCAGTGGTATAACCGATGAATATAAAACGAGTATTCAACAGGAAATCAATTTGCAATGAGAGCAGATGGCGTAAGAGAAGCGATATAATGAATCGGAGCGTCGCATCGGAAAGACAAAGCATCCGACGATGTCTAGCTGTGAATTATAATAAAATTGGTCGGAAAGAATATGTTTAGTGTGTGCGTCTAACAGAAAAATTTCTCAGTCCAAATAATCTGGTTCATACGCACACACTGCGTAAAGTTTGGAAATATGCAGGAGTTTCTTCTCGGAGAGATATGCTGGAGCTTTATCTTTCTAATCTACTCTTGGCGCGATAGGGCATTTGACTGATAAGTATAGCGGGCTGGACATTTTTCGGAGGAGAACCATATCGGTTTTCAGATAAGATTTAATTTCAAGCCCCTTCCAAAATAAATATATTGAACGTCAAAGTGATTTAATCCTTTTCTAAAATTTAATGAAAAGAAAATGTAATATGAGAATTCGGATTATATAGTTCTGGATAAGTGAATAACTGAATATGTTATATCTTTTAATGATATGCCACGACATCATATTTTAAAAAATTTATTCGTTTTTACCGCTTAATGCGGCGTATATATATACGTATATGTAAAGTCTTATTCGTGTAAAGCGCATAATTTATACTACTAATGCGCCGAAGTATGCGTTTCGAGAAATTTCAATTCGCGCTTATTCGAATATAATACTCGAGCAATATATATTCACAATTTTCAGATCGACGATTCCGAAAAGCCCTGTATAAATTACAAGAGATCCGGATTGCGAATGACTCAATTTTACGTCGTCGCATAGTAATCCATAAAGCCGAGCTAAAGTTTGAATCGTTCGATTTTTTTTATTATACTTTATACATAGCGTCTTGTCTCGCGAGCAAGTTGATCCAATTTAAAACGGGACGTTAATCAGCTTCTACACATTGCTATGCGCCTGAGCTCAAATAATTTATGTGGATTAATCGGGCGATAGGTCGTCTCTAATCCAGCTCAGGCGTATGAGTTATGAGTGCGCGGCGGCGCACGCATAACGCGGAATATTATGCGTTATATTCCTCCTCTCTAAGGCCTACGGGACATCGAAACTGCGAAGGCATATATAGAGAATTATTCGGCGGTACATTGAAAGAAAGTTATTCCACAGCGGTTTAAAGGTAGATACCGATCTCCGGCGTTTGGTCCGAAAAATTGGATGCGCGCACTCGAGAAGAGCGTCACTTGAAAATCGCTCGATCGATGCGCATGATGGGCATGCGAAGAGAGAACCCCGCATGCCCGCAGCCTCGCAGCATCAACGCAGGCAAGAGCGCACGACTCACGTTACATCTGAGAGTCGAGAAGAAAAAGACTCGCCGTGCATGATGTATATTGTATATTGTATATTGTATACCTATACAGTATATATACATACATGTATATATAATGGTTACAGGATCGACGCGGCGCATTCATCGTTAATTCATTAGCGATTTTTCAAGCGAACCGAGAGCGCGCAGGTATAGAGACGGCGCATAGCAGCGCAGTGCAGGCTGCACATGCGGACTGCACAGAGGGAGAGCCGCGGCACACAGTGTTGAGTGCGCGGCTCCGGACCCCCGGATCGATATTCGATATCCCCGGCAATGGCTGTGTTATAAAAGAGAAGAGAGGAGGACTGTATAGTGTATATAGAGGAGAGCGCTGCTGTGTACTGGGAGCAGATTGAAAGGCTCACCTTCGTCAGAAGCGAATGAATGGACCGGGCTGCAGGGAAGTGCGACGGCCAGCCAGAGTACGAAAAACAACCAGCAGCACGATCTCGGCCTCATTTCGATTGCTTTCTCTCATTCCTTCATCTCGTTGCTTAATGTCGCATATACGCGTGCGTGCGTGCGTGCGCGCGCACCAGCCGACGCTTCGCTCGTTCGTCTATTGGCGACAATGCTGCTGCTGCTTCGGCCGCGGCAACGGCGCGCACAGCTCGGCTCTTCTGATCCTCCTTGATTACTTACGATCTCGGATGAGAAAGAGATTCCTGCAACAAGTCATAATGCATGCACATGCGTTATTATCCTCTGGGCAATGCACCGCACGATCGGCTTAACTTTATAATTCCAGACTCGCAAATTGCAGCTCGCTCCTCTCAGCGCGTGCGCTCCGCGGCGTTTATACGTGCGCGAAAGCATCACGGATCTTCTTTGAGAAAGCGATAATTGGATACACGCTGCATAAACGCTTTAATTTTCCCTATGATTTTTCGACAATCCAATGTAATTTAGCTTTCCTGCGCCTATGATTTATCGCTTTCCCGTGTATGCACCGCGCGCAATACACACGCGCATATAATTAAGTGTACTGCACATAACGAATACATGAGTAAACATAGCAGCGGACAGTGTGCGCGCGGATAAGTGCTAAATTGTCCTATCAGAAATACGCATCGCTCGCAGATAACAATCATTCATTCTCATGCGCTTTATGAGCGCGCGCAATTATTTCCAGCCGCGCAGTTATAAATGTCACTCAAATTTCGAAACGTAATCCTGGCAGAATTTTTCGTCGCGGCCCGTCACCGCAGCAAATTGAATGAGCCAGCCTTTGCAAGGGGTCGCGCGAGGTAATGAGGAGCATAAAAATTATTGCTTGAATTATGCCTGACGACTGCGTCCGCCTTTGACCCCGAGGCAAATTGAGTGTGTGCGCGTGTATGCGTGCAGTGAGCCTACATGGGGGGGAAGGGAAAGCGGGTTAAATCCGGCATTTTTCACCATTATAACACATCTTTTTTACGATAACCCGTGATTATTTCACCAGCGCCTCGAGTGCATCAGTTATTTACAATAATTGCACTCTTACTTTGTAATCCGAGCTCTCAGACCTTATCTCTCTCTCTCTCTCTCTCTCTTACGCTCGCATGGCGAAGAAAAGAGGGAACGCGTGCGCTCAATTTTAAAAAAAAGTGTGACATCTCTTCCTCGAGCTGCTGTTGTAAACATCGCACCCTCTCTTGGGATGAAAGCGGCGAGTTTTCATGTTTCGAAAAACGAGTTTATTGTATACAGGCACCGCGCGCGCGCGCGCGACATTTATTTTTCAAATAGACTTTTATTTGACTTGCGTCAGATGACTGTCGGCGGAACGAGCTACTCCGCACATACAAAAATACATATATGAGCGTCGAGGAAAAAAGTAGGCTGCCGTATGTCAATGCACGCACTTTCAAACAAGACAGTCCGCTGCGCTCGCTCTCGAGAAAAAAGCTAACCAAATATTATTCTATCTGAGCAGCGACTCGCTAAAAAGAGGGCACTAAACGAATTTCCACATCGTTAAAGGTGTACTGTATAGTATCGCTTAAGAGGCTGTTAAGGAGGAATATGAAGCACTTATATTGCACTTTGAAATTTCATTATACACCCGGGAAGACGACTGAATCGGATCATCGTTTTTCTTTTTATTGTATATATAGCATCGCGCAAGCCGGACGGCACAGCAGCGGAACAGCACTGAAACTGGATATTAACTGATAGTCTGCTGCAGCTTGTCGGTACTTTATTACATTATGCATTAGAAAAAGGTACGTTTATGAAAGATGCATTAGCTTCTAAGAAAACGTTGAAACCTTTTCAATGCCGATCCATATTTACATGAGATTGCAGACTTTTGGTCTACAGTATTTTATCTGGTAATTAAGCGCATTATTTATGAGTCAATTACCAAGATTTTTTGCAAAAACGGCGATTGCTTTGAAATTTAATGACACACGGTAGCCTGGCAAGCACATACGACCTGGTATAACTATATTGTACACCATGATGAACTCGTGCACAACTTATTGTCGTGAGTGTCGTGAGTGTCGTGACAAAGACTATGCAGTAATTAATTTCACGTCGAGTCGCTTATATTTGAAGTTTTTTCGCTTGATTAATTTAATTTTCCCAATAACACCGGCAGTATTGCGATGCTCACTTGGCCGATTCTACAAACTTTCGCGTCAGTCAGTCACTCAACATTCAATAACGAAATAAATGTTTGAATGTTCGGGCTTGGTGGCGGCTGTAAAGGACAGACAATTAGAATCCCTTTCTATCACTCTCGCCCCGCATTGTTTACTCGAAACGTCCAAACTTCGAGGCACGCTAAATTTCAGTGTGATATATAGACACACCTCTTTTCATCTCTCTCTCTCTCTCTCTCTCTCTCTCTCTCTCTCTCTCTCTCTCTTCGTTTCAGCAAGTCCAACAAATACGACGACAGCTGATATTATTACCTATAGGAGATCGATATAAGGAGAAAAGGAGTCCAAAAGCGTCATGTGCATTATACGCATACAGTGCGTCGAAAAGGACATCATTGATGCACCTTCTATATGCACAGGCGTTCGTTCTCCCTTTTCGGAAAATTCGAACGGAGCTATCCCACGGTGTGGCGCCCGGTGCACCGCAACTCCGACAAAACAAGGCTCAACAAGCTGCAGGCAGTAAATGTCTAGGCATATACCATATATACGCATGTGCGTGTGGGAGCGGATTCCCCGAGGCAACAATAGACCCAAAATTCACGTCAAGTGCGGGGCCCGTCGGAGCGGCTTTGAAACGCGGTATACCGTATACCTACACCATAAACTCGTACTCCACAGTTGAGAGTAGTACACACGTGTGCATACCTATATACACAGCATATGTGTATAAATGTGTGTATAGGTGAGGAGGACTAGCGCGCGCGCTTACGCGTCAGCGACGTCTGTTTATCCAGCGCTTGTTTACTCTAACGAGGTTAACATCCAAAATCTCTTAACTCCATCGGCTGACGAGGGGGGGAGGAGGCGCGCCGGGAGCTTTTATCTGATCGTGTCTCTCTGTGCCCATAGAACTCCGCGACGTTCCTGCACGCACACGATGTATGTATATATATATCCTCGCAGTCGACGCGTCGTTCACACACACACACACACACACACACACACACACACACACATGACGTAATAAGCACACGTGTGCCGCCGTTGCGAGATCATGGACGTGCAGAGAGTATACGTGCGCGGCTCGATAAAAGATCGGCCGCTTTATCTCTTCGTCGTCCCTCACACGTTGCTTATAATAAGCGACACTCCCGCGCGTAAGAGCAAGCAAGTGCATTATATACATCAGGGTCTGGCGGTCGCGCGCGCGAAAGCGAGAGAGAGAGAGAGAGAGAGAGAAAGAGAGAGAAATGAAGCCGCAACACTCTCGAGGAGTCTAATCTCGTATGCTGAACTCTTGGCACGCGCTCTCACAGCCGAAGAAGAATGCGCGCCCTCGCGCGAATTTGTTTGCCTCTCGGCTCTGCAGCGGCTGCAGCCGCCGCCGCGCAGTGTCGCGTATATCTTTGATGTACGAGTGCGCGAGGGCGAATTTTTATGTGACACGCGCGCAGACGCATATATGACCATCCCCGTACAATTATCTTTTATGAGCTGCTTGAGATTTTGAAACATGGCAGCTCGTGCATCCCGCCGCAAGCGCGCGACCCCGATGAAGAGAGCGAGCGAGAGGGAGAGAGAGAGAGAGAGAGAGAGAGAGAGAGAGAGCTTATAAATAGCGTGCGCCACTGCATTTCTGCCGAGCCTTCGGTTTTTTGCTCGGCGAGCTTCCGTTTTATTTTGCGCCGGTGCGAGCGCCAGACTAATGCGCTCGGCTCGCGGAACAATCGGTTATAGTCGCCGGGAATTAGGAAGGTGAAGACTAGCGCGCTGCTGCTGCTGCTGCTGCTGCTCTGCTACTTATATGTTTGCTGCGCAGCGGCGCGCAAGTCAGAGATCACGCGCGGCGATGCGCTTTTCGGTTACGAGAGGATTAATTTTTTGTCGCGCTGCTTCTTTCTCGGGAAAAGTATATGGTTCGGCTCCCTCGCGAGACCGGAGTTGTCGTCAGCTGGCTTTGGGGGACTCCTCATTCACGCGGCGGCATAGCGGCTTTTTTCTATATAATACGCGTCACTGCGGTGAGGGAAGGGGGGGGGGGAGAGAAAGAGGTCTGGTGCGGACGATTGACGAGAGCGCGCTTAATTACACTTATAGCGAGGGTGTGTATTTTCTGTTTGCTAGTTTAAAGTTGCGGACGAATCGACGAGGGGGTTGCAGCGATGCGAGCAGCGATGACGATGCTAACTTGCGTTTTATTTGTGGCTGCAGCGCTTCGACGGTCTACGTATACAAGCTACTCGCTTTATTCGCTCCGCACAAAATGAAATAATGAACGGAAGCTCTCGCTGGCTCTCACGCTCTCTGTTTGCGCTGAGAGTTTATCTCGTTTGAAACTAATGTTGCTTGGGCTTTTTATTTGCAAACTCAGCGCACTCCTGCCCCCGGTAGTTTCTGCACGTATAAATAAAGATTAATCTCGAGCGCGCGCGCATCGCGACTATGAAAATTTCCGCGCAAGACAGATAAGCGTTGTCAAGTTAAAACAATTATTTTTTATCGCAATCGCTCTTGCAGGCAACGGCCAGTGCTTTACTGCCAAGAGAGCTATGATATATAAAACAAGGATACGCGCGGCGGTGGCGGGTTTCCGCGAGCTTGAGAGCCGCAAAAAAAGGAGGTCGTAGCGCGATTTATGCTCCTCATCGTTCTATGCGCCGAGAACTCCTCCATCACTCGCGCTCTCAAGAGCTCGCGCAGGAGAGGGAAAAAAGAGCCAGGGAAGCGTTTATCAATCAGTTGGCCTTTATAGTCCCGGCGGTAATTCCAGGCTCTTTCTTTCGCTCCCTTCGACTGGCCATTACGCTAAATTACAATCTAATAATTTCAGCGTGCCAGAGCACGTGAAATTCATCGGTCTACCGTAGGAAATCTATTCTCTCTTTCATTCGCTTTCGACGCCGCTGCCGCCACCGCCGCGCTCGCGAGCGGCGGCATGCAGGTATATAGGAAAATTTACGACTGCGCCGAACTCGCTGCAGCCCCGCGCGCGCGTGCATGCCGTGGACCAATAAAATTGAGAAAAGACTGCGAAAGTATATTGAACGGCGGTTCCTCTCTCTCTCTCTCTCTCTCTCTCTCTCTCTGTCTCTCTCTCTTTCTCTGCGTATATATGAGCATTGTGTACGCACTGTATATATGTACAGAGGCGCTGGCCGCCGCGCACGCAGCGATTTACTTGTACGCTCCGACTATCAGATACAGACGCGAAAGCTGCGCCAACATTGGGGTGACTGTTCTCTCGTATGTATATTCAATGGATCTGCAGACTGCTGCGCTCATCGCTCATTAAATGTTTCAGTATATGCGCGCGTGCACTGAGAGAACTGTTGTATAGGTTCGGCCCGCTGCGGCTCGCTCTCGCGCTCCCTCTCTCTCTCTCTCTCTCTCTCTCATGCACGCCCATACGCACACAAACACACGCGCTCTTTCTCACACCGCATACGGACGGACGAGCATGAGTAAAACGATTACCGAATCCGATTTTTCATGCTCCGCTCGACTCTCGAGTATACACACACACACACACACAGGCGCGCACAGATGATGCGCGTACACATCCAGTGGTGTGGGGAGGGATACAGCGTCGGCACGGCAAAAAGAAAGGTGTCAGTAGGGGAAACCTCTGTAGCAGGTAGAATAAGTTCTCACGAAGCTGTCGAGCGGGCGAGCGCACACACATGCACACACACACACACACACACACACACATGAGCTCACACACGTACTCGCATATTGTACATTGCGGGAATAATAGCCGTCTCTTGGACGCGCGCATCTTGCAACCGCCGCACGCACAGATGGCATTACGACGGCGCACGTGCCAGGTGAGAAGAGGGAAAGAGAAGGAAGCGTGCAGAAAACTGTTTCCGGATCCATCTCTTTCTTTCGCTCCTTCGCGGTACCTTGTACGCGCATATAGTATACAGTATACACGCAGCGCACATATCGCTACGAACAATCTCGCCTATTGCAGCTCACGCAGATTTCGATCGTCCGCTGGTCGACGAGTAATAACACACAGCGCCACGGGACCCCAGGACCTTTCTTTTGCTTCTTTTTCCCCCGTCTGCGCGCAGCAGCGACACGACAGTGTGTCGCTCGACTTGCGAGTGCGCGACACATGTTTTGCGCACCAAGTATAGCCGCGGCGCACGGAACGACGGCGAGACACAATCTCTTTCCGAAAATTTTGTCCCGCGTTTCCGCTGGTTATAGGAGTTTTCCTCTCTCCTGACTGCGCACTGTACAACAGTGTACACTGTACAGCTCCCTTCGCGGGAAAAAAATCTGGGTCGAACATCTCGAAAGCTGCGGAGAAACACAATAGACGCGTAGTCGAGCGTTGAAAAATCACGTTGTTGTGCTCACCGAAGGTTATTAATCATATCGGGGCGATTTTTCATCCATATCTCGCGTCGTATATAGCCAATACCGACGTCCGATCGACAAATAATTAATTTTTTCGAGAGAGCCTTATCAAACTTCATTCGTGCATGCCCGTCGAGCCCGATTACGTCGTCAGTAATCCCCCAACGCGCGAACAATAGAGACTTTCAGATTTTTCACGCAAATACGAGAAGTAGATTTCACGTTCTCTCCCCTATAGCTGTTTGCGAGCTTGTTTGCGTGTATCCCTGGTTTTCGAGGCAAAAAGAGAGCAATCTAAAATCTGCTGGTCTTCGCCGCAAGCAAGTCAAATGTGCTGATCGGCGCAGAAAGCGACTATGCGTAGGAAGCAATTTCACTGGGGAGCAAATCAAAGATTGCCACTGAACGGATCTTGACTTTTTGCCCCACACACATCCTAGCCGATGTTTATTCCTCAAACCTGCTCCGACTCCTTTTTTATGCACACAAGCCTGACGTAACCTCTCCTCGCGACTCTCTTCGTTGTTTTTTGCTCGGCAAAGTGGTCCCCGATTTTTTTGCTCCATATTACGCGTCCGTGTCTGTCTCCCCCCTCCCTCCCTCTCTCTCTCTCTTTCTCTCGAGCTGTCCACTCATTAAAGACGAGTCACCGCCGTAGTGCGCTTCGCCGAGCGAGGGAACAAAAAAAGCAGGAAGGATCACTCGGCCGCGAATTCCATCCCCGTATAATTTATATACGTTGCGCGCGCGCCTGTGTTTTTATGTGTATGCGTGTGTGAGAGAGAGAGAGAGAGAGAGAAGAAAGACGCGTGTAAGGAGGAGAAAAATCGCGAGCCAGTAATAGATTCGTGAGCGCGCGAAGCTTTGATCGCAGAAATATTAGCGCTCGGGAATTCGCCGAGTGTAGTCATAAGGTAGCCTAATTGGGAGGTTTTTTTTTCACCGAGAAATATGCGGTGGCCGCTTAAAAAAATGACGGGAGCGCACACGGCGTCTTGCATTATTCATGGGGTTATTATTTTTTGACGCGGCGAGTGCGTGTCGCTGCTGGTTCATCCGCTCGCTCGCGCGCGCACCGTGTTTAAAGACTGCAGTCGCGCGTCTTACGTGCACTGCTTTTTTTCGAAGCCGATCGTTTGTTCGCGAAAGTCATGCAGCGTAAATCGTTTCGTTTTACGAGGCTGTTGGCTTTATGTTATCATTGAGAATACGGCCTAGGCGAATAGCGGGAGAGAGAGAGAGAGAGAGAGAGAGAGAGAGAGAGAGAGAGAAGCAAGCTCCAGGAAGGGCAAGGGAGGAAAGAAGAAGAAAAGCAGCAAGCCGGGAGGGCAGATAGAGCCTGCATTAAATTTCTTCTATAGGGTCGGCGGACAGTAAACGTCTCGTATTTTGATTTGAGCCCGAGCAAAAAAGCGCGCAGTTTCTCCGTGCTTTTTGTAAATAATCTCCGGGCGACTTATAGGTACCACTACACTGCAGCGCGAGGAGGTTTTCTAATAAAGCTCGCGCCGCAGCGGAACGAGTCGAGCCTGTAATGAAATTGCATAGCCGCTTTCGTATATATCGGTTATAATGCTGAATATGCAATATGCATAGCTAATTTAAATTTCTATGGGGAGTGCGAGCGAGATTTTTTGCTCACATTGTAATGCATTTTCAAGCAGATTGCTTCGATCGCTTATACTCTTTTTTCTCTTTATCTCGCCCTCGCTTGCGCAGCTATTATGCTTATACGCTGCGTCTCTGCGCGTTGGCGGAAAAGCGCGAAAATTTCTTCGTAAACTCGGAGCGCTGCAGCCGCAGAGTCGAGAGGTTTAATTCAACAACACATCTCGGGATCAACACTTAGACACAATGGACCCGTGCAATGATAATTCGAAAAGCGTGCATCACAAAGCTGCGAAGTGCACACAATACTTGCGTGCCGAGAGCGCTCGAGAACTCTGAAACAAATGCCACGTTGAAGTTCATCTTTTCATAGTTCATGAAGCGCGGCCGCGCGCTCTCTTCAGGCATAATCCAAGCGCAGCTGAAGAATCTCTCTCTCCCACTCTCCGTAGTCCCCCCCCCCCCTCTTAGACGCGAGTGCAGAGTGCATAGAGCAGCGTCGCGACCGCTTGTACGCATGTATAAAGTCGCGCCAGAATAAATTATCTGTTCGCGCGTCAGCGCGCGCGTTTTAATTCGCGCGGATACATACATATAGATGCGATGTACAGCATTATTGACACATGCGCGTGCAACGCCTTATCAATAGGCCGCTCGCCTATCGGATATAATGTACTCACCGGCTTGTACAGGAGAGCAGCGAGGAGTAAAGCGCGACGGCGGCTGCAGCAGTGCGGGAGCAGCGATGATGCGGCGGACGTAGATGAATAAGAATCAGCAGCGGACAACAATAAATCCATTATCACAGCGGAGGCACATCATCGCGCCGTCATTTTATATTTCACTCGGCGATGCGCGGCTACACTTCACTCTCATTCACACTGTTCGCCGACTGCGCTTTTATATCCACCACTTCCGGAGCAGCGGCCGTCTCTTATCTGCGCGCGGCTGTTGCATGCAGAGGAGGGGGAGCCGATCGGCGACCGGTCTCTCGGCGCAGCTCAACCAGCGCTCAATTATTCCTCCCTCG
This sequence comes from Philotrypesis tridentata, assembly GCA_018906965.1. Classification (NCBI taxonomy): domain Eukaryota; kingdom Metazoa; phylum Arthropoda; class Insecta; order Hymenoptera; family Pteromalidae; genus Philotrypesis; species Philotrypesis tridentata. The sequence continues at coordinate 762,603 of JACCIB010000015.1, read as the reverse complement.
GCAGTGCAGCTCTCCTTTATGGAAGAACAAACGGCTAATCTCGTTAGAGCTCGTACTTTTGTTTTCCCACGACTCTCTCTCTGTCTCTTTGCCGAGAGCGCCGGATCGGCGAGCTTCTCGATCTCCCCAGGCGATCGACCTCTTTCCCTCGTTATCGCGCGCGCGATACCCTCTCTCTGTCTCTCGCTCTCTGCTATACTCGAAAGAGCGAGCAGAGAATAGCGAGAGCTTAAGCAGCAAGAGCAGTCGAAGCGTGCGGAGAGCAGGCGCACGTGTACGTGGTGTACGTACGGTCGTACGAAACGGAGCAGCGACGCGACTCGACTGACTGCTCTTGCCGAGCGTTCGCAGTCGACACTTGGCCGAGCCGCCGAACGCGTGCTCGACCGCCGGCGCTCGTGAGATATCGGCTGAGCTCGGGCGCCCTCGCAGATGTCTCTCTCTCTCTCTCTCTCTCTCTCGGCTCTTGCTCCATTCTTCGCCTAGAAACCATGCTCGGGCTCGCGGGCTCTGGCTCTCGACAGGCGAGATAGGTATATATACGCGCGGCAGCGCGAGAGAGATGGAACACTGCTCGCGAGGGATATATATGCCCCCTGCCATACATTGTGGCGCGCTTTTTAAGGGACACGACGAGTTCGCCGCAGCTATACGTTATACGCGCGCATAAGTGTGGTGGGAGCCCGAAATTTCCGGGATTCGAAAGGAAATAGGAGGAATTTTCGAGGAGGGTTCCTATCATCCCGATGTTATAATGGAGAATCCGAGGAGACAGTGAGAACGGTAATTTCATTTGGTAGCGCTCGCAGCTCTTCGCCTTTTTCGCCTTGGCTTCCTTTAATTCGAGAATATTATAGCGAGAGCTGCACGCTTCTTCTCGCCTGCCTCGTCGGAGCTCCAACCGAGTTGGATTACAATGCTAAATTAATGCTCATTGTTGAAGTCGAGAATTCGTCCTAAGCCAACAATTCGAATATATGCGCGCTCATAATTTTTTTTGCTGATCACTATGTGCAGTCGGCGCGAAACTTTCGTCGAAACTGTCCGAGAAATTAATTCTCGCGGCAAGCGTAGGGAAAAACCGTTTCTTGATCCTTCTTGACCAATTGTGATAAAAATATTAAAATTACGTATACGGTCGAAGCGACGGCGGCGGCACGCTGCGGCGATAGGAAATTTCTATGCAACGCGGGTCCTTCATAATACTTCATTTTGTATTTATTGCCGCACCAGTTTGATTTATGCAGCGGGCTACAAGGAAATCTATACGTGAGGCCAATAATTAATCATTCCTATATAATAAGTTGCGTCTGAAATACGTTATTACCGCGCCAAATTAGGGAACTTTGCCAAATTATATGCAACGTACTCCTTTCGCTTGCGTGTACAGTATGAATGTACTGCAGCGTGCAGTTGTGTACATACCGCGCAGCTTCTCGCAGCAATATATTTAACGGTAAAACGCGCGAATATTTAGCGACTGAATTCGCTGCTGCTGCTGCTGCTGCCGCAACCGCGCCTTTTAATTGTAAAACTCGCGGAATAGCGCGTTTGTTCCGGAGCATTAAACCTCGAAGCCCGTCAAAAGCAATTTCAAATTGCTTTTAATCCGTAAGCAATGCATGCATCATACCGAACTAAAGTAGCACTCGGTCGATGGCGTTCAGGTATATAATACCTTTTGTGGCTCGTTGCGTGGAGAGAAAACTCAACGACTGCATAACTCAAATGCAGCCTCGAGCGATAAATCATGAAAAGCTCGCACGGTGTATAACTTCATCGCAGGAGGCCGATAAAGATCGGCACTCGCGGACCCGTCCGAATTTCAAATCTTTATCCATATAAGCTATCGTAGGGCACTAGGCATAACCCACGCTGGACCTTCTGGTAACCCTTCAACAGCGGGAGCTCTGCACAGCTCAATGATCACCGACATTAAAATCGGAGCACGCGTCGTTTAAAGCGCCACTGCTCGAGAGCCGCTGTGCATCAGAAAGAGAGAGAGAGAGAGAGAGAGAGAGAGAGAGAGAGAAGAGGCATTAGCGCACATATGCCGCGCGCACGGACACACAAGCTTCATCCGGCAAATACTGCCGCTGCAGCGCACATGTAGAAGAGAAACTGCGAGAGAGAGAGAGAGAGAGAGGGAGGGAGGGAGGGAGGGAGAAGTCAAAGCGTGTCTCGACTTTGCCGGCGCCACTCGCCGGCTGCTGTGGCGACGGAGGGACCGAGACGGAGCTAACCACGCGAGCAGAGAGTTGCGCCATGTCACACATCCATGCCGGTGGCCTGCCGTTCTCCGGCTTCCTCCTCCGCTCTTTTCTTTCTCCTCCTCTTTTGCCGCCGCCGTCGCCGCTAGTGTACCGGTATAAACTGTAGATATACCCCATAGATGTATAAGCCTTTTCTCTCGATCTCTCTATACATGAAGGTATATAAGTGTGCACCAATTATGCAGCGTGTATCGTCAGGTCTACGGGTTACTGGCCAATCCCTCGGAACAAAACTCGATATACTTTCCGCGATGGCAGGAGAACAACAAAGCGCGCGCGTACGCGCCACTGGCCGAGAGAGAGATGCGCGAGGCTCTTCTTTCGACACTGCACGAAGGCTGCAGCGCGCGCATGCTGAAGAGCTGCCCGAAGAAGAAAAGGATGAAGAAGAAGAAGAAGAAGAGAAGAGGAGCGGAGTCAGAGAAAGCTCCCGGGCTGAATATTTCAAGATGAATAGAGTGGCTGCTGCCGTCGGAGAGTACCTACACATACTCTCGACTCTTTATACATATCTCTCTGCTGCTGCTGCTGTTGCTATATCGAGAGAGAGAGAGCGGCGGCGGCCGAGGCGGCGGCAGTCGAGCTCTTGAAAGCGCGAGGTGTTCGCGAAGACGAGGAAGACAATCTACTATTTATTTTCTACTCTCTGCGCGAGCTAAGAGGTGCAGGCCAAAAGGGCGACTTCTCTCTCAAGGGCCGCGGCGGCGGCGGCGGCGGCGGCAGCGGCAGCAGCAGCAGAGCCTCTTTGTCTTTCCGCAGTTATTTCGCAGCGCGGCCGCCGCGTCTTCTCTCTATCTATCTCTCCGGCTGAAGCTGCACTGCATAGTCTGTAGCGTACATATACATATACCTCCGTGCGCGCGCGCGATGTACCAGGGATTTTCCATTGTTTGGGCTCTCCTCTGCCGCGGCCGTAGCCTTGTAGCGCCTTCGTCTTCTTCGCTGTCAGCCCTATACTGCGGGAGAGGAGGCGCGCGCGCTGCGATAGAGAGAAAGAGGAAGGAAGCGAAGGGAAGAAGGATGAGCGCCAGCTCTCGCTCCAAGAGGGAGAGAACGAGAGAAATAGCGGGCAATCTGGCCACGGTCCGTCCGAGAGAATATACGTATAGACTATACGTGGCGTTTCTCAGGCGCATGATGCGCTCTCGCCGCATCCCCCCGGCGATGCTCATTCCGACGGACTCTGCTGTACGCTTTTTCAAGACTGACCGTACAGCTCCTTTAAGTACACGCCTCTTCGTCTTGCCCTCGCCGCTATTTTCTCCTCTCCTGCTTTATAATGCATTATATAGCCAACTGAATCTGCGGTTACCCTGTTTTCGCCCATCATCGAATTTCGATTGAATTTCATTTTAATACAACTCGGCTATATAATACGCTTTGCATAGTAGAAGCTCTGCATCGTTACGCATTGCTCTCGATGCGCGATATTGCAGACTGATTTTGCAGCCGAAAACATTTATCGCCAAGTATATAAGGTATCCGGCAGCGCAATTTTTCATTACGAGATATTTTAGCTGCAGAGAGCGAGAGAAAGTGGAAATTCGTAGGCTGTCAGCTGCGAGAGTCGTTCTGCAGCGATGCGGCCGACGAGTAACAAGGACTAATGACTTTATTTGAGGTATTCCCTCTAACTGTGCATCAGCAGCAGCAGCAGCGGCGGCGGCGGCGGCGGCATCAGCCCTCGTATATTCATGGAACGTCATATTAAAAATGAAGCGCTTTTCAAAGTGATTTATCGCCTTATTTCAGAGAAGCTCTCGCTGATACCTCTTCGTATTTTCTTCAAAAGCTTGGACGATCCACCGCAATTAAAATCCATTCGATGATTCAAGTCTCTCTCTCTCTCTCTCTCTCGTGTCAAGGGGGAAGAAAAACCTGTTACATTTTACGATTGGAAATCCCTTTTATCCGCGCAGACACAGAAACGCGAGAAAACGCCGACTCGGCATTCCTCATGTATACGGTATACAATATACATATTATATACCTACGGTGGAAAAGCCACATCGAGGTCTTCGGCGGCAGTAGAGAAAATATTAAAAGACGTTTACCAAATTTCACTTTTAGGCCGCAGTAAATTATTTTCATCGTCGCAGCAGCACAAAGCTCCCACTCACCTGCGGTCGTAAAGGCCTCCTCTCCTAATCGTCACTAATTCTTCGCGTGAGAGAGCTTTGAAAAGTGCGTATATGTATACACGGACGAGGAGCGACGGGGACCGCACGCGCACAAAAGGAGGAAAAAATAAATCTGTGGAACAGGTCGAAGAGCAGGCGGGATCCGAGAGAGCTGCGCCGTATAGGAGAGGCTAAATTATAGAAAAGTTTCTCAAAGAGCGATCCACACTTTCGTGCTTTACAGTCTCCTCTATGCATATATACACTCGAAGAATCTGCTCCTCCTACTCTTCCTTTTTTTCGGCTCAGCACGAGCGCGCACGGGCACACACGGCAAGTATATATATAGGTATTTGTGTATACACACAAGTTACGTATAGGCGCGCGCGCGCGCCTCCTGCAGCGGTGAAGCCTCCGCGTTTGGAGTCATTATTTTTCTATGGTGCTCGTATGGCATGAAATCGGCCGGCGAGCGAGTCAACGTTGCGGCCCCGCGGGAGAAAGGGAGAAACACACACCGGAGGTAGAAAAAAAATTACTAAATGATAGAGCTAGCGAGGCGAGGGTTCGGCGTGTTCTGCATATATACCTAAATATATACGTAGGAAAAAAGACGGCTTTGGCGTGGAAGACGGACGAAGGAAGATAGTATAAAGTATCATAAGAAACGGCGTATATTACGAGAGAGGATGAGACTACGCCGAGAGAATCGCCGTATGGCTTGCTCCTATATAAATGCCCGCGCGTCGGTATATAGGGAAACTCGTAAAAACATGATTGCTGCAGCAGCTCAACCGGGGCCACATGCGACTATACTATACATCAATTAAGATGGCATTCTAATCTCTCTCTCTCTCCCTGTCTCTCCTTCGCCGTCGCTGCTCCGGCGAAGCCGCCGTCGACGGCGACAAAAATAGTGTATACCTATATGGTACAAAACACGTATAAGTAAGCAGGAGACAGAGTGTCCTGTGGAGCTGCTCCTCGCTTAAATATTTTACGGCGCGACTGTTTCTCGTCTCCGCGTATATAGCACGGATTTATACATGTGTGAGTGTCCGCTGCAGAGCATCAGGGAGTATCTTATACTCTCTCGGGCTAAGCGTACAATATGACGTGGCGCTCGTAGAAGTATACCGCCGCCGCTACCACTGCTCCTGCTGTCGCTTGTCTTCAAAGCCCTTTTCTCGGTATCGAAAGAAACCGCTATGTAGCCCACTACCGGGCCAGCGAAGGATGATTAGATTGCGCTAATGGCGAGCGATATCCTTATCGCAGTCAGGAATCCCTTCGCTCTTCCTGTGCAATATGTCCCGGACTTTCCCTCTTCTTTTTCTTCTTTAGTCCTCCTCTACCGCTGCCTCTCCCTCCATACCTCTCCCCGGCACCGTTTGTCTCTGTCTCCTCCACCACCTTCTTCTTCTTCTTCGTCGTCTTCCCTTCTTCTTCTCCTTCTTGCGACTGGTCCTTTTCTAGTCGCAAGCCAGCTCGTTATACTTTTTGCCGATGGGAGGGATTCCGCAGTCCTCTGACGAAGCAGCGGAAGCAGCAGCAGCAGCAGCAGCAGCAGCAGCAGCAGCGGCGGCGACGACGGCGGTGCAGGAGGGCAAGCGAGAAGCTGCTGGTTTGCGACAGGCATTGGAACGCGCTTTTAGCTCCGATAAGCGGAATGAATTGGCTCCGCGGGATTTCGGATTGAGAATTGATTGCCGAGGATTACAATTATTGAATCTAACGATGATTGGGTTATGGATTGGAAAGTCGCTGCGGGAGATTGAGCGGAATCTCAGCATTTACCACTGCAAGAACCTTCGTCATCCTAAAACTTTGGGATTTCGGCGATAATTAATGGTACGTCCGGAGGTTCTCGACTCATACATATTGATGTAGTTCAAGTCTAATGTAGCAGAACTTATCAACGGTACGCTCTCGATGTGGAACTTCAGGTGAGACGATTTCGTGGATGTCGTATTCCGTATTAGCGTCTAATTGCAGGGACCTTAAGAAACTCTATTCGAAAACGTTGGTTTAACAATTCCGGGATTTATTTGCACGTAAAAGAGCAATTGGCCCAATTAGATGTTGGATAAAATCTTGACAAAAAATACAACTGGAAACTCGTTTTGCTTTTGTCATTTACCATACTTACCCTGCTTATCTGGTATAGCTTGATTAGTCTCTAGGCCGTTTTACTGGCTAGGAATAGCTTCATTTAGTCGGAAAGCGTTCCATTTAGATCCAGTCGACGAACAGTTTTACTGATCGGCTACTGTAGATAAGAGAAAAACTTCTTGGTTCAGAAACGACTTTGCCATTTCTATTTCCTACTGCGGAAATTAAGCGCCAGCTGACAAATAAAATAATTTAAATAGTTTAATTGGCTGGAGCATCAAGCTTCTGCGAATATTTCATTCACGAGAGCGGTTCTGAATCTCTAAAAATTTCATTTTACTATAACAATAAATGAGGCATAGAGAGCGTTGCACGACAAAAAATTTTCATCTCAGCGGACTTGTACCATTTAATTTCTCCCATTAGATTAGGTACCCCTTCTGCCTCTGATGAGCGTGACACACGTGAAACAGCACCTTCCCCCTTTCTCGATTCACGCAAGAAGATATCCGGTCCCGTATATTTCTGTCTAGTCACCGCCACATGGTCCAAGGCGACCAAGACGCATGTTACAATCCACTTCGTCATCGGAAGTGACACACTTTCCGCAAAGAGATGATCTTTCACCGAGGAATAAGTGAAATTCTGAAGGGGCTATATCCGATAAATAAGGAGGTTACTACACTATGTGCGCGCGAGAAAGGGGATCGGAATCTGTTGGAAAAGATCACTTTCGTTCGCGAGAACGATTTAGTTTCGATGAAAAGACACGTTTTATCCGACAACAAAGGACCCCTTACAATGCCCAGAAGGTGCAATCTTTTTCTCGTGAGTAGGAACAAAATTCGAAAAAAATTGCGAAGTTTCGTGAAAAATTTATGGCAGTGATGTTGTTGGAAACATTAAGAGTACAGAACCGCAGAGATATACATGCAGATTGCAAATAAGATTTTGGAATTAACGAAAGTTAAATGTTTGCCTGCACAAACAGTTTCAGTAAAGATAATTTCATTCGCGAGTTTTACTATTGTTTATCTTTACTGTAAGACCAAGACTTTATATATTTTTTTGAAAATAGCAATTTTATCGTTCAGCAAGGTCTATTTTATACGTATTTTAACATGAAAATGTTTTTGGAAAAAAACTCTCCAACATTAAACTCACGATATCTCCAGCGCAGGTCCTTAAAAAATAAAGGCTTCCTCCCGGGTACGAATTTTGAAAACATTCGCGAAAACTGATTTACGATATATGCGCCTGGTACGCCAAAATGTACTTTCGTATAACAATAATTTTAATACATCCCCCTTACCCTCGGCACTACTATATAATTTACAGAGCTGTATCGCACGCTCTCACCTAAAAAGGAAGTTTGTTTATTTCTCTCATTACACGAACCTTACATTTTCCCCTTTGATCACGACTATATATAACCATAACATTATCAAAGAGTCATCATCCTCTCTGCACTTTGGGGCGATTTTTCTTCTACGGCACTTATATAGACGCCGGGACACTTTCGAGCCTCAGAAGAGAGACGAATTCAACGTCGCCGCCAGAAGGCTATAGGATATCTATACGCTTTTAAACTACCTGAGCCGAGTGCCGTGGCGGCGACTCGTTAAATTTACTCGCGCTCAGCTCCTCTCTGTCTCTCTCTCTCTCTCTCTCTCTCTCTCTCTCCCTCTGTTCTCTCCGCAGTGTGAGAGATAAGACCCCCGGGCTCTTATATATGTGTCCGCGCTGCCTATGCACCCGGAGATGATAGCACTTTTCTTCGCCTCCTTTACGATTATGCTGGAATCGCTTGAAATTCCCTGAGTTTGGGGGAGAGAAGAAGAAGAAGAACAAGAAGATGAAGAGAAGAAGAAGAAGAAGAAGCTGCGGCAGCGCTTATGCGTAGTTATATGGTTTGTGAAAGATAAGCTCACGAAGAAGAAAAAAGAAAAAGAGCTTCTCGTGCATGTGGGTCTCTTTCACGCAATCAGTTCTCTCGACTCCAACATTTTTTTCAAGATTGACTGTTTATGTAGGACACTTTTGTAAGAGCTGTCTCGCAAGCATACGTTCTTTCGGTTTAGTGGTCGCAGGGGATATGTATTTGACTATGATTAATCGATTTGATATATTGCTCGACTGACGGCCTTTTAGGTGCTCGCGTGAGCGGAGATATGATATACGAGATTCATCGTTTCTTCGAGCTTCATTGTCACCGGTTTTAAGAGACATTCTGCTCTCGCTAGAACTGCCGAAACGAAAAGTTATAAATCGTCTTACTTATCAAAGTTGCGAGCTTCTTTCATATTCAATTACATGCATTGATCATATCTTCAATTATCCGCTAAATGCGTATAATCGTTTTTACTCTAATCGATTTAGCCGTTGAGGGTATTAACGTTTCATCCTTTTTTCTCAGCCTAAGTATGCGATACTAATTTTACATTCTTCGGTTTTATGGTATGGGCAATTGTAATTGCTTAATATACGTATTGAATTGAAAAATCGCTATGTATGAAAAATCGTATATGCATTAAAAAATCGCTCTAATGTATATCATTTGCGCACCACGACAAATAATTTATGCCCCAGAGAATACTCCCAAACGAGAAAACGGTTGTGCATATCTGCAAATCATATTTCACACACATATGTATATTAAAGCTATAAAAATGCGCGGTGTACAAAAGAAAAAAAAATAAGAAATGAAAAAAATTCAAGTAAAATATTCATGAACGTATCATTACAACTTCATTGTACTCTTTTTCGCATATGAGAAGAGGAAGATTCGTGCATTAGCATTTAGAAAACGAATCATCGCGCGCCGCAGCAATATTTCATCCTCAAAGAACAATGGGGAAATGCATAATTGAAAACTATTCAACTTTCTCACACATCAGGCCAGGAATTTATGAGATCTCAAAACAATTATCGAAAAATTGGAGGATCCCACGAACTATCCCCGCAGTTGTTATTATTGCATAATATAACTCGAGAACTTATATTCGTACGGCTCGGCAAATGATCTATGCTTTTTCGTGTTCTTATTTATATCTCGACGTAGTGCTCGGGCATCGAGGCATAGTGCACACAATAAGCAGCAGCAGCAGCAGTATTCGTAACATCATCCTCGCGCGCGTATAGGTTATTCGCTTGCGTTCGATGGCCCCGGCGAAAAACGCAGCCGTTCAATTTCCAGCAAATAAAAAATCGCGATTCTCCCGATGAATAATTTCCGCATTGCTCACAATACCTCCATAAATCGCGCGGAGCGAAATATATAAGCGTCGGCAGCGCGGCAATGTATATATATATACATAACTCACACCCTCACTTTCTAAGTCGATGCTTGCTTACAATGGCGAAACTCTATTTATTTAAGACGCCAGGTACAGAGTAATCGCTTTTATATCATTACCCGCGCGCGCGCCGTTGTTCTCGTCGTCGTTTCTGCCATTATAACCGCACCGATCAATCAGGCTTGGTCAACTTGGTGGCAACGCGGGAGAGAATCGCTCGGTGAAATAGAAGTGTAAGAAGAGAAAAAGTGCGATTGAGAGAAGCCTTCCACGAAATCTCCGCGCCGATAATGCGAGAGAGAGAGAGAGAGAGAGAGAGAGAGAGAGAGAGAGAGAGCTGCGCGCGAAAAACTTGTCGGTGCAGGTCTCGCTCGATTCTCTTGACAAATAAAACTCGAGTTGCACCGGATACGTATTACACACGCGCAGACATGCATACATTTAATAAGCGCGCGCGAAGAAATATCGCGATCTCGCTGCGCGCGCGCGCGCGCGGTCAGTTCGAAAAGTCAGCGAGTTTCTCGCGATCGATGCCCACCGGCGACACCGCGCGTAAATACAGCGTATTAAACCTATACTTATCCAGCGGCCAGATCTGAACTTGAGGGAAATGAAGGCATCCATTTCATTGATTAGACAAAGCCGGACATGGCGTGTGCGAGCGCAAGAGAAGAAAAGTCTGGAGGCGCAAGCTCTACAATTAGCTACAGTTATGTATACCTGGGACACGCGGCGAATGGGTAGAGAGAGTGAGCGGGAGAGAGAGAGAGAGAGAGAGAGAGAGAGAGAGAGAGAGAGAGACTGAGCCCATCCCCGCGAGATAAATCAGCGAGCGCATTACCGTGCTGGGTCCATAATGCTCATAATTCTCGCCAAGCAGCACAATGGAGCGACCGGACCCCGGCGCTGCCGTGGCCGCGAAGGAGAAGAAAAGACTCGTTCGCGAGCCTGTAGTCTCCATCTAGCTGCTGCTGCTGCGCTGCGGTCCTCTTCGGCGCGCAGGAACTCACCCCGGAATAGAAATATACACTGTCTCTATACCTTCCCTTCTTCCACAAGCCTGCAACTTCCTCTCTATCTTTCTCTCCGCACTTTTCTCCCCGTGTCTCTCTCTCTCTCTCTCTCTCTCTCTCTCTCTCTGCGCGCAGCTCTCGGACTCTTTCGCCCCCCGAAAAGTTGCTGCGTGGCTAAAGCCGCAGCCGCGCGCGCGCAGAGCAATTGTACGCGAAGAAGTGAACAAAGTCAGAAATCCCCCATTGACTAACTTCCGCGGTATGTTGTGGCTTTTGCCACACGGCTTTCTATATATAGCTCGCCGAGCTCTTTCTTTCTCTCGGTCAAGTCAAGTGGCTTCCTTTATTCATTGAAGATCTTGTTTGTAGAGGAATTCGCTCGCGCTTTTTACCACCTTTCATTCACTAATCCCCGCACACACGTACATTGTACACTGCGCACACGGAGAGAGCAGGGACTTTCTGCAGCTCGACTTTGCCTTTTCATAAAAGAAAGACTCCCGGTTGAGTTACTTAACTTGCCTTGATCGACATTGGAGAGCCTGCGCCGTATATATATATACTTGTACGGAGAAGCGAGAGAGAGAGAGAGAGAGAGAGAGAGAGAAAGCCTTGCCGAATCGAAAGGGCACTGCAGCAGCTCTTTATCCTTTGTCTAGGCGGCTATTTACTAATGAAATGCCCGTTAATTCGCGTATATATATGGCGCAACGTATACCTGTACGGCTGCGGCTCTCCGCAGAGTACAGCAACGGAGAACCTTCGTCTTTTGTTAGCCGTGATGGCTTTGAAAAATCTCTCTCTCTAATGGGATTATTTTTGAATTGAGATCGAGAAACCTTATAGGTTTCCGTTACATAGAGAATCGCATGCGCTAATGAGAAATTGCCCTTCAAATATAATTATCCGGCATTGACTTAATATCGAGGGAGATCGAAGCTTATTACAACAATGACGAGCTCATTTCGACTGCAGTATTTTACCATGGAAAAAAATTTATTCTTTAATCATTTAAAATTCAATTTTCGTGACTTTGTTCGTAACAGGATTGAAGATAACTGCTGACTTATTGATTCAAAAAAATCTAATTAGTCGGTAGTTATGAAACAATTAAAATATTAAATAGATTCTTCTTGGAGAATATGAAAAATAAAAAAACTCTTTACGCTATGAATGCAGATTATTATCTAGCATCGTTCAGGAATTAACTCGTAGAAAATGAAAACTGATTTTTTTTTAAATTACTAAAACAAAGTCTGGTTTTGTTGTTAAGGCGTTGTATTTGCATAGCTATACTTCATTGCTTGCAAAGACAAGAGCATCGCTGAGTCAGGAACCTTACTTTTGAAGATACAGCTTAAGCCCTCCATAGGATAACAAAAGCATCCATTTAAGGGTCTTTCAAATACCATTAATAATGCAATGTTTTTTTAGGGCGGTAATGTAGCGCACCAAGGGACGTTTTTAATATTCATGATGCGATTAACACTTTATTAATCTGATAGATACATAGGATTTACGATTCGATTTTTATTTTTTGATGCTTATACCGTTTAGTACGTCTTCCATATAAACTTAACCTTTACCTTTGCTTTTACTTTTTATGTATTATATGAAGATTAAATATACTGGTATAAATATGGCGTATGAATTCTGACAGTGTGAAAATCACGAGGCCAAATTAACGGAGCGTCTGCGGTAAATCACTCTGAAAATGACGCGCTAATTTGCATCCCCATGTAGCAAATAATCAAGTCCCACGCGTATCAAACATCATTTTGCAGGAGAGCCTATATGGCTACCGCTCTCTCTCTCCCTACTTTCTTTCTCTCTCCTGCACAAATACAATAATTCAATCGTCACGCGCACGGCAGGCCGTTGTGCTCGCTTAATATCAGTAATAAACCAAAAATGAAAATAGAGCCCTCCCCATCAATAATGCAGCCAATACTCTCGACAATACGCTCAGCAACTCTTTCTCTCTCTCTCTCTCTCTCTCACTTTCGAGCACTCTAACGCACAGAGACATAGAGCGAGCTACTGCGCGCCGGCAAAGGGTTAAGGCTAATTGAGCGTGCGGTGCGCTACCTCCGAGTTCATTAAAAGTGCACTTTGAAGCGGTCGGCCCCGCGGACTGGTTCTTAACGAGCGGCATAATTTCAGCGATATCAATGTATATACCCCCTCGCGATGAGTGTGGAGAGAGAGTCGGAGGAGAGCGCGCCATGGGCGTTCTGCACACTCGATCCACGATATCGACTCTGCAGAGCTGTCTCTCTCTCTCTCTCTCTCTCTCTCTCTCTCTCTCTCTCTCTCTCTCTCTCTCGTGAGAGGAAGGAGGCTCTGATTAATTTTAGCTACTTCCTTCTCTTTCGAGTATTTCATCCGCGGCGTTATATATACGTTTTGTAACGTACAATCGCGCTGCGGCTGAGCCGTTCGGGCCGAAAAAATTGACTCTCCCAATTTATTTTACCGAGGGAATCGATGCTGAATAACGTTTCTGTAGGTCGCATCATCATGAAATTTGACAATGGAAATTCTTTATTGGAAAGCCGCTACCGCTCTGATTAATGTATAATGAGTTTTGTATTTGTGACAGACCGGCACAGTGGCGCCGGGATGTATGCGAGAGTGAGCTCGCAGGTGTGGGGAATGCGGCGATACAGGGAACGCATTAAGGCATGCGCGAATAGTATTGGGATCTACGGGCCCCTCGTCGCGATGGAAAGCTTACTTTTTCTGTATGCTGCGTAGCCTCTAACATTCATCGACAGTGTCATAAGTCGCTGGTACATAGTGGAAGGCACAGTATCTTGTTTAGATCTATATAATGTAGAGAAGCCCAACAAAAAAGTAGAAAAAATAATTTAATTGCTCTTTTCGCGTCCCGCGAAATATCTGCGTTTTAACGTATATCTAAAGAGATAAAAAATCTAATCACTCAAAAATATAAAACACAAGCGACGCACGCTTGAAGTCGCTAGTGAAATATACCGTCCCGACTTGCACGTGTCTTCGTGCAACAAAACGCCCATTACCCGTCGCTATATTATCGCTGATTCGAGAACGCTTCACCCCCGTCAGAGATTGACGCCCAGCACGCCAACCGAGATTTCAGCCTTTCACAGGTTATATGTATATAACTGTGATTACGTTGTTCAGCAGCTATATTAAGATATTATTTATGTAAAATTAGCTACAGTCTGTTGAATCTGAATAAAAGCTATTGTTTTTCTTTTAGTTCTAACTTGTTAAGTTTCGTATATCTATATATAAGCCGTAGCTGATCGATTGCTACTACTTTGTCTCTCGAGATCTCGTTTGCGCCTTTTGTCCTTTATGAATGAGGGTTTTCATTGGCAACAGCAATTACAGTAATTGGAAAATTAACTGCAATGCATAATCTTCGATTTGTCTCAAGGCTATAGTTAATAATATTTTCTTGCAGATAAATTATCTCCCTTATTGTCTATTATCTCAGATAATAGACAATAATAGTTATAAGTTTGCAGAATAAGTAAATGAGGCTGTGAGTTAGAATAAATTGAACAAGATTTATGTTTGAAAATCTCGATTCATTAAAAAGTAATTGAATCTATTAGACCTAATTAATCTTTCGAATGGAAGAAGTATCTAGCTACAATGCGACATAAATACAATCTTATTTAATAATGACTCTATCGCTCGATGATGGAATAGTGTGGAATAAAAATTGATGCGTCTCTTCGATTTTCGCCGATTTTCGTCGAGACATTAGTTGATGTCCTGCCTCGACCGGTGCCGCATTACCATCTTATGGCACCGGTGAATCTGTTCTGTGTTAATAAAATTCTCGAGTCCTAGGCCGTAAGTTATTGTTAAATTTTGTAATAGTCCTTTTGTAAACTTTGGTTTAATTTTCTAAATTTAAATTTATAGCGCCATATGCGATTTATCCTTTTTCTGGTCCGTTTCTTATTAGTTTATAATGTAAAACACGAAAGTTGTTTTGCAAATTAGGTAATTATTTCAATTTTTCTAATTTCAATTTCACTTATTTTCAATATTATAATTGTAATAAAACCTTGTAAATAAACGATTATACCGCCACTGAAGAGGGGATAAAAATATCCCGAGACATTTGGCATTTTAAATAAACAACTTGGCTCGAAGAGACGCATCAATTTTTATTCCACACTAAATACAATCTTCTTTAGGTTCTCTTGTTATAAGTAGATACTACATTGAATAGTAATGAAATTGATTTATATTTCCTCTGGCATTTTCTTTTAGAAGAATCGTTGTGGTAACAAAAGTTTTATTTAGGTAAAGTTACTCAAAAAATATGTTTGGAAGTATTAATGTCTTCTTGTGAAATAGCCCAAAAAATTTTGGTTAAAAGTTACCAGTGCTATGCTCCTTGCAGTAACTTTTCCATTAGAAGGGCTTGACATCCTTTTTATCTTTTTCATGATAAATGATAACGTTAGCTTCTTGAGATCATATATTTTGTGTAGCTTCATATACGTATTTTCAATAAACGCTGTCTGTGCACCTTTTCACAATATGTTCATAATATAATCCATATATTTGTTGTCAAAAGTATTTCTCTGTTATGGATAATTTTGCTGTTTTTTTAATTGTACATTTTATATTCTGCGCGACAGTTAAGTGCGCATTGTATGAAAGAATCACTGGAAAATATTCCATGTGCAGTTCAGTAAAACCTGTACGTTATTTTAGTATTCACTGAGCTACTCAAACTCAATAATGAGAAGGAAAGAAGAATACGAAAAACACATTCGTCTATTTAATTGTGTCTACAGAAATTTACGACGCTGTATCAATTGAGGCGAGTCAATTGAATCACGGATAGCGTGCCGCTGCCGCCGCCTCGTAAAACCTCGCTCGCGCAGCCGCCGCTGCCGCCTCCGAATCGCTCTTAACTCTTTTGCTTGAATTCTACATGACTGTTATAGCTCGCCGACAAAACCGATATTTCCTGTTTCATTGTAGTGCGCGCATTAACTACAATGCCGTACGAGCTTGCGACATGCCAGCGATCACTGCGCAATGCATGTACCTACATCTATATAGACCGGCACTGACCAGCCCATCCACATAGTCACTCTCCTCTAAAACTTAATCAAGACATCACGGTGTCCCCGACGTTTTGAATTTTTCATTACCTTGCGTCACATTCGTTATTGCTATCTATACATGCAGTATAATGTACAGGCAGTCGAACATTGAATTGCCCGACCCGGCTACTCTCTCCCTCTCAACATGCGTTTGTATTGCACTTATGAATTGCTGGTCAATGTTTGCTTCTCGACGCGAACGAGCCGAAGGCGTTGATCAGCATCATAGCTCTTTTCCCTTTTCTCACACACACGTGCACACATACATGCGCGTACACACTATCTCTCTCTCTCTCTCTCTCTCTCTCTCTATACAGACCATCGATGCATGCGTGGCGGCTGGTGCCGGTCAATCACGGGGTGTGTGTGTGTGTGTGTGTGTGTGTGTGTGTGTGTGTGCACAGCATCAGTGTAGAGCACATAGCCGCAAGTGATTCATCGGCGCGCGTATTTTCTTGTCCAGCACTTTCGTCGCGATGTTTCAATCATCAGGAGTATCAAGACTGAAAAGCTATACACTCAGGGCCGTTGTTAGCGCGCAAAGGAGATGGAGAAAAAGCGCAGAGAGAAGGCGTTCCCAGCTATGTCGGCGAGTCGCGCGCGATTAAACGAGAATTTTAAATTAGGATATTGATGAGGATTCGCCAGGGGAATCCCGATTGTTTAATATTGACCGAGTCTAATGGAACGTGCGGAGGCTGGCTTTCTCCCAGATAAAAGCGAAGAAGCGGGAGGAGGACGACGAGGAAAAAGAAGGAGACAAAGTCGTATATCCGCCGACTGAGCTCGAGAATATTCAATTTGATGGAGTCGATAAATTTTAGTAGCGGTAATTAGCAAGATTGAAATAAAATTACGGCTTTAATGGATTCCCCGCGCGCCGTTTTTAAAAGGCCGCGGTTGCTTTATTTTCTGTAGATATAGTGTCGCTTTATGTGCGCTGCTGCACACGCGGCGCGCTCCAGGCCTCTCTCGATTCATGCACCCAAGCGATTGAGTGTTTTCAATTTATGCATCAGAGGCAGGTTATTAATGAATTGATGGAAAGAATTGTTAATGACAGCTTCTCTCCACGTTCTCTCGTTTATGAGCGTAATTTTGTACTACAAAACGTGTATCAGTGTATAATGTGTACCCTGTATTCGCGTCTACGCTGTGGTCCGCGAATGTATAGGTCAACTGGACATTGAAATATGCGGTTAGCTTCGAGAGTGTTTCAAGTTTGATGCATCATATGGAAAACTGTATTTACTATTTTCTTGCATTTTGATCGATACTTCATTAATAATTCAATCGGTTCCTATTTACGTTCGACATTTGGTCGAGTTAGCGATGCTCCGCTTACAGACATGAATAGATTAACCGACTGTAGTTGATGCATTATCTAGGTGTTGCTCTGAGCTACACATACGCACGGACTTTTTACAAGATATCACGCTAATCTATATAAATAATTCAATTTATTCAGATTTCGGAGCCCCAAATTAAAAAAAATGTACTATGTAGTATGAGATCAACTAAAAGTGAAAACAAATGTTTTCAAAAAATAGAAGGAACAACACCAATATTTTAAATTTATTTCGTAAAAGCACTATTTCGTGCATTCTGATGTAAATCTGATAGATGGAGATGACCAACGTGTTTGTTTTAATTTTGGGACTGCAAAAACGGAATTAATTTTACGGATTTTCCCGTAAGCATTTATACATTCATTATATTTTCCGTAGGTTCTCTGCATTATATAGAAACGAAACGTCCAAACTTACATACATGACAAAGAACCTCGTCGTTATAAATTAGGAAAATTTTTTCAATTAACGCTAATAAAAAGACGCCTGCGTCGGCAGCCACAATTAATAACTCTCTCTCCGGGCGCAAAAAATTTATGGATTTCCGCGTACGGACTCCCACATAAATTACTTGCGCGGGCGAACAAAAAAAAAACAGCAGCAACGACGGCGAAGCATTAACTCGCACTCAAATATAAAGGGATCCCCCTGACTCTCTCGCTCCCTCTCTCTATACACAGTTAAACTTTTTCGCTTTGTCAATAAAAGTAAAACGCCCGTTTCGCACCGCACGCGCCTGGTGCGGGTATAAGACATACTCACGTGGCGACTCACGCGGCTTGTTTGCAACAGTGCGAACCGGCTTCAACTTTTGCTTCTGCGGTAAATGTAGTATTTTTTATCGAGTTTTGGCGCGCACCTCATCGCGCACAAACCGAGCTATATATGGAAAAAGCAGCGACCTGCGGTCGTGCGCGGAAAGGGAAACAAGAGGAAATTTGCGAGGGCGCCAGATAAAAAGCGCCCTCTGCGCGCGCACATATACACAGAGTAGTCAGAGATATAGGTATACGCAGAGAAAGAGTGAGGAGAATTTATTCCCCCGACCCCCCGCTGGTGGTAGCAGCTCGCCCCTCGCGTCATAAACGAGGCATTGAAAACACACCGCGCGCATCTCGCATAAATTGTATTTGTCGAGAGCGGAGCGAAGTTCAGCCAGAGCGAACGTAGCGAATCGAAGTCAGATTGCACGAGACACTTTCCGCGGACGGCCGTCGGATTGAATCAGCCTCAGTCGAGCCAACCCTATATACCGCTGCCCCCGACTGCGTCACTGCGCTGCTGCGCTGCTGTTGCTGCTGTTTGACAGGCTCGTCGCTCATGCATGTGCTATAGTGACGTTTTCAAAACAGATATTGGCGAGAGCAAGAGAGACGGAGAGAGAATGAAATAAGTACTTTTTCAATCAGCCAAAATTATTTTGTCGCGTAGTCGTAGTCACTTCAGCAAGCAACCTGACATCATTTATTGCAATTAAGGACATGTCTCTCAATAGTTATAGATGATGCGTATTACGCCAAGTTTTAGCAAATGAGTATATCAACGCAGCTGACCTAAAAAGTTCTATAATCTTAAGTTGCACCTTCTCGATGACCAGACTGAAAAGATATAAAATACAACATACGCATTTTGAAGCGAACCATTTCTTATATAATATATAAACCTCGCTTTATTTTTAATAGAGGTTTATTATAGTCGTTTTCGTAAAAAATATGTGGAATACTATTGGTCAGTTGACCCCTTGAACGATTAAACTTCATTAATACTTCCTGCATCGATATAAAGACCGAAAAGACGGAGCCCAGTATTAAACCCTGTGGGATGTAACAGTGTATAGTAAAAGGGGAAGAGAACAATGAAAAAGGCTGTATCAATACAATTAAGAGAGTTTTTACGCTGTTGGTAGACTTTGATGCGGTGGGAAATACGAACATCATCCGTAAGCTGGCGTCAGATGAAATATTTCTGAAGCTGTCGTAAAGAATTTAGTGATATGGTTATCGTGCCAAATAAATGCCTTGTAATTTTTTATGAGATACTTGCCGAAATAGATTGAAGTTTATTCTGAGAACATCAAAAAATTAATTTTTCATAAATAATTGTAGAAAGAAGACAAAGCATCAGATAAACTAAAAATGAGATCGACAAATGATTGGAAAAGGTCTCCATTAACCGGAAAAAAGATAACAAAGTTGAAAAGTATGACGGACTACCCCATGTGAGCAGCTCGTGATAGCATCTGGGCTTGTATAATCGTATATAGGTATATTGAAGTGGCATGAGGCTAAATTGGTTTAACACGGAATTAATTAAGCCACGTACGTGACCGATGAAGGGTGTAATAAAGTAAGATCCCCGGAGGTGTACAAACAAACCAATGACGTGATTGTACATACAGCAGTAACCTCGCCCGGCTTCTGCAGTAGCCGCAAGTTCGGTATTATAATTGTTACGGTCTGATGGATTACGCAGAGTCATCAACGACGCGATGATCACTTGGAATTTCAGATTTTTACAAAAGTGGAGTTATATTTTAAAAGTTACCTCATACATTGGCCAAAAAGTAGACGAAAGATTTATTCAATGTCGATACGCATCGTTCAAAGCCGTAGACAGAGCCATCGAGGACGCGATGATCACTTGGAATTTCAGATTTTTACAAAAGTGGAGTTATGTTTAAAAAGCCATCTCATACATTGGCCAAAAGGTATACGAAAGCTGCGCGATCGATGATTGAGGAGACAAGGCCTCTCTACGTATTATTTTTTTGGAATTTAGAGATAGAGCTGTGTGACAGTAGGGGACGAAGAAAATACATAATGAGAAGGGAAAAAGAAATAAATACGGAGACAAACAGAAAGGACAGAGTATACAGAGATAAAGGGAGATTGCGAGTGAAGAGGGGGGGGGGGTGGTGGGTGAGAGCGAGAGGAACAAACCACCCCCGACTGCGCTACCGACGAGCGGAAGGCCGCTTCTCATGTATACACACGCTCAAACAAAGATTATATTATCCGCGCACTCGCGCAAGCAGCGGCAGCGGCAGCGGCGTATATACCTGTGCAAATATATACAATATCCGGAGCGTTTATATAGATACGGGAGCGAGGTAGCATGCGAGGCGCGCGTGCGGTGTACTACGTGTGTAGTGTGTACATACCCTGCGCCGCTTTCCGTCATTTCGTCTATAGGCATACAATATAGATGCACACAGGCGCAGAGAGAGAGAGAGAGAGAGAGAGAGAGAGAGAGAGAGAGAGAGAGAGAGAGAGAGATGGCCGTGCATGTCGGCTCTCTTCACTCGCACAGATCGGGCCGAGAGTTGCATGAAATTTACTTGGCTTGCATAACATTATTTGCAGATGTCACGCGGCCTAATTGACTTACGCGGCGCGGCAGGAACTAAAAGTACATCAATCACGGCTAATAATTTCTCTCTCGCAGCTCGAGTACAGCTTTCGCTCGTATTATTCGAATTCGTCCTGTAAAATTTGATGTTCATTATACAAAATATGGAGTACGCTGAACTGCACTTGACGATACGCATAGCCGCATCCGCTGTGTATGTCTTACAAAGGAAAAGGACCGAAAGAGTGAGATACGCCGTGGATTTTCTTATAGGGACGTCTAAAAACACACGGTTGGTTGAATCGAACAAACTTTTTCATTCCAATTAGACTGAAAGCCTCTTCCGTTGGTGATATCGAATGAATTCCTGTTTTGAATGGAATTAAAAGTTGGAGGGAGAGAGAGAGAGAAAGGGAGAACTTTGCTGTGCAGCTCCGCGGCAGCAGCCTACTGTTTTTCCGGTTAAAAAAGTTTAAGTGGAAAGAAAATTAACGGTACGAAAAAAAGCGTTCAATTACGGCTTACACGCGCCCGTATACTTTTGGCTATGTTATATTACGATGAACAGCGAGGAGTTGATAAATTTGCGCTCAGCAGCTAATTGTGATGTAATTATAAGTAGGCACTTATCGTATACATCTTTGGGTATACATCAGCAAATTGTTATACGAATGTAAATTAACTCTTAACTATGTAATAACAGATGTACTATTCTCGTTAAACTGTATGTAAAACTGTGTATAAAACCATGTTCAACTATATATTCTTGTATCACAATTGTATTGAGCATCGTTAAGTCGTGGAATACAGCAATCCGAGATTGAATCCGAATTACAGACTTATATCCCTTTATAAAACAATGAAATCCAATTCCCGGAAGGTAGGCTCGTACGTATACGCTTCGCAGTATAGAAAGGAGCGCTCAAGTCTCCCCCAGGAAGCGCGGAAGAATGTCTTCGTCGCCGAATTATTCATGTGCAAAGCGTCGCGACGCTCCAAAAGTCTCTATAAATGTCAAGACACGTGCGTTGCGCCAGTCTTACGGGCATGCGTGCATATCGTACTGTTTATTTTTCAACAACAATTCTTTGCCCTCTCTCTCTCTCTCTCTCTCTCTCTCTCTCTCTCACTCACTCTCTAACTCACTCATATTCAGTCTGGCCACATCGATCACGCGTGGCCCCGTCGCCGTCGCTCTCGGGCTTTGCCACGGCGATCACGTTTCGTCATGACGGACGTTCCTCTCCTGCGGAACTACGTACATATACGTACACGTTCCGACTGTCCGCGGCAGGCACATGAGAGATGGCGGCGACGGTTCTGCAGGGGGGTCCCTGCCGGCGCTGCCGCTGCCGCCAGCATCACCGCTCGCAAAGCGTGCCGGAGTCGGAGGCTGAGAGCTAGCTACGTTTCTCGTTTGCGCGGTGTACGCCCGGCTGTATTTGCATTGGATCTATTCGACGACTAGCCGAGCTTACCTACCAAACTAGTATAGTACAGTAGGACCCCCATACCGTACAGCCAGCTTTGCGACTGCTTTCAAGGGCCGCTGCTGTTGCTGCACTGCTTTCCCTTTCTCTATGTAACCATCCTGGCCAAAACTCCCTCGCTGTCATATCCTTTACAGCGCTTGCTCATATCGACATGCATGTACGTGGAACCGCGCGTGTATTGTAGGTACGCGTACGTCATACTTTGTATGCGGCGTGTACCGAGGACTACGCTTCAAAGATTTAGTTTCGCTGTTTGTGTTGGAGGACGCAGGCGCGCGCTAAGAGCATTTGTGGCCAGCTGCGAGCCGATGAGATATATATGTGGTTTTTGCGCTGTTTGCTCTCTGCACACCTAATGGAAGTAAATTTTGTGCTCTCAGTATTTTCTAGTCGAACTGCGCGGATTATTCTGCTCATTCATATACCTACGGGCGGTTCAATATTATATAGGATTCGGCGAGCATACGATGCATTTTTCGAGTCTAGTAGCCACTGTTCAAGTTCCGAAACGAGAGAACGATTCAATATTTCTCTTACTAGTACAGAATGAGCTGCGGATAATTCTATATGTGCTTGCTAATTAGTTTATAGTGGCAAATCCATTATCCTCAAAATTGTATAACGGAGCTTTATTGCACGTTTGCACTCCTTGCAGAAAGATGCGCACAAGCGCACAGTATAGTTGTAAAGTTTTCATCAAAAAATTTATATTCAAACACGAAGTGGCTAAAACAGCCGTTGCGCAAGTATAATAACGACGTATGTGAGACGCGAGCTGAATTATTTTTTTATGAGCCCATCCTCTTGACGTTCATAATATCTGATTTGCTAAGCCAGTATCACCGCTGTTACAGTCTCGAGAGACAAATGCAAATTTTATTAAGTTATTAGATTTGGTAAAATCGGCAAAAGCTAATTCTGCCGCAAGATTTCGCGGGACGGATGTAATTGAAATAGGCATTGGCTCTGGTCCAATAGTCCCTGATGTAATTGTACGGAATCTTGTTATCATGTTCTTCTTCGCATTTTAAATCTGCATATTTCAAACAAACGAGAGTATATTTCTGTGGTACATAACGATTAATAATATGCATAATGAAAAACTGCACTATCTCAGTCGAATCTTTACAAACTCCCTGTATGGTGACGAGCGATTCTCGTGCACGCTGTCTGTGCTATTGTATAAAAATCTAGTTCAAGAGATTGCGCAACTTTGACTTTGAAAGAAAGCATTAAAGGTAGAGTCTGATTTTTAAAGTTCGAGCTATAATGACAGACTGCTCAACTCGCAAAGTAATCGACGCCCAACAAAGCACTATTCCCCGTCTACAGTCGCATATAATTAAATTTTATCCGGAGCTGCAATCAATCAGTGAATCGCATCTCATCCAGAATTCAAAAGCCAATTAAAAAAACGTAAACGTTGTCCCTGGAATATACATGCAGCTGACGACGTTGAGACGAGAAACACATAGATAAAAGAGCCGTGGCGTACTACTAATGAGCACTTTTCTCTTTCCCGCTCAATAATACAATACAAACTATGCATCTAGTTCGCTAATACGCCTACCCGTACAATTACTTCCCTCCCTCTCCGTCTTCCCCCCCTCAGCAGTTAATACGGCTTGCATCGAAACTGCACACATACACACGGGGGGAGAGAGAGAGAGAGACAGACAGACAGACAGTTGTCCCCGACGTCGTGCAGGGGTTATCGGGCCGGTGCGCCGCAGCACGTTCAGCACGTTACTACTTGGGACGAGCGCGGCCTGCTTCAAAAGCAAGCGCAGTTCTGATGCCGTTGTTGTATACGTATACGTGTATGTATAAGTGCATAGGATGCGAGGGATATAGCAGGAGGCTCCGCGGTTCACGAACACTACCGCACCTTTGTATCGTCCGTATACTCCTTCTACGTACCTGTGTAATATACTTGCACATGTTGATTGTGCACGTCTTCCGTAGTATGTGACAGTTTAGCGCACGAAATCTTCCTACAGGTATCATTCGACTGATTCAAGATTCTCTTGCTGTTTAGCTATAAGTATAACTATACATATATATATATATATATATATGATATACATATATATCATACATAGATTGAAGCGATATGCGTCGCCCCGAGCGCATCGATTATAGAATTTCACGTCGATTTTGCGTACGCTTAACCACGTGGTACGAAGCCTATTTTCGGTGATGAATATAATGTCAAGAGTCGTTTGGGGCAAATAACGCTGCACAATGACATGATGATTCGATTTACGGAGTAGGTTCTTTCTCTCTAATATGAGTGCGCGAAGGGACGATTATTAGGCGAGAAGGCGATTTGGTCGATGAATGCAAAATTTCCGACATGTACTGATATAGTTGGCTTGTAGGTAAAACGTTAATCGCGCATTATTGCATTTTGCGTCATGTTCAGCACAGCGTTATATGAGCTCAATACGTAAACTACACTTTAAATGTACTATGTTGAATTGGCACATGGCAGCATTAGTCGAGCTGCTTATTTAACAATGAGCAAAGAGAGCATGTAATGAGTGCTCGACAAAATACAATTGCGTCGCTTAGCGCACGAGCAACAGTTCATGGTAAATGATGAAAATATCCCGCGTAACACAATAAAAACTTTATTACTATTGAATTGATTAACTGAAAATTAATATACAATGATAAAATGATCCAAATAATCAAGATTATTTCCGACTAATTTTCGTTTTATATGTAGAATAGTGTCCAAATTTCATTGCAATATCTTACGTCGTCACTTGGTTGATAATGCTAAGCAGTCTGAACATTCTTTCTTACTAGTTTTAGACGTATTTTATGTTTTTTAGCTTTAAATACTTTACCGTCAATTTCATCAACTTTCCGCCGTTGCATAAACGGATCAAGTTCTTTTTTCACGCTTGCGCCTCACGGCGCGCACACGATAATATGGATTATGCCGATCGAATTTTACGAAGTGGAATGCATCTATCCCCACAGGCACTCAGCTTTAATAGATATTACAGTCTTTTAAAAGGCAAATCGACTATCGATCTTTTATACTAAGCTAAATAATACCTTGTCAAACTTAATTCCTGTAGTCTTCTTAAAGAATGCATATTCTTGGGTTTAAACTTAATTTCTCTAGTTCTTTTTCCTTCGATTATTGTGCATAATAATAAAAAAGTCATAATTTAAGATGCCTCTACGGCTCGACTGGTGGAAACTATGCATCTCTTCGAGCTACAAAAAAATCTTTTATTGCCTATGTTTCGAGCTGGTGCAGCTCCTCATCAGGGCTAACTAAACAATATGTAAACAATAGTCAGTAATTAATGTCAAAAATACAAATAAAAGGCGCAAAACAAGAAAAAAATTACGAAAATCTACCGTTGGAAGAAAACTTTCGTACACTTAAGACTTCTCCAAATTATAGAAGAACGCCAAAATGACGGAAATCAGCGCTAAAACAAAAAAGTTCATTTTTGTGAAGTAAAAGTTTGTTATAATAAGCCAAAAACAATTTTTTTTATTGATATCCTATCCCTTTCAAAACCAACAGATGTCTTTCTGTATATTGAAAGATAGTTGGTGCATCCACCTATTATTTTCGTAAATTATTATATTTTACTCTATAAAAGAATAGACTGTTATAAAAATTATTATGAATGATTGAGCTGAAACAAAAAATATCTTCTACTAATAGTGAATTCCTTCTTTGATTATTCAGCCGTTGAGTATTCTGCATATTCGATGGCTAAATCTGTCCCATAAATTACAAATAGATGTATCGATTTCCATTTAGCTATGGAAGATTAATAATCTTCCTATACCCCATTCCACAAATGAATCTCTACATAATGCCGCAGCTATGAGCAATAAGAGTATAGAAGTATAAAGAAAGAAGAAGACCATAGGAAGAAAGAGAAAGAGAGAGAGAGATAGAGAGAGAGAAATATATAAAGCAAAAAGGGTACAAATAGGGCTGCGTCGCTTCCACGTAGGTATCAAATATTGATGTAACGTTTTATCCCTTATATAGACGCAAATTCAACAGCTCACTCGTGGACTTACACGACTTCAACTTTCCATCCGTACCCTCTTACCCCTTCTACACAACACTGCGCATATACATCCTATGTCTCTCTGTCTGTCTTTCTCTCTCCTAGTAATACTTAGAGATAAGACGCTCACTTCTTAGCCACCGCGTGTATGCAGAACGGCTACAAGCTCATATTGATCAGAAGGAACTGCGCATACATCGTACAGACACATCCACAAAGAATCGAAGAGAAAAATGAAAGAAAAAGCAAATGACGGTACAGTATATTGCATAGGGAAAGAAGACCGCGGAACGAAAAAACGAGAAGGTGGAATAATCTCTCTCCTCCTTCTCGCTTACCCCTCGTAGCCCGTCAACCACAAATTTGAGCAGCGGCAAGCAACAGCAGCAGCAGCAGCAATCGTCGTCGTCGTCATCTCCCCCTTTTCTCGCAGACGCCGCTGCTGTCGGCCACCTAGGGTTTCACGTCGAACGCCACTGTCTCGTGGTCGTCGTCGTCTGTATGCGAGCCAGCAGAGAAATAGAGAGAGACAGAGAGAGAGAGAGAGAGAGAGAGAGAGAGAGAGAGAGAGACAAGGCAGCCCTCTCTAACAGCTTGTGGTGGCCAATGACCCAGCTCGATACTCGAGATGCGAGTATAATAAGACGTAGAGCCATAAACGCCTTGGCAG
This sequence comes from Philotrypesis tridentata, assembly GCA_018906965.1. NCBI lineage: Eukaryota > Metazoa > Arthropoda > Insecta > Hymenoptera > Pteromalidae > Philotrypesis > Philotrypesis tridentata. The sequence continues at coordinate 735,751 of JACCIB010000015.1, read as the reverse complement.
CGGCACTTTGCGGGTTGCGCTAAATTATATGCGCATATATAAAAGTGTGTCGCAGTCGCTGCCTGCGTGTGCGATGCGACAATAGGTGTAGATGACTGGACATATTGTATGTGTGCTCGTGTATATACTATATATATAAGCACATATAAACGTTACACGTATGCGAAGTGACGTGGGCGAGCGCTTGATGCCCGAGCCGATGCCTATATAATACGTTTGTCTTATATGGCCGGGGAGCTCAGGAAAGAACCCCTTACCGTCGCTTCTGTTACTCGCGTGTCCCCTCCAGCAGGAAAAATTTAATATTAACTTTGCGTCTATATATATAATGGCCAGCTACGGACGAAACTTTAATGTTCCGACGTCGATGTAGAATAAGAGCAATAAAAAAGTTGGAATTCTTATATTTTTCGCAACGGGTTTATATTCTGTTTTCGAGAAAGAAGGAAAGAGAGAGAAGAGAGAGAGAGAGAGAGAGAGAGAGACGATTGCGACATAATACTCGAGAGGGAGCTTTTAATACAGTTGTACGACGACTTTGGAATTTTCCAAAGCACCCTGTCCGTCGGCTTTCGCACTAATATTGTACATTTTCATAACTTTTACGTTGAAATTCCCTTTGATTCCACTTAACAAAATTATCGCTGTATACAGATGCGATTGGCAGCCATGAATCATTATTGATAAACACTGCAGTTATTCATGCAGAATGCAAGACAGCGCCGTAGAAAGCAGTATTATATCCGACGCACTCGTCGACAAGACCACGTCAACAGTGTCACGGAAAATTTCCCCAAGACTTGCCTCGGATCCGTGGAGAGTATTATTGAAGATTTTTATTAAAAAACTTGCCTATGCAAGGGATCTGAAAAGGCCGCTTATTTTCTTTATACACGTACGCTGACATGAAATTTTTACAAGAATTTATTGCCTCGCGGAGCGTTTAAGTAACATTACGTTAGAATGTTCAACCTTACGGGACAGACGCACGTGTCTACTCCTCTCTCTTTCCCTCTATCCCTCTCTTGACAATGCGATCTCTCTTTTCCGTTTCCAGACTGAATTTCACGTATAGTATGCATGTTGCACGTTGGATGCTCAACGTCGTTTTCTTCAAATTCTCCGTACTGAGGGGAAATCGGCAGCTATGGAAAACCCTGCTGCAAGTAAAATTTCTCGCGCACAGGAGCTCCACTGGCATTTTATACTCTTAATTAATATGGAAATTGCCATGTGGTATAAGGTTCTTTCTACGAGGCCATTTGAATGTAAGAGAGCTCATGCATTTTTCTGGGACGAGAAAATTTCGTTGGGCTTTTGCGAGGAAAGCTGCGCTATAGCCAAGCTTCTATATCTACGCTGTGTCTATCGTAACAATTTCGTATAATGAATTTTTATGTAGACATTCTCAGCTCGTAGACTGATATTATTTCTAATTGTTATCTACTATTCGACATACATTATTGATGCATCTAGACGCGAAGAATGTAAATTGTTTGAATAAACACATCGAACTTATTTACATTAAAATTTGCTAGTTTAACACCAGTGAAAAGTTTAATGTACTTATTCATTGATACACAAAAATAGGAGAATAAAGGTTGATACGTGTTTTGTTTAATGCACTATAGTACACTTATAATCAGGTTTCTCTATTATCACCGATTCAACACTACATTTTCAAGTGTCAACTCAGAACAATGTTGAATTAAAATTTTGTTTTCTTTTCTGAATAGGGCTTACAAGAAAACAATATTCACTTACTCCTACTAAGTATCTGCTAGCTGCCTAGTTTTCCAGCCAGAACCAATATTCAAGTTTCCAAAATTATTGTAGCGAGGCCGTACAGCTTGCAACTGCTCTAAAGTTGCGAAAGCTGCTTTGTTTCACTGGTCCGTTGCGACTTTGGTTCGTCTCGTCGCCGTCGCGATTTCGAAAATTTCAGAAACTAAAGTTTTGCATAAGCTTTCATTATACGCTTTGCGCACGCACAGACATAGCCTATAATACTCTGTCCCTCGAAAAATCGAACCCACAACAGTTTGACGAGCTGAGCATCAACATAATACGTAAATAAGCCCCGCTAATTTCTGGGTAGAAAAATAATCATGCATATTCTCGCTTTACCGATAATGACATGGTGTGCACTATTCACAAATATTCCTTTCAGGAGATCTCACACAAGCACTGGAACATTTAAAGCTTGTCTATATTAAGATTTTACTATTAAGCTCAATTAATTACTCTTTCTAATCATGAATGTTCGATCTCCTATCAGTTTTGACTTCGGTTTAGAGAAAATTTCATTAGACCAATTGTGTCTGAATTACCCGCTTAAAAATGTTATTGGAAAAGTTTGGGTTTCGAATCATGTGAATTTTGAACATGCGTAATTTTTTGTAAAATCAGTAGTTATCATAGCGAAAAATTATCAAGCTCTGTTTTATTTTATTCCTTACTTCTCCTATATATATATATATATATTGAAAAACAATTTAAAAGTGAATACTTTGTAAATTTATTTGATGTATTTTTTTAAAATGTGCGTATATACGTTTAAAAGTCACTTACCATGGGCTTTTAAGCCAATAAGTAATTTTTATTCATATAAGACTAAAAATGTATGTTTTTACTCCGAATTCGAACTTGCTAGTGTTTGTACGGACCGACGATGCATACACAATATACTATTATTTTAAATTGTTTGTACCGCTATTATTACCTTTCTAACGCAATTGTTCGGCATGTTCTCTCTCGCCTTGCAAATAATCTTGCTCTTCGTCGGGGGATTAATGTAGTCCCCTATAAATTTTTTGCAACTCCGCGACTCAGCAATCTCGAATAAGCGCGATTTCCGCCAGCTCTCACTCCCCATAAAACTGACGACTTCTCCATTCTGCAGTGTCGTCCAAAGAACTTTTCCCCCCGCTGTCAGTTTGCCTGCTCATATTTTTTTCACAAACGCAAAAAAGTACAACGGAGCTCGCACGCACTTTATTCTTGACTCTTATCAAAGTTGTGCGAGCGCAAAAAAAAGCTCGAGCGCACATCCCCTACACGGAAAAAGGTTGCGAGCAGGCAACCCTCCGAATTGAAGAAATCACGGAACACCCTGCCATTCGCGCTCTTTGAACTCGCGTGCGCGCAGGGCCGAAGATGCCCTTGCGCCAAGGCAGACACAATGAAAAATGGGAGCGCGCAAAGGAATAGAACGAGAGAGAGAGAGAGAGAGAGAGAGAGAGAAATAAAAGGACGCGTAAAAAGGAGCGTCGCGGCTCGCAATTACACAAATGCGAGCGCATCGCCGGACATTTACATAGAAATATGACAACGCGGCCGAGCACGTGGGCGGGTGTATTATGGCGAGCGTCTGTGTGAGCACTGTAATAAATACACGCGGGGAAGACAAAGTCGTCGAGAGCCGTCCTATTCCACGTATGGCGCGCGAGTGAAGCGCATCTACCCCCGATGCATATAGCGCGTCAGGCGGTTGTCGGCGCGCGACGGCTGCTGCATGCAGTTGCGAGAAGGTATAGGATGCGCTTATAAGCTACAGACGGGGGAAAAAATGAGAAATGAGGGTACGTAAGCGTGGCGCGGGTAGATGGTCCTCTTGATTAATTGACTCTTGCAGTCTGGGCTATAGCGTAGAGTTCACGCTGATGATGATGCATTGATTAGAAATATTGTACGAAATATTATGTTGGCTGATGCATCCGAGCATCCGGTGCATAAACGGCTACATAGGCTGGCTGGCAATGCACTGCAACGATACACTCGTGCGCATCATAGAAATACAGCGTCAGCAGACTAAACTATACGACTGTCGTGAAATATACTGATCACAAAGGGGAATGCTTACGCGGCTACGCCAGCTGCTTAGTAAAAATAAGTCCGCTGTAAATAATAGATTGACGTCGTAAACATAGACTGCAGTGTTACAGTTTCTTTGAAGCTACTTATAGGTCAAAGGAAAACTTCTGCATTCGCACATAATATCGAGCAAGTAATGCGACAAGTAGACCGCGAGCGCAGCCATATATAGCAACGTTAACTCACGAATCTTCGAGAGTGTTCTGCTATGCACACAATACGCAGGCGCGCGAAAGCTAATTTATGAAAGAGCATAAAACACTCTCCAGGGATCCTTATAAATATCAAAATTTGTACTAATTATCGCATCCACACCTCTTCATTAATAACCTTCGGACGCTGCGTGTACCGTGCTCGGGAAGCGAGAAAGCAAAAAAAGCAAGTCGGGCGCCTTACAGAAGTAGCGCATTTATTTCAAGTCCGCAGATGGACATAACAGACGGGCGTAGGGGAGTCTGCGCCGCGAGAGCTCGTTTGTTGGGCGTACTTTGCTCTGCAATGTATATATACACAAACAGAGTAATCGAGAGTGACTGCAGCGCGGGCTCAACAAGAAGACCGAAGAATGACGGAGAACGACGGAGGAAGAAAAGCGCATAACACGCATCACGAATGAGAGCGGCTCGCCGAGCTTACGCTGTATACGCATGTAAATTGTACAGTATATAGATAGGTATATTATGTATCTACATATTTTATACAATATAATGAGTGTATAAATATACTTCTTGGCTGCCATCAGCCGCATGACTCACGAGTCACCGATTCCGTGTGCACGAGTGCGATGTATAAAGATGTATGTGTATTTGTGTGCGCGCGAAAGGGGGTAGAGAGGCCAGAAGCTCGCTCGCATCTTGGGAAACACGACTCGACGAACAGCGGCTGTTATATACGTACTCTACCAGGCTGTATGCATGTAGATTGTAGATGTACGTACATGACCAGTTCTCATAGAAAAATGCACTTTTCGGGGGTCCAGAAATCGAAATTTTATTTTTAAAGCTAGAGGTTTCGAACCGATGAGACTTTCTTCTGTAAGCCAAAAGATAGTCAAAAGTGCAGAGGAACATGGGAAAAGTTACTAGTAACCGTATTTCTGAGGCATTTTACGTTTCTTTTACAAAAAATCAATGCGTCGAAATACTGGAATAATGACAACTACGAATGTTTCCGGGGTACAAATAAAATTTAAAATTACACTACAATAAAGTACAACAAAAGAGCTATCCTTTAAAAAAAATATGCCCAGATTCGATGCTCTGATCAAAAGTTATATCCGTTTGGCAAAAAAAAGGTAAATAAAAATCCAAATAGCCGATTTTCTTTTTTTCCATATATCTCCCCATGTTAAATTCTAATGTTCCATGTTTCTCATGTTCCTCTGCATTTTTGACTATCTATAAGCTAACAGAAGAAAGTCTGATCAGTCCGAAACCTCTAGTATAAAAAAAAAATTTTCGATTTCTGGCCCCCGAAAAGTGCATTTTTCTATGAGAACTGGTCATATGATTGTGTCCAGGAAATTTCGGAAACCACTCGGACGGAGAAGTTGCAAAAAATGTTCTTGATGGCACACCGACCAGACCTATTTTTTCTTGTTCCTTAGGTCATTCTGATAGAAAAAATCTCGCGTGTACGAGAAATCTTAAGGTATATTTTTTCCGGAGCAAAAACGACTCGAAAAACCAGAAATAATTATAAAAAAAAGAATTCACAGATTTTTTTTCTCGAAAACTATGGACTTCTTAAAATATCTCATTAGAACAAACAATGTCTTAAAATTCATCAAAGAATGCTTTGAAATTTTTGCAGATTTTTTAAGGATGTTCAAAATTTGGATTTTCGAAAAATCAAAAATGGTTTCGAATCGATCTGAAAAAATTTCAGAGCACTCTTTCATCAATTTTAAGACATTTTTCTCTTTTTATTAATTATTTCTCGTTTTTTCCAAGTCGTTTTTGCTCCGGAAAAAAGTATACCCTAAGATTTCGCGTGCACGCGAGCTTTTTCTCTTTGAGAATGACCTAATGAACGAGAAAAAATTATAGGTCTGGTAGGTGTGCCATCATGAAAATTTTTTGCAACTTTTCCGTCCGAGTTGTTTCCGAAATTTCCTGGACATACTCATATATACTGTGTGCACTGTGCACGTATACGTATTACTTTTCTTTCTCGTCATTTTTCGTTTTCTTTTTTTGCGTTCCGACGGTTCCGCGAGCGCCTCGCCGTGTCCCTGACTCAAATCCACAGGGCGCCGAACCAGACGTATACGCTTGCTGCTCTCGATGGATGCGTGCCAGAGATTTATGTGTATAGGTGCGGTATACGCGCATGTATGTTTACGTGTATATGAACAACGCCGTCGACCGCCGTACTGCAGGACGTACTCGCGGAAAGAGAGAGTGTACGAATATGTACAGGAGAACAGCTTTTCCAGCCAGGATATTATACCTTTCCTGTTGAATGCGAGGAATTTCAAGTACTCCAGCTAGAGTAGTATTGCCATTAACAATTTAAACTTGCTGTCATCGTTAATTATATTTTTATTTGTAAGTATATGACGGTACAAGTATATAATGTCTCGAATCGTAAAAGAAGTATCCAGTACTAAGTATAACATATATGTCGAGGCAATAAGTAAAGGTTAGCGCCGTCTCGTAATTATATACAGCTCATCTGAGCGAATTGTATCGCAAGTAACTTGTGCAGCCGGCAGCTTGCAACGTGCGCATCATGAATCGTCTTCATTTATTAATATCTCGCGCCTGTCTGGTTTGCATAATATATGAAGCGGAAGGTGCTAGCGGATTGCGCCGATGTTTCTCCACGGTGCACTTGGTGAGCCAATCGCTTCTCTCTCTCTCTCTCTCTCTCTCTCTCTCTCTCTCTCTTTCTCCCTTGACGAAACAGCTGCCTCCACAGGAGAGAAAGACGCAGGGTGTAGCTAGTTGTGCGCGCGCTGCCGCCGCCGCCGCCGCCGCCGTCGGGTTTCCGGCGACGACTTCTACGTCGACGAGCGCCGTTTCAAAGTTTCCTCCCTGTCGTGTCATCGTCGCGAAGCTCAGTCGAACTTGGAAAGTTTATTCGAATCTCGTTTTGCATCATCAGAGGGGGGTAGGCGCGCTGGCTGCGTTATGAGCAAAAAGTAAAGGTTGCTTATATAGTTATGTAAGCATCTGCGCCGCCGAGCGCTCGGAGAAAGAGAGCACTGGAGAGATGAGAAGTGAGCTAGCAAGCCAAGTAATGAGTAAACATCTCTTATTACAGGCTGAGGAGTTCGAGCGTGGAAGCCTCATAATGTGTATGTACTCGTTAAATTCGTGCGCGAGACTCCTGCTGCTGTTGCTGCTGCTGCCGCCGCCGCCGTTGCCGCTACTGGTACCGCAAAGTTTGCGCGGAGACCCAGCGAATGCGTCCCTCGATGGACGGGCCTTGCCGTGATAAACACGTTCCCTGCATTTGGGAATAATTTACCCGGCTTTCGTGTACACACAGACCCGCTTCCGCGCTTCCTATAAGAGTCAATAGACGTAGATGTGGGCGCGTTTTCGCGCGGAACACACTGCAACGGATGCTCAGGCTTGGCGAACGACGCTCACCGGAAGTATTTCCGTCTACCGAAACTCGGTTCGATCTTTCTCCACTGAATTTCGGATATTGCTTTGAGAAGAGAGAGAGAGAGAGAGAGAGAGAGAGAGAGAGAGAGAGAGAGAGATTTTAAATAAAGTAGCTGCCAACGAATATAATATAGTCTAAAGCTATACCATGAGTATCTGACAAAAATTGAAACTTTCTGATTTAATTAGTTAGACAGTTGGAAGTTTGACCACGTACAATTTTGATTAAAATATTTTATAGTTTGAATAATTCTAGTGTCGTTAATAAAATCCTTTTCATACAAGAGATTAATATTTTCAAAAAAAAAAAAATCAATCATCAAACCCACAGTATTCTTATACGTATAATGACAGGAACTTCCCCAAGAAATGACAGTTTTACTGTGTCGTAAAATCTCAGCTCATAAAATTTTAAAGAGATCAATGCAAGCTAGAGGTAAAATTTCTCTAAAATGAATTCATAAAAAAATCTTATTACCAAGTAAAAATCTAACGTTTTAATTTTTTTAGGTTTGTTCATTTTTAACATTTTAAGTATACTTTAGAACAGCATCTCTGTTATAGTTGTTGAGAAATCATTTTTTGTTCTCTCTCTCTCTCCCTCCCTCCCTCTCTGAAAGTTCAAAATACTGAAACATCAATTGAGAAGTACCCTTTACCGGACGAAACTCTCAGCTGCACATGAACAGTTATATACTTTATTACTTATACTTAAGTATTAAAATTTAAATCAATAATTTATATAAGTAATTAAGTTATGGTATATTTCTTTTTAAAATGAAATACTGAAATATTTAAAGTAAAAAGGACAAGTTATGAAACCTATTTATAAAATTAAGTAAACTTAATACACCTATTTAGAGTAATTCAAAAGTATGTGCATAAATTTCATTTAATGACAATAATTTATACTTGCGATTTTTTCAGAATGCCTTATTTGTTCAAAAAGGCACTTCGGAATCAAGATCTCTTAGAATTTAAACATTATATTAAAGCATTAATTAATAAAAACTATATCTGAAATATTTACTATCATAACCAGATTTAACATTTTTTCTAAAGTTTTTCGAATACCCGAATACGTAAGAAAAATAGCAAAGAAGATTTCAATCGTAAGAAGTCAGCCTCTATCTATAATATTTACGTTATAAATATCTTTGGGAGATCCAATATCCAATGCAGTCGTAATTATTGTTGGGTCTATTGTTCTTTTTAAAAAAGCACGAGTAAAAATATATGAGAAATTGATTTATGAGATACGTATCGACAGTAGTAGCGAGCCTTAAAAAAAATACGTAGAAAGTATAATCGCTCAGTCATCGATCGCTCGTCATGCAACGCAAGTAATTCGAGAAAAAAGTGCAAGTCACAAAACAACGATCCAGCTCCAAAACTGGGATGCAACCGCTGTCAAATTTTATAATTTTTCCTATCATTAACTATGCTGGCTTTTAAATACACATTGTTAATGCGGGCCGTTTATAAAGCAGTAAATGTATATACGCTAGATGTATAGCTAGTAACGACAGCTGAAGAACTTGATTAATTATATTTTAGACTAGATAAATGATGTTTTAGTTATTTGTAGGCGTATCTTTAGATCTACTGCTCGTGACTTTTAATTCCCTTGGTAACTTCTTCGAAATGAACAGATTTTTTGTTACAACTGATTGATAATCTAGGAATTTCTAAAGCAACAGAGTTGGCATTATTTATTTTTGATTTCAACATTTTTGATTTCTCTACTTTTTTATATTAAACTTTACACGTGACTTATTTTTTCATCAAGTTAATTGCAAATTAAACTATTTTAATTTAAAACACTTAAGGTATACTTGTAAGAATCTTGCGATTTGCTATAGAGATTAATAAGAAATGAAAAGTATAAGAAACTGTAATCGATATCCCCTTGATTCGAGAGCAAATGCTCGAGGCGTTTTGTAGAGCAATGATGAAACTTTTGGAACATCGCTTCAAACCAGGAATTTAATTTATTTAATTTAAATTTTACGTCTGATCTTCGCAAAGAGCACAAAAGTCACTAACGGATATTAAAAAAGTATATACTACTCAGCAAGTTTGTTTCCTACCAACCAATGTAGCTTTTATATACCTTGATATATTATGCGTGTTCTGCGTATACATTATGTATAATACATATATGTACAAATATTGTACATTGTACATTGTTCAACAAACATTGTTATACATTTAATTATTTTATATACACATATGATGAATACATCCACATCTATTGAACAGTTCTAAGCAAGTAAAGATAAGTAAAAATTCTTTTGTTGTTCTTATCGATCTCTCCGAGGCAATGGTTTAGAAAGGGTTTAAAAAATTAAAACTCCTTTCTTTTAAGAAACAAACGAAGAAAGAAGTTTCTTAAAAGAAAGGAGTTTTAATTTTTTAAACCCTTTCTAAACCATTGCCTCGGAGAGATCGATAAGAACAACAAAAGAATTTTAACAAACTACCGAGGGATAAAATCATACTAGATAGTGTATACACACTCATCTAAATACATTAAAGATAAGTAAGTTTGCAGCTGTATTTTCTACGAAAAGTTTTTCAATACACAATCAGATTGATGTAGAAATCTTGTTGAATTAATATACTATCCAATTCACGTTTTTATTTAACAAAGTATTCGCAGAAATTCAATGTTATGTGGCGAATATAGAAATGCATGAAGTGTTAAAATTACATTGTCGGAACGTGACTGTAAAATGTACCTGAGTTCTGCAATGTCGGTTCCAACAAAAATTTCTTTTTTCATTTTCGAAACTTTTAATAGATAGTAGAGTATTAGAATGGTACTGAAGCCATTCCGCAGCAGTCAAAGCTACAAAATAACCCCTAGCGAACAACAATTTCTATTTTCGAAAGATATACCAATGATTACAAAACTTATTGATTATTCGTTCGTGAAATATAGTAAAGATCTCTGTTTGTTACGCCACAATAAAGCTTAAATTCCAGGAAGTAAGCCGATGTTTTACTTCTAACCCTAAGTTGCTCAGAACACTGACAAACATCGCCTAAACATGGATTTTCGGCATAGGTTCACGTTTCTTTCGTGAAATATTAAAAAGATCCAATAGTCGGGGCCCCATGGGATTTTGATTGGAAGTTCGTGCCACTAGCAATTTTATTGTTGGAACTGGTAATGGTTCAGGTACTGATAACTACCAAAAAGTCTCTACAATGTACCTACCCCGGAACATTGTTATTATTGCAAAATTATGTTCAAAAATGCATTTTTTTTTGGTTTATCGTCTCTAGCTCTTTTATTATTAACTTTACGTGAAAAAGTTGAGAATGTTTTTTGTTCAGAATTAAATTTCCTATAAGGTACATGCGTTCTCGGATGCAAAATTGACTTTCTTCATCGCTAAATTGTTTAAAATAAAAAAAGTTTTTGTAAACTTTTATATTGCAATAGTTTATATAAAAAATACTTTTTTTAATCGAACTCACACTCAAACATATCTCTATAGTTCATACAACATAAAAATTTTAGTCCGACCTCGCTATCTCAAAATGGCGGCTTATTGTAAAATTATTAATCAGTATTTTCCAATTCATTTCAATTTTGCTCTAATTGCAATAAATTGATGGGACCACTTGGAATCGATAGCTTATGTCCTACTTAACAAACGCTTAAAATAACTTTTTTTCAAATTAATATTTAACAACATTTTTAGCAACAAATGTCTTTTTCAATATTGTTATCTCGGTCAATTTTAAAGTTACAGAAATGTGCTAAAGTGCATCGTAAAGTGCATATAAAACCATGAATTTTCATATATTTACTTTTAAGATTGGACCAATAGGAGCCGAGATAAAAAAAATTTTTCAATCGCCGATTGCGCCGAAACTACTTGATATTTTTTGTTGAAATTTAGCACAATGGTTGTTGAAATAATGCTCTAAAAGATGACATTTTATTGAATAGCTCTAGATGGTTTAGTTCGTCTAAAACGACTGACGAACAATGCGAGTTCAGCGCGCGCGGCCGCGCGGCTACTATTGCGCCGGCCAGGGAGGGCGGCGCAGTGGTGGGGGGACTGCCGCGCGACGGCGGACAGAATTCGGACACCTTAGTTGTAATTTGATTATCTTGTTAACCAAAACTGCTATTGCAATAAATTTTTTTTTCATTTAACCTGCTTTTTTCTCAGCTTTAACGCTATGCTAATTAAATTTTCATAGGTACAATACAAACACCCTAAATTACCAATTTTTTCGACAAAAATCTCTTATGGCTATATACAAAGCCTGCATTGCATTACAGAACATTTTTATGATGAATGTAAGTACTTATATAATGATAGTAAAGCAATGCATGCATGTAAAATCTATGAAAATAGGTATAAGAGATTTTTGTCGAAAAAATTGGTAATTTAGGGTGTTTGTATTGTACCCATGAAAATTTAATTAGCATAGCGTTAAAGCTGAGAAAAAAGCAGGTTAAATGAAAAAAAAGTTTATTGCAATAGCAGTTTTGGTTAACGAGATAATCAAATTACAACTAAGGTGTCCGAATTCTGTCCGCCGTCGCGCGGCAGTCCCCCCACCACTGCACCGCCCTCCCTGGCCGGCGCAGGAGTAGCCGCGCGGCCGCGCGCGCTGAACTCACATTGTTCGTCAGTCGTTTTAGACGAACTAAACCATCTAGAGCTATTCGATAAAATGTCATCTTTTAGAGCATTATTTCAACAACCACTGTGCTAAATTTCAACAAAAAATATCAAGTAGTTTCGGCGCAATCGGCGATTGAAAAATTTTTTTTATCTCGGCTCCTATTGGTCCAATCTTAAAAGTAAATATATGAAAATTCATGATTTTTTATGCACTTTACGATTCACTTTAGCACATTTCTGTAACTTTAAAATTGACCGAGATAACAATATTGAAAAAGACATTTGTTGCTAAAAATGTTGTTAAATATTAATTTGAAAAAAAGTTATTTTAAGTATTTGTTAAGTAGGACATAAGCTATCGATTCCAAGTGGTCCCATCAATTTATTGCAATTAGAGCAAAATTGAAATGAATTGGAAAATACTGATTAATAATTTTACAATAAGCCGCCATTTTGAGATAGCGAGGTCGGACTGAAATTTTTATGTTGTATGAACTATAGAGATATGTTTGAGTGTAAGTTCGATTAAAAAAAGTATTTTTTATATAAACTATTGCAATATAAAAGTTTACAAAAACTTTTTTGTTTTAAACAATTTAGCGATGAAAAAAGTCAATTTTGCATCCGAGAACACATGTACCTTATAGGAAATTTAATTCTGAACAAAAAACATTCTCAACTTTTTCACGTAAAGTTAATAATAAAAGAGCTAGAGACGATAAACCAAAAAAAAATGCATTTTTGGCCATAATTTTGCAATAATAACAATGTTCCGGGGTAGGTACATTGTAGAGACTTTTTGGTAGTTATCAGTACCTGAACCATTACCAGTTCCAACAATAAAATTGCTAGTGGCACGAACTTCCAATAACTATCCTATACAGTTCCATGGGGCCCCGACTACAAGGAAACATGATCGTATGCGAGAAATCGATGTTTAGCCGATGTTTATCAGCTATTTTGACAATGTTCCGAGCAACGTAGGGTAAAAAATAAAACATGGGCATAAGCTCTTTGGAACGTAAACTTTATTAGGGCGTATAAAAAACCGGGATCTTTTTCATATTTTACAAATGAATAATCAATACGTTTTGTAATCATTGGTATATCTTTTGGAAATAGGAATTGTTGTTCGCTAGGGATTGATTTGTAGCTTTGACTGCTGTGGAATGGTTTATATACCATTTTAGTACTCTATTATACCTACAAATGATTTCGAAATTGAAAAAAGAAATTTTTTTCGAACCAACATTGCAGACTTCAGATGCATATTGTAAACGTCATCTTGTTGTAAACACTTTTTACATCCTCATAAACTATAGAATTCGAAATTGAATTAGGCTGCGGGTCATGTGGAAGAAGAGGAACATAATGATCAGCTAAATAGATAAATTTTATTCAATCATACATTTCAATGGCTATCTGAGAATTTAATTTTCAAGACATTTTTCCACAGCGTTCTGAATTGGCTTTTTTGAACGATATTAACTATCGATAAATATATAAATGTTAATAACAGACGAATCGAAGGGAAATCCTCGTTCTAAAACTTTAAATGCCCATTCCGTCCCTTCGATTTTCTGGTCACGGTCATATTCGCAGAAAAAGGAAAGAACCGGTTCGAGGACTCTCGCGGTAGCAGAAAAAAAATTGCGAATATCTCGAAACCCTGGCGGAAAAATGTGTTGACTTTCAATTTAGTGGAGCTTCAAACAAACAAGTACGTAATACAGGAATTTCTCTTCGTATTTAACGAAGCTCGGCACGCAAAACCTATGCTTCGACATAGGCTTGCAGTGGCGCAGTGCTGGCACGAACCTATCTGTGCATACACTATGAAAGTACAGAGAGAAAGAGACAGAGAGAGAGAGAGAGAGAGAGAGAGAGAGAGAGGAGGAGAGAGAGCTCGAATAAGGAGAACGCGGCTCGACAGCTCGGACAATACTTGCGAGTTGCGGCGCAATCAGCTGGCTTTAACCGCAACACGAGTACAATAGGCTGTAAAACGAATTTTTCGCCTTTGCCGTTTGGAACGTGACGCGAGGGACTCTCTGACTTTCTATGTCGTGTAAGCTGCGCTCGCCGGTGAGTGGTAAGAGCATGTGTGTATGTGTGTGTGTGTGTGTCGGTGTGTTTGTACGTGTCAACCAACTCGGCGTGCCTGCGCGCACATGTGCGCGTGTGGAACTGTGGAAGAGGGAGCGAGCGCCGGAGCGCCAGGACTTTTAAAAATACGATTCCCAGGGAAGCGTGTACCTGGACGCACGCGCGCTTCTGCCAGCTTCTACCCTGGGTAAATAATTTTATGCTACGTAAATATACATATTTTATGTGTCCCACTCGGCGGTCGGAGGCGTCCCGATCAAAATGTTGAGGGCTTCGGGCCCGCTGGACCGGCGGACCGACTTTCGAGTTGAATTTGTGCAAATACGGCAGTATGGGCCACTTTTGCCCTAGGCAAATTTCCGCTGTATAAACATACTTTTAGACTGCATTCGATTTTTTATTTCGTACGCGAATGTATACTACTTTTGATGTTTTATATCGATCGCTCATAAGATTTATTGGATAACATAAAGTTAACTCGAATTTTATGATCGCAATGCAAGGGGATTTATTTTTACAAGCTTGAGGCAATAATCGTTCTATTATTGAAACATCATAAAATTATACGATCGGCTTTGATCTACACATATCCGATCGTAAAATTGATATTTTGACGGTATTAGATATTCTCATCAAAATATGCAAATTTGTTTTGCCCTTCAATTCGGAGCGGCGTCCCACCGCAACTATATTGCCTGTACTACATTTTCCAACAATTTCTTAATTAACGTTTATTTAAATTAATTTCTTCGCGAAATCACGCCCTGGAATATAGATTTTAATCATTTAATGCTTTAGAGGGATTAAAAATTGAAAAAAATGATATTTGCTCGGTTCATTGAAAGCATGCAAAAGTAGCGAGGTGATTTAAGACATTGCATATTCTATGCATATTCAGCCGTATTGTGCGCGGCTGGCAGCGTAGGCGAGGCCGCAGTTTGCACGCTATCCTCAAGGAGCCAAAAACTAATGCAGATTCTTGCAAATTCACCGCTGTAATCTCAATGCTTAAACAGGAGAGTGGAAATTTTAATAAGCTCCTATTCAGCACGATATTTTTCGAGACGCGTACATAAAGTGCTTTACACCTCTTCTCGTCCAATTTACAAATGCGTACTGCACAGACGTGTATAATACAAATGTGTTAGCCTGGCTACAACTATATTTCTTAAATTGAATCGCTTACGGCGAAAACAAAGGGACATAAAGTTCCCGCGCCTCTTTGTATTATTCACCCTGAACGCGAATCCATTTCAGCCCACGTCTTCGCTCATTTTCACGTACTCGAGCAAAAGTGCGACTCAGCGACGACACTGCAGCGTTGAACACACCGTAAATCAATATGAATAAACAAAAAAAAAAACAAAAACAAAAAATAAGAAAAAAAGCAACTGCACTGCATAGGGTATACGCGTTATAGTCGCACGTTCACGTATACTTGTGTTTGTGGAAATTCTACTGTTCCTTTAGCTTGCGCAATGTCACGCATGGCAGTGCGCCGAGCAAAGCACATATTTACATTACAAATACAAAGCGTGCTCAGCTTTCTCGTGAAATCTGCGAGTGCTTCATGCTTGACGAATATTGTTTTCGCATAGTAGCGATCGACCATCGACACGCGATCGCAATTCTCCAATTCAATAAAGCCCTAGCCTCCACGTGTTGTACCGTTTTCCCCTTTTTCTGGTTTCTATAGAAACGGTCTTGTCGCTCTCGTTCGCTCTTTCGTGTATGCGCAGTACTCCGAGCGCGCGGGAGGTCAGCCACTGTGAAATCTGAAGTAAACCGAATTTACGGTCTTGATCTTCATAAATTGAACGTCTTTCTCGCTCAGCCACCCTCAACGCTCGAATTCGATTCTTTATACTCTTTCCGCCGCAACAATACGCATTGCTATACATATATAGACGTCCTGGATTTCGCGCGCGCAAAACCATCACGCGTGCAACTGATGCTGGCAGATTCAATCTCTCAGGACGAAATAATCAACGGACGAACGTTAAACGCGTATATTTTCCAACTTGTGTGCGCACATACAGATTATATACGGTGACAATTTATGGCTGCAGAGGTACATCGTTGAAACTGAAAAAGTCGGCGCCAATGAAAAATTTCGAGCGAACAATGCGCGTATGATAACGCAGTTTTAATTGCGGTCGCGAGCTTGTTCGCGAAAATATAAGCGTAACCGGCGAGCAAAACTGTGCGTATTTATTATAGAGAGAAATCTGACGGCAATAGCGCGACATGCGCGACCCGACGCATCGGTGTGTAGCCGTCAGAGGGGAGAAGCGCACGTGGACGAAGTGACAAAATAATTGGTGTCATACGTCTTCGGTAATTATCCCTAATAACACTTCTAATTACAGCTCTGAAGTTTGCGGAAATAACGGCGGCTGACTGTAATACGCGCGCATATAGAATCAAGTCAATTAAGTCTAACGACAAGACAGGTTCGCTGCAAAACTGCGCGAGAGCATGATCCATCACGAGGGCTGATAAGATCGACGTATACGCGAATATTGAAATCTGTTGTGTACTCCGTACAATGTTTGCTCATTCCCAAAACATCGATATAGACGGCGGTGAGATCTAATCTTGGAAAATATGATTTTGATATTTCATTCATGACTCCGGAATCGGGCGGAGCGCGCCGCTGCCGCCGCCGCGCGCCAGCGGGCGATCGATATATATGCGGAACGTACATAAACCTCCCCTTCGATAAATTCTCGTATTTTGCGCAATTTGAAGCTCCTCCTGAAATTCGTATGTCAGCATTATTCCGCACAATGAAAGGGCCATTTCAAGCACATACGAACTTGCGCCCGGGCGTTTTCGCAATTTATTGTAGTTCCGTTTATCAATATTTTATTCAGCCGCGGAAACGCTCGCAGATAGCGAACGCCCGGTTTTAGGCCCGTTCAAGTGACACCGCCTGCAGAATTAAATTTTCAGGCAACTCGCTTTTGGCTTGCCACCGCCGCCGCCGCCTCTGCTCCTCTCTTTTTTCCGTCTCACTCTCTCGCCCACGGTACTTTTTCTCGTTTGCTTATTTGCACGGTTTTCCGTTTTTTTCCGTGCTTTGCATTTCGTTTTGTTTTACCAGAGATTCCACTATAGTTTCGCGCGAAGCCTCGCCTGGTGGGAAGTGTTTTTAATACGAATTATTTCGTTGTTTTGGCTACGGACAATCCGCGCGCGAACTTGGCACTGCCGCAAAAAGTGAGGGGCGTGTATATTTAAAAAATAACTCCCAGCACTGACCGGAATATATTATTCATTCCGTGAACCCGTTCATTTGAATTTCGTACGCTTCAAAATTTTGAATGCTCGCGTACAATCGAAATTATTCTCGGCCACGCTGCTATCCGAGTTGGTAATTGGCTGTCGCGTCACGAGTACGAGTCTATTGTCTGGATCTCGCTATATATGGACTTTTATAACAATGTCAAAAGGGAAAGATTTATGTTCCAAGCATGAAAATGTCAACGTAATCATCCCAATAAATTTTCTAATAGTGCAAGAAGCTTGCACGCAATTAACCAGATACATTTATTTTCCCCAGCGAACCCTTTAAGAAGCTTTTCCTTAACGAGGAAACTTGCGAGATAAATTCTACCTCGTATTATTGGGACTAACAAACTCGAGTCTTCGTCTCGGAAAGAAGCCTTTCTTATGTCACGAAGACTATGCTATATATACAGACGAGATTCTTCCAATATGGATTCCATGATAACAGAAATTTCAGCCAGTTATTTGATAGTTTTGTGCAAACTCGTTAAACATCATCATGGTCGAACTAGCTATATAAATTCAGCTAATTGCCAAAGTTTTCTGGTTCAACGCACTCGATGTTGAGTGAATCCGCTCAGCAGTATTGGTATAGTAGAAAAGTATACTAGATCTATAAACTCGGAGTAAACAAACAATTGAAAACTTGAATCTGCATTGAAAAAGGACTATGACAATATAGAATAACTATAGTGATTTCGAGGTAGCGTTATTGTCTATCACACAAGCATAAATAACTACAATCGATGTTGAGCATTGTAGAAGACTAGTACCTGCATGGAATGCTATATAAACATAGAAAGCACGTGCCTTGCCGTGCTATTCCATTAGAGCAAAGGCTAAAAACCGACAAAGAAAGTCATTTCCGCGACGTGTCTAATTCCCCACCCTATCCATAATTGTTAATACACCTTTTTCCCAACAAGGCTGCAGGTCTCACCCTCTCCTTACCTTTTATTCTCGCACTCTCCATATATCTTTCTTTATTTCGCCGTTTCCCTCACCTTCCGATCTCGCTCGGCTCCCTTTCCGCCCGGTAGACGCGTCCGCGACGACGTTGAGGAAGGAAACTCGCAGAGCGCGCGAGTTTTTCGGTGAAAAGCGTTATGTAGAAGGACGGTGCGTGAAAGCGAACCGAGAAAGAGAGAGAGAGAGAGAGAGCGAGAGAGAATATCGCGCGCTGGTGGACGGGGCAGAATTACGAGCCTGCACCTTCCGCCGGAATTGGCGAAGCCAGGAGGGTAGCTATAGTGGCCATAGAAGTCGACCTTCGAGCCTTCTCCCCCTACGCGTGATTTAGCGGCTCAGCTGTATATATGTATACGCGGGAGGTCGACTTTGCGCCGATCGCATCTTTTTCATTCGCCTCGTCGTCCGCTAAAATCTAGCCAGCTATGGGCTTTTTTTACCTTTTCCTTTGTGCGCGCCGAGATGGCTTACGAGTCTTTTTGATATGAAACGGATTCGATGCGCGCCTATATATATACACGGCAGACGTATAGCTGTATTATACGCGAAGATGCTTATACGAGTCTCTGCTATTGGCTTACGTGCCTTACGTCGGCTCTCAAAGCTGGGACCAGTACGTATATGATTAAGACTTCAATATTCAGCAATACTTTTTCTCCGCACAAACGGAACTTCTTCTCGCTGCTCCCGGCAGTGCAAAGCTCCTCTCGTTGAGTCAATATACACGTGCCCGATTAATAACTGTTGTAATCAAATTGTAGATCTTTCTTCGTTTTTCTTTTTTCCTTTTTTTTGCTTTCAACTCGGCGAGATACGATTCCAACGCTTGCTTTTGTCGTGACGTCGCGTGCATGATGCAACTACTGCATTGCAAATTGCAAATAAAACTACACTCATCTGCTCTTTCAAGATTAAAATTTAATTCATACAGCTCGATTCGTGTATAGAGAAGAAGAGAGCTTTTTTCAATGCAACGCGACTGCGTAAAGGAGACAGAAAATAACATTTAGCATTCCTCCCCCTTTATCGGTTGAGCTATTCATAGTCAGAAAAATATTTCGGCTTATACACAAAGGCCCTTTCCATTGATGCGCAGCTTTTTATATCGCAGAGCGTCCAGCGCTCGTTTCGCTCGTCTCCGCGCGCCTTGCCATTGAAAGTCAAAAACTCAATCACACGCTCATTGAATCAGAGCGCGATTACCGTCGCTCCCTCGCACTGCTATAACGCCGGCCAGCGCGAAATACGCAGTCGGAAAACTCGGAGAAAAGCAGCGGCGTCTGGCGTGCAATTCAGAAAACACGCAAACTTCGCCCGCTGAAACTTTCACCCATCGATTCTTGGCGCGCGGAGCACGCTCCAAGTTCGACAATTAAATTATCCCTCGTCGCGCGCTGCAGCCGCGGAATCAGTCCCGCACCTCAACCCTCGTACTACATAAGTACTTAATAAGGTTCCCGGGGATTATACAGCGCGCACGAATCAGCAAAACTCGCGACAATGTAGATACGAGCTCAAGACAGCAATTCCAGCAGCAGGCGAATGTCGGGTACTTCCGATGGCTTTGAATTAATTATATAACCGCGCGAGGACACCGAGTTCCGACGGTCTCTCTGATGCACCTGTACATATATAGCGCATTACACAAGTATACATATCATACATATATACAGATCAGGCACACATCTAAACGAGCGAGACCTTTATCAATCATTCAAGTTGCAGAAGCCGAGAGGAACTATAATCTATCTCTGTGCCACCTTGGCATGCATGTCAAAACGATGACGACCGACGACTACCCCAATATAACGAGAGTATAATGCGCGGATGCACCGTCGGGGGAGCATCCGCTGTCGATGTGAATAATTTCAGGCGCTTTGTAATCAATCCCTCGATCTATTTTCCGGCGGGTCGAGATACTCTCTGCTTTGCTTCGAGGAAAAAAGCTTGAGTCTGCAAGGGGTATGGGAAGCAGCAGCAGCGGCAGCAGCAGCAACTTCTACTTCTTCCCCGCAATTTCAGCGATACTATGATACTTGAAAGGACTCTACGGCCGCGACGACGGCAACGACAAGGACGAAACTCAAGAGTCGCGCAGCGAGGGGCAGAGTACAATGACGCGGACGCTTTGTATGCATGAAAGAACTTTCTAATAATTTGTATGGCCATTATTTCTGCAACTCTGATTTAATGGGCCTCCCCACAGCTATCCTCCTGTGCCAATAGATTTCCCGGGTAATTGCGCGTTTCCGTGATGATGGATGAGAGGATGCAGGGGTGTATCCATATACGGGAAAATCCGTAGAATTAATTTAGTTTATGAGCTTCTAAAATTACGTATCTCGAAGTCCTTTTTTCCTCGTGCCCATATAGGATCCACTGAACGCGAAAAAATGGTGTTCCACCGAAATTACAAGATCGACTTTTAATTTAGAATTATAAAAAGTCGATGCTGAGCCACGATCTTTTTTTACGTTATGCGACTACCGTCTATAACAAGAAAAATCGACCCAGGAGCTGTGGCATGACAATTATATATTCTTTTTTTAATTCTAAGACCCCTGAAAACTGAATTAATCTTATGGATTTTTTCATATATATATGTATAATATACACATCGCTTTGCACGATTGCATAAGGATATACAAGGAAGAGATTCACTGTCGGGGTAACTGTCGTTCGACCGTACATATATATAGAGAGAGAGAGAGAGAGAAAGCCCATACGCGCGACTGTATCTTCGCGCGCAAAGCTGTTTTTGCCATGGTTAATCGCGCGGATGAGCTTTCGATTTACGAGCTTGCGATTGACTCTTGCGGCGCTGCAACGGCTCTCTATGGAGGAGCAGCGGGAGAGTAGATCTGCGGCACGTATCTATCGCTCTCGCACGCGCGTATCATGTTTTATTTATTGCGCCAAGAGATGCTGCGGAACGTGGAGCGATTTTCGAAGCGAGTGAATACACGCGAGAGAGGAAAAGCGCGCTTATGCGCGCGCTTGGTAAACAATGCATGCGGATCACGATGCCACGCGTTTGGGGGACAGCTGCGCCGCTGCTGCGTGCTTGTTTGCGAAACGCCAACTCGCTGATGCACTAGCGCTGTTAACTATATAAATACGCCGTTCGCTTCACTCTCTTCTCTACTGCGACTGTGCGTCTGTGAAAAAGAAAAAAAGGACCCGAGTCCACATAATTTTTTCCGACCCCGAGACGTCGCAAGTTTTCTCTCATCGCTTCTCGTCGCTACTCTGAAAATTGCACTTTGATAAAATTGCTAAAGCTAGCGCTTTTTCATCTTTAATCGCGGCGGTGCCGCCCCTTGATCTCTGCCAGACTGAGGCCAGCCCAACCCGATTACTTACGGTTCAATTTGTCTTCGAATCGAGAAAATCTGCGGGGAATTCCTTTAATTTCTCCCGCGCAGAAAGTTCGGCTCGATCTCTCGACCCATCCGTATCAAACTACATGCGAATTTGGCGAGTAACTATATCGCTGAGATGCTATGAAAAGCCCATAAGAAAAACGCCCGACATTAATACGCGCGCAAGGGCTCGCGCGAGCTAAATATTTGTCATGGATTGCGGAAAAAAAGAAATCACTCGGCAAAAGCAGTAAGAGGGACTTTTTCCTCGAGCGTTTAATTGCCCCGTAGAAATGAGATTGTGAGTTATGGGCGGTACTAAATCGAGGGTGAATTATAATGAACGCGAAAAAGCGCCGCGCCGCAGAGCTGCAGCCGCATGATTCTTTCTATTTTTAGCTGCGCTTTGGCCATTAAAATGACTCTCCGATCGAAGTCAAAAATAAAAGCGACCCGCGCTCGGTGTGTAATGCGAGCCCATAACTTGTGCGTTGACTGTTCGACGAGAGATTAGCCAGGAGGACAAAAAACACTCCGGAAGAATGTCGGAGGAGAGTAGCAGCGCTTTATTACCGCTGAGTGTAAGCTGCGCGCGTTCGTGTCGCTGCCTCTCCTCTCCGGCGTCGGAAATTAATGAAACGTAAAAAAAGACAAAAGGATGAGGGAGGAAAGCGAGGCGAACGGTATATAGTTGCTTAGAAAGCCCCGGAAGAAACAAACGCGTGCGATATATAAAAGACATATTCCTCTTTCAGTATCCGTTACAAATCTCGAGAATCCTGTTCTTATTTTAGCCTGAGCGGAATAAAAAAGAGAAACGAGGCGAACAGAGCGAAAGACGAAGAAGAGAGAGGCGGGGGGGGGGGGGTAAGAAGTGTCGCAGAAGAAGCCTGTCTTACCGACCTTGGGGGTGCGGAAAGATTTACTGCCAAAAGTGGACAAAAAGAATGAGAGATACAGAGTGAGTGCGCGCGCGAGAAAGAGAGAGAGAGAGAGAGAGAACGTAGATTGCGCGCAAGAGTCAAACGAAGAGTCGCGCGAGGGAGACATCAGCCGCGTCGCGCACAGTCGGATAAAAAGAGGATGAACGCGAGGAAGAGCCAAGTGGAGGAGATTAAGTTTTCGAGGGAGACCAAAATTAAATCCATTGTGAGCTCGCCGAGAGAGCAGCAGCAGCAGCAGCAGCCTGTATAGACTTCGAACAAGAGGAATGGCAGACGATAGGCCAGAGAGCGGCACTACTTATACACCCAACGACCATGGCGACAGCTGCCACGTCGGAGAGGATCGAGCTGCTCTATATAGTGGTGCAAAAGAGCTGGAGGGACTAAGCCGATCGGCGAAAATCCGGCAGCGGTACGACGACGCTAAGTGCACGAGAGCCTCTCTCGCTCTCTCCACTCTCACTCTTTCGCTCCCTTATACGCGATTTTCCTGCATAGGGTGCCGCCGGCCGGCAGCAAGTGCCGAGAGACAGGTATTGTCGAATATTTATGTAAATACGGAGAGGGTCGCGACCGATGGAGCTTATACTCTTTTTTCTCAAAGAGAGCGAGAGGAGAGGGAGAGAGAGAGAGAATATCAAGTGGCTAGAGAGGATTCGGATGGTTAAACTTTCAAAGTTGGGTCATCGCAAGGGGCTGGGGGGGGGGGGGAGGTGAGAGTGGATGCGCCTTAAGCGACGCGCTTTTCTTCTCCCAACATTTGAACGTAAAGAGCTTTAAACTGTGTGAATGAAATTAGTCGAGACGCCGCTTGGCTAGGCTCGTCGCTTCACTTCACGAGCAAGATTTACTTTAACGCTTTTTTCATTACCTAATACTCCCCGTTGGCTTTTCTGAAAAATTACTTATAGAAGCGTATGTACATTGTACAGCACAAGTCAAAGGCTCGCTGGGTAATTAAAAATTCTTGCCCTTTCACATTACCCGCTCATGAAAATTTAATTCTCGCACACAAGTTTTTGCGCGACAATGATAGCTCACCCAGATTTTCTCGTGGGCACTTGTAAAAATAATTAACTTTACAGAGCACGTCACCATTCGACGTGTGCATGAATGTGACGCTAATTATTCAACAATGGAACTAAAATAAATTGTTCTTAATAAGCTACATTCTCGCGACCAACAATGAAATTTATATGACACTGTCTGCGTATGTAGCTTGCGGTTGCGGATAGAGAAAGACAGAGAGAGAGAGAGAGAGAGAGGGAGACATTTCCGCAGCGCTATAATCATTACCAGTATTGTTCCGCTACCTGCAATCTCTTTGTGCATTGCCGAGTGCGGAAGTGCACGAGTGATAGAGGAGAGAGACACGTGTACGTAGGGTATAGTATTCACTACAGCAGCCCAGAGGATCATTCTGTCTGCGGAGATTCTAAAAACGTCATTTTAGCGGCTTTATTGTCGTGGCCGAGGGATTTTCTCTGCGCCTGCAGTACGTAAATACATCTACATAAACCGCGGACAATTCTCTTCGCCCTGTACCTCTTGCTTTTTTTCGTCGGCAGCACATGCGTGCTTTGATGCCGGGAGATTAAAGTCTGCGTTTCACTCAAAATGCTTTCTATCCTGGCGAAGCGCGCTTTTACTATAAATAAATATTGCCGGTATTCTCCGGGCGTCCTCTTTTTTTCCACGTTGCGCAATATAGATGCGTGTGGCTTACAGATCTTTCGAGGGCGCACACATATTATAGTTTATACAATGGGTATTTTTGACTCCTCTCTTTTTTCTTCGCGTCGTCGGGGCTGTGGATTAGCACCGAATATTTTCAGTCTTATTCGATGACTTGTCTTTAGAGGGTGAAATGAACGAAAAAAATATTTTGTTTATACATAAGTTTTGATATTTTATTTTATTATATAAGTTTTGAATATTGTGGCAACAAAAAAGTGCACATTTATCAGGGTAATGAAGAACAACAAAATTAAATTTTTGAACCAATGACAGTTCATATTTATTTTTCAACGTCCACAATTTCTTGTAAGATAATAAAGATTCCTTATTTCTGGATAATATTTCTTATAGATTCATGATTTCAAAAAAAAAAAAAAAAAAAAATCATTGCTTCAAATAATTGATTTTCTAGAAAATGATAATCGATATAGCAAAAATTTTTTTATAATAATTGTCTATTTTTTCCATGTGAATGAAATATAGAAGTAATAAAAGTATTAATAATTTATTGCATTTTTACGGTATGAAATGGAAACCATTTTACAGCTATAAATCATGGCTCTATTTACATTTCTTTTAAAAAAAATGCTCAAAACAAAATTTGAAAATATTAATAAATGAACATGAAACTAATACTTAAATAAGGCGTAAACAATATTATCTGTAACCAAGCAGTATTTAGGTTAAAAATCATTTCAGAATGCAAGCTAAGGTAAAGAAAAGAACCCATTGGAAACTTTACAGGGCAGCGGCGGTGAATAAAAATAAAATATTGAATTTTATAATCTTTTTTTATAATACTCGTAAATTCCAAAATTGTCAATAAAATTCAACTATATATATTTAAAGATCCAACGGATGCAATATGCCCGATACCCGCATGCTTATAACCCATTGTATAGGCCGTAGCTATAGCACAATTGCACCAGGTTTTTAACTCCGTATACGTCACGTGCATGAAAGTGGTTAATTGATTACGGTGAGTTCATATTGAAACGAAAAAATTAAAAAACATCGCTCATATTTTACAATGATATTTTCGACTTCATTTCCAATGTGCAGATAAAACCAGCTGCGTCCAAAATCATAGAAAATGATTCTTCGTACGCTGCCGTAAAATTAATCATATCTCGCGCATAATTGCCGTGAATATTCAAAAAGGCTCGCTGAATCTCAGGAATAAAACAGCCGCGCTCGACAATGAGCGGAAGAAAAACATAGATTATTACTCTCAGTTCATGAAGCGCGCATAAAAAAGGCAGTATTCGGTCTCTCTCTCTCTCGCGCGCGCGCGCGCGCGTTCGGGCTCGCTAAACAAGATCATTAGTCGTCCCTCGCGCGTCGAATGATGGTCAAGCGCGCGCCTGCATATGCATACCTCGCGAGCGCGCGCGCGTTTATTGCTGCCGCCTGCCTGAGCATTGCTGCGAAAATAGCGTCTCCGCGCTTATTAAACCTCGCCAGGCCTCTCTCCCTCTCTGTCGTTTTCGTACGTCGAACCTATAGGTCGTACTGCATGCATGGACGAGATTCTCTGGATTCCGTAATTTGAATTTGAATTTCATAATTTATCGCAGTCTGCAAAAATACGCGGGACCGCCACGCGAGCGCCGGAGATATAGAGAAGCCGAGCTTCCGTTCCTCCATTACTTCCGACCTTTCTCCCTCTCGCTATCTCTCTCTCTCTCTCTCTCTCTCTTTTTCTTTCCTTCTCCTAGATTTCATTATAAAGTTATTCATACCGAGATCCGGAGAGTCGGAGGGGAAAGGGGAAAAAAGAAGAGAGAAGGAAAGAAACGATTCCAGACTCGTTTCTTAACCTTCTTTTGTATCCTACCTTATCAATTAATCCGAAGGCTTCGCAGCGCAGATTCGATTGAATCTTTTCCCTTTGCTACCGCCGCCGCTGCCGCCGCCGCTGCAGAGTGAACGCGCAAGCCCAGGGAGAGAAGCAATCTACGCCCTCGTTATTCAAGTCGACAATGAGCCCGAACTCGGTCCAGAACGGAAGCAGAGTAGGAGAGGGCAAAAAAGCGAAGAAGAATCGTTGCGCGCGCGCGCGCAGGCTGTTACGCGCTTTCTCAGCTGCAAGAGAAGAAGTTCGGGGACCGCGCGAGCGACTATATCCCAAATCGATAAATATACTACCGTCGGAGCAAAAGGCTTTGCGAAAAAGGAGACTCGCTGTAGAGGCAGGTTGGAGCTATATAAGTAGAAAGAGGGAAAACTGCTCCGGCCGACGAATCCAATCGACTCCGTTGGTCAATTCATCTGACCTGTCGTTCGCTGATCGCTATGGTAGTATATGGATGCATGTGTACCGTGTATATATATACGTACACGCGGGGCTACAGAGAGCTTTATATACCCAAACGGAAGTGAAAGTTCACCTGTGTGTTCGTACAAAGTTAGTGGCGAGCCGAACGATCTCTATGTTTATTCTTTTTCCACGTTTTTTGCTCCTCGCCCACCTCCTGCCCCCTCCCCTACCCTTCTTGTACAGCAATGTTCGTAAAGTAAGTTGGAACTTTGCGGCGCGTAAAGGGACACGAAGAGATCGGCTGCGCGGGGCCGTGCTATTGAAGCGAGCCGGGAGAGAAGAAGCGCGGAGACGCGATTGATGAAGAAAAAAAAAGAATTGTTTTGTGCCTCGAGGAGTCACGGAGAAAGAGAAATAGAAAAAGCATCGATCGTTCATACCTTTTGGATATAAAGTAGCAGGAAAAATGTCTCGAGGGCCCATTGTTTTACTTTTATATTTTTGCCGATGTCGACGGGATTTTCTTCTCAGGACGTTTTTTCTATCTCCCACAAGCAAGCTGTGAGTTGCTTGTTTTGTTGCGCGTCGCCGCGCCACGACTTGAGATTCTGCCAGTTGTTGCCATGAGCGCACGAAACAAAGTAATTTGTTGTGAGAAACCGTTTACAAACCAATATTACTTTTTACTCTAGATTTGTCTCCATCCGTATACATTTGCAACAGTTTTATCGCGTAACTCGTTTATTAGTTTTATTTGTTAATATCTACAGTGCAATATGTAATAAATCATTGTTTTGTCTTTCTGAACTTATACGAAATTAAAATCTAAAACGACCGACTCAGACAAACTGGATTTTCCTGATTCCTGGGAGTTTAGGAAAGGTCTACAGACTAAAACGGCATACGTAATAGGGTAAAATGGATTTCCTCCTGGTTCGTGGATCAGTGATCTGTAAAGCCCTCGTGTAATTTTTTTTGTTTCAGAATCGATAACTTAATTATAAAATTTTATTATATGAAAATCCTCTTAATTTCTCTATGCTAATATAATGTATAATATTCTCTCTGTACAGAAAAATGCTTTTCAAGCTTAGTCTCATAAACTATTAGAGCTATTGGCTAAAGTAATTTAAAATACAAAAATTTAATGTTTATAACAATGGGCCTTATGAAGGCCTTATGAAGCAACATGTAGATGACCAAAATAATCCAAAATTATTCCGTCATGACGTCATTGCAATGAGTACTTAAAATAAAAAAATAGTTACTATTCGTAGTTATAATACAAAATTTTTAATTTCTATAGTGTTATGAATACTAGTGTTAACTCAATTTGCCCCCTTAGGTTATGTAGGGTACAGAGAGTAGATTATGTAGGTGCAGAGAGGGTGCACTTGAGAATATTTCGCCAAAAAAATATATCTAAGCAAAAATACTTCCGAGACAGTAGCTAACAAAGTCGAATCAACAATAGCTGCAGTGTCAGCTCAGCTTCTCTCCTCTCCCGCTGTTAACTAGCCGGAGGAAAAGGATTATCGAGATTTACACAAATCGTCACTGGTCCAGTATTTTCCTGATGAGGGCGACAATAATCGCCGAATCTTCGCGTTTGCAAAGAAGAAAGGGCCTTTTCATTTCTTAAACCCACTGCCTCAGAGAGATCGATTGAGACAAATCAATAATATAATTGAACCAACTACCGAGGGGTAGAAACAAATTAGATAGTGTGTACACACTTATCTAAATACATCCTAAGCGAAAATAATTGGAAGCAAAAAAAATGAATTTGGCGAAGTGGAAAAAAAGCAACCAAGTTGGAAAAAGACAACATTGAAAGAATATAAAGTCAATTGTCTTCTGAAATGTAAAATCAAGTACAGATTACAGAGTCCACATAAGATTGAAAAATCATAAAATTAAATTTCATAAAATGCAAAAACCGTTAAGGAAAATAATGCATGCAGCTGTGTTTCAGCAAATAAAACATTACAAAAATCGTTACATAATATAAGAAAGAAGAATTTATAAAATAAACATTGTAATATTTAATTTATATGTCAAATTTTTGTAGGAACTCAAGTATTTATGAATTGACAGTGTCTTTTTCTTCTTAAAAAGATATTATGATCAATGTTTAGTTCACTGATTAGTCATGCATTTTAGTATAATGTTATACTACGTATATAATAAGGTAACGTACCGTTATATTATACTTATATAATACAATACAAATCTTTATCTCAAGTATATTCATATTTTTACTTTTTATTAAGAAATTAAAAATATTTGAAAATCACAATAAAGTCCTCACTTGATATTGTTATTCGAGTTCTATCGAGAAACAATATCCCTATGTTCATGCAAATGCATATAAACGAATCAGTTTATTATTTGCATCGCAATTTTGATTTTTTACGCGTTATAGAAGGAAAATGTGATCTCTCTCTCTCTCTGTCTGTCTCTCTCTCTCTCTCTCTTTCTGTCGTTTACCACGTCCCTTCTTTTAATTACGGAGCTCAAAGCGCGTGAACGGATAACCGAGAGCTCTGGTTGAAATCTGGAATTTTCACGCGCTCTCGGTTAATTATAAAATTCGGTCGACCGATTGTTTGCGCTCCTCCGTTTGTGGAATCAGATGAATAGCGTTTTCCCGTCCCCTTCCTCGCACGCATTCAAAAATACGCGCGCGTGTGTATATATATATATGATATATACATACCTGCTACGATCTCGCAAAATCAATAACACTGTGCAAAGTCGCGTCCTATTCACGCAACGGCATTGACTGCAGTCGAGGTGGAATCCAATTTTCGCGGTTATATTCGGGGCGAACCAGAGGGAGGGAAAGCTAGCGAGAGAGAAAGAGAGAGAGAGAGAGAGAGAGAGAGAGAGAGAGAGACTCCATGCCGCTGTGCTCTACGCCATCAGGGGCCACGATCATCTCGTTTAAAGACGTGTAGGTACAGTGGCTGCACGAGCAAGGGTTATATTCGGTGTCCAATAATCAAAGTGCGGTGATTTGAATGGAGAGCTTTGTGAAAGCATGACTTCTATACATATCGATCGCAGTCGATGTCCGGTACGTCACTTGAAACCTCCTCTATTATACGCGTGTAGAGCGAGCGACGGGCCCGACAAGTTCTGCTAAATAACGCGGCTAAATGTTTGCACTGATACCAGCAGCAGTTGTGCGAGGACCCACAGGGTCTACTAGATGAGCACGATAATGTGCGAAGCGTTAAATATCGCGCGGTATAATCCGCGCCATAAAAGTAATATACGCGCATATCGCCGAGCAAGAGCTGAACTACTGGCGTGGGAGTAAGCGCAGGCCCGACTATAACTGTACATAAGCCTGGCAATGGCCCTGCCGTGCAGCGAACCCTTGCCTCTAGCCTCCCACATTATGGCATTTATGTATTCTATATATGTGCGCAAGAGCCGAACACGTGTAATGCTGTATCGATCGATGATAAAAAGAGGATGGAAGAGAATGGTTCCGTGCCCGCAGTTTATATTATGCATAACCGGTGATTATTATTTTTTGGCTCATTTTTTTCCTCTCCTTTCGCGCTGCCGACACTGCGCCGGGAGTAGTCTTACTAGCCGAGCGCGTATTATGTCTGCGTGCGCTGCTGAGCTGATAGAGTATAGAGAAAGCTCGCGAATGCGTATAAAAATTCATGTTCCTCGTTCCAAAGTGATTTCCCCGCTGCAATAGCGATCGCGGGAGTGCGCTTGCATAAAGCGAGTCTTTTTCACTCAACCGATAGTCAATTAACACGCGCTTTTTGCATTTTCAGCTCTGACGATCCTTTTAATTAGGCCGCGTTTGTTTTCCAATTTCCTGATAATTTACAGCGATTCATAATTCACCATTGAATCTTCGACGTTCATTGGATATCAGCAACTTTCTTTCGGTGATTGTTTGCGATTGTACTGTAGAGATGAAAATGTAAATTAATTCTAAATACATTAATTTTGATATTATATGATCATTACAAACCGGATCACAATAGCGAAATTGAATACTTACCGAAGACTCTGCTGTGATTCAACCTGCAAGTAACGCACATATAGTATAGCAACTGAGCCATGGCTTGGATATCTCGTAAACTCCAACTAAGACAATATAGATGATTCTCTTGTGCATCGTGACACTCTCGCAAGAGAAATTTCCCGCATTTAATTTAATCAAATGCAGAATTCCGATCCTCAGCCAATTCGCTGAGCTATGTGTGTCTTGTTTGCATGAAAATAGCTTGCATGCGGCATACATTATATAGTAAATTGGTGTTTTTCCAAATACAATCCTAATCGCGTTATAGAACAATGCTGTGATACCTGCGTACATCTACATTATTTAAGAATTCGTGAAATTTCGTCTGTTCATTTCGGGTTTCGATCACGTGTCGTCTCACTCTAATAATGCCTTGTTTCGTAGAAATAATTTTGTGCCAGACGTCAAGAACTCGTTCGGAATGCTAAATGCAGCTCTCGACATCAAGCATATCTGAATAATGGAGGGTACTGGCTTATCAACGATCGAATCAGCTCGACTCGCGCATGCTACAACTAATATACTGTTCCTGCCCGCTTGCATATCAATAATTACTTTTAGTGCTATTGATTTTTCTCGATTTAACAAAATCGATTATTTTTCAAAATTTATTTGCAACCGGTTACGCATGCGCTACTGCAGAATCTTCTATAATATAACTGGTTCATATCTCGCGGATAATATCTGCTCATTGATCCGTTGCATAAAAAAAATTTTATGAAAAATTTTCGCATTATTTCTATAGCTTAGATGACGCTGCACAAAATATGCATACTTACAGAGACAACTAATCTCTGAAATGAGAGATAGGCCCATTATTTCATTTGCTCAGTAATAATCGCCTGAATTAGAAGTAATGAGAGGCAGTGTACAATGAACATAATACAGCAGTTTTGTAGAGCCTAATAATAACCGAGCTTCCGTGACCCATTAATTACCAAGAAACTTGACAAATTAATGTCACTCTTGAAGTCATTTTGGAATCATAATTGCACGGAAGAACATTCTATACAGTAAAATAGAAATAAAGTTTCGAGCTCCTTGAACATTTTATCTCCTCATATCATTAAATAGATTAATATTTCCTAAAATATTCCCCACATGTGCACCTACGTAATACGAAGTTTGATAAACGATTATCAAACTCGGCTCGAATAAATCGAACTTTTCAAACTGTAGTTAAAGATTGTAAATTCAACGTTAAAAGAATATAAAGAAAGAAGTCAAGTTAAACACTTGGTAAACAAATTTAGCTTTTATAAAAATAAATTGCAGAAAGAACTATTGTAGGTAGAGAGGGTAGCCCTTCAAAAAACTTCATAATTGAAAAATGAAATACAACACGCGCAGCAGCATCATCATACCAGTGTGTCCCCCAAGGTATATCCCCACTCTCTATATCTCCTGGCGCAGAGAAAGAGCTCTATATTTACGACTACACGAGTCTTTTGGCCGACTTCAAAGTCAAACTCTCGAAGAAAAGTGATTACTTTTGTCATCTTCCGACCGCGCGCGCGAAGAACTGCCAACAAAAGAAAAGGGGAAAGAGCGAAGGAAAAGGACAAGGAAAAGAAAAAGTTCTATACATATATACGTCTCGACAGGCCTCTGCGATCGGGTGAAAAAAATAAGTTTTGCCATGGCCAAGAAAAGGATAGGACGATGACTCCGTTGTACTCAGCTATACTGCGCGTTGACAAAAGGAGCAGTAAAGAGAGATAGTCGCACATGCGCAGGATAATCGATGTAGCTAATCGCGTCCTCTTTCCGGATCACGAACCTCCGCACGGGATTGTTTGCGAGTCTTCAACTCTCGCTACCAAGATGAGGGGGGGTCCTGATGGGCAGAAAAGCAGGAGCTGAAAGTTTCCAGCTCATGCTCCCGGTCTTAAAGAGGGAGGGAGAGAAGAGAAAGAGAGAGAGAGAGAGAGAGAGAGAGAGAGAGAGAGGAGCATTCAATCGGCCGCTCTACGCACCCGCTCTAATGAAGACCCCCGTATACGTACGTCAGGATCCTTGCGCCATTGTCGATCCTGCTAGCCCTGTCTCTCCATTATTTTTCTCGGTTATTAAAAAGTCCCTCTGCGAGAGAAAGAGAGAGAGAGATGGAGTCGGGGCAAATCGACGAGTCGAGCCGCATTGTGCTCGCCGGAGTCAGTGGAAAGGGAGACACATTCCTAATTTCTGTACTTCTGGGTGATCGCGAAAGAGAGGGAGGCGATGAAGAAGCGGAGAGGGGGAGTTCGGGTGCCATAAATGAGGACCAGTTGATGGGCTCGGGAACAAAGATTCTTGGAGAATAAATGGGAGGAGAGAAGTTTTGTCTAGGTGCGCTCTCGCGCTGTGTAGATTTTCTCTTTTCCTTTTAAGGTAGCTCACGTGTTTGTAGAACGGCGCTCCTCACTCTGTTGTTTGGGATTTTAATTGTGCGATGCTCGGGTTTGGGCTACGCGTGCGCGAGCTCTTCTTGTTCTCTCTTGATTCCACGTGAGCGATCGTGTTCTCTGCGCAATTTAATCGAATTTTCAACTTTTATAAACTTTATACTTAGATTCACGTCTGACTGGTTATGAATAAATGCTCCCAATCAAAAGCGTAAATCAAACTTCATCCTTTAAAGTATCTGTATACGAAAGGTACGGTTTGTCACGATTGCTCCTCTGCTATCAGAATTTCTGAGTGTAATTCTAAGTTCGTCACGAACCGAAGCACCGACTGCTCAGACTTGAATCGATAATAATCGACGTTTGACGAATGGGCTTTAATTATTAAACTTTGACAATCGCACAAAGACGAGGAGCTATAAAAATAAAACGAAAAAAGTTCTTCGGAGTGAAGAGAGTTACAGGGAAGCGAGTTTTTAAAAAGCCTCGAAGCGTTTCTCCGAAAATCTGACGATGCGAATTTTCTCGTGTACCTCTAATTGTCAGGCAGCCTCTGGAATAGCTACCATTCGTTTCTCTTCACGCCTCCGCGTAAGCCCTTGCAAGTATTTTCTCCCATGAAAACTCTAGCAGCCTTGGTAACGCTAGTCATGCAATAATAAGGAAGCTCCTTCCTCCTTTCCTCGCGAGCCTTAAAAATATTCATGGAAAGCGCCGATGGAGAGGCTTAGGACGCAAAGCCTCTCTCGAGCGGCAGTAGCTTTCTCTCTCTCTCTCTCTCGCTGGTCTGCGTATACGTGTATGTGTATGACAAAGCAGCGAATAGAGAGAGAGAGGGGGGGAGGGGAGGGCAAGAGGGAGAGCACAGTGATCGAGCCTGCACACCACGGGAGGACACGAGCTGCAGGGGCGCGCTGCAGCTCAGAGCTACTGGCGTGCGAAGCGGCGGTCTGGCGCCTCGGGCAGTCCTCCACCTCCTCGCGGCGTCGGCGACTACGGTAATGGTTATAGCTGCATCGCGTGCAATCCCATTAGCATCGATGCAATTTAGCCGATCTATCACACCCTATTAAGTGGTTCGCTTTCGAGGCCGCCGGCGGCCACCTCCGGCTTATGCCGCTCGCTCGCGTAGGTGTGTGTAGCTTGCCACGTAACGTATCCTATGCGCGATCGAACGCGATCACGAGAGAGCGCCTGGGACAGGAGAGAGACAGAGAGAGAGAGAGAGAGAGAGAGCCGACCACCGGTGTAGATTCTTGTGGAGTGTGGCGCGCGCGCTGCAGTCGGGACATTAATCGAATTTCGGCGCTGGGGATGCCTTTCTGCAATTATGCACCGGTCACGCGTTATTAACGTTTCAAGAATGATTGAAAACACCTTCGGGTGCACTATAACTGCGGCGCGACTGCACGGACTACGCGAGTGTTGCATATATACGAGTACGGAAAGCGCGTTATATGCGCATTGCCGCGGTGTACACGGCCACGCTCGTATACCTATTTATGCGAGCGACCGATCTGCCGATAGCCCAAGTGTATATAGCGCAGCCATACTGTATACAATATACATTATACATACACTGGTGCCGCTGATTGAGGGGCCGGCGAGCCAGTGCGCGGAACGAGGAATTAATCGCGACGCCGGCGTTCCTGCGCGATATAATGCATCTCGACGTCTGTTTAGCTCTTGCTGTTTCTACGAGGTGATTTCTCTCTCTCTCTCTCTCTCTCTCTCTCTCTCTCTCTCTCTTTCTCGCCGTGGAAAAAAGTCGGCCCCGAGAGCGTGTGCAGCTTGCTTTATGGCACTTGCGCTTACTCTCTCCCTCCCGGAAAATATAGGTACATATCCACCTGCAGCCGTACGTTTGTGTACCC
Organism: Philotrypesis tridentata; assembly: GCA_018906965.1. NCBI lineage: Eukaryota > Metazoa > Arthropoda > Insecta > Hymenoptera > Pteromalidae > Philotrypesis > Philotrypesis tridentata. The sequence goes on along the minus strand of JACCIB010000015.1, from coordinate 700,622 downwards.
TTTGTAGAGAAAGGAAGAGAGAGAGAGAGAGAGAGAGAGAGAGAGAGAGAGAGAGAGAGAGAGAGTGCGATTACATGGGTGGGCTCGTAAAAAGGCCGGGTTCGAGCGCGTGCGTGATTAAAGGCGTGTAGCAGCCTGCGTATACTGCGTATAGACGACGCGCGTGACTAACGGTAGAGGCATGCTTTATTGCGACCGTTTTCTGAATGCCAATGAGCACGCGCGAGTTGGGATTCTGGATTTTTCACGCGATAAATCGATACCGAGCGCACTGCTTTTGATGAATGCGATCGTTTATGTTATTATACGCTATATGCGCCCGCGTAATACCATGTGGTTATGTACGCTGTGCAGCGGCGCTGCAGTGCTCGCTGCTGCCCCGCGTCTATATACTCCTATTATACACATAGGTACAGGCCAAGTGCAAAAAAGCTCCATACGCGTGTAATGACAGTCTATGTGGAGAGCACTTCTTAGAACAAATTTACGATGATTTATTTTATTTGCATATATACGCCGTTTATATCAGTCCTAGTTGAAGTCGAAAGAAACGTCATAATAACAGTTTTATGTATCTCAATGAAATCTCAATGAAATGGCGGGATTGATTTTTTTCAAACCCAGCTTCTCGCTGCACTATTACTTGCTGGTTTTGAAGAATTTATTGCACCAGCATTGGGTGCCGACACTATTTTTTTCATGCGTTACAAACGAGTGTATAATTATTGCTCGTGCGGACACACTTATCAGAATGAATAGCTCAGTGATTAGATAGAATTTTAATGAACGGTTGCTGGAATTAGGTGGTTTATTCAGCCCCGCGCGAAGACTATAATGTGGTATACAAGTTTCGTGAAAGTATCTACATTCTGACAAAATGCAATCGAATTTTGCACAATTAACGTCAAGCGTGTCTGTTAATTTTACTTAAAAACTTTCATTTGATATTTTTTTACTAATTTAGGTTAATGTTTTGCTCAGAATTTGTAATTGGAGATGAGAAAAAATATTTCACAAGCGAGGGAGAGTGACCAGGTTGTTATAACTATAGGCATCGATCAAGTCAACTAGTTGCTGCTGCAGCTATTTACAACAGCAATAAGTAACAGCCTTGATCCATGTCACCAATCACCAGAGAGAACTACAATTTAGCCTAAAACTCAAAAATTGGACTCTTGAAACTGGAGCAGCTGGCAGTCATCATGTGTAATAAAAATTGTCAAACAAAGCTAAGATTTAACGGATAAAGCCTAATGGTCTCTGACAAAATGAAATTTCACGAGACGAAGCTTGGAATTCACAAAAAAAAGCATTTTAACTAAATGAAAGATATAATTTAACAAAAGACACCCGAAACGAAAGACACCCTCTTTTTACACTTTAATCAATAAATAAAGTAGACGTTCAACGTATGAATGCAAAAAACATTTGTGAAAAGTAGATTTTATGTCACAGTTGCATTGCAGAGTACCCACCGAAAATAGTCAGATAGTCATTTGACATCTATATCGGAAACTTTTACGATTTGGCTTTATGACATTTGAATCCGCGTGGATAGATCGTATAGCATAACTTTAGCATGAATAATCCGATTCTAAAAAACTATGCGGATGGATCAGTTTTATTGAACCCGGCCACACTGTCGCGTTGAGTTTAAAAATAATTTCTTGCCCTTAATCCCCCGCATTTTTCACCCGCGGCATCTATTTTAGCTATGAGCGTGTAGTATACCATGTAAAAATATTCGACTTTCTACACTTTTCCAAAACAGTCCGGGCGAACAGTCAGGAACCGCAAAAAGTTACTTTCTCCAGTAATCGTTATACATTATGCGCCAAACCGCGCCCCCGCACTACTTATACGAAAAAACTGTCGCGACGAGTATCAGCCGCGAGCTTTGAACTTGTAGCGGGCGGCGCGGCAACTGTATAAACCAAAGGAATTCAAAGGTAAACGCGCGCGGCTCTCTGGAAAAAGAACCAGTCGCGTCGCCCTGAAAAAAATAAATTCGCAACTCCGTATATTTATGCGTCTATTCGCTGTTTACATTTTCCACAAGAGTATGCGGGGGGCGAAGTGTTTTCCCTATCCAGCGACCACTCGCAATAAAACAGAATTGCGAAGCTTCTTCCGCTACTTGCCGCACTGACTAATAACGAGACACTGTCACTAGCGCTCGCCGGGAAATTCGACCGAGCAGCCGGGCAGAAGTGGCCCGAAACCGCATCCACTCGAGTGCCGTGGTCGCGGTCCGAGTAAGACATACACCGGCTAACTGAGATTCGCCTTCAACGTAATTGCGAACAAATATCAGCGCGTAATTGATAACACACGTAAGCGTTAATCCGCTATTGCAAATACGCACAAACGGACACGGACACAAAGTGTGCTATCTAGCAGTCTGACAAATGGAAACAGTGGCTTGGTGAATTAGAGGGATGCGGAAGCTCGTATATATGCGTGTACACGCGTAGTGTACTTAGGCTGCAGAGCCATACGTATGCGCGCGGCAAAGCCGATGGATGGGAAAGGAGGGCGATAAAGTCACACATGGATCGACGAGAGCGTGCAATAGAGGTGTGGGTGTATCTGTCAAGTAATCGCCGACCAATTCATTCCACTCCAATCCGATCTAATGCAATCCAATCCTATTGCCTTCTCTCTCTCTCTCTCTCTCTCTCTCTCTCTCCTTCCTCTCACTTGATTCCCTCTCTATCTCTCTCATTCCTCTCTGAATGCGCAATAGCGTCTCCTATACACGTGCGTTTGCCAAAGTACCTACGGGCATCGCGAGTGTTATGCGTATACGACGCGACGACGACGACGACGACGACGACGACGACGACGACGACGACGGCGACGCAGCGGCGGCTGCTGCAATTATCTCGTTACGGCTACATTGTGTAGCTCCATGCGCATCCCTCTGAATTCACGGTACACACATGAGCGCGCGCGCGCGCACACACGCACGCGCACTGACACAGTCACTACGTACATGCTTGTAGTTGCAAATCTAAAGCCGACTATATGTATAGACATGCGTGTGAGTAACCATATACAGAGTGGAGAGAGAAAAAATTGAGAGAGCATTGCTGGAGAGTCAGTGGTTGAGGTTTGCCCTGATGCGATATATGCATAAGCGTTCAGCTACACATCGTTCGCATAGTAAAGTGCAGCAAAGTAGCAGAGTATATGCGCGGCGAGCGTCGTGTAATGCATATAACAAGTGCGTTAATCCTCGTGAGCTGCGCAACCACTGGACGTGTATAGTGTATATATATACAACGGGCTCGAGCAACGGTAGAGCGGGAGCTTCGAAAACGAGAGGAGAGAAAACGGAAGCAACCCCTTGCGCCCGATGATTACACGGGGAGGGGGAGGGGCTGGGAGGCTTAATCAGCTGGCGCATTGTGAGCCGTAAAAATTGCGCCACCGCCGTTAGCGCGATGACTGAGCTGCCGCGTCAGCTGACACTTTGTACACTTGTGTCTCCATGTACAACCCTGCTCTGCTAGTGTGTACGTCTTCGCTCTGATACATACGTATATACCTATATCTGGAAGTGGATGTGTCGCAGTGATGAGAAGAGGAGTTTTCGAGCGCGGGAACAGTTTCTGTGTGTGTGTGTGTGTGTAGCTACTGCTACAGATGGAGAAAGAGAAAGATATGACGTAACGCTCTGGGCTTTTTCCACGCCTCGTTTCTGCTACTGCTGCTGCTACTACTGCTGCTAGTCGTTTCGTTTTTCTCTCCTTTTTATGAAAGCAACGTCTGTCATGCGAGACTCGACGTGTCGCACTTGCGGGAAAAATCATTTCTCCGTTTGCATCAATCAGCGCGCCACTGCCACTTCTTCTTGATCTCTTAACGTCAAACTGTTACGTGGGAATAGGGTTATACTTAATTACTCTACATAATATTTGTACGAACTACGTCAAGTCCGGTTGTACAGTAATATCTGATGCGTATAGAAAAGTTTGGCTGTACGGAATTTTTCAGTATTGTCGAAGCCTTTGTCATGATTTTTATATAAGTTCCGGGATTTCGATGAGAAACTCAAGCTTCCTGAGGGACATTCGAAAATAATTTTGGATAAGCGTGGTTTTTATTATACGATTGTAAAATACACTGTCCCATAGAATCTGGTATATGATGTTGCCATCAACTGTTGATTTATGTAAGTAATGGATTTTTCAATTTTTCTTCCCTTAAGTTTGCACCGCACGTTACGATAATGATAATCCATAAATAAGATGCTTTACTATAAATTATAAACTTAACGAGAGGTGTGTGCGAACAAAGTTGACGAATCGATTATTTTTATTTTGTGCATAAAGTGAAAGTGTAAAGCCACTTTAGATATAAGAGGGGAAATGCGTCGTTAAATATTTAAAAATACAAATACCACTCGGTATGCCACGTCACTATATCCTAAGTGCACTGTTATACAGAGCACTCGAAGATCCAAGGGGTTTTTTATTCGGCTCGGCGTCTGGCGAGTGTCTTTAAGCTTTGCATGTAATCTTAGCGAGCTACCATTAACAGCCGGCTACTTTAAATGAGCTTTTATTCCTAACAGACAGAAAATACATTCTCTCTGCTTTAAAGAAAGCAAACTTTAATCAAATTAGTCGACTGCAATGTTCGCTTTTATTATCCAGCTACGTTCAATTTTATAAACCTCTATCCTATAGAAAGTAACGGTTAAATTAGAAATTAAAATAGCAGAATCAAATATTGAACCATTTGTCACCCAACAAAATCCATTTTAATATATAATTGGATAAAAGTAGAAAAAACTATCAATGAAAGCTTTGATTTGCTCGTTTCATATTTTTTTACATACCGCATTGTACTCGTGAAATATTGAAATCGGAGCACGATTCTGTTTATTTATTTGCCAGCAACGAGCGTTTCACATCTAAATAAAAATTGATATTTTATATACTGAGGCGAGTACTGCAGAGCGCTCATTCCAATTAAACATTGGGCAATACAGCACTGCGAAAAAAAGCAAATTACGTTTTATTTCTTATCCTCTAATTTTTATCACAATTTGTTTATATTGGAATACGACAAAAGAAAATGTAGACGGCACAGGAACGTCTCAGTCGCGGCAGAACAACGGCCAAGTAAAGACCAAGGGAAGGACATGCAGTTCACTGCAGCACACGCAGTTTTACAGTATTCACAGCCATTCCAGACACATACACATTCCAGACAAAGTTATCCATTTGTTATTGTTAAATAAAGTATTCATTCATTTACCATCTTTATATTGAAAAAAATTTATCGAACTATACAAAGGTATATCTATACATAATTGTTTTGACGTAACGAGCAGTTTACGGGCCCAGCCGAAGACGTAGTTAACAAATTGACAATATAAAATTGAGATCGATTTTGCAGTATATACAAAAAATAGTCGGGCATTTTTTAGATTTTCAAAAACAAATTTATTTAGTCGCATTACTAATAAGAAATAAATTTATTCAACATTTTCATTAAAAATAGGTATAAATCTGCTCACCGTAATTTCGCTAATTCCACGGTAAAATAATACACGTCAAGCGCGAGCATCAATAAATCGGACGAGTGTAAAACGCGAGTATCGGTAGAGCATCAGTCGGTCGTGCCTTAAATGCAAAACGCGAAGCGTTTCGCAAGTATTTTGCATGTCTTGCATCGCGAAGCCATCGGGGCCTGTAGGCCCGAAGGGCCGAAAGGTCGAGTGTGCCGCGCTAGTTAAGTTCATGAAAGGACGCGTTTATATGAGTGTTTGTTAGGTGAAGACTCGTTACAACTATAATCTCCGGTAGCATGGAAACTGACGTACAGGAACGCAGTAATTATACGAAACATACATATAATATACATATACATTTAACCAAGCGGGTTGTAGCTGTTACTTTAGTCAGGCGACGATATTCAAAAGGGACGGGGGGGTCGGACCTTATGGGACTTTCCCACACGTTTAAAATAAACAGTGAGTGAGAGAGAGAGAGAGAGAGAGAGAGAGAGCGAGAGAGAGAAGAAGAAGAAGAGCTGGCTAAAAAAGTCATATTCTTTTGTAGACATTAACGGTCCAGGCAGCGTGATTCCGTCGTCGCGTCGTGCGCTGTTTAAGCGATTCACTTTGTACTTTGCATAAGTCGCGCATATAGATGCAAGCACCGAGAGCAGCAGTGGCGGCAGAGGATAGAGCGGAAGTTAAAAAAAAAGGAAAACTCGAAAGAGAAAAGGGCGGACTTGCCTCGCGCGTGGCCTTTAATTAAGCAATATTAAAGTTTCGGGAAAATACCGGTAACATCGTATACTCCGCGAAATTAAGTGCTCTATATAGCTCTCTACTTTAATGATAATTAAAAATGCACGGTTTTCCAGGCGCTTCCTCTTCGATTCGCCTCTTTTCACCACGCGGATGTACATCCTCACGCTAACTCTCTATATATCCTTTCTCTCCTTTTTGTGTCCGCTTCTCTCCATTAACCGTGCATTTTATTCCTACGTAAATATGAATTTCACAAGTATCCCCCCATAGTCGGCTGTAGTGCACACTTTTAGTGATGAACTGATAAATAAATCTTAATGAACTTGTTTTAAAGTCGGCCCCGAGTTCCCGTTTGGATTCCGTGAAGAGTAGGAAGACGAAAGAGTTGAAATATTTCATTTTAAAATCTCGAGAGCTCCTCGCAAATTGCCTACTTTATTTTCGCGCTTTACCGAGAAAGATGCAGGCTGAGTAGCTGACCCTGACTTTTGAAACTGTGCAGCACACACTCTGTAATATTCTTTCGACTATTGTTGTGGGTGACTGCGACATGACTGCGCGCGAGGACGAGCCTGGGCATCGAAAAGTAAACGGTATAGACGACGCGACTCAGACTCCAGGAGTCGAAGGCCTATAATATTCCAATCAAGGATGCGAGCTAAATGTTTCGTAGTAATAATTCATGCTGCTGTAAACAAAACCTTCGGGGAATCGATCGGGGCATGAGTAGCCACATGTACCAGTGGTATACAGCTTAATACGCTTTTAAACGGTCGTTAAAAGCAAATTTTTCTCTTAGAAAAAGGCGAGATCGCGCGCAATTGGATCACGGAAAAGCCTAATAGTTATTTCCGGTATATCTACGAAGATGGCTGAAACTTGTCTACTCATAGTCCGTTAGGGATTTCACGCAGGAAATCACGTCTTCGATTTACGAGATGAATAGTTTCCGATGAATCGACGAAAATCTTTTTCAAACTGGTGATGATGACGATGATGATGATGATTATGATGATTAGGCTTCGTGCCTCCTTCTCTCTCGAAACAAGCGCACACACGGCTCGTTTATAATGAAAAAACAATGAAAGCTTAAACAATTGTTCTATCGGCAAATTGTAGAGATATAAATATACACATAAATTTCCGACGAGCTCTACTTACTTTCTTAGAAGCTGTCTTCTCAAGCTCGTAAGTACATCAGAATGGATCGAGCTCCATAAATGCTTGCGATGTCGTTGCTCGTGTCCGGCTGCTGTCCCCAGCTGTCTTTGTACTCCAGCAAGCATAAACCACAGCCTCTTGCTTCTTCCATATCCCCCTCAGTAGTAGCGCGTGAGCTCATGATAATGTTCAATTCTCGAGCTCGCGAATTTAATTAGGCCTTTCCAATGGCCACTGCGCAGCCCGCCGGAGTATCGGCCGAGATCAGCAGCTCGTTAGCATGTTTTAATTGGTGGCTGTCAGCGAGATGAATGCAGCGATAAGCTACTCCCCCCTCCCTCCCTCTCTCTCTCTCTCTCTCTCTCGCTCTCTCTATGCATGTTATATACAAGTATATAGTATAATACGTATATGTACAAGGTTCGTCCTCACAACTGCTTGGCTTGCTCTTGTCCTTGTCGTATAGGGCCCGTCCTTTACTCTCCATGCATTATATAGATATACAAAGTCAGAAGGAGGGAAGGGCCCAGTTTACGGCGTGCGGCAGAACACACGGCGTCGCTGGAACGTGTTCACTTTGCTGCACGTAATGGAGCTAATGGTGATGTGCAAAAGAAGAACAAGAGATTTGTCGCACTGCTGCTCTTGTGTAAGCCCGTTCGAGATCTTGTAATTGCAAGGATTACACGTGGATATTGTCAATTATCGCTTTGCAAGAGAGACACGTCCTTTAAGTGTGTGCAGCCTTTGGGTGCAAGTTGGCGCTGTACTTGGCATTTGTGTGTGCAACGCGCAATTTATCAGGGAATCGAGACACTATCTAGACAAAGCTTTTTCTTATACCAGTCCAGCAAACTGGGATGCGAGAGAACAAAATAACTTTGAGAACTTGTTTCATATTGTCGCATCGTGGATTCATTTTAATTTACGCTGTGAGGGCTGAACGTCTTTTTCTGCGAGTCTTTTCTTTGTTCTTCATATTCTTACAATCAATCTGTTTCAAAGCAGCTTCGATTCTGACAACTGCGTTTAAATATTATCCGCTGTAATGTTCGCTTTGTCATATCAGTTTTAACGCCTCATTAAAGTCTGTATAATTGATCATCATCCCAGTTTTGTAGTAATAAACTATTTCGTCGAAGATTTCTCGGAGAAACGTTTTTTTTTTACTTTCCATCCTCCCGCAAGGAACGAGCGTGACATTCGTTATTTCAGCGGATAGAGACGACTTTTTCCGCACCAAATCGTTGGAAAAGCACTTCCCTTGGAAAACAATAGATTTCCGTCCTCTATAGGTGCCAGCCAGTGCCCCTATACAGCGACGGCTCGTTCCTCACCGTGGAATAACTGCTCGGACCGAAGACCTTATCCGCGAAGTTTTGCGCTGATCGCTCGAATCTCCGTCTTCTCGCTTCCTTTTCCTCCGGTGTACACTTCGGGCCATGTCCTATATATGGGCCGTTAGATACAGCTATATTACTTATCTCAGGGAGGCGGCGGCAGATCGGTCGGACGGGACGATATCTCGGTACGATATTGAACGTCAGTCGCACACACGCGGCCAGACACGGACACGCTCCGGAAATCACTTTTCTGACTCGTTGGCCCACCGGAAAAACGTCGAGAAAGCAAGCCGGGACGGCGCAAATCTTCTCACGATCGTCCAGCACCCCCGACAAATAAAAGCGTAACAAAATACGCGCAGAGCCAGTCGTTCTCTTTATGTGGAGGAAAAGTGTGAGTGAAAAAAGCCACGAGTGTCGAAGAGGGGGGGGGGGGGAGCTTTTGAAGGCGAGCCGCTCGACAATGTAGCGCACGCCTCCTCCTCTTCATGCTATGTTCGACTCACGAAAGGAAGAAAGGCACAGCTCGCGCCCGGGCCAATAATTGAAAAATCGTTCCGGTACTCCTATATATATAGTCTGGCAGCTCTCGCACCTCACTTGGAAACTCTCTCGAAGCTACCGCGCAAATGACGGTATTCAGAACTCGCTCCGAGCTGCTGCCGAAGAAGCCACACTATACTTTTCCTTCGGCTTCTTCATTTTCCACTGTTTCTGTCTGTCTCTCTCTCTCTCTCTCTCTCTCTCTCTCTCTCTCTCTCTCTCATTTTTTCCCGCCTCATATTCCGAGTCAGAAAAGAGGAGCGCGGCTAACACTCCGCGAATGAGAGCCAGGGTTGGAAAGAACAGATGTTCCGTTAAATGGACTCGGACGCGCGCTCGAATCTCGAGTGCCTCGATGACTCAGGGGCTCAGCTGCAGGACACAGAGGAGGGAATCAGCGCCACGCATACATACGAAACGAAAAAATAGAGCTCGCCGGGCCGAGTAAGTGAAAAAAACACTCGAGAATGTATCCCCGTGCATATGCAGCCCGGCGAGTAAGTAATTAGTTCATTGATCGCTCGTAAAGCGCTGCTGCCTTAATCCTCGCGTACTTACACGTATATGCACTTACTCCTTGCGCAAGCGTCTCTGCCGCATGTGTATCGAGCGTGCGTTTTTCCTGCGCGACGTGCATTATGCATGGAGTGTACAAAACGTATGAGCGCGCGATTTCAGAACTGAGAGCGACGCGCGGAATCCGATTCAGCCTATGCGACTGCTCGCCGTATGGGTGTACACTGTACACTGTGTACTATACGCGCTACGACAGCATCTATTGTATACATCTGCGAAACGGCATATATCTACCTACATGTGCGGGAAAGGAGGGTCTACAGAGAAAAGGAGGATGGGATGGGGAGCACGCGCGTGCTGAAAAAAGACCGAGAGAAAAGTGAATTATATTGTGACAGGATCTTTTTTCGTACATGGGGGCAGATGAGCCGATTTGCGGCCGTTTTATAGTTTAACCTTTTGCGGTTACAATACCCTTGGATTCTCGACACTTTTTTCTCAGCTTCCTTTTTGAGGAACGCGTTCTCGAATTTTTCCATTACACACGCCTTTTAGCATCGGAATTGCAAGCGTTATAAAAATGCGAAAAACAAATGGTGCTCTCATTTTTTCAAACAAGATTGTTTGAAGTAATAGCTCAACTTTTTTACAACTTGTTTTTACAACTTTCTACCCATCGCTGACAAAGATAGATGAAATGCCGCCGCAACTGTAACACGTGTAATAATTTGTTCGTTAATATTTCATCGTGTCCTAAATGAGACCAAATAGTTTTTCCCCCTCGTTCGGTCGCGGCTACAGAAGAGCAATTAAAAAGAAATTCCCACACTTGTCTGGAAATGACATCAATTGGGAACGAAATGAACTGAGCTATATCCAATTTTGGCCATCTGTACAACACTTGAAGGCTGCCAGGCATAACGAAAAGCATGTTGGTTTCAGATAATTCGGCCTAAAGTGTTTATGTAATTTCGACTTTCTCCCAATCACACTTGTAAAACGACTTTTTTTAATATTCTTCAAATATCGCATAAAGTACAATTACATTTGAATTGCTATAATAGATTCGGAGCTACATAAAATGCTGTTTTTTTATTTAAGGTCGTATCCCCCTCGCGGTAGTAATTTCTATACGCAGTGTTTATAAGTTTTGTGTTACAAGTAGATTACTATTACATATTGTAAAATTACACTAATTACGTTATAGATTTTATTTTCTGGTTGACAACGCAATGTTATAATTTATTTATTGACAGTAAATGTAGTAGTAATAGAATTTCGTACAGAAATTTCAATAGTAGGTGGAGTTGAGATAGAAAATAAAATGTTCTTATATATTATAGAGGTAATTACTTGTTTCTACTACAAGTTTCACCAGTGCTTCTTGTACAATTAACCAAATTGGGGGGGATTTCAATTTACATTTCTTCGTCATTATGTAGTATTGCTACTACGTTTATTAAATTTGATTCTTGAGCCACATTTTAGAAAACTGGTTTCCTGGTATTCGGAAATTTGTCTTTAATATCTTGAAATATAGAATTATGCAGTACATCTTCTATATTCTTAGTTTTGGGTATAGCATTATGGATTGATGGTATATAGAATGTTACAGCAACATTGGTAATAACTTTTGTCAGTGCTGGTTTATTCATATTTTCGGCTATTTTGTGGTTTTGCCTTTTCTTTAAAAACAACTAACTTTAATGTGTCGTTCGTTGTCAATTTTTCTTTTCTTAGATTTAAAATTGCAAAATCGTTGTTTAAGCTCCTATTGTGATTCGCAGACACGAATTAAGTACAAAAAATATTATTTTTTAATTTACCATAAACAGCGCATGCATCCGTAATTAATTTTAGCTTGGATGATTGTTTTGAAGGAATTGACTAGAACTTTCTTTGAGAAGTCTGAGAAGGCACTGTGTTTTCAGGTTTTCTATGAGGTTTTCATAAAAGTCGGGAGTTGACGTTAAGTTCTAAATTTTCAGTTCTTGTACTATTTGGATTGAATCATGCAGCGACTATCATTTTTTTCTTTAGGGTAAGTTATAATTTACGTTTTACTTTTAAAGAAATTAAATTCAGATTAGTCCTTCGCTTCTTTCCTTATTCTTTCTTTCTTTGTTCTTTCCTTGACGTCATTTTCATACTACTAATTATTCTAATAACTAATACAAATTATAAGAATTTAAATAAAAACAGAAAGCATCAGCTATTTTCGAAATATTTAGATTGCGTGCTATGTTTAGATGGTACAATAATTATACTACCGTCAGATGCAACTGGGTATCACTGTTTTACAGCAATATTGTCCCTGTTTATCGTTTTAATTACCATTACATCGCAGTCATAGTTTAACATGTATCATATCACAGAAACTCTTCTTTGATATTATGTTCAATAAGATTTGGTGTAAAATAAATTCATGCTTTAGAATTGTTGTGTTAATGCATATAGAATCAAATGTATATTTCATAACTTGCACGCGACGAAAAACAACAGCGAGAAAATCCATAATCAATGTTAAATACAACTCATACTAAACGCGAAGGCACTGCCGAGACTATTGTGAGAGTAACAGGCTACGATAGAAAAAACGTGATGTATCACAAAGCAGGCGTACCACACAGTCAGAACACAATTTAAATTTCATTTTTCATCGCGATATTTCGTCCGAGCTGCGGACTCTGAAACTGTGTGGCCTGCCGTACATACCCGTCAGGTACATTTGAAAAGACAGAGAGAGAGAGAGGGAAAGGGAGAGAGGGAGAAAGAGAGACAGAGAGAGAGAGAGAGAGCGACGAACTAGATTATACGCGGAAAGAGAAACTCGAAACAGGCCTACTCTTTGTGGCCATACGAAGTTTTAAAAGTTACATATACATGCATGTACAGTCGCTCTTCAGTAAAGTACGCCGACGGTAGCGACGGCGGCGACTCAGTCGAAAAACGACGAAGCCTCCGAAAGGCAATTAAAACCCGCCGCCCGAGTGTAGAGAAGGAGAGAGAGAGAGAGAGAGAGAGAGAGAGAGAGACAGAGAGAGAGATTCGGGAACGGAACTTTTCTATGACGCCTCTCGAGGACCCTCTCCGTACGACGAGCCCTCGACACGATGACAAAGTGACAATCACTAGACAGAAAGAGAGGGGCCGAGATGAGAGTCAGGCGCAGTGAGAGTGAGAGAAGAAATCGGATAGAGAGCGAATGAGAGAGAATAAAAGCGAGGGAGAGAGGAGCGCGCGTGCGGAAGCTCGACGAAAGTCACGTGCAGTCTCGTGTTACATTCTCATTCGGCTAATTGTCCTTAGACTCGTATTATGTGTATACGCGTGTGCGCGTGCAGCTAGCTATGCGCAATTCTCGAACCAGAGAACTGCTGCACCTATAGTTGGCTAGTTAGGCGCCATATAGCGAGCGAGTGGACGGGAGCTGCCACGACTGAGTGAGTCAATTTTCGCGTCTCAAAAGATTTTCATTGTTAGCGTGCGTTGCCCGTAAGCGGCACCAGTATAAGACACCGGAGACCTTGCAGGGACCATTAAACGCTTTCTCTCCCCCCCCCCCCCCACGCCCCTCACTCCCTCTCCTCCAACTCTTCGAAAACTTTTAAAGCACACGTGCTCTAGAGTCAAGTGAGCGGCTGCCCGAGAGTAAACTGGGGAAGCTTTTCGCGATTATCGAGCATTTTTCTTAATTTCTCTCGGGGCTGAGGACCGAAGAGGACTTTTGTTTTAAATAGGACGGTTATAAACATGTAACAGCAAAAAAGTACTTTATTAAGATAGCTTTACACTGATACTTCTTTTACTATGAAATTCATAGAATAAACTTTTGTGAGTAAAATTATGTACAGGTTTGTATACATAATTGACTGTATCAGAACTTATTTATCTAAGATAAATGCAGTTTTTCTTTTTAACTTAAACAAATTTACACGTACCTATTATGCATATAAAAATATCGTTGAAATGACAACAACTTGTTGTATAAAAATAAAAAAATACGACGTATTATGTAAATGCTAATTATTGCTTTGATCAGATATTGTGGTCGATTATACTGTATCACATGCAGTGGATTTAATGTCATCAACTTAGGCTTGGCAATGATGACCGACTGTGTCCAAAGGTTGATGGAATACGATGAACTTATTATTTTCATCTAATCGCTCGTACATTAACTTTGGCACGTTGCTCATCAAAATATATAATTTCCTGTTCATTGGTTCAATCGCCAAATCGTTAGGGAATGCCAATTTCTCAGGGTCCTGGGTGATTAAGTCTAAAATTAAAAGCAATTAATTGGTTGTTATATTTACGATATCGTCACAAACAATATTTCTTTTTTTGTTTTTTTTTTGTACATCAATTAACAAAGATTTTATCGAATGAACCGTATTTCTAAAGTCAATCAATCATAAGAGATGCTGTCGCATAGATTTGTTTCATTATGCAAATATAATGAAAATATAGATGTAATGTAAAGATATCTCATTCAAAACAACCATCAGTTAATTTAATGATTATTAAACAAAATAACTTAAAGAAAAAAGCCCAAGCAGCTAATGAACTATCGGCACTTATTTCTTATAGAAAAACCAAATATATATTAATATCAATATTTATTTGACACAAGAAAATAGTAGACAGATAAAACTTACTAAAGGATTCCGGTTGCAAAGGAACTTTAGTATTCCAGCAGGCCAGTCCGTGTCGGTTGATTTGCGAGAAATAAATGATGCCTGTCTCTGGATCAATGGCCGATGAGGTACCCTGACTGTTAGGGCCCTTCTCGCCCACCATTGTGAACAAATAATAATTATCCGCGCTGGCGTAACTCTCGTTCTTTAGAACACTCGTGGGCACCGAGAACTCACGGATGGCGGACAAAGCATGGAAGTATAATGTCTTCGATCCATCTTTTTGCCGCGGTGACACGGCCATCCCGAACACGCCGTCCGTCCAATGGAAGTTGATTCCTGTGACGTTGAAGTCGCCTACGGAAAGAGAAATCGGTTGCACGACGTATTGACAAAGTGGAGACCGATTTTGTCATTTTTTAAAGGAATTGAAAAATTTGAGACTCTCCAGTGAATGTACACTGCAGCATACGACAAGCGTGAAAATACATAATTGAATTTGTTTTGTGTAACAATGAAGGCTTGCGATGGGCATTAGAATTCGTTTCGAGGACTCGCCTCAAGAGAATTACCGTGCCCGATTATAAAAACTCGTTTTCCCTTGCGGCTGATGACGGAATTTGAGAATGAAGAAGTTATTCCAAAAGAGTTTGTAAAACGACGTTTACACGAAACACGCTTCTATAAATTCTGTTCACGTGTATCACGTCGATCTTATCAATTTTGAGCCTGTAAGTGAAAAGTTATATGGGATGACAATCGTCAAACGCTTTCTGAATACAAATAAGCATTTTCGGATCTAATTTCCATGTAAACGCGTGGAAGCATCGCTCTTAAATTTTCGTTTTTTCTATCGATGTGCAGTATATACTCTCGCTTTCTCTGTGTTGGTGCGCGCGTAAGCAGAAACCGCGTTCATCTCATAACCGTAAAAATAAACTCCTGGTACGCATGCCTTTCCCCTTACCGTTCAGCGGATCAAAGTGGAAGAAATTGTGATGGAATCTCCAGGAATCATTTTGGGCCCAGCTATAAACGACCAAGCCATAGCCACCAAGATCAGATAAGTAAGCGTAGGCGTCGTCGCAGGAATCTTTGTCTACGTCCACAGCAAGGTCGCCGAAGAAAGAGTCAGCTTTCTGATCCGAATCTTTTAAAGTATAACTACGAATTATCTGAAAGTAAAAACAGAAATGCGGCTTGGTTACGCTGGAGCTTGCGTAGGTATACACACGCGCTCGATTCTCGCCTTCTCATCCCCATCGCGCCCCCGCGAGCGACTGCAAGCATGAGTCGAACCATTTATCATTTTTAACTAATACACGATGGCGCAGTGTGTATCTCTCTCTCTCTCTCTCCCTTTTTATGTATGTCTGTCTCTCTCTCCTTCTCTCTCTCTCTCTCTCTCTCTCTCTCTCTCTCTCTCTCTCTCTCTCTCTCTACACACATATATTCATATTCACGCTGCGCCGGCTCGGATTTTTCAATGTTATCGATCAAACTTACAAGTCAAGTTACCCTGTATATATATATATATATATATTCTTCTCAGATATTATTAATTTTATGAGCTCTTGCAATACAGAACATTGTGATTTTTAACTGTCGTTTCCTAATACGACTACGCATACATTTCTATCGTATTATTTAGCTTTGAGCACGGTAGCTGTTATTCCCGCTAACCAAGATCGATCTATTTTAGTGAGATAATAATAATAATGATGAGTTCGTTTTACAGGATTTGAATCTGATCTACCGCATTCATAATATTATGAAGTAATCTTAGCTTCCTTTTCGAAATTCACGGCTTGTATACACATAGTGATAAAATCACAGTTATTTATTTCGAATAATCAACGTAACACCATTCTCAAAGGTCAAACTTAATTAAAAAGCTGATTTACGGGAAAGCAGACGTTCTTTATTGAGATTGTATCCTTCGATAAGATTGTATCTTATTTGTAAAGCTATTAAAAATCATTCGTTTCCTCTATTTTGTAAGTCTGTTCGTGAAAAATGACTGGCTTCCTCTTCGTGTGCTCATATGAGAACTGTGCAAATGAAGGTATAAATTAAGTTGTTTCCTGATTTCTACATTAAAAATATTAGTTTGTGATAAAATCAGATTGGAATCAAAGAAAGTTGTATTCCAATAAATTAATAAAAACTTTTAATAAATCAACCTTTTTGGAAAAACTAACTTGTTTTTTCTCCATTTATTTTTCTCTATCCCACGGTGGTAGCTGTGTGCCAATTCATTTTGAAAGATTATCGATCTCTCAGAATAAGGATAATTTTCCAAATTGAATTTTTGAAATTAATTATTTAACGAGATATGAAATGAGGTACCTGATCTGTCTTGAGGTCGATGACAATTAACCGAGGTGGTCTCACTATTTTTGTCTCACCCAATATATCATCGATTCCAGTGTCAACACCCCAAAGTCGATCGCAAGCATCGACCCTTGTACGGAATATGCTTATAATGACGTCATTGCTAGTTGAATGAACGTCATTGGCTTCCCAACTGGGATAAGGTGTCAACTGTGGCGATTGGTCTGTTTTATTTTTTTCAACAAATAAATTACGATACAATTTTAATTAATTTCAGTTTAAAAAAGTGCCTACAGCAAATACGAGTGATGCGTTAAAAGGAAAGTTATACCAGTAGTTTTAGACATTGCGATGTAATTCAAATTCGCCGGGACGCCTTTCTTCCATCTAGGAACGGTAATGAACATTTTGTCGTGCCATACGCTGATGCCGACTGGAAGGTTGTCGGCCTGAATGAAATCTCCGGAAGCGATGTATGACATTCTCATTGATTCATTTGGAAAGTTATAGTCAAGCTTGTCCCAGGAGTATTGTATATTGGGAGCATGACAGTTGACTGCTGTCAGAAATGCGAAAATGGCTATCCACTGCATATCTGCAAAATGACAAAAGCTTAATATCGGATTATGAATAATTATTACATCAAAAATGCATTCACGACAGATTTATTATCTGATTTTTTTAAATTATTATATTGTTTTTCAATAACAACACAAGAATTTGCATTTATTTTTTGAGATAATAGATCAATAGTTATCAAATTTTTATAACATTTTTAAAGTTTAATGTTGTATTGAAACCAATACTGCAATGATATGCCTTTCCAAGTTAATATGCCGCTAGATCTGATTGATTCATTGACGAGTTAGAAGGAAAAAACTTATTTTTATTTTATTGAAAAGCTGTTTTCACTCTATAGTTTTGCAATCAATCTAGACTCATATTATTGCAATTCTTGTGTACCGCACATTATAAAATTGCAAGTCTGAATGATTGTAAAAACGATTTTATTCATGAAAAATTTTCTTGTTATCAGAAAAAAGGATTGAATGCACATTTTAATTGCGCAATTAAATTCTATCAATAATCTATGAAGTATTCATGCAATTATTTAGAATAATCACGTTTCTAATAGAACTCGCATAATGCAATTCTACGGTATCAGTGATGATCAAGGTGAAGTAATTCATCGTCTATAGATATAATCAATAGATTTTGGTGTTTGATAATGCAATAAAAATGAAATTAATTGGCTTTTGGAATGTTGCATCTTATTTACTTCTAACATTTGTATATGTGGTTTTCACTGCCTGCAAAAAACCATTGTATGAAACAGCCATTCTATAAACCGGTTTTAATTATATTCGTTTTCGTGAAAAATTTAAAGAATATTGCTCGTCAATTTCACGACGGGGCGCACTGCCGTGGAAATAATAAAATGTCATTATCCGCGATTTCACTTTGCTGCTAATTTTATATTTACGTACTTTGAAGCTATGCGTGTAAATTATTCTTTCCCCAGCACGTCGGATAAAACTCAAAACAGATAATTTACCGTAGACATGCGTGTTTATTACAACTTTCTTAAATTGATTTATAGAAAAATGAGCTAGAAAACTTATATTAGTTTCCATTGACAATAATAAACTAACTGAAGAAATAATTGATACTTTACACGGAAGTCTCTTTATATAGTTTTACAACTGGAACTAATGACTAATTATAAAAAAATAGGAATTAACTATGGTACTTTAAGGAAATCTCTTTACAGTTTTGTAACAACTAACGATATGAAAAATAGGAATTTAAATGTCGTCAGTGCGTGTCGTTGATTATTATGTAAGAAGAAAGAAATAGCCATGTAAAACCGGTTATAAAACTCTATTGTGCTCGATGTGCTACAGCGCAAATTACTTGCACTGCTTCCCATTCGATATCGGCCGTGTACACAACAAAGGGCACGATGAAAAAATAATATCAGTAATAAATCTTGCGCAATCGTATGTATTTGCCGTGCAGGTATCAAAAGCCCAGAATTCATCGATGAAAAAAGGTACGCGTGTACCGGTATAGGCCAGGCGCGCGTTCGATTAATTCCGCACAGCTCCGTAACTCGCAGGTAGAGATATTTTTTGCAAATAACACTCCTTACGCGCGGGACAACCTAAGTAACTCAATACTTTGTTCTGTAGGTATATATAGTATGGACCCCTGCCTACACTAAATGCACTGGCCAGCTCACGCACGAGTCGGGCGTACTTTCGCGATATCAAGATATTTAAAGAGACAGTTAAGGGATACTCACTGACACACGATTCAGGAGAACGAAAGAGAGTGAGGGAGAGTGAGAGAGTATGAAGCCTCCTGGAGAACGGTATAACTCGGAATGGAGGCTATAGTTCGCCAGTCCCCGGCTTTATAGCCGCGTGTTGTGGCTCAGTCTGTATAAGCAGCAGCGGCGGCAGCGGCAGCTTCGGGATGCATATACGTGTATACCCGGTTCTCGCGTACACTACACGCAGCGCACACCATGCGATTACGCTCTCCTCATTGTCTGCGTGCACGCGGCTGTCTGTGTGCACTCCTGTGTATGTGCGATTCTCTACATACGTGCGTGTGTGTAACCTGATTCGGCTGAAGTGTGCGACGCGGTGTACAATACCGCTGTTAAATTAAGACTGAAGCAGGATCAGCCTGTTTTTTCTTTTAGAGCAGCGCTTAGTCGAATTTCATTTTTTGTTTTTCTACCCATTTCTCTCTCCCTCTTTCTCTTTTTATCTCCTCGGCTGGCTCGCTTACTTTCCCAGTATTACAGCGCGCAATCTTGCTGTGCTGAAATAAATCGGTTGATGCTGCGTCGAGTTGGTTACAAGCTGGGGACGCGCTGCATTGGAATGAGAGAGGAAAAGAGCGACTTCGCGTGCGCTGGGTATACCTGTATACGTAGATTCTCATTTTGCATCCAGCAATCAATTGAATAATTCATGTTGGGTACCTCTGCCTATATACCTATACTGACTATACCTCGAACTGCTGCTGCTGCTGCTACTGCTGCTGGTGTCGCTCTGCCCCGACCTACAAGTGTGTTTGCCGTAGTTGTCTGAGCATGCAGAGTCCAACTTTTCACATCGCAGTATCAACACGTGATTGCAATGCGTATGTGTCACTACTATATTCTAGCCAGGCTTTTCTATCAGATTTATTTTTATTAGCTCATTGATTTAACTTTCCTAACTCTGCCGTGCTTCACAGGCTGGAACTGCGGAGATTTCTAGCTTATACAAATTGGAATCTAATTAATTTTGTTCATTGATATTTGTTGCTCGGAGGTAACTTTACATAACATCAACAACAACAATAATAATAACAACAACTAGCATATGAATTTGTTCTTTATTAGGAAAAATTTGTAATCAAGGATTTCCATATGACTTTCACTCTTTTAATTTGCATTCGAAACTTTTTTTTCTATTCTCATAGAAAAGTAAGCTCATGGAAAAGCGATGTGTATGGAGTAAATGTGGTCAAAGAAGATGTAATATCAATTTAATGTATAATAGTTGTCCCTTTCATTCAAATTTGCAACAAACAACTATTTGTTAAAATATCGCTATCATCTTCTAAATGAAAATTATTAGATTTATCAGAGATTTTTGAGATTTAATTTTAATATTTTTGAAGTATTGCAATTTTTTACATTTGAATTTCATGTAATAAAAATTGATAAGTACAAAATAAAAATATATAACACAACATACATTACTCAAATGAAGTTCTAAATTCTTTTGAAACTATACAAGCCAACTGCTTCTAGTAGTAAGTATTTTATAACTTATTTTGCTTATATCAAATGCATATTGTGCAGTCGAAATCGTAGTAATAAAAACAAAAAAATGATGATATACTATTTTCAACTATTACTAAAAGTGAATTCTGTTTTAGTGATTCACGATTCTTTTCCGAACCATTGAAATCTTTTATTGTTGCATAAATTGTAATGAATTCCTGTAAAACTGAGATGGTTCGTAAAATTTTTGGTTTTATAATGCTATTGCAAGATAGATAATATCTCAAAATATTTAAACAAACGGTTTTACAAAAAAAAAATATTGAAATAAAATAAAATTAACTTGTCTGTATCAAATTCATGATAGTTACATAATATTAAATTTAATAGTAGTTTTTAACTATACGTACAAATAATCACGTCAAATGCAAAGAATTCGGGAAGTGAAGGAAACACTGATCTAGTCTTACGAAAACGAGCAGATTGGTGGTTCATTACTATGTAATTCTTCGATCAAGTCAAATGCTCTCTACCATGAATTGTTTTATTTAAATAAGCTTCATGCTTTGAAAATAAGTATTTGCTGAGTCTTCAATACAGAACTCTATTTACTCTAGCTAAGATAAACAGTTTTGGAATTCAACATTTTTAAAAATTTGTAAAAGGTGCGTGTTTTCAACACACAACTACAGTTTAAAATTATTAAACATTTGAAATTTTTTAATGATTAATACATTGATCTACAATATTCTATATCCTTATTTTATACGATTATCTCCCTTGAAATTGATGACTAGCGACATCTAGAGAATAAATAAGAACATACGAATTGATTCTCCGATGGTAACTAATCTAAGATTTTCTGTGTTATGTAGGCGTATCTGCTTTATTATCACCCAGTAACAATAATATAGTAAATTGTGGAATTATAATAAAATAAAAAGACAACAAAATATTTTAAAAATCATTTAATATTTACATCATTTCATAAGAATTTAAAAAAATGACATTGATGTCAGCAGGAAGTACATAAAAATGAAATATTTGCTTATATCTTATGTTTTTACAAACTTCAAAAATTGTTTTCAATCATAAAAAAATAATAATTTCATATTCCTTTTCGAAGCGTTCAATTTTATGAAAAACATATGAGACAAAAATTGTTAAAAAAGAATGTCAAAACACGCGCGACTTGCGCGATAAAATAAAAATATGAAGTTCTAAAAACGTATATCTTTGATATACAGGTCCCTAAGAATAATTATTATTGTACGTAAAAAATGTAATAATTTTAACATTTTGATAATTCATCTAATACTCATGGCATTTTTCAATGCAATAAATAAGTGTAACGATCGCAGTATTTGATGGCGTATACATGTGAGTGATATTTCTTCACAGTAAACTGTTCTCTTAAGTTCACTTTTTTTTTATAAATAAAGAATTAACACTTTTTTCCTAAATCAGTGTTCACTTCACAAAGTCACTTCTGCTTCATTGTGAAGCTTGCCATTGTTTAAATTCTTTACTGATCTGTAATTCAAAACAATTATTAGCTTAGCTTTCTAAAATTATGAAATAACATACAAATCAAACACGATTTCGTAAGTCCTTACTTTCCAAAATCTTCTCCATCTTGCAAAGTTTCTGGAAGTTCACAGCCAGCGGTTTCTGGTAACAAAGTACAGAGAGCAGCGCCAATTATAGGTAATATTCCAAAAATAATAGGTGGTAGCCATGGCTGAATAGTACCCTAGAATATCGAATATTAATTATTTAATTCAATAACAAAATCTTAAATCTAAGAAAATTAACAAATTTTTAAAAATCGTGGCAAAAAAAATGTCTGTATTTACCAAAGATACTATGAATGGCGCAACCATCGACCCTATTCTGGCGCACATGCTGCTCGTTCCAACTCCAATATTTCTTATCACTGTGGGAAACAATTCACCCGAATACAAGTAAACAGTTGTGAAAGAGACTGACATGCCTACTATACCAAAGCACGCGAAGATGAGCCTTAGCCATTCTAGGTCTAAAAATAAAATCATTTAAAATTATATTCACAAATAATATTGATCATAATAATAAGTTATTAAGTATACAAAATTTTGAGTTATAATAATTGTGGGTAAACAGCGTTAAAGTACGTACCCGAAGTAACAAAAATTAACAAAAAACTTGCAAGACCAGCTATACCGTTACTTGCAGCTAACGTTATTCGTCTACCGAGAGTATTCATTGTCCACCAAGCGAGGAAATTGCCAGGAATCTGAATAGCCCCAGACAGTGCAAAGTTCAAAAAAATGTCACCTCCGACATGTCCAATGTATTGAGTCATTCCAAATAGACCCATGCCACAAACAATCCAATTGAAAAAAATTGACAATGACTTGACTCTCATATTAGGTGTGCGAAACAGATCCAAAAATGAAGCTCTGCCATCTGCTTCCGTCTTTTTGGAATTCTAATAAGAAACGTTGAAATATTAGCTTAATGAAATTTGAGAGAAATTTATGGTTTCTGAGTGTTTTTTCACTTCTCTTTAATTGTATGAAAATTACCTGGTGCAAACAGTGTTTTCTGACTATTTCAGGTATATCTTTATCTTCTAATTTATTAACTTTGGCAGCAGTTTGGAGGACTTTAGAAGCAGCTCTCTGTCTACCCATGGCTAAGAGCCATCTCGGAGACTCGGGAACTACCCACCAGTAGCTGAGCAGTACGATAGACGGCAAAGTCATTGCGATTTGAAGATGTTGCCAATGTCTGAACCAATAAGCGAGCCCGGCCAAAGACATATGACCCAAACTGTAAGGAATTTGGTAAAGGATCGTTATAGCAGCACGCCAACTCTTGCCGACGATTTCCATACCTGTAAATTTATTGTCCCTTTAAATATTGCTTTGAAAATAGCACATCGAGCAAAAATGAAAGATCAACTATTTCAAAGCTTTCATCAAATTAAGTCGTTTCCGTACTATTGTCCGAGATGGTAAAAATATAATTTATAATCTTTTGACTAAGCAAAAATGTTTGTGTTAATGAATTTTCAATATCCAGAAAAATTTGTAATAAGGTGCTAAACTTACATATTACGTAACTAGTGACCATTGTACCACCAGTCGCAACGGCACTTAAAAATTTCATTAACAGTAGAGCCGGAAACCATGGAACAACGGCGCAGCCAATGCCAGATGCCAATTGAAGCACAATAGAAACCATTAGAGGAAGTTTTCGGCCAAATCTACAAAGGATGATTATATTGCATAAGTTTTAAGTGACTATTTGGCTTCTCGATATGACTATGCAGTTTATGGGATTGAAAGACAAAGTGCCAAAAGTATTTTATTTTAGTATTCACGCATTGAATGCATAATTGACTGACATGCAAAAATGAAACTTAAATTTTTCTTTATGTACCACAGGTGAATAATATTGTATGAAAACGTATAGTTTATGATGCTAATTGAAATGCAATTAAAATCAACTTGGAAAATAATAAAATGGTTAATTTAAAATAAAGAAAAAATGATAAACTTGCCTATCAGATAAAAAGCCAAAAGAGATGCTACCAAGCAAAATACCAAACATAAGAATGGATTGTTGGAGGTTTGCATAGTGCGAACGAGAACACACGAGATTCCACTAAAACAGAATCAGTTTAAAAAATAAGCAAATAAAAACATAAAAGAAAAATATGTTTACACAAAAAAACGATTGACATATTCGATTGCATAATTTTCAATGGTTATAAGTGTTATATCAAACGTGAGTGTACACGCTGTATATAAATAAAAGTTACGCGTTGCAAAAATTTACTGTATAAGCGTGAGTATAAATCGTGAAAAACCTCATTACTTCAATCCAAGTCTAGGATTCAAAGACATCCTGTCTTTCCTCGAAGTTATCGATAAACATCTCATCGTGTGAATAATCATTATCCACGTAACACGTAGATCATACACGTCTGACATAACACATAACCCTCCGGAAAGTCCGTAAATGACGAAATCCACATAAAAAGAAATGCTTTTTCAAGAATTCTAGAAACGCAAAAAATTTATTAATGCTTGAGTGTCTCGACTAATCCTATCCTGTTATTCAGTTCAAAATATAATCAAATCTGCTTGCGTACAATGCACAAGTATTCTACATATTATCTATGCAGTATACCTACATGTCATATATGGATAATTATATTAATGTTCAGACGGTAAATATCACATTCGCTTTGAGATTAAAATTGGTTGGGAAAACCAAGTGTCAAGATACATTGTTTGCGATTGTGGAACTCGTAATAATGCATTTTTCACATGGATTTCGACACAAGTTTCGTTTCTTTTTCTACGTCCGTAATGCATCGCACGAACAGAGTGACGTCAATCGGCGCCTACTCGGCACTTGGCAAAGCGCCTATACCTGTGATATTATGGTCTCCGGAAAGACACTCCTGTCGAATTCCCATTCACTGCACTCGACGTCGCTGCCATTGATCGTCGCGTGGCACTGATCGCTCCCGTTTTGAAAGCCCGGCAGCGTGCAATTGTAGGTCTGCTGTGGCGCCATGAAGACAATGGCCAACTGATGCCAGGCCACCGGGAATTTGACCAGGGATATGGCTGTGCAGATGAGGACCTGCCAGCGGCCGAGGTAACCCATTGCCCGCTGCACCTCGTCGCCGCTAGTGACCACCCCGACGTTTCCATTGCCAGCTGCCTCGGCATCCTTACAGCCGTTGATGATGTGCTTGCCGTTTAAGTCTGAAATTATGCCGTTATGACTACCATTAGACTATCACGACGACTGATTAGAAGGATATTAGTCGAGCGATCGCTTGCACTGTTTGCGCGTCGGTCTTATTTTCGTATTCTATGTGAAAGTAAGTAAGTAACGAGCGCGAAAAGCTCTTTTGTGCAATGGGATGAGATTAGCGCAAGAGGCACGTTGCCTAGGCAATCTTGCAGCAACGCGAGTGACCTGTGTCTATTGCTGCATACTTATAAGCCTGGAATTATGAAATTCATTATTCAAAAAATAAGTAAGTAGATGACGTTGTACGTAATAAAATTACTCATATAAATAGACCGTCTGCATTGAATCATTGGTTATTCATTCTGCTTAATAGCAACTACGAGTTCAGAATATTTTTCATAGTTTAACTAAACGATACGATCTAATAATATCTTGTAGAGAATATGACGACATTGGCTTGTGGTTTTTCAAGTTAATAAATGCAAAAATTGTCAATATTACTGTTTAAATGTCATATTTTCAGTTAATATTATTTAATTTTTCCCAAAATATGCGTAACTCAATATCTCACACTTACCATCCCAAATAATATTTAGTCGCATTAAAAAATGCCTGTTTCATAGATAAAGATGAAGTCTTTATTAGGAAATTCAAAACCAATTATACGTCTCGTAAACTTGTCGCTATTAGATACTGCAATTTCTTTCGGAAATACCCGGCAGATACCAGTGCCTATAATTACAATGTATAACAATTTTTCAATTAACCCACTTGAAGCATTGAACCTGTTACGCTACATCACGTTCAAATCTAATATATAGCATTAAAAATTTCTCTTTGACGACACTCACCGTCTTAACAAGCAAGAACGAGTTTTGCTTCCTCACGAGTCTGTATCGCATTGAAAGCTTACTATATATGATGTAAAAGTCGCAGTCGCACGACAAAGTTATATATCTACGCAACTAGAACAAATTTTGGAGATGATCAGAATTCGAATATCATTGATTGTATTATTGAATCTATACGCCTCTCATATATAGTAATAAAGAACGCAATTATGATTCTTCAACAAAATAAAATGAAAAGGTTTAATGACTTATCCAGAAAGTTTTTCGATACTTTATAGAAATCAAGGGATGAATTCAAACGTTATTATAAAGTCCAATTATATGAAGACATAGGAGTGCATAATTGCAGAAATCTAAGAAGCCGATCCACGTAGAAAGTCGGCGCTCAATTAGCAGCGCAACAATAAAGGCAAGCACTCATCGCGAGTTCACGGCCCTGTAACACTTTTATTTACGAGAGAGTACAGCCCCTGCGGCATCGGCGAGATTCCGCATTGAGAGTTACGCGAATAACGAGTTGAATGTAATAATGACACGTTCACGTGGCGTCGCCGCCGCGCACAGCCGCCGCGATCGCCGTTCACAGGTACAAATAATGCACCGAGAGCGGAGAGCCTTGAGACGATCGAGAGCAGCCTTCGAGGCGTGTTTTCAAGAATCTTGGCGCCGTCGCCACCAAGACAAATTTCAGCCCCCTCTATATATGTATATACATACAATTGATCGATCGATCTCTCTTCGGCAAAAGAAGTAAGGAAGAGTTCGCGGGAAGGATTATTGATCTCGCAAGTCTTTACGCGAGGATCGAGCGCATACACCTGTATTCAATCGAGTATCCGCTCACGATACACGTTGACGATTGTATAAATATACATATATACATATAGGCTAAGGCCTCGTCGGTGACGAAAGTAAACGAACTTTCGAATATCGGCGACTGGATATTTGCAGCTCGTGTTATGAACCTGGTTTTTCTTTTATTACTTCAATCGTGCTTCGGTTACGTGCGAGTAAATCGATGGACGGAACTATATATGTTCATGTGCGACTGAAGAAAATGTATTTCACTATATAACAGGACGACTTTATTGAATGATTCACGTACCATGATCCTTGGTTTGCAAATTCTTCATTACACTGCCTGGTAATGCAGTACGTCAGAACTAAATATAGCGATTAGGCCGAAAGTAACTTTTTGGAGAAATTATCTGCAACATAAAGAGCAAGCGCTTGTTTCAGAATCAGTTTGTTCGACTCAGCAAACGAAAACATTTTTATACATTTTTTTTTGCATTATTCGCCATGCGAAACTTTTTCTATAATACCTATTTGATGTCTGAGATTAATGTTCTTTTTTATACATAAGACTCGCAGAGTTGTTTCATTAATTAGCAAAATAAATCATGTTTTAAATAATGATTTCTATATGTACTATAGTAGTCGGCATGATTATATACCGTTCACAATTGTTATCTTGCTTCGCGTACACGTTTACACTACTCGTGTGAAATGAAAATTTTCACCTGTGACGAATGTGAATACAATGTAATTAAAAACGTTTGTCATGCAATATATATACATGCGTTGCGGAGTGCACGTAGTATAGGTATGTTGAGTATTACACACGTGCGCAAGTGTCGACGGTATATTAACATCAACTGCCATGGAATTTCTTCCGCATCGTTTCGACAACCCATTTATCTTTCATCGTTTTGAAAAACATGTTTTTTAAAGAGACAATAAAAATACAGTGCATATTTATGTAGAAAATAAAAGGATGCAATAAGCGACTTATTATAAAACTTGCGTATTTAACAATTGAGTATTATATGGCGTCATTAATTCATTACAAAGTATAACTTGACCTCTCGCAACCTAAAAAACAAAAGAAAGAAAGAAAGCAAGAAAAAAAGAAAAAAACGTGCTATGTAGGCTCGCAAGGAGCTCTCGTCGAACGTTTTATGCAGGAAAGCATCGTCACCCTGACATGACATCAAATGGCATCGGCTGATCGCGGCGCTTATATTTTCCTAACGAAGCTGTAGTATCGCGTTGCACGTGCCCAACTTGTTAATTGAGCTCAATTTTTTTATTCTCTAGACGCGATTGTGGAAATCTCGTATAATGCAAGTTTTTTTGGACTAGACGTTAGTGAGTTTGCAAATAACTTATATAGATACATTTAGATATTAATTTGTATTACGCATTGGGTCGATAGTCTGCCTGCGGGGAATTTATTCATAATTCGTGCAAAATTACGAGAACGTTACAAGTTTTAAGTGAAGATTT
This sequence comes from Philotrypesis tridentata, assembly GCA_018906965.1. Lineage (NCBI taxonomy): Eukaryota > Metazoa > Arthropoda > Insecta > Hymenoptera > Pteromalidae > Philotrypesis > Philotrypesis tridentata. The sequence goes on along the minus strand of JACCIB010000015.1, from coordinate 672,129 downwards.
TCATTTGTGTATTTGCTTATGCTGATTTGAGTTCAGTGTCGAAGGCAACGCAATTTGCAATACAAAGAGTCCAATCAGTTTATTGAACTTCATCTTAATAATACATCATTTTTTACTCTTGGATTCCTGAAACTGTGTTCTTACGAAAATCCGATTTGAATACGAAACTGTCTTATCTCTATTTGCGAATGTTGACTCCTTGATATTACACTGCTATAATGATGTATTATTGAAGACGCACTATTAATCAATGGGATATGTGCTAATTCTTAAGTTCTGTTATAAACAAAGCACATTATACCAACTGATAAACAAGTAAATAAATGAATAAATGTATGTGCATAGTGTAGTGTAAAAATAACAATCAAAGTTTTTCGTATCTGTATAATTAAAATGTTCTCTGCTCAAGCTTACACGTGCGTGCGAAAATATGTAAAAACGTGCCAAAGCTCGCATTACAAACCTGTGAAAGGAAACGCGCTTAAACACATTGAATTGAAGATTGCATTATCGAACGACCTCGCGCAAACAATGACAAAATAATCCGATAAGAACGTCATTAAGTGCAGCAAGATAGACGAAACGTCGCATTAAACAAAATTCACAGGCTGCTGCAGTCTTTCGCGGCGCAGTCCAATTATAGAAGCTGCTCCTGCGATCGCACACGCGCGTCACCGCGAAATGAGAGAGAAAGAGCAGGAGAGAAAGAGAGAGAGAGAGCAAGGAAAAAACAGATAAAAAATAACGTGTAAACGGCTTAGTGCGAGCGCTGCAAAAAGTCTTGAGGAATGCATCAGAAGCAACAAGATCGACAGCCGGTCGATTATCAAGCAAGTTACCTCAAAGTTATTACGGCTCTTTATTGCTATCAGCTTCGCGAGGGAGAGAGCGGGAGATGGAGAGAGAGAGAGAGAGAGAGAGAGACAGAGAGCACCGCTAATTATAACCGGCCGTAAAAGAGCGCGGTGGCGCACTCGCGCTGGCGCCGTGGGACCGCCGCATCCCGCAGTCGCAATTGAGACTGCGCTACTCGCGAGCAATTTTCGCGCGCAAGTTTTTCGCGTTAGAAGGCCTGCAGAAAAGCACGCGCGGTTTTCCTCGAAGGTATAAATCCAGAAGGGAGTCGAGGAAGAAGCCGACGAGGAGCTGCACTGATCAACGCTGTACACTTACTATTGAGTCTGCGCGGGGTGGGTAGAGCGCCGGGTTCGTTAGTCCCGTCGACGCGCGAGAACTGCCGACTCTTTGTCCGTCATCGTCGACGTGCGATGCTGCGGCCGCGCGCTTATAAAAGACACGCTGGGCCGATGCGATTCCGAGGAGCGCGCGGCGCAGTTGCGCGCCGCCGCGTTATAGCTCGAAGACAAGAAAGACGCGCGCACGATCAGCTTAATTGTAGTGCTGCCATTACCGGTCGTTTATCCCTCCTGTTCACTGCGCCAGTGCGAAATTCGAGGAAAATTCGTTTGCTCTTGGAATTGCCGCTTGGAAGTTGGTGCGCGATCAGTCAGAGAGCGAGCCGTTGAGCCACGCGCGTCTATATGCTTTTCTTTCTCTCCCCGCGCGGCAATCGTCATTTCATTACACAAGCTGTGATTATTGATCTCGACATCGGTTTTCCTGATGCACGCCTCTTCGCTAAATCTACGAAACAACGCACGCAGTTAGAAAAAAAATCATCTGCAAAGCTGCGGAGAAAAACGAATGATCCTGCACTCTTCTCGCATACGAAATATTTAACTATTGTCAATCTTGCAGAGTTGCTCACCTCCCGCTATAGTTATAGTTATGAGCAAAAAGGTGATTCGCCAACTCCCGACCGCAGAGAGTATACAAGATACTTAGTCGCGGCTGCGTGCGGTCCCCAAAATTGCTCGGCCGCGCAAGGCGCCTCGTCTATCTGTTTATTTTCTGTACTACATAAGATGAGCGAACGTCGCTAAAAGTCGCGCGCCTTTCGCCCTACTCCCCCGCGCTTGCTCACACACAATACGAGAAAATTGGCATGGACTCGCGAGCCAGTGGCCTTGGCTGTCAAGAAATGCGCTAAACGCCGAGTCTCGTGTTTGAATCTTCTATTTATATTTTTATTTCTCGCGCGATTTTCAGCGAGATGAGGAAGTCGGCTCTCGCGCGCAGAAGCGGCATCCGGCATAATAGATCGTAAAAAGCATCGAGATAAGAGAATTGTTATGCACGTGGATCCCCGCTGTTGTGACCACGGGAATGCGACAGTCGCCACACGAAAAATCATACCAAATTAGTCGCAGTTCCGTTTCGAGGAGTACAGAATCTGGAGGGATTAGAAGATGTTGTTATTGAAGCGGAGTGGCTCGGTACATTGAGAAAAGTATGTGAGTAAAAATTAATAAAATCTGGGTAAAAATTACTATCATCTATATTACAATTTGAAATGTTTAAAAATTCATACTTATGTCATAGTAATTTTTACTATTGAAATCCATATCAACTCTAAAAGTTGATATGGAACATAGCGATTTTTACTCTCAGTGTTTTCTTATGCAATGAAAAATTTAGTTCAGATATAATTTAGAACGTTATTTTACATGTATTGCTATCCCGAATCAAGAGCACGTAGAACCTGTAGGAAAATTATAATAGCAGCACCTGGAGAAACTGGAATTTTCAATGCTGTTTAAAATTAATTAGAACTTGTAGTAACTTACAGTAACGCATCCCTATTCTAAGCACTCCCCAGTTTCCATATTGTATTCAGCATAAATCACGCATTTTAAGGGTAACACTTTCCTCGCAAAAGCCATGTTGCGCACTAATTTTTTTTTTGCTTAGCGTTGACAGCTCTGATGTGCGGAAACGATCGCGCTTGCTCGCAACGAAAAGAATATGATTTTTACTATTGCTTCCTCCTAGAAGAAGCTTTGTGATAGTAATCTTACAAGTTTGCGTTATAACACTCAAAACATGATTCTAAGATGTTTGGAAGTGAAATCGAGCATTTTTAGAAAATGTCCGGATGGATGTATAATGTATGTATGTATTCATTGCAAGTAAGTTTTTTAAATATGTTTTTCTTTTCATTGAGAAAGCGTTTTTCATTTCACCGATCCGTCTTTTTAAAATTATGGTCATTTTATGTATGTCCCCGAGTTTTTGCATCTGTATTAGGAGGTGAAGCCCCTCCCCTCGTCATTATATCCCTACTCCATACAGTAATACATATAGGATTTAATCCAATTCCACAGTAATAATGTTGTTAACTGCTAATTGGCTTATAACCCCGCCCATTACTTGAAAAATTTCGATACCTAGGGTGAACGTTTATTATCAAATTATGTACAATTGTTATTGTACATAATTTGAAACACAATTTTCACGATAAATAATGTTAAATAGGCAAAATATTGAAATATATATTTATGCGCATGTGAAAAAAAAACTGTTTAGGAGGAAGCTAAGTGCCAGGGACTTGGCAGCGGTTTTTTCACTATACTGCGGTTACAGTATTGTGTAGAAAAATTGTAGTAAAATCTCTCAGACTCATTTCTGTCACCCGCAGTTGCTATTGGCTATACTTAGTAATTTTTAACCGAATTTCGTAAATTTTTACTCAGCAATTTTTCCCAGTTATAGTGATTTTTGTATTCATCGATAAAAATCTACAAGAATTGCAATCGATAGCTGAATTCCAATTACTATAGGTATAATGCAACGGCACAATCAAAAGAATCACAAAGTACCGCTCGTATAAAATATTGAATTGCAATGACGTCTAAACACCCTCATATAACTTTATTCACAGGAAAAATCCAGCTCAGAGCATTATCGCTCGGTTACGAAAATCAGTACTTATATATGATTCCAGAATCGTTATAAAAATGGGTACAGTTTCTAATAATCGACGCCTTTCACTCTACTCAGCTCCTACAACCTCACACTATCAGACAAATGTCAAAGTTGTATCCGCGAATGTCGAATGAGGCACTCATACTTTTCCAATCGAACATATATATAGTCGCTTATTATAAGTTTGCGCACACGCACACCTCCGAAGTGACTTAATAAGTCGTACGCAGCTTCTAATTAGCCATGACCATTCATCAACTTCTTCATCCTGAGCTAATTCTAATTTATGCATGTCGTTGCATCCTCCTCCGAGTTGATTATTATAAGAGATGCAGCTCTCTCAAATGGAAAATATTATAGCTGGCGACAAAAAATTGCGGCTTTATGCAACCGTATATGTTTCAGATATGTGAGATACATTAGTCACGCTTTTATAAGTTCAAAGATTGCTTGCTTTGACGGTTTTGCAGGATTGATAAGACGCCGGCGATTGAGAGGCAGCTATACATATAAAACACTTATTACTAGATGATTATTATCTAGTATTGTACTTTTAAATATAAATTTACATAATTTATACTGATCGTATCTTTCAGGAATGTCATTTATATTTGCAAACAAACTTTGCACGGCTGCATTATATTACTTACCTACAACTTATCCGGAACTTTTATTAATGCACATTATTGCGCTTATCATTGTAGTAAAATTACGAGATAATGCAAACCAGGATTTTGCAATAATAACCGCATTGATACTTGTTGCGTCATTAACGATTTTGCTGAGCAATCGACTGAATATCTTTGAAGTAACTATCTAAATTGCGCTATAAGAACTCTATTAACCCTCAAACATTGTTAAATAAAAGTTAATTGCTCTTTCGGTATTGCATAGATTGATATTACTTTAAGCATTTTATTTTAAGCGAATGATTGCCGTATGATAGGATAGTGCTATTCAAACTTGTACATTACCGTTACAAGCGTATAACGTCATCAGTTAAAAAAAATTATAATATTTTCATTGATCTTAAATGTTTTATATTTAAATGATTTTTCATTTTCCTGTATAAGTAACAAATTATAATTATGTAACGGAAAAACTGTATTTGTTTAAAATCATGAATAAGACGCTATACGATAACACTTCTAGTGTCGGTTAAAATGCTGATATTAAGTTTTGGTTAACTGCCATATGAATATTCAATGCAATAAACAGGGGCAACGGCATTTAAAAATTTCTTTGCCAACTGAAAATAACGTTAGAAGTCAATTAGCTACCTAAATATGTTAAAAAATGCGCGACATCTTATCGAATTCGAAGAATACGTGCGGCGATACGTCTCTATCGCTGTACCGATAGACTCTCAGACTTTACAGATCGCTGCTAAATTTCCGCAATAGTATGTAAAGAGAAACTATAAACATAAACCGCTGTCGAAACTGCGATAGACGACGAGGGCTTTTCCGTCACCGATCGTTACACTCGACGGTGATAGATTGAGCGTTCGTTAACCGCAACGACGCGCTGATCAATTGGTCGTCACGAAAAATATTTTCCATCATTCCGAAAATAAAAGACATTGGATGAATAGGCAGATAGCCTCTTATCGTTTCAAATTCTTGTTTTATTTATCCTTTATGCTTTTTTATTCTGAATATATATATAATCCTCTGTACACCTACTGTATATACATACATATAACTTTTTTAATTCCAAAACTATACATGTATATTATTTACTACTATCAGATTGCCGTATCGAATGCAATAAATTTATCTCGGAAACTAAAACTCGACTAATGAGTTCGTTAGAAATTCCAAAGATCTTGAAACATTATATATACTTGCATAGATTACGACTCGTTAAAAAATAAACTACTTCAATTACGAGTTGCCCCATAAATAAGAATGAGAGTTTCTGCCTTCAAACGTTTACTCGCACTTTATATCATTTGAAAAATTAAAATTTTTTTAGTGTTTTCGTATTCAAAGCAACATTATACTAAGCCTTGAATGACGCGCTGGATTTCGATGCAAGCATCGTTCTAGAATGTGCATGCCAACGGTACGATAAAGGAATGCGTAAAATAATGCAAGGAAAAGACATTGCAACAAACGTAAAATTAATTAGACTACTTATTCATCGCTTAAACACGTAACTCTCATTGAGATATTTACTCTTTGTCGAGCTGAGGGCAGTAACACACAAGGAGACAATTCATTCATTGACCTTTCACAAACTAAATACAAGTCTGATGTATCAATCAACAATGCCTACGCTTAAAAATGGTCGCGGCTGTATTAGCAATGCACTGTGTAAAAATTCGGTTACACAAGAACTGCTGTTTCAAATCTGCTCAATGAATTTTCATACAGTTCGTGCGTAGCCAGTGTACAGTGCATACTAAATAAACGAAATAATGCTTGGCTTTTCGTGTTTTAGTATAGATCCTTCATTAAGCAATTAGATTGCTCATGTTAAATAAGCAAATCATTCAAGTTTTACTAAGAAATAACTGTAAAATGTAAGAGTTTAAAATTTGTTTAAAAAAAATTTAAAGCCTGTTTTAATTTAAATTGACCAGAGATCACGAGTTACCGCAAAAAAAAAGAATAAAATAAAATAAAAAGAAAAATTAATACAAAATTTCGATATCGAAAAGCATTTGGATTAAGAAAGTGAAGAAAACGAATGTAATAAAAGCCAAAGAAAAGGAAATGTATCGCTTGGCTAAAAGAGAAACTCTGCGCGACTTGCAGTATATCGAAGGAAAGCAAAAGTAGACTGCAAAAGCTTGTTTACCCGATAAAGCATGCAATAAATCATGAAAACGAAGCTCTCGCTCGTCAATCGGCGATTGATCGTTGGAAGCGCGCGCGGCTGTCTCAATAAACTATATCTTACCTCTGGAGTTTGCGCGAAGGCCGGCGCGAGCGTCGCCGCGACGTTGGCTTATTCAAATCGGTATTGACCTCCGCGGAAGTCGTGCGTGCCTTATCCGCGACTCTGCTGAAATGCTGCTGTGGTATACCTGCCGCTCGCGCGCGCACGGCTGCGTCCGATGAGCCGTGAGCTGCAGCGTCGTCAGCACACAGTGAACAAATGCGAGACGTTGCCGACCGCACTCTTCCTGCGCGGTGCAGAGCAACGCCAACAAGTCTGCCGATTGAGACACGTGCGTGCGTGCGGAGCGCGAATTCCTCGCGCTGCAGCGCGCCGCGAAAAGCGCTGCGATGACTTGGTGTGTCGATCGATCGACTACTTATACGCGGCTTCTCGAAAAATCCTTATCGTCTCGTCAAAGTCGTCTCGGCACGGCTACTGCAGCTTCTGCCGCGCGGCTTACCGATCTCTCGCGTATTATAGGGTCAGGTCCCCTGACGAGTCTCCAGTCGCAGCGGCAGCTTTTCAAATATTTATCTTCTCAACGCGCCTGTGTGTCTTTCCTTTTCTCCGACTTGTATTAAACAGTGGCCGGTTCTCGGCGCTGTCTGCCGCTCGGCTTCTCGCGCTCGTTTCTTCTTCTCTTCCGTCCGACGCCAGCCGCCGCTCGTGACTTCTTCTATGCCCTTATCTCTATCGAAATACTGCCTCCTGCTGCTCGAACGTCGCGCCTCGTCTTTGCGCTCTACGCGGAGAGCAAACAATGTACTGCTGAAGGCGCTGCTCGGCCTCGCACACTCGCACAACTTTCGGGCTCGCGCTAATCGCTCTCAGCCGAATCTATGTGCGTCTTAGCAATTAAAACGACGAAATCGCTAACTCGCGATACCGAAAATCGGCGCCTCGCCGTTCGCCTCGGTACTGTGCGGGATAGGCTGTGTGCGCGCGCGCGACGAGGGACGGCGGTGCAGGCGGCGAACGTACGAACGCGAGCGCGCGTTCTTTCCTTGTCAATGCGCTCGCCGAGTGTGTGCCTCGCGTGTTAAAGCGCACTCGCTTCTCAAGCCCCGCCAAAGGAGAGAGCGCGCGCGCACAGCCGAGGTAGGAGAAGGTGCCTATTATGCCGAGGCACTGCATGCGACTGCCACTCCACTTGCGCTTACTCTGCTCGGCGGATGCACATAAGCCGCACTGACCGCAGTAGTCTGTGCTCTCGCTCTCGCACAGGATAGCCATCGCTCTAGACCAGCGGAAAGTAGCGACGAGTATCCGATAGTGGTGGAAGACTGCAAGTGCCTGTGCGACAGCTTACGACTCTTTACAGCGAGAGCGCACGCTGCAGACGAGGCGCGCACTCCACGGTACATAAAGATGGCGCCATCCAAGGATCGAATTGCGCGCGCAACACTCTTAAAATCCATGCCTGCGCCAATAATAATTGTCTCTTCTCGTAGATTATAGCCGTAATCGAGAGGTAATTACATTGCCATTTGCTGCTGTACCACCTGATCGTGGGACTTGAGTGACCGACGTGCCGCGCTCGCGACCATCCCAGGCACGATCAATTAATCTCTAATGGACGCCGGTTCTCTTGCGCACAGCGATGCCTGTTCTGTATAAAGAGTAAAACTATAGCTGGTATTTATAACGCAGTCCATTTTGCAAATCTTCGCGTAGTTCTCGGCAAGTCGAGTGCGCAAAAAATCATCGATTTAGCGGCTTACATGAGCATGCTTTCTACGTATAGTACTCATTTCCACCTGCAACGTATATAGGATGAAATGGAAAATTTTAAATCGACGGTTGAACACTAAAGTCAACAATCGTGCATTTACGCCTTTGCCTACATACCAAGCATGCATTCGAATGGCAGTCCAAGCGCAGTTGCAAGCACTGCGCTCCAAAGCTAGAGCCTTATCGCAAAAGCGCGTATATACTGCACATGATGAACGCGATGATGAGAGCAAGAACAAAAAGAAACGGATTGGTCTGTAATGTACTCTCTGATAATTACTTGTGCGCATGTATGACGACTGAGCAGTAGCTGGTTTCATTAAGAAATATTGAGCTTGATTGGCTCGCTGGCGTTGTTAACAGCGCATTACAACATTAATTAATGCTGTCGATGATAGTCCGCTCCCCCCCTCCCCCGATCTCTATATCTCTGTCTCTGATATGTTTATTTTCTACGCGGAACTGGCAGGAATATTAGTCTCAGTGATTGAACAGAGCATCTCGGGATACGATACTTTTGATTTCTGATGACGTATGAATGTTTTATTGACGTGCGTACATTTAATACGTGCACTCGTGCGATGAACATTCGAATACGTGATTATGAATCGCAGGGTCCCTTACTATGCAGTTCAAGCTATCGATTAATTCTTTTCTACCTTGCGAACGATGCGCAGCGTAGAAATCGAATTAATCAATTAAACAATGAAGTTGGTCGTATTTTGAGTTTTCTATAAAAGATTGTCTTATTTTTTGGGACTTTTCCTCAATATTTTAATTCAACAGTATGTTTGGCAATGAAATTTTTGTTTGCATTTTACGTATACGTTTGGTATTTCTCTGTTGCATATTCGTACGAATGTATAAGATTGAGAAACGTTTTGAGCTTTGTTGTATCTCGTTTAAGTTGCTTTCTTTGTTTTCTTGCGGTCAATCACTATAGCTAATAGCTTTTTTTCGTTATTTTAATTATTTCTACTATCAATTCAAATTTTACTATCTCATTAATGAAATATAACAAATATATGAAACTTTCTACACTTAACGATTAAAGAGAATTCAATGAGATTATAACTCAATATATTATTCATTAATTTAAGTTGCAAAATTACTTTTAAACAACAATTGTTACTTTTAAACATGTAAAACTGCGAGTGCGTGAGACTTCAAGAAAATTCTCAGTGCAAGCGCTGTTCTCTTTGCAATTCCGCGTTAAAAAGGATATGCTTTAACAAGGTAACTGTTAACCTACTATCTTAAATTCAGCTGAAATTGGATTAAACTATTTTGTAATTAGTTGACATATATTAGCTCATAGCATGAATCATAATATACAAGCTTAAATAATATGATAGTGCAAAATATACAATGCAAAGATGTCTACAAGAATGTCACATATTTGAAACTTATATACCTGAAAAATAATATAGTCTAATTTTTTTTTTAATGTCTTCTTTTTCTGAGATATCAGATGAGTCGTAAGAGTAATAAGAGTAATAAAAAATATAGCATTATATTCTGATTTTCGAGGTAAGTACACTGTTCAGTGATAAGAATATCTCGTTAAAAACCTGGTACATATAATACAAGCGATTTTCTTCAAGTCACAGCACTTGCCTCTTATGCTTAGTAGAGATTAGAGTGTTAAGATGATAGGTAAAACACATACAGCATAAAAGTTTAAAAAAACGTTAAAAGCATACTTTTATACTTGTATAATTTTATAACGTCGATCGCATTGATAATAACTATTTTAATTTTTATTTTAGTAACAAAATTATTCTTGTCATTTTTACTTCTCTCTGTCACATGGGGATCTACAAGAAAAAGCACAGTAAAAGTTAATAGAAATAGTTTTGTATTAAATGAACTAAAATTGTATCGACAATTAACTCAGGAACACAATATAATAGAAAATAAGATATGCGCCTCTGATACTTTAAATTGTGCAGAAGAAAACGTAAGTCAAATTTTTCATAATATATTGTCTATATAAAATACAAAAATAATCATTTCTATTGTATTATAATTCACAAAAAAGGTTTCAAGGAAAAACGAATCAGAGTTAATGTCCACATCAAATATAATTTTATATGCTAATAATAATTCTGTATTGAATAAACTATATAGTGTAAAAGGAAGTAGAGTCAATGTCCCCAGTACCAATAATAGTTCAAAAATCATTACTATTTCTAATTGGAAAGCGATTACATATAATTTAAGAAAGAACATACAACTGACGAAACAAAAACAAATTTTCAGAAACAAAAATAAAGCTTCGGAAAATATCGCTTTAATAAACAATTCCAAAAAGGTAATTACATCTGTAAATGAAGGTACTCCAATTAAAAACTTGAAAACAAAATTAAATAGATTCGTTAAAATCAAAAGAAGTCTCTCAATGAAAGAAGATGTAGAAAATGAAGGCATGCGAAAATTAATAAGAGAGTCTATATTAAATCGATGGAAAGAACTGAAAATAGCTGTTAAACTTCTGTTAATAGATAATTATAGATTCTCACAGACAATACTTTTACAAGAAATAACTGGTAATGAAACATATAAACCTCGACATGCTTCTAGATTAGCAAAAAAATTGTTGCAACTTTACTGGGTATTAAAAAGGGACATTTTAGAAACAATAAAATTCATGAAAATACAGTTTACTAGTCAAGTTACAAAACGAAAATTGAAAAACCAGGAAGTCTACGAAGTTCAGCAATTATATCTTGCAAAAATTCAAGATTTAATAAAAGCCATAATTATTGTATTCAAGCAAAATGTAGTTTTAACTGTAGAGCAATTACGCTTAGAATTAAAATCTTTAACAGATTACATTACTAATGAGGTAACAACAAGTAGAAACCTAATTACTGAAGTAGCTTTTGATCCAGTATATGAAATTACTGTTGCAACAAATTATGCAACATTACAATTAACTACAGAAATACCTGTAATTGGTCACGTACCTGTAGAACATATTCCTTTAAGCACAAGTACGTTAACGGAAATAAATGATGCAGATGAGGAAGAAGCTTTCCAACTCAAACGGCAGGTAATTTTTGATAAAGTTATATCATTATACCATTTTAAATAATGTATTAAACTTAAGGTTAATAGATCATAGCATTTACTTGGTTCAATGATTAGTACAACTAAGATCATTCTTTGAACATAAAATCTTTTTATCTTCACACTGCGCTGAAAAAACCACTATCGCTTCCAGGTACCTGGAGCGAAATTCGTAATTTCGGCGCTAGTGTGAAGAAAAACAGTATACGCACCACAGCAGTAAATTCGAACAGTCCATATCTGTGTTTGTCAATATATACGAGGTGTGGACTTTCCAAGTTTTTTTCTCTTCAGGCACGTAAACTATTATGAAAAGAAATGTTAGTAAATTAAAGAATTTAATTAATTTGCAAAATCTTTTTAATGTTTTAACACTTTCTTGATTTTTGAGATTTATAGAAACTTTTGTCTTCAATTATTTTCTGATTTTGTTCTATAAAAAGAATTTTTTTACAAAAATTGTCTGAACAGTGCTAATTTTCGTCACGATAATGAGTTCTCTTGATCGTTGCACGTCGGCAATAGTATTTTGTCGGCATTTCAAAATCAATAAATGTTTATAAAACCCAAGATTAACAAAAAAAAAAAAATTATTTGAAGTCCATCCTAAATTGCAGGACAGAATTTTTAATTTACAAACCATGAAATCTGCAAGTCCAGAATCTAACTGAAACACTACATTACGTTACAAGGAGCATAAGTAGTCCTTTATAATATGGTATATTACATAATTATAATAATATAGAAAGTAGCGATACATAAACATCATGCTAGCAGAGAAACTTTTATAGCACGTGCATCGGATCATATAATTTACTATACTGATGAGCATAAATCAACTGTCACACCTGTTTGTATCATTGGCATTATTGGACTGTTGAGTTAGCACAATACCATAATGGACTGTTTATTCCACGGATAAGCGAGACATAAATGGAGATTTATACCTTACAGTGGTATAATATAACAATTGATGCGGGTTATAGACTTACCGAGGTATATAAACATTGTTGTACGTATATAAGCCTTATACATATACCTACATTGTAGGTATATAAACTATGGTATCAATGGACAACAAAATTTTTCACAAAAGACCTTTTTGGCAATGCCAAAACTTTTGATGAAAAGAAAAATCGAATTTAAATTTAAATTTAAATTTTCATTAATTAAAATAGAATATCTCGTTTTTTGTATAGATGTATAAGTAGTATATTCTTATTAGCAATAATAAAATATTTTTCATAAATATTTTACCAGTCATAAAAAAATTATTAGTAATAATAAAATATTATAACTACATTTTTTATTTCTGTTATCTTTTGACTAAACTAAAAAAAAGAATTATCTATCATTCTTAACGATTAATTATCAGTGCCCATAAATATTATTGAAAGTATCAAACAGAAGCACAATTCAAGATAAATACTATCACACTGTCTTTCCGAGATTCTTACTGTCAATACTTAGTAAGCCACTACAGTGAATTAATGTCTGAATTGAAAACTGTTGTTTAATTATTGATCGCATACAAAGTTAAACTTTTGAATAAATTGAAAATGCGTTGTTTAATTGGATTCCTAGCTACATTGATTGTAGCCTGTACAGTTAATGCAACAAAAGATAAGGTTAGTGTAACCTCTTAATACTATTATATTTAACTACACAATTACTTTATAATAATAAGATACGTATTCTTGTGGGTATTGCAAAAAAAAACAGATTACAAATCATACAAGTTTTACAATAGATTTTGAAAACAATCAATTCTTACTGGACGGAAAACCTTTTAGATATGTAAGCGGTAGCTTTCATTATTTTCGAACTCCTAGACAGTATTGGAGAGACAGGTTAAGGAAAATTCGAGCATCTGGATTAAATGCTATTTCTACGTGAGCATTTCTTTATAATGAATTCTACTATACTTATATAATTTAAAATGGCACTAGAAAATATTCTAACTTATAGATATGTCGAATGGAGTTTACACCAGCCTGAACCAAATAAATGGATATGGGATGGTGATGCAGACCTAGTACAATTTTTGCAATATGCTCATGAAGAAGACTTATTAGTTTTGCTAAGACCAGGACCATATATTTGTGCTGAAAGAGAATTTGTAATATGAAACTTATTTATTATTATTTTTAAAGAATTTTTTATTTTACTAGATTGCTAAGGAAATGTACATAATCAATTGACACTATAATTTGATTCAAGGGTGGGTTTCCATACTGGCTGCTAAATTTAGTACCTGATATTAAATTACGAACCAACGATACTAGTAAGTTGAAGTAAAGCATCACACACACACACACACATATATATACGCGCGCGCACACGCACAAACACATAATACACTTAATTATAACATGCCAAAATTTTTTTTTTCATGTAATATTTTTGTAGGATATCTCGAATATGCTGAGGAATATTTGAATCAAGTATTGACAAGAGTAAAACCATTATTGAGAGGCAATGGTGGACCAATAATTATGGTTCAGGTGCTTAAACTATGAATATTTTAAAAATTAGATTATTTTTATTATTATTACTGTTTTATACATATAATATAATATTTATAATCAAATACAATAACTGCTTTACATTATCTAGGTAGAAAATGAATATGGAAGTTTTCATGCTTGCGATAATGACTACATGACCAAATTGAAAAATATTATAAAAGGACATATTAGCACCAATGCTCTCCTATATACTACTGATGGTTCATACAGACAAGCACTTCGCTGTGGACCAGTTTCAGGAGCTTATGCAACAATCGATTTTGGTACTTCTAGTAATGTTACACAAAACTTCAATCTTATGCGTGAATTCGAACCAAAAGTATGTATATCATTTTAATTTAAGACCAAGATGCTTATTACAAAAGTTTTATTAGTCTTATAGAATTTATTACAATTTATTACATTTAAGGGTCCCTTAGTAAATTCAGAATTTTATCCTGGTTGGTTATCACATTGGGAAGAGCCTTTTGCAAGAGTTGAAATACAAAAAGTAATTAAAACCCTAGACGAAATGCTTTCTCTCGGAGCTTCGGTTAATATATATATGTTTCACGGTGGTACTAATTTTGCCTTTACTTCAGGTAAATGATAACAAAATCACTTTTATGAATAGTTGTCAAATATTTCAGTGAATAAAAGATACAATGCTTTATTCTATCTCGCATTAGCAATTTAATTTTTTTCTGTTTATCATGCAAAACGCCCACTTTTTGTGTAACCATACAAATAAACAGTTAATTTTTAAATTGTTTCCATATAACGTGTTTAATAAGTCATTGTATTTTGTAGGCGCTAACATATTTGACAACTACACTCCAGACTTGACATCTTATGACTATGATGCACCTATCAGTGAAGCAGGAGATCTGACAGCAAAATATTATGCAATAAAAAAAACTGTTTCCAAGGTATACTTCAATGGTCATTTGAACTACAATAATTTTTTTAATCATGCATACTTTGCTTATACATTTCAGTGTACATAAAGTACAAATATTTCAATATATGGGTACTTACAAATGTAAAGGTCATATATTACGTAATATGATAAAAAAATGCTTTTTTCCTGTGAAATTTTATCAAAAAAGTTGATTACGTTAAAAGAAAGGTACTTTTGTGTCAGAATAGTATATTATGCAATGGGTATGGAAAGGGTTTATTTACGAAACAAGAGATTACGGAACGAGTTGAAATACTGTAACAAAGTTCGTAAATAAACCTTTTACCTAGTTCTATACGATATTTGTACCACGAGAATTTAAAAACAAATAATGAAGTTGCGATTTTAGGTTAGAAAGATAGAAAAAAATATTACATAAACATCAGTATATGCTCACAATAGATATTGTTAATTAAAGAAAAATGTGAAAAACTCTTTAATAACAAGGATCTGGAATTTCATCTGATTTTGAATATTATAGATAGGCTCATTTTGTTTCTTAGAAAATTTCAGTAAAGATTATATATTATGACCTGAATAAAACTTATAACAAATTAAATTTTCTTGAGAACAAAATAAGCATTAGAATGAAAAAAGATTTCAGGATTTTCGAAATACTTTTCATGTAATGATATTACTTTTTATATAATGATATAAAAATATCTTACAAAACAGTTTTCATAAAATAAACTTTTCTCACGCCCAAAAGTATCTAGATTGATAAACAATCGTCTTCATTTCATAAGATTTCAGAGGAAGTCGATGAAAAAGCATTTTTGATTATATACTCTGATATATGTATTTCTGAAAGAACAATACGATTATATGTTTGCATTATTTTACATTATAGTAGGCTATAGAGAAGCCTATCATTTCTGTTTATTATTTAATTTACAATCAAATATTTCCTCTTTAAATTCTTTAATAACATTTTTATATTTAGTATCTTCCCATGCCCGATATTCCGCTACCAGTATCTGCAAAAGGTGATTATGGTTCATTAAGAATGAGACCCGTCTTAAGCCTTTTCGATCCGAAAGCACGAACCTTATTTGGTTCTGTGCATATACAGGCCAAAGTGCCACCAACTTTTGAAGCTTTAAATTTGTCAAATTGGCTGGTTTTGTATGAAGCTAATCTACCTACTACCGATAAGCAAAAGAATGTTGCTACTTTAAGTGCTGTACCGAAAGATAGAGTTTTGATTTACTTAGATGGAAAATTCTCAGGAACTCTGAGTAGAACGCACCAAGCTAGCAACGTTGCTTTAAAAACTGGTGCTGCCAAAGAAGTCAAATTGCTCGTCGAGAATCAAGGTCGTGTGAATTTTGGAGATACTGATGTCGAAGACTTTAAGGTTAGTTTCAATAAAAATATTGGGATTTTGATAAGAAGATGCATATTTTAATGCAAGTTTACCCCTTGTATCTTTCGTCATAAATGAAGTATGCACACGTTTCCTTCGATTCTTCATAACCCTGTTAATTAGAGTGAACGTTCACATCTTTTACGCCTAATGAATAAAAAATATACTTAAATGTAATTTAAGTAATTTTTACTTACTAGTAAAATAAGAAACAGATTTTCACAAAAATTGAAATTTTGCATCCTAACCTCACGTAGAAATGCAGTGGATTGAAGACATTCAATATTTTAGAAATATTTTAAAGATAGATAAATGTATACAATTAAAAAGTAAAAGTCTATAAATTATACTAATCAAATGTATTCATTTAAGTTACGTATTTTTTACGTAACTATACATAATAAAACCGACTCTGAGTTAGCGATCGAGATATATACATACATCATTAGTTTAGTTATTGTGTTTCATAAGTATCAAAAAATGTTTTCTTGTACATAACTTTACAGTTTAAAAAAATTATATTTATTTTGCAGGGAATATTTAATGTAACACTAAATGATGTCAGTATTACACCATGGAACGTGACAGGCTTTCAATTTAATACGATCCCGGAAGCCTCTTTAGAGATTATTCGATCACGTTCAGAAGAAACTCAAACGTTATTTGGTGGACCGCAGATTCTAATTGGATATTTTAACATTACTGAGAAACCTCGAGATACATTTTTAAATACCGCTGATTGGGGAAAAGGGGTTGCATTTATAAATAATCATAACATTGGCAGATATTGGCCACTGATAGGACCGCAGTTAACTTTGTATGTCCCAGCCCCATATTTAAAAAAGGGAAGAAATACATTAATACTCGTTGAATTAGAGTATGTTCCTAAAAATCGGCAGATAAAATTTCAGTCTTTTCCAATTTTAGATTATCCATCAAACGTTACTAACATTCGTGATTTTTAATTAAATCTTTATTTCGTTTTTTTATGTTGAACTTTGTGTAAAAGATATCTATTATTGATGCAAAACACTCAATAAAACGACTTTTAATTGTATCATATATGATATATGCTTTATAAAGCGCTTTATTTGTATGAAATGGATATTAAATCATTAAAATATGATTCATTATTGATACGCAACAATTAGATTTTTAGCTCACGTGACTTTTCTCACTTACAAATATTACATGAGCTAAAT
The DNA here is from genome assembly GCA_018906965.1 of Philotrypesis tridentata. Taxonomy (NCBI): domain Eukaryota; kingdom Metazoa; phylum Arthropoda; class Insecta; order Hymenoptera; family Pteromalidae; genus Philotrypesis; species Philotrypesis tridentata. Next base: position 654,576 of record JACCIB010000015.1, on the reverse strand, counting down.
AACTACCTTCCACAATCGAATTTCATAAGACCGAAAGCTCGAAAGATTCAAATTTTCAAAAACCAGTACCATTTACGTTGCCACAAGGTCAAAATGGTGAAAACAAGAATATAAAAAGTTGTTTTACTGAAAGTTCAAAAAGCCGAAAGCCATTTTCAACTTTCACAACTCCGAGTCATAAAAATCTTACAGTTTATAAAGATATTGGAAAAATAGTATATTTGTTTTTTTTTTGTTTTTAAAAAAAATATACTATACAAACTTTAATTATTTCTATTATTACTCTTATTTAAAAATGTAATCCTTATAAAAGAAATTTAAAGATACCTGATAATGAAATTAAGCTTAGAAAAGTAATGAGATCATAAAAAAATAGACAAGTTTATTTTTATCTAAAAAAATTTTAATAACGGTAAAAATATTCCGTTGTTCTTTTATTAAACCAAAGATCATACTAAACAGCGTTATTGGACGCGCTAAAATTCCAGGAACAGTCACATTTGCTGGGATTGTAGTCTCCTTAAGCGTATATCGCGTACAGAATGTATACACTTCATGGTCGACGCAGGCGATACAAGCTATATTTATAGGGTTTGTACAGAATCGTAGTCTCTAAGCGTATTTGCATATGGCGTTGATTAGACAACCTCATACACATAATATATTCTCTTCATGTCAACAGTATCAATCATACACAAGTTACGTATAATGTCAAACAATGTGTAACTGCAATCTGTGGGTCTGCGTCGACTGCATGGACAGAGTACGTGATACGGCCTTCACTTAGAAACTACAGCACTACAGACAGTGTTTCTATGGTATAAATATGGCATAGAAGGCGCGGTGAAGCTCGCATTGTACTTCCCATATTCTGATTTGTTATAAAATATTCATTAAAAGTATTAGTCTGGCAGTTACTGAGATATTAGGTTACCATTAAAATTTAGTCTCAAATGCTTATTGTAATGATGTGATGGAAATGGGTTATGCTATAAGTGAAAAATTAGCATGTTTATCCCTTTTTGGTCATTATATCAATATAGATTTCAAGAAACGAACATCCAACTATTCATTGTAAATACATGCCTTTTCATTTCTCCATTTTTAATCAATTTTCGATAAAATATAAATTTATTTTATACTTTCTAAATAAGAAAGAAAAGACAGTTCGCCAAAGAAACTAAATCTTTTTTTATATATTCTCAAAGAAAAAGAAAAAGGTAGCCACGGAAATGAAAATGTGCATTTATAACCGTATGCCTGTATATAATGATTATTAGTATATAGTATAATAATAGCACTATTTATTTAAAATAGTAAACTCTGTAACTTGAATATCAAAATCTAGAGGTCAATAAACTTGTAAAATTATCTAATTTGTTACAGCTTCAAGAAGGAGTTATGCTATGTTATGAATAATGATTTTTCTTTATTGAAGGACATGGTTCTATTCCTTTTAGAATATTTTAATGCAATACTCTGCAATGAAGAATTTTTCATAAAATTTATAGAAATTCCATATTCTCATCATATTTTTTTTCAAATTTTGTACATAAATATTAATTAAGCAAATTCAGAAAAACTTAAAAACAGGATTAATTGATTAGATAAAAGTACATACATAATATAAGTATGATAATTTCTAAACTTTCGGCAAATATTGTTAAAAGTACATGTACATAAAGAAAAAATTAGAATGTAATAAATAAGTCGTAAATCAAACATATACATTACAAAGTTTGACTTGTTATGTACTTATATTATGCAATTATGAATTATTATGTATTAATGTATATTATGTATGTTCCAACAAAGCCATAAAAAACCTTTCAATAATACTTTAAAGCAGAACTTTCAGCAATACACGCAAAACCTGATATAGCCTAATATGGCACTACCAAAAAAAATCTTTCTTCAATGTTATCAATATCATACAAGATCTTATCTGGAATAATAATTACAATTTTATCGAAAGAGATAAATTCTCTCGAAGCTGCAGTAGTCACAATAATTACAATTTTATATTTGCTCGAGCCACAAGTAACAATTACAATTTTATTAAACTGCACATGACTGAAGCTGACAGTATAAGTATTACGTATGAAACAAAAATAGTATACCTATATCTTGCACAAATATTCACACGCGGCTATGTTCACGGTTTAGTTCTTTCGCTTTCTGTACTGAAGAATATGAACTTTATTTGACCTCTTTTGATCAACACAATATCATAATTAATAAATAAAAATGCTTACATGCTAATATTTTGATCGAATACCGTAGATTATCAAATAAGTTATTATAATACATCGAAATATCCTAAGTATAATAATGACTTATATTTATTTCTTCAATTGAAATTTTACAATACCAATATAGAAGTAAATAATGTCGCTGCGCCACCGAGCTTTACAACTCGCCTTCATGGCGCTACCGCGCTACTTGATATTACTTAAAAATGATGTCTCGCTCACATTCAACATTTATTAAAAAAAAAACAAAATTGCATTATTCTATTTGACCCTATATTATATAGTGAATTATATGATCCCTCCGCGGTCACTGGTGAATAATTATCACAAGGCAATTATTCACAATTATCTTGCAGGATAATTGCAAATTGTGAAAGGTGAAAAAAAAACAAATGAGTTTTTTATTTCGCTTCTACGTTCTGGTGTGCAATGTCACAATCTTCAGGAAACTGTCAAATAAAGATTTACTTAATTGTAAAAGATGCTAACATAAAAAGTTTTATGCATTGTATTTTTGATGTTGCAATAACGCGCAGTTGAAAAAACGGAAGTGATGAGGAATGCATTAAGAGCTCACGAAATCTTTTCTTCGTCAATTAAATTGAGGAGAGAAAAAACAACTGGTTTATGTGCTGATTTATTGTATATTTATAATGATTATACGTTTCCATTTTACTGATTTCCGAATGAAAAGAACGAAAAAAATTGATTTTTCTATAAATGTGCGAACAGTGCTAAACTCCCTAAGAAGGTGACATAGTTGATGAAATGTTGATGATGGAATAAAAAAATTCACCCATTCTTTTCACCTTCTAAAACTATCCTGCGCCTTGGAAAGATTGACAGTTTTCCAAAGCAGATCATTTGATTGATTTTGAATAGAATCTATTTTAAGTACAATTTTAGTATTAATTTTAACTGTAAAAGCTCCTACTAGTTAATGTGTTAACCAATAAAAAATGTTTTTATTGGAAATCGCAACCATCCAAACAAATTTACGATTTAATCAACGAATTCTAAGAATATGTATGAATTTTTTCTATTTGCTTTTAAATTTAATATTCTTTGTTCACAAAAGAATATATTACGTTTCTTTGTTCTGTTAAACAAATCTTTCATTTTATTCACTTCTGTGATAAATTAAAAAAAAAATGTGTATTCTTAGCAAAGAATATCGAATTTCAAAGACAATTTATAATTTGTAAAAACTTACATAAGCTTGATTATTCAATTCTAATCTCTTTGATCGAATAATAAATTTATCGAAATATGTGATACTATCTATTGCTTCAATGTAGATTTTGACGATACTCTTAACCTTTCGGGATATAACGGGACCCTCGCACAACATTTGCTGTTGGTATAGAAGATCCTCTCTCCACACGGTCAGTCTCTTCTGAAACTTCGGAAAACACGGATCGTACTCAGTAGACAGAATAAATATTGTGAGAGTAAATTATAAATAACTAACAAGGAAAGAAACAAAAAAATTGTGAAAATGTGGACATTTATAGGATTGCTTTTAGCATACTTATTTGCATTTGATTTAGCAGAATCGAAAAATAATGTAAGTACTGTTGAAAGAATAATAATATAATGTAAATATAATCTATTGAACTGCAATTTTTACATTTTAGTATAAAAACAGTTACACATTTTGATCGGTAAATTCAATTTTTGACAATTATAAATAATTATAATTTTTTATTATAGATTACGAATCGCAGTTTTGTAATTGATTATGAAAATGACCAATTCCTTCTTGACGGAAAACCATTTCGATATGTTTCTGGAAGTTTTCATTACTTCAGGACACCCAAACAACATTGGCGAGACATTATGAGAAAAATGAAAACTGGAGGATTGAATGCTATTTCTACGTAAACATAAAAATGTTTATGGCTTTTTAACGTTCGCATATTATACTTATACATTTTCTTTTATATTGTAACATTTTAGATACGCTGAATGGAGTATGCATGAACCTGAATTCGACCAGTGGGTATGGGACGGAGATGCCGATATCATTGAATTTATTAAAATAGCGGAAGAGGAAAACTTGTTCGTTATCTTACGACCCGGACCGTATATCTGCGCTGAACGAGATTTTGTAAGTAAAACTGACAGCCACATAATCTAAATATAATGTACTATAACAGTTGTATACATTTTATACATTTACATATACTTCGTTTTTGTAGGATTATAATACTATTCATTATTTTTTGTTTCTGAAATTATCAAATTTATATCATAAATTTCAGGGAGGTTTTCCTTATTGGTTACTATCTAAAGTCCCTGATATCAAATTACGTACGAAAGATGAGAGTAAGTTAAGCAAAATTTTAAGAATTTTTTTTTAAATTAATACACTGACCAAACTATACATAAGAATAACTTTAGATCTTACACAAAAAAAATTCTACGTAAATATTTAGTCCGTGAGAAATTTCCATGTATTTCAGAAAACCGATTAGCGATCGAATTTATAATAAAAGCACCAAAAAAATAATGTTTATAACATGTTTTTAAGGGTTTACAGTTAGCTATTTAATTATAAAGCTTATATATTAGGTGATATTATTGTGTGTAAAATATTTCGTCATAGTAGAATAATCTTATAACGTTTTATTCCGTCTTATCGGACTGTTCAAATTAAATTTAATTACTTTTTTATTTGAAGTCTAAATTCATCAACTCAAAGTTATTATTATTTATTTTACAGGGTACATATTTTATGCTGAAAGATTTTTAAATGAAATTTTGAAAAAAATTAAACCTTTATTGAGAGGAAATGGTGGACCAATCATTATGGTGCAGGTAAATTATTATTTTTATAGTTTTTTATTTATAACAATAATCGGACAAATTTATTGAACGCGCTTACTACGAATAATCTACATGTATGTATTATATAGGTGGAGAACGAGTACGGAAGCTTTTATTCTTGTGACGATCAATATAAGAGTAAAATGTATGAAATTTTCCATCGTCATATCAAAGACGATGCTGTTTTATTTACAACAGATGGGCCAGCCAGAAACATGCTTAAATGTGGATCCATACCTGGAGTATATGCAACAATAGATTTCGGAAGTAGTGCCAATGTATCGAATAATTATAGAATAATGAGAGAATTTTCACCGAAGGTAATAACACATTTTTTTGTTATATATAATAAACAATATGAAATCATACTTCTATTATTTTTTTGTGATAAAATTTAGACGTTTTTATTCTAATCGTAAGAAAATTATATCTTGATATCTTTATGACGCACCTTGAATTTAAGAACAAAATAAATCTGCTTTTAATTGATAACGATCCTAATAGTATGATAATCTTATCCGCAATAACCTTGTTGTTGTTTTACTTGTTGGTAACTGCGTATGTGTATTATTTTTCATATGATTACTAGGGCCCTCTTGTTAATTCAGAATACTATCCTGGATGGCTTACACACTGGAGTGAATCCTTTCAAAGAGTAAATGCTCATAAAGTGGCGAAAACCCTTGACGAGATGTTGGCTAAAAATGTTTCTGTAAATATTTACATGTACTACGGTGGAACAAACTTTGCTTTTACTTCTGGTGAGTATATTTTTCGAATATGAAAATTATAGCATATTGATTGTTTAATAATTCATGCGCATAAATATGCTTTTTAGGTGCAAACATCAACGAAAATTATTGGCCCCAATTGACTTCGTATGATTACGATGCTCCGCTCTCCGAAGCAGGTGATCCTACACCAAAATATTTCGAATTAAGAGATATAATAGGCAAGGTAATTGAATTAATATAATACGCTTCGATATGGGCGTAGAAGGTAGCTAGTTTATGTGAAGTTTTTCAAAAAATCACACGAGCTAAAACTCTTTCTAAGCGTCAGTATCAAACCATATTTTGTACCACGAGAGCCTAAAAATCATGTCGGAGCTACGATTTTTGGGTGCAACTGGCATAAAATATTTTTGAAGCTATATGAGCATTCATCGGAGATGCATGAAGTTATAATTTATTCAATATATTTAGTATATGCCGTTGCCAAACGCGGAAACTCCCGTTACGAGTCCAAAACGTGGCTACGGAGTCGTCATCATGGTACCGAAGGTCGATCTCTTTTCTAAAATAGGCCGAAGAACTTTCGGAACTCAGCGGGCAGAATTTTCGAAACCGCCCACGTTCGAATCTTTGGAACAGAACAATTATCTTGTCTTATACGAAGCTGATTTACCAGAGCTTGCAAAACCTGAAAACGTCACACTAAATGCAGTGACCAAAGACAGAGGTCTAGTGTACATAAATAAAAAACTCGCCGGCGTTTTAAACAGGATGAATAAAACTTATTCTATGTCTCTGAATGCTAAGAACGCGAAAGATATTACGATTTTGGTAGAAAACATGGGCCACGTAAACTTTGGAAACAAAGACGTCGAGGACTTCAAGGTAACCGTAACGAGTCACGAATCACCCACAGAGTATTATACTGCGATATTCATTATCTCTCTGACTTTTAGGGTATTTTCGATGTTAAACTAAATGATTTGCCGCTGACGCCATGGAAGGTTACCGGATTCCAAATGGCTTCTGTCACCGATGCTGATCTCAAAGTTAAAGATACGTTTGAGCAAACTGGACACTTGCACAGCGGACCTCAGCTCCTTGAAGGTCATTTCGTAATCGATGACAAAATCTTTGATACGTATTTAAACACACAGGGCTGGGGTAAAGGAGTCGCATATATCAATGGCTTCAATCTCGGTCGATACTGGCCGTCTTTGGGACCACAAGTTACTCTGTACGTTCCAGCGACGTATCTCAAGAAAGGCAGAAATAGTCTGGTACTTCTGGAACAAGACTACGTTCCTCGTCGCCGCACCGTCAAGTTCCAGACAAAGGCTGTTTTGGACTATCCGTAAATAATCCGACGATGCGTCAGTGATTTTATTTCGAATGCTGTGGCTTTAATAATATAAAGTTATCGGCGATGTGATTTTCAATTGAAAGATACGAAAAATCGTATGTGCGTGTGCATAGAACATAAATTTTCTTTATTATTCACAATAATTAATGTCTAGTATAGAAATTTCGCTGTGTTACGAACACAGATTTAATTTATTATTATGGTTGTGCATTGCAAAGTTTATTAAATTCTAAATAAATCTGAGCAATTATTTATGATTTTTTGCTATTAAATTAACGTGCGCCTATATAATTGAGCATTTTAAAAATGTTTATAATACAGTAAAAAAAGTTAGCCCGTCATCTGTATGTCGCACAAAGAAAAATAAAAATAACTAGCAGCCGACAATGCTACATTATCGCTCGACACAAACTTTACATTGCAGGCCTAATCGCGGCGTAAATGAGAGCGTACAACTCGTCCCCCATTGGCAAGATTAACCTTCGGCGCGGGTGGTCGCGGCGGGACTCTTTCAAGCGCTACTCGAAATCGAGCATTACGCGATATTTTTCAAATTGATCGACGATGATAGCGCTGTTCTGCTCGACCGTGGCGTCATATACAACGGAAGGGCTCCAGTGCGGACAATATCGCGAGTCTTTTGTACAAGGAGCGCGCCCGAGGAAATCAATGGCGTTAATATCCTACCGCGGCGGCGATGGCTCAGGTGACAAATGAACAAGCCGCGCCAGGACGTATCGCCGATACGTTTCCTCGATTATCTACTCGCTCTCCAACGACTCGCCTATATACGCTGATGCGAACGGCTATATGCTGTATACGCTTGCGGTATCGCTAGACACTATATGTGTGCGCGCGTGTGAAAAATCGCCAATAGAGTGACAAGGCTTTTAACGCACTGCATAGTCGAATTTTTTTATAACCTCATCATCTATACATGCGGGATCTGTATAATATATATATACACATGCGCTTTTTCAACACACTTTCAAGCCGTGTTTAAGCAGATTCTGCGCGTATGCGATTACACGTAGAGAGATGCCAAAATTTTTAATTATTTAAGCGTTAATTAACTCGAAACTGCGCGCTACCTTTCATTTTCAATTACATTGCTGCGTCATACTTTGACGTGATACTCCACCTTAAAATACGCTCAATATGGAAGTAATGCCCGTTGGTGGGTTGCTTTCTTATGTATTTTATAGTTTAACGCAGCATGAATGACTCGCATTATATCTGGGAACAAAAGGCTGCTGGTACTGTCTGGTACATTAATAAGAATAATGCAAAGTACACTATAGCTGTGTAAAAGATATCCGAATGAATCGTTGCAATTTTTTTCTTTGAAATATAATTATATCTGTACAATGAACGTCGAAACAGGTTCTGAAAAGAAAAATTCATCCTAAAATATTTATATGCACGTGCCTATGATCCTTTTGACAATGTTAGGTAGGATATAAGAATATTTAGATCTATGGGCTATTTAAAAGTTTTTGAAAAAGAAAAAAATAACGTCTCTCAAGAGAAAGCTATTGAAAAGTAAAAACAAAAATCGTAACTTATAAGTGTTCAAAACGATCATTTCAGACATAAAAGAAATAATAAAAAAAAATATGTTAACTCAAACAAGCGGCTACAACTTACCGCAGTAATTCAGTGAGGGGAAAGAAGCGTTTGATTCGCCTTGATAATGCTTTTATCCGGCGCATAAAAAAGCCGGCGTCGATCGTCAGGGTTGTAAAAACTCCGCCTCTATAGGCTGACGCCGCCCTCGACATGCGCTGAACAAGACTATTTTGCGCGTGCTCTCGTTGTCACCTGCGATCGTGCAACGCTCTATCTCCTGAGAAGACGAGCCAGTCCTGCAGTGCTCGTTTTCCAGTTTTTACGAGCTCCGATTCGAATCGTAAAGTTCGCGCTACTCGGCGCATCTCTTGCCCGCGAAATATGGCCGGTAAGTAAGTGTCAAGTCGTAGCCGTGAGGCAGTAGTGCGTATATAATTTTTTAAGAGTTTACGAAATAAATTCAACACAATTATTCAGCTGTCTGTGTAAACTTTGTGCGCGATTTGAAATTCGATTCCGATTGCTTAGGGTCAGGTGTTTTCACATTGAATAAAAATTTATTTTATACAAAGTCATAAATTCAATCAGAGCAGTAAACCTTGATTATTAAAAACTATTTTAGTAGATTGCTCATTTGACCAATGCTTAAAAATTCCTGAATTCCCTGGGGCACATTGAATTGCATTAAGAAATTCAACGAGCAGTAATAAATTGGACGGCAAACTAGTTTTACAAACTCGTATCTTACTAAAAATCAATCTTTTTATCAAAGTGTCGGAGCAAGAAATTCCACTGGACTTGAGTTGCCGCAAAGAAAGGCAACGAGAACAAATAAAAAATCTGAAATACCAGCGACATTTACCCTGTCAGATCTGTGGAAAAAATTTCGACCGACCCTCCTTACTAAAAAGGCATCTCCGAACGCATACAGGTAACAAATATGAGAAAATAATGTAAAAATTAAATATATCGATGAGCGTTAACGGCTTAACAACTTTTTAACGCCAATTCAAGGAGAGAAGCCACACGGCTGTGGCGTTTGCGGGAAAATGTTTAGTACCAGTAGCTCCTTGAATACTCATGCAAGAATTCATACCGGCGAGAGACCACATGAATGTCCAATGTGTGGAAAACGTTTCACCGCTTCTTCAAATTTATACTACCACCGCATGACACACTACAAGGCAAGTATTTCAACATAACATTTAAATAACTCCAGTCCTTCGAGTATCAGTTATTGAATTATTAAAGCGGTAAATTGAATGTATTTAGGTGAAACCGCATAAATGTACGGAATGTGAACGCTCATTTCCAACACCTGGAGACTTAAAAGCACACAGCTATTCGCATACCGGGAACTGGCCACTGAGATGTCCAATTTGTTATAGAGGTTTTTGCAAACCCAGAATATTACATCACCATATCGAACTCCATAAAGGTAAATGCAAACTACGGTAATAAATTATGATTGAAAGATTTATCACGTAATATAACAAAGTTTTAAATACTTTAGGTGTCCATGCAAAGCAATGCCGAATGTGCAAGAAAAAATTCACTTCTTCAGATAATTTACGATTACACAATTGCACGAAAAATTCTCAACTAATACAACATTTATCATCTACATTAGAAATTAGCACAATTAAGAAAACAACCTCATTTAATAGTAGTGAATTTACTAATTCAACTTACTCATACATACCAAGTATTGCAATATCTTTTCCATGGATGTCCTAGAAATCGAAAAGTAGATAATCTGTTGCTACTCTAAATGAACAATAACTTGCAAAATTTATCAAAATAGTCATTTATTCAAAAACTATATTATTTATCGTACATTTACGACTAGTGCTCTCTTATGTTTAATATCTTTAAAAGAATCGTTTAATAATCAAGAATAGAAAACATAACGGTACTTAGTTATACTATCAGTATTGCTTAACGAACTTCGGAATAAACTTAAGAATCGTACATAGTTTAACTCTTAATAAGAAAAAATACATAAGTGAAATGCACAAAAATCAATTTATGCATTAATCACAGTGCCAGGCTCGATGCCAGAATCGTTAATTACGTCAGACTCGTGTTTTTGAGACTCATTTTTAGAAATAGACTTGTTCTCCTTTTCTTTTGATTCCTCTGCCATGCTACTACTAGCTTTTCCATTCGACTTGACAGTTTTTCCGTCTTCTTCCACGATCGAATCTTCTAGTATACTGCTGGCAGTTGAAAGATTTGATGTCTTGTTATTTGATTCATCCCCCACCAAATGATTCACTTCTTCGCCAGTACGATCTTTAAGATCTATGTTTTTGACTTGAGAAATTGTATCATCTGTTTCGGAATCTTCAATACTGTTGCCTTGATTTCTGTGCTTCGTTTCTTCACTTTCTTCATGGGCTGTGTGAAAAGCTGCAGACTGAGCAGCGTGAGTTTGAGAAGAAGTGTCGCATTTCAAGATTTCACGTAATGCCATCGTAGCGTAAGACGAAGATTTCAATGACATTTGAATAACAAGAGCCTTGAACGTACCCTCTTTTTAAAATAAAAAATACATTATACATTTTTCAGTAAAATAAATTCGTGAAAATCTTAATATGTATCGGTTTCTTACATACCTGGGTCGTCTTTTCGCGCTTCAATGCCTTTCATTTCATCAATATCTGATGCTATCAAATCATCAGTTTTATTTGCATAATGAATGATATTCCAACTTAAGTTTTCTGGAACTTGTAAAATCTTCCTGTACGATCCACTGAGAGTATATTTCCTGATGTATGAAAAATTTATATATTAATTTGTCATTCATGTACACACGCATGCACATATACATATACGTATGAAAACTTACTTATTTTTTTGTTTAAGATCTGCATTAAGTCCATCCATTTCAAGATATTCATCAAACCAAGATTTTGCATAAGGAGGATAAACAACTTTCCAACCAGGTTGCGGCATTACAATGTCTGAAATAGTGTAGTTTGGTAAATCTGTTTCGGTTAAAATCTTCACGTTTGGTAGTTGGCGTTCATTATCATCTTTCTCACTGGCCTTGTCATCTTCAGTCTTAGAATCTTCTTTTTTCTCAGCATTCTTTAACTGTTCAGTGTTTGATCCTTCTGCTTTTTCAATTTCTTCAATTGTTTGATTTTTGGCTTCAGATGCCACTTTTTCATCAGCATTAGACTTTCCACCCTCATCAGCCGTTTGATTTGTTTCATCAGTTGGAGTTTCAATATCATCTTTTGAGTCAGGATTTTCATAGACTAAGTCACCAACAATTGGTTTAAGTCCAAATTCCTTAATGCGCTTAGAAACTATTTTATTCC